>JAETGN010000173.1:0-617209 GCA_017139565.1 Luffa aegyptiaca | reverse complement strand
ACATTATCTTTGGCCTAAAGAGTTTGTTATTCATACTGATCATGAGAGTTTAAAACACTTGAGAGGTCAAGATAAGCTCAATCGTCGCCATGCTAAATGGGTGGAGTTCATCGAGTCATTTCCTTATGTCATTAAGTATAAACAAGGTAAAGAGAATGTTGTTGCTGATGCTTTGTCTCGAAGGTATGCTCTTTTTAACCGATTGAATGCTAAGTTTTTGGGTTTTGAGCATATAAAGTCTTTGTATTATCATGATTTGTTCTTTGCTCCTTTTGTTGAATCTTGTGAAAAAGGACTTGTTGTGGATGATTACATGTTGTTTGATGGATTTTTGTTTAGAAAAGGGAAACTTTGCATACCATTTTGTTCCATTCGTGAGTTACTTGTAAGGGAAGCTCATGGAGGTGGCTTAATGGCTCATTTTGGAGTTTCTAAAACTTATGATATGCTTGCTGAACACTTTTACTGGCCTAAAATGAGACATGATGTTAATAAAGTGTGTGCACGATGCATAACATGTAAACAAGCTAAGTCTAGGCTTCAACCACATGGTTTGTATTCACCTTTGCCCATTCCTAATGGTCCTTGGATTGATATATCAATGGATTTTGTTTTAGGCTTACCTAGAACTAGGAAAGGTAGGGATAGCATCTTTGTTGTGGTTGATAGATTTAGTAAAATGGCTCATTTTATTCCTTGTCACAAAACTGATGATGCAAAGCATATTGCTGATTTATTTTTTAGGGAGGTTGTGAGATTGCATGGTATTCCTAAAAGCATAGTAAGTGATCGTGATGTTAAATTTTTAAGTCACTTTTGGCGTGTTTTGTGGGGTAAATTGGGAACTAAGCTAGTGTATTCAACTACATGTCATCCACAAACGGATGGACAAACTGAGGTTGTTAATCGGACCATGACTACTATGCTTAGAGCTATTATCGACAAGAATCTTAAGACTTGGGAGGATTGTTTGCCATTCATAGAATTTGCATATAATAGGGCTGTACATAGCACTACTAAATGCACTCCTTTTGAAATTGTTTATGGCTTTAATCCTCTAACTCCTATTGATTTATTACCTATGCCCCCTAATGAGTTTGTGAGTTTTGATGCCAATGCAAAGGTTGACTTTGTTCATAAGCTGCACCAAAAAGTGAAAGAGAACATTGAGAAGCATAATTCCAAGGTTGCTTCAAGAATTAATAAGGGACGCAAGCTTTTAGTCTTCAAACCTGGAGATTGGGTTTGGGTGCATTTTCGAAAAGAAAGGTTTCCTACACAAAGAAGATCGAAACTTTTGCCCAGAGGAGATGGTCCTTTCCAAGTTCTTGAGCGCATCAATGACAATGCTTATAAAATTGATTTACCAGGTGAGTATGGTGTTAGTGCAACCTTTAATGTTGCTGACTTGAGTCCTTTTGATGTAGGTGATGGCTATGATTCGAGGACGAATCCTTCTGAAGAGGGAGAAGATGATGTGAACCAAGCTACATCTATTGTCATGCCTCAAGGTCCAATTACAAGGTCGAGAGCCAAGAAGATACAACAAGCATTAATCACCTATATTCAAGCTATGGTGAGCTCGACAAAGGACGTTCAAGGAGATGTTGGACTATTTCCCTACACTATTTCCAAAATTGAGATTCAAGATGGAGACACGTTAAATGCATTTTCACTTGCATTTAATGAACTATAGTTGGCTTTATGGAACTTAAGCTTAAACTACTCCAAGTGAAGCTTCAATTAATATGGGAGGTTACAAACAACTCAAAGCTGACCATTGGAGTTCAATTCTCGGATTTATGGCCCTCCATTATATAATTTTCAGTTTTTAAGTCTTTTTCATAACTTATAGGTTACATTTGAGTAGTGGCTGATTATGGGCTTTAATATTGTGGAGGTTACACTCTTAAATATGTCATTTAAGCTGAATTTAGGTTATATTTTGAAGGCTATAAAAAGCCATCTTGGATGTAACACAAACCAGAATATTTTGAGTGAAATATATTGGGTTTTCTCTTAGCTTTGTGTTGAGCTGAGTTTTTTTCAAATTGTGCAATTTCTTGTGTTTAGATCTTGCATGCTAGAGTCATTCAAGTGGTGTTGATCAAACCTCTTGTGGAGTGATTCGAATCACGAGTTTAGAAACAAGTTTTCTTTACTCTTGATATTGATCATCAAGGTAATCCGTTTCAAAACTTTTCCTTGGGTTGGTTCCATATTGTTCTTTGGGGTTTTCAGATTTGAGATCTAAAGGTCTTGTTTTTTAGCAAGGTTGTTAGATCCATTTCTTGGGAGTTTCATAACATTGGACCAAGTTCGTCCAAACCATATGAAAAACTCTCATTGGGACGAACTTTGGGTTCCGAGCTCTCAAATACTGAAACGGAGCAAAGTTTGGACTATGTGTCATCCAAAGCACCTAAAGAACTCTCATTGGGCCGAACTTTGAGTTCCTAACTCTCCAAAAACTCAAACAGAGCAAAGTTTGGACCAAGTTCTTCCAAACCATATGAAAAACTCTTATTAGGATGAAATTTGGGTTTCGAGCTCTCAAATTCTGAAACGGTGGAAAGTTTGGACCATGTGTCGTCCAAACCACCTAAAGAACTCTCATTGGGCCGAACTTTGAGTTCTTAACTGATATGAATCCTACCATACTATCCAAAACTAAAGAAAAGCTTCAAAATGGAGATTCATTAAATGCACTCAAGCTTCATTGAAGACAATTCAAAGTGTCATTTATGGAACATGAACTTCAAGATACTTCAAGTGAGGCTTCATTTATACTTTGGGAGGTTACAAGACATAGTTTGTTGATGGGATTTTCAATTCTCGGATTTAAGGGTGTTTCTATGTAATTTTCAGTTTTAAGTTTTGTTATCAATGTTTTAGGTTACATTTACTTAATGGCTGATTATTGTCATAAAGATGGAATGTTACAACTCTTGATATACCTCATGGAAGGTCTAGGGTTTCAATTTTAAGGCTATATAATGCCATGTAATTCCATTGTAAAAGAAGATTTGGAAAATGTAGTAAAATAAGCCTTTGAGCTTTTCCTTTAGCCTAAGAGCTAAGTTTCTTTGCAATTCTATGTAGTTTAGGTTGCATGCTTAGAATCATTCAAGCTTGACTTGATCAATCATGCTTGTGGAGTGATTCGAATCTCAAACAAGGTTTCTTGCCTTGAGATATTTGATCGACAAGGTAATCCGGTTTTTACTTTCCTTGGGTTGATTTTCAAATCGGTTTTGGGGTTTTCAGTTATGTGATCTAAAGGTCTTGTTTTTCAGCAAGGTTGTTAGATCCATCTCTTGGGAGTTTCACAACATTTGGTATCAGAGCTGCTTTGATTCTTAACATTAACTCTCCAAAAACTCAAACGGAGCAAAGTTTGGACCAAGTTCGTCCAAACCATATGAAAAACTCTCATTGGGACGAACTTTGGGTTCCGAGCTCTCAAATACTGAAACGGAGCAAAGTTTGGACTATGTGTCATCCAAAGAACCTAAAGAACTCTCATTGGGCCGAACTTTGAGTTCCTTACTCTCCAAAAACTCAAACGGAGCAAAGTTTGGAACAAGATAATCGAAACCATATGAAAAACTCTCATTGGGACGAACTTTGGGTTCCGAGTTCTCAAATACTGAAACGGAGCAAAGTTTCAACCATGTGTCGCCCAAACAACCTAACGAACTCTCATTGGGCCGAACTCTGAGTTCCTTACTCTCCAAAAACTCAAACGGAGCAAAGTTTGGACCAAGTTCATCCAAACCATATGAAAAACTCTCATTGGGACGAACTTTGGGTTCCGAGATCTGAAATACTAAAACAGTGCAAAGTTTGGACCATTTGTCGTCCAAACCACCTAAAGAACTCTCATTGGGCCGAACTTTGAGTTCCTAACTCTCCAAAAGCTCAAACAGAGCAAAGCTTGGACCTTGTTCTTCCAAACCATATGAAAAACTCTCATTGGGACGAACTTTCGGTTTCGAGCTCTCAAATACTGAAACGGTGGAAAGTTTGGACCATGTGTCGTCCAAACCACCTAAAGAACTCTCATTGGGCCGAACTTTGAGTTCTTAACTTTCCAAAAACTCAAACGGAGCAAAGTTTGGACAAAGTTCGTCCAAACCATATGAAAAACTCTCATTGGGACGAACTTTGGGTTCCGAGCTCTCAAATACTGAAACGAAGCAAAGTTTGGACCATGTGTCATCCAAAGCACCTAAAGAACTCTCATTGGGCCGAACTTTGAGTTCCTTACTCTCCAAAAACTCAAACGGAGCAAAGTTTGGACCAAGATCATCCAAACCATATGAAAAACTCTCATTGGGATGAACTTTGCGTTCCGAGTTCTCAAATACTGAAACGGAGCAAAGTTTGGACCATCTGTCGTCCAAACCACCTAAATAACTCTCATTGGGCCGAACTTTGAGTTCCTTACTCTCCAAAAACTCAAACGGAGCAAAGTTTGGACCATCTGTCGTCCAAACCACCTAAATAACTCTCATTGGGCCGAACTTTGAGTTCCTAACTCTCCAAATACTCAAACAGAGCAAAGTTTGGACCAAGTTCTTCCAAACCATATGAAAAACTCTCATTAGGACGAACTTTGGGTTTCGAGCTCTCAAATTCTGAAACGGTGGAAAGTTTGGACCATGTGTCGTCCAAACCACCTAAAGAACTCTCATTGGGCCGAACTTTGAGTTCTTAACTCTCCAAAAACTCAAACGGAGCAAAGTTTGGACCAAGTTCGTCCAAACCATATGAAAAACTCTCATTGGGACGAACTTTGGGTTCCGAGCTCTAAAATTCTGAAACGGAGCAAAGTTTGGACTATGTGTCATCCAAAGCACCTAAATAACTCTCATTGGGCCGAACTTTGAGTTCCTAACTCTCCAAAAACTCAAACATAGCAAAGTTTGGACCAAGTTCTTCCAAACCATATGAAAAACTCTTATTAGGACGAACTTTCGGTTTCGAGCTCTCAAATTCTGAAACGGTGGAAAGTTTGGACCATGTGTCGTCCAAACCACCTAAAGAACTCTCATTGGGCCGAACTTTGAGTTCTTAACTCTCCAAAAACTCAAACGGAGCAAAGTTTGGACCAAGTTCGTCCAAACCATATGAAAAACTCTCATTGGGACGAACTTTGGGTTCCGAGCTCTCAAATACTGAAACGGAGCAAAGTTTGGACTATGTGTCATCCAAAGCACCTAAAGAACTCTCATTGGGCCGAACTTTGAGTTCCTAACTCTCCAAAAACTCAAACAGAGCAAAGTTTGGACCAAGTTCTTCCAAACCATATGAAAAACTCTTATTAGGACGAACTTTCGGTTTCGAGCTCTCAAATTCTGAAACGGTGGAAAGTTTGGACCATGTGTCGTCCAAACCACCTAAAGAACTCTCATTGGGCCGAACTTTGAGTTCTTAACTCTCCAAAAACTCAAACGGAGCAAAGTTTGGACCAAGTTCGTCCAAACCATATGAAAAACTCTCATTGGGACGAACTTTGGGTTCCGAGCTCTCAAATACTGAAACGGAGCAAAGTTTGGACTATGTGTCATCCAAAGCACCTAAAGAACTCTCATTGGGCCGAACTTTGAGTTCCTTACTCTCCAAAAACTCAAACGGAGCAAAGTTTGGAACAAGATAATCGAAACCATATGAAAAACTCTCATTGGGACGAACTTTGGGTTCCGAGTTCTCAAATACTGAAACGGAGCAAAGTTTCAACCATGTGTCGCCCAAACAACCTAACGAACTCTCATTGGGCCGAACTCTGAGTTCCTTACTCTCCAAAAACTCAAACGGAGCAAAGTTTGGACCAAGTTCATCCAAACCATATGAAAAACTCTCATTGGGACGAACTTTGGGTTCCGAGATCTGAAATACTAAAACAGTGCAAAGTTTGGACCATTTGTCGTCCAAACCACTTAAAGAACTCTCATTGGGCCGAACTTTGAGTTCCTAACTCTCCAAAAGCTCAAACAGAGCAAAGCTTGGACCTTGTTCTTCCAAACCATATGAAAAACTCTCATTGGGACGAACTTTCGGTTTCGAGCTCTCAAATACTGAAACGGTGGAAAGTTTGGACCAAGTGTCGTCCAAACCACCTAAAGAACTCTCATTGGGCCGAACTTTGAGTTCTTAACTCTCCAAAAACTCAAACGGAGCAAAGTTTGGACCAAGTTCGTCCAAACCATATGAAAAACTCTCATTGGGACGAACTTTGGGTTCCGAGCTCTCAAATACTGAAACGGAGCAAAGTTTGGACCATGTGTCATCCAAAGCACCTAAAGAACTCTCATTGGGCCGAACTTTGAGTTCCTTACTCTCCAAAAACTCAAACGGAGCAAAGTTTGGACCATCTGTCGTCCAAACCACCTAAATAACTCTCATTGGGCCGAACTTTGAGTTCCTAACTCTCCAAATACTCAAACAGAGCAAAGTTTGGACCAAGTTCTTCCAAACCATATGAAAAACTCTCATTAGGACGAACTTTGGGTTTCGAGCTCTCAAATTCTGAAACGGTGGAAAGTTTGGACCATGTGTCGTCCAAACCACCTAAAGAACTCTCATTGGGCCGAACTTTGAGTTCTTAACTCTCCAAAAACTCAAACGGAGCAAAGTTTGAACCAAGTTCGTCCAAACCATATGAAAAACTCTCATTGGGACGAACTTTGGGTTCCGAGCTCTCAAATACTGAAACGGAGCAAAGTTTGGACTATGTGTCATCCAAAGCACCTAAAGAACTCTCATTGGGCCGAACTTTGAGTTCCTAACTCTCCAAAAACTCAAACAGAGCAAAGTTTGGACCAAGTTCTTCCAAACCATATGAAAAACTCTTATTAGGACGAACTTTGGGTTTCGAGCTCTCAAATTCTGAAACGGTGGAAAGTTTGGAGCATGTGTCGTCCAAACCACCTAAAGAACTCTCATTGGGCCGAACTTTGAGTTCTTAACTCTCCAAAAACTCAAACGGAGCAAAGTTTGGACCAAGTTCGTCCAAACCATATGAAAAACTCTCATTGGGACGAACTTTGGGTTCCGAGCTCTCAAATACTGAAACGAAGCAAAGTTTGGACCATGTGTCATCCAAAGCACCTAAAGAACTCTCATTGGGCCGAACTTTGAGTTCCTTACTCTCCAAAAACTCAAACGGAGCAAAGTTTGGAACAAGATAATCGAAACCATATGAAAAACTCTCATTGGGACGAACTTTGGGTTCCGAGTTCTCAAATACTGAAACGGAGCAAAGTTTCAACCATGTGTCGCCCAAACAACCTAACGAACTCTCATTGGGCCGAACTCTGAGTTCCTTACTCTCCAAAAACTCAAACGGAGCAAAGTTTGGACCAAGTTCATCCAAACCATATGAAAAACTCTCATTGGGACGAACTTTGGGTTCCGAGATCTGAAATACTAAAACAGTGCAAAGTTTGGACCATTTGTCGTCCAAACCACTTAAAGAACTCTCATTGGGCCGAACTTTGAGTTCCTAACTCTCCAAAAGCTCAAACAGAGCAAAGCTTGGACCTTGTTCTTCCAAACCATATGAAAAACTCTCATTGGGACGAACTTTCGGTTTCGAGCTCTCAAATACTGAAACGGTGGAAAGTTTGGACCATGTGTCGTCCAAACCACCTAAAGAACTCTCATTGGGCCGAACTTTGAGTTCTTAACTCTCCAAAAACTCAAACGGAGCAAAGTTTGGACCAAGTTCGTCCAAACCATATGAAAAACTCTCATTGGGACGAACTTTGGGTTCCGAGCTCTCAAATACTGAAACGAAGCAAAGTTTTGACCATGTGTCATCCAAAGCACCTAAAGAACTCTCATTGGGCCGAACTTTGAGTTCCTTACTCTCCAAAAACTCAAACGGAGCAAAGTTTGGAACAAGATAATCGAAACCATATGAAAAACTCTCATTGGGACGAACTTTGGGTTCCGAGTTCTCAAATACTGAAACGGAGCAAAGTTTCAACCATGTGTCGCCCAAACAACCTAACGAACTCTCATTGGGCCGAACTCTGAGTTCCTTACTCTCCAAAAACTCAAACGGAGCAAAGTTTGGACCAAGTTCATCCAAACCATATGAAAAACTCTCATTGGGACGAACTTTGGGTTCCGAGATCTGAAATACTAAAACAGTGCAAAGTTTGGACCATTTGTCGTCCAAACCACTTAAAGAACTCTCATTGGGCCGAACTTTGAGTTCCTAACTCTCCAAAAGCTCAAACAGAGCAAAGCTTGGACCTTGTTCTTCCAAACCATATGAAAAACTCTCATTGGGACGAACTTTCGGTTTCGAGCTCTCAAATACTGAAACGGTGGAAAGTTTGGACCATGTGTCGTCCAAACCACCTAAAGAACTCTCATTGGGCCGAACTTTGAGTTCTTAACTCTCCAAAAACTCAAACGGAGCAAAGTTTGGACCAAGTTCGTCCAAACCATATGAAAAACTCTCATTGGGACGAACTTTGGGTTCCGAGCTCTCAAATACTGAAACGAAGCAAAGTTTGGACCATGTGTCATCCAAAGCACCTAAAGAACTCTCATTGGGCCGAACTTTGAGTTCCTTACTCTCCAAAAACTCAAACGGAGCAAAGTTTGGACCAAGATCATCCAAACCATATGAAAAACTCTCATTGGGACGAACTTTGCGTTCCGAGTTTTCAAATACTGAAACGGAGCAAAGTTTGGACCATCTGTCGTCCAAACCACCTAAATAACTCTCATTGGGCAGAACTTTGAGTTCCTTACTCTCCAAAAACTCAAACGGAGCAAAGTTTGGACCATCTGTCGTCCAAACCACCTAAATAACTATCATTGGGCCGAACTTTGAGTTCCTAACTCTCCAAATACTCAAACAGAGCAAAGTTTGGACCAAGTTCTTCCAAACCATATGAAAAACTCTCATTAGGACGAACTTTGGGTTTCGAGCTCTCAAATTCTGAAACGGTGGAAAGTTTGGACCATGTGTCGTCCAAACCACCTAAAGAACTCTCATTGGGCCGAACTTTGAGTTCTTAACTCTCCAAAAACTCAAACAGAGCAAAGTTTGGACCAAGTTCGTCCAAACCATATGAAAAACTCTCATTGGGACGAACTTTGGGTTCCGAGCTCTCAAATACTGAAACGGAGCAAAGTTTGGACTATGTGTCATCCAAAGCACCTAAAGAACTCTCATTGGGCCGAACTTTGAGTTCCTAACTCTCCAAAAACTCAAGCAGAGCAAAGTTTGGACCAAGTTCTTCCAAAGCATATGAAAAACTCTTATTAGGACGAACTTTGGGTTTCGAGCTCTCAAATTCTGAAACGGTGGAAAGTTTGGACCATCTGTCGTCCAAACCACCTAAAGAACTCTCATTGGGCCGAACTTTGAGTTCTTAACTCTCCAAAAACTCAAACGGAGCAAAGTTTGGACCAAGTTCGTCCAAACCATATGAAAAACTCTCATTGGGACGAACTTTGGGTTCCGAGCTCTCAAATACTGAAACGGAGCAAAGTTTGGACTATGTGTCATCCAAAGCACCTAAAGAACTCTCATTGGGCCGAACTTTGAGTTCCTTACTCTCCAAAAACTCAAACGGAGCAAAGTTTGGAACAAGATAATCGAAACCATATGAAAAACTCTCATTGGGACGAACTTTGGGTTCCGAGTTCTCAAATACTGAAACGGAGCAAAGTTTCAACCATGTGTCGCCCAAACAACCTAACGAACTCTCATTGGGCCGAACTCTGAGTTCCTTACTCTCCAAAAACTCAAACGGAGCAAAGTTTGGACCTAGTTCATCCAAACCATATGAAAAACTCTCATTGGGACGAACTTTGGGTTCCGAGATCTGAAATACTAAAACAGTGCAAAGTTTGGACCATTTGTCGTCCAAACCACCTAAAGAACTCTCATTGGGCCGAACTTTGAGTTCCTAACTCTCCAAAAGCTCAAAAAGAGCAAAGCTTGCACCAAGTTCTTCCAAACCATATGGAAAACTCTCATTGGGACGAACTTTCGATTTCGAGCTCTCAAATACTGAAACGGTGGAAAGTTTGGACCATGTGTCGTCCAAATCACCTAAAGAACTCTCATTGGGCCGAACTTTGAGTTCTTAACTCCCCAAAAACTCAAACGGAGCAAAGTTTGGACCAAGTTCGTCCAAACCATATGAAAAACTCTCATTCGGACGAACTTTGGGTTCCGAGCTCTCAAATACTGAAACGAAGCAAAGTTTGGACCATGTGTCATCCAAAGCACCTAAAGAACTCTCATTGGGCCGAACTTTGAGTTCCTTACTCTCCAAAAACTCAAACGGAGCAAAGTTTGGACCAAGATCATCCAAACCATATGAAAAACTCTCATTGGGACGAACTTTGCGTTCCGAGTTCTCAAATACTGAAACGGAGCAAAGTTTGGACCATCTGTCGTCCAAACCACCTAAATAACTCTCATTGGGCCGAACTTTGAGTTCCTTACTCTCCAAAAACTCAAACGGAGCAAAGTTTGGACCATCTGTCGTCCAAACCACCTAAATAACTCTCATTGGGCCGAACTTTGAGTTCCTAACTCTCCAAATACTCAAACAGAGCAAAGTTTGGACCAAGTTCTTCCAAACCATATGAAAAACTCTCATTAGGACGAACTTTGGGTTTCGAGCTCTCAAATTCTGAAACGGTGGAAAGTTTGGACCATGTGTCGTCCAAACCACCTAAAGAACTCTCATTGGGCCGAACTTTGAGTTCTTAACTCTCCAAAAACTCAAACAGAGCAAAGTTTGGACCAAGTTCGTCCAAACCATATGAAAAACTCTCATTGGGACGAACTTTGGGTTCCGAGCTCTCAAATACTGAAACGGAGCAAAGTTTGGACTATGTGTCATCCAAAGCACCTAAAGAACTCTCATTGGGCCGAACTTTGAGTTCCTAACTCTCCAAAAACTCAAGCAGAGCAAAGTTTGGACCAAGTTCTTCCAAACCATATGAAAAACTCTTATTAGGACGAACTTTGGGTTTCGAGCTCTCAAATTCTGAAACGGTGGAAAGTTTGGACCATCTGTCGTCCAAACCACCTAAAGAACTCTCATTGGGCCGAACTTTGAGTTCTTAACTCTCCAAAAACTCAAACGGAGCAAAGTTTGGACCAAGTTCGTCCAAACCATATGAAAAACTCTCATTGGGACGAACTTTGGGTTCCGAGCTCTCAAATACTGAAACGGAGCAAAGTTTGGACTATGTGTCATCCAAAGCACCTAAAGAACTCTCATTGGGCCGAACTTTGAGTTCCTTACTCTCCAAAAACTCAAACGGAGCAAAGTTTGGAACAAGATAATCGAAACCATATGAAAAACTCTCATTGGGACGAACTTTGGGTTCCGAGTTCTCAAATACTGAAACGGAGCAAAGTTTCAACCATGTGTCGCCCAAACAACCTAACGAACTCTCATTGGGCCGAACTCTGAGTTCCTTACTCTCCAAAAACTCAAACGGAGCAAAGTTTGGACCTAGTTCATCCAAACCATATGAAAAACTCTCATTGGGACGAACTTTGGGTTCCGAGATCTGAAATACTAAAACAGTGCAAAGTTTGGACCATTTGTCGTCCAAACCACCTAAAGAACTCTCATTGGGCCGAACTTTGAGTTCCTAACTCTCCAAAAGCTCAAACAGAGCAAAGCTTGCACCAAGTTCTTCCAAACCATATGGAAAACTCTCATTGGGACGAACTTTCGATTTCGAGCTCTCAAATACTGAAACGGTGGAAAGTTTGGACCATGTGTCGTCCAAATCACCTAAAGAACTCTCATTGGGCCGAACTTTGAGTTCTTAACTCCCCAAAAACTCAAACGGAGCAAAGTTTGGACCAAGTTCGTCCAAACCATATGAAAAACTCTCATTCGGACGAACTTTGGGTTCCGAGCTCTCAAATACTGAAACGAAGCAAAGTTTGGACCATGTGTCATCCAAAGCACCTAAAGAACTCTCATTGGGCCGAACTTTGAGTTCCTTACTCTCCAAAAACTCAAACGGAGCAAAGTTTGGACCAAGATCATCCAAACCATATGAAAAACTCTCATTGGGACGAACTTTGCGTTCCGAGTTCTCAAATACTGAAACGGAGCAAAGTTTGGACCATCTGTCGTCCAAACCACCTAAATAACTCTCATTGGGCCGAACTTTGAGTTCCTTACTCTCCAAAAACTCAAACGGAGCAAAGTTTGGACCATCTGTCGTCCAAACCACCTAAATAACTCTCATTGGGCCGAACTTTGAGTTCCTAACTCTCCAAATACTCAAACAGAGCAAAGTTTGGACCAAGTTCTTCCAAACCATATGAAAAACTCTCATTAGGACGAACTTTGGGTTTCGAGCTCTCAAATTCTGAAACGGTGGAAAGTTTGGACCATGTGTCGTCCAAACCACCTAAAGAACTCTCATTGGGCCGAACTTTGAGTTCTTAACTCTCCAAAAACTCAAACAGAGCAAAGTTTGGACCAAGTTCGTCCAAACCATATGAAAAACTCTCATTGGGACGAACTTTGGGTTCCGAGCTCTCAAATACTGAAACGGAGCAAAGTTTGGACTATGTGTCATCCAAAGCACCTAAAGAACTCTCATTGGGCCGAACTTTGAGTTCCTAACTCTCAAAAAACTCAAGCAGAGCAAAGTTTGGACCAAGTTCTTCCAAACCATATGAAAAACTCTTATTAGGACGAACTTTGGGTTTCGAGCTCTCAAATTCTGAAACGGTGGAAAGTTTGGACCATCTGTCGTCCAAACCACCTAAAGAACTCTCATTGGGCCGAACTTTGAGTTCTTAACTCTCCAAAAACTCAAACGGAGCAAAGTTTGGACCAAGTTCGTCCAAACCATATGAAAAACTCTCATTGGGACGAACTTTGGGTTCCGAGCTCTCAAATACTGAAACGGAGCAAAGTTTGGACTATGTGTCATCCAAAGCACCTAAAGAACTCTCATTGGGCCGAACTTTGAGTTCCTTACTCTCCAAAAACTCAAACGGAGCAAAGTTTGGAACAAGATAATCGAAACCATATGAAAAACTCTCATTGGGACGAACTTTGGGTTCCGAGTTCTCAAATACTGAAACGGAGCAAAGTTTCAACCATGTGTCGCCCAAACAACCTAACGAACTCTCATTGGGCCGAACTCTGAGTTCCTTACTCTCCAAAAACTCAAACGGAGCAAAGTTTGGACCTAGTTCATCCAAACCATATGAAAAACTCTCATTGGGACGAACTTTGGGTTCCGAGATCTGAAATACTAAAACAGTGCAAAGTTTGGACCATTTGTCGTCCAAACCACCTAAAGAACTCTCATTGGGCCGAACTTTGAGTTCCTAACTCTCCAAAAGCTCAAACAGAGCAAAGCTTGGACCAAGTTCTTCCAAACCATATGGAAAACTCTCATTGGGACGAACTTTCGATTTCGAGCTCTCAAATACTGAAACGGTGGAAAGTTTGGACCATGTGTCGTCCAAATCACCTAAAGAACTCTCATTGGGCCGAACTTTGAGTTCTTAACTCCCCAAAAACTCAAACGGAGCAAAGTTTGGACCAAGTTCGTCCAAACCATATGAAAAACTCTCATTCGGACGAACTTTGGGTTCCGAGCTCTCAAATACTGAAACGAAGCAAAGTTTGGACCATGTGTCATCCAAAGCACCTAAAGAACTCTCATTGGGCCGAAATTTGAGTTCCTTACTCTCCAAAAACTCAAACGGAGCAAAGTTTGGACCAAGATCATCCAAACCATATGAAAAACTCTCATTGGGACGAACTTTGCGTTCCGAGTTCTCAAATACTGAAACGGAGCAAAGTTTGGACCATCTGTCGTCCAAACCACCTAAATAACTCTCATTGGGCCGAACTTTGAGTTCCTTACTCTCCAAAAACTCAAACGGAGCAAAGTTTGGACCATCTGTCGTCCAAACCACCTAAATAACTCTCATTGGGCCGAACTTTGAGTTCCTATCTCTCCAAATACTCAAACGGAGCAAAGTTTGGACCAAGTTCGTCCAAACCATATGAAAAACTCTCATTGGGACGAACTTTGGGTTCCGAGCTCTCAAATACTGAAACGGAGCAAAGTTTGAACTATGTGTCATCCAAAGCACCTAAAGAACTCTCATTGGGCCGAACTTTGAGTTCCTAACTCTCCAAAAACTCAAACAGAGCAAAGTTTGGACCAAGTTCTTCCAAACCATATGAAAAACTCTTATTAGGACGAACTTTGGGTTTCGAGCTCTCAAATTCTGAAACGGTGGAAAGTTTGGACCATGTGTCGTCCAAACCACCTAAAGAACTCTCATTGGGCCGAACTTTGAGTTCTTAACTCTCCAAAAACTCAAACGGAGCAAAGTTTGGACCAAGTTCGTCCAAACCATATGAAAAACTCTCATTGGGACGAACTTTGGGTTCCGAGCTCTCAAATACTGAAACGGAGCAAAGTTTGGACTATGTGTCATCCAAAGCACCTAAAGAACTCTCATTGGGCCGAACTTTGAGTTCCTTACTCTCCAAAAACTCAAACGGAGCAAAGTTTGGAACAAGATAATCGAAACCATATGAAAAACTCTCATTGGGACGAACTTTGGGTTCCGAGTTCTCAAATACTGAAACGGAGCAAAGTTTCAACCATGTGTCGCCCAAACAACCTAACGAACTCTCATTGGGCCGAACTCTGAGTTCCTTACTCTCCAAAAACTCAAGTGGAGCAAAGTTTGGACCAAGTTCATCCAAACCATATGAAAAACTCTCATTGGGACGAACTTTGGGTTCCGAGATCTGAAATACTAAAACAGTGATAAGTTTGGACCATTTGTCGTCCAAACCACTTAAAGAACTCTCATTGGGCCGAACTTTGAGTTCCTAACTCTCCAAAAGCTCAAACAGAGCAAAGCTTGGACCTTGTTCTTCCAAACCATATGAAAAACTCTCATTGGGACGAACTTTCGGTTTCGAGCTCTCAAATACTGAAACGGTGGAAAGTTTGGACCATGTGTCGTCCAAACCACCTAAAGAACTCTCATTGGGCCGAACTTTGAGTTCTTAACTCTCCAAAAACTCAAACGGAGCAAAGTTTGGACCAAGTTCGTCCAAACCATATGAAAAACTCTCATTGGGACGAACTTTGGGTTCCGAGCTCTCAAATACTGAAACGAAGAAAAGTTTGGACCATGTGTCATCCAAAGCACCTAAAGAACTCTCATTGGGCCGAACTTTGAGTTCCTAACTCTCCAAAAACTCAAACAGAGCAAAGTTTGGACCAAGTTCTTCCAAACCATATGAAAAACTCTTAATAGGACGAACTTTGGGTTTCGAGCTCTCAAATTCTGAAACGGTGGAATGTTTGGACCATCTGTCGTCCAAACCACCTAAATAACTCTCATTGGGCCGAACTTTGAGTTCTTAACTCTCCAAAAACTCAAACGGAGCAAAGTTTGGACCAAGTTCGTCCAAACCATATGAAAAACTCTCATTGGGACGAACTTTGGGTTCCGAGCTCTCAAATACTGAAACGGAGCAAAGTTTGGACTATGTGTCATCCAAAGCACCTAAAGAACTCTCATTGGGCCGAACTTTGAGTTCCTTACTCTCCAAAAACTCAAACGGAGCAAAGTTTGGAACAAGATAATCGAAACCATATGAAAAACTCTCATTGGGACGAACTTTGGGTTCCGAGTTCTCAAATACTGAAACGGAGCAAAGTTTCAACCATGTGTCGCCCAAACAACCTAACGAACTCTCATTGGGCCGAACTCTGAGTTCCTTACTCTCCAAAAACTCAAACGGAGCAAAGTTTGGACCAAGTTCATCCAAACCATATGAAAAACTCTCATTGGGACGAACTTTGGGTTCCGAGATCTGAAATACTAAAACAGTGCAAAGTTTGGACCATTTGTCGTCCAAACCACTTAAAGAACTCTCATTGGGCCGAACTTTGAGTTCCTAACTCTCCAAAAGCTCAAACAGAGCAAAGCTTGGACCTTGTTCTTCCAAACCATATGAAAAACTCTCATTGGGACGAACTTTCGGTTTCGAGCTCTCAAATACTGAAACGGTGGAAAGTTTGGACCATGTGTCGTCCAAACCACCTAAAGAACTCTCATTGGGCCGAACTTTGAGTTCTTAACTCTCCAAAAACTCAAACGGAGCAAAGTTTGGACCAAGTTCGTCCAAACCATATGAAAAACTCTCATTGGGACGAACTTTGGGTTCCGAGCTCTCAAATACTGAAACGAAGAAAAGTTTGGACCATGTGTCATCCAAAGCACCTAAAGAACTCTCATTGGGCCGAACTTTGAGTTCCTAACTCTCCAAAAACTCAAACAGAGCAAAGTTTGGACCAAGTTCTTCAAAACCATATGAAAAACTCTTAATAGGACGAACTTTGGGTTTCGAGCTCTCAAATTCTGAAACGGTGGAATGTTTGGACCATCAGTCGTCCAAACCACCTAAATAACTCTCATTGGGCCGAACTTTGAGTTCTTAACTCTCCAAAAACTCAAACGGAGCAAAGTTTGGACCAAGTTCGTCCAAACCATATGAAAAACTCTCATTGGGACGAACTTTGGGTTCCGAGCTCTCAAATACTGAAACGGAGCAAAGTTTGGACTATGTGTCATCCAAAGCACCTAAAGAACTCTCATTGGGCCGAACTTTGAGTTCCTTACTCTCCAAAAACTCAAACGGAGCAAAGTTTGGAACAAGATAATCGAAACCATATGAAAAACTCTCATTGGGACGAACTTTGGGTTCCGAGTTCTCAAATACTGAAACGGAGCAAAGTTTCAACCATGTGTCGCCCAAACAACCTAACGAACTCTCATTGGGCCGAACTCTGAGTTCCTTACTCTCCAAAAACTCAAACGGAGCAAAGTTTGGACCAAGTTCATCCAAACCATATGAAAAACTCTCATTGGGACGAACTTTGGGTTCCGAGATCTGAAATACTAAAACAGTGCAAAGTTTGGACCATTTGTCGTCCAAACCACTTAAAGAACTCTCATTGGGCCGAACTTTGAGTTCCTAACTCTCCAAAAGCTCAAACAGAGCAAAGCTTGGACCTTGTTCTTCCAAACCATATGAAAAACTCTCATTGGGACGAACTTTCGGTTTCGAGCTCTCAAATACTGAAACGGTGGAAAGTTTGGACCATGTGTCGTCCAAACCACCTAAAGAACTCTCATTGGGCCGAACTTTGAGTTCTTAACTCTCCAAAAACTCAAACGGAGCAAAGTTTGGACCAAGTTCGTCCAAACCATATGAAAAACTCTCATTGGGACGAACTTTGGGTTCCGAGCTCTCAAATACTGAAACGAAGAAAAGTTTGGACCATGTGTCATCCAAAGCACCTAAAGAACTCTCATTGGGCCGAACTTTGAGTTCCTAACTCTCCAAAAACTCAAACAGAGCAAAGTTTGGACCAAGTTCTTCCAAACCATATGAAAAACTCTTAATAGGACGAACTTTGGGTTTCGAGCTCTCAAATTCTGAAACGGTGGAATGTTTGGACCATCTGTCGTCCAAACCACCTAAATAACTCTCATTGGGCCGAACTTTGAGTTCTTAACTCTCCAAAAACTCAAACGGAGCAAAGTTTGGACCAAGTTCGTCCAAACCATATGAAAAACTCTCATTGGGACGAACTTTGGGTTCCGAGCTCTCAAATACTGAAACGGAGCAAAGTTTGGACTATGTGTCATCCAAAGCACCTAAAGAACTCTCATTGGGCCGAACTTTGAGTTCCTTACTCTCCAAAAACTCAAACGGAGCAAAGTTTGGAACAAGATAATCGAAACCATATGAAAAACTCTCATTGGGACGAACTTTGGGTTCCGAGTTCTCAAATACTGAAACGGAGCAAAGTTTCAACCATGTGTCGCCCAAACAACCTAACGAACTCTCATTGGGCCGAACTCTGAGTTCCTTACTCTCCAAAAACTCAAACGGAGCAAAGTTTGGACCAAGTTCATCCAAACCATATGAAAAACTCTCATTGGGACGAACTTTGGGTTCCGAGATCTGAAATACTAAAACAGTGCAAAGTTTGGACCATTTGTCGTCCAAACCACTTAAAGAACTCTCATTGGGCCGAACTTTGAGTTCCTAACTCTCCAAAAGCTCAAACAGAGCAAAGCTTGGACCTTGTTCTTCCAAACCATATGAAAAACTCTCATTGGGACGAACTTTCGGTTTCGAGCTCTCAAATACTGAAACGGTGGAAAGTTTGGACCATGTGTCGTCCAAACCACCTAAAGAACTCTCATTGGGCCGAACTTTGAGTTCTTAACTCTCCAAAAACTCAAACGGAGCAAAGTTTGGACCAAGTTCGTCCAAACCATATGAAAAACTCTCATTGGGACGAACTTTGGGTTCCGAGCTCTCAAATACTGAAACGAAGAAAAGTTTGGACCATGTGTCATCCAAAGCACCTAAAGAACTCTCATTGGGCCGAACTTTGAGTTCCTAACTCTCCAAAAGCTCAAACAGAGCAAAGTTTGGACCAAGTTCTTCCAAACCATATGAAAAACTCTTAATAGGACGAACTTTGGGTTTCGAGCTCTCAAATTCTGAAACGGTGGAATGTTTGGACCATCTGTCGTCCAAACCACCTAAATAACTCTCATTGGGCCGAACTTTGAGTTCTTAACTCTCCAAAAACTCAAACGGAGCAAAGTTTGGACCAAGTTCGTCCAAACCATATGAAAAACTCTCATTGGGACGAACTTTGGGTTCCGAGCTCTCAAATACTGAAACGGAGCAAAGTTTGGACTATGTGTCATCCAAAGCACCTAAAGAACTCTCATTGGGCCGAACTTTGAGTTCCTTACTCTCCAAAAACTCAAACGGAGCAAAGTTTGGAACAAGATAATCGAAACCATATGAAAAACTCTCATTGGGACGAACTTTGGGTTCCGAGTTCTCAAATACTGAAACGGAGCAAAGTTTCAACCATGTGTCGCCCAAACAACCTAACGAACTCTCATTGGGCCGAACTCTGAGTTCCTTACTCTCCAAAAACTCAAACGGAGCAAAGTTTGGACCAAGTTCATCCAAACCATATGAAAAACTCTCATTGGGACGAACTTTGGGTTCCGAGATCTGAAATACTAAAACAGTGCAAAGTTTGGACCATTTGTCGTCCAAACCACTTAAAGAACTCTCATTGGGCCGAACTTTGAGTTCCTAACTCTCCAAAAGCTCAAACAGAGCAAAGCTTGGACCTTGTTCTTCCAAACCATATGAAAAACTCTCATTGGGACGAACTTTCGGTTTCGAGCTCTCAAATACTGAAACGGTGGAAAGTTTGGACCATGTGTCGTCCAAACCACCTAAAGAACTCTCATTGGGCCGAACTTTGAGTTCTTAACTCTCCAAAAACTCAAACGGAGCAAAGTTTGGACCAAGTTCGTCCAAACCATATGAAAAACTCTCATTGGGACGAACTTTGGGTTCCGAGCTCTCAAATACTGAAACGGAGCAAAGTTTGGACTATGTGTCATCCAAAGCACCTACAGAACTCTCATTGGGCCGAACTTTGAGTTCCTAACTCTCCAAAAACTCAAACAGAGCAAAGTTTGGACCAAGTTCTTCCAAACCATATGAAAAACTCTTAATAGGACGAACTTCGGGTTTCGAGCTCTCAAATTCTGAAACGGTGGAATGTTTGGACCATCTGTCGTCCAAACCACCTAAAGAACTCTCATTGGGCCGAACTTTGAGTTCTTAACTCTCCAAAAACTCAAACGGAGCAAAGTTTGGACCAAGTTCGTCCAAACCATATGAAAAACTCTCATTGGGACGAACTTTGGGTTCCGAGCTCTCAAATACTGAAACGGAGCAAAGTTTGGACTATGTGTCATCCAAAGCACCTAAAGAACTCTCATTGGGCCGAACTTTGAGTTCCTTACTCTCCAAAAACTCAAACGGAGCAAAGTTTGGAACAAGATAATCGAAACCATATGAAAAACTCTCATTGGGACGAACTTTGGGTTCCGAGTTCTCAAATACTGAAACGGAGCAAAGTTTCAACCATGTGTCGCCCAAACAACCTAACGAACTCTCATTGGGCCGAACTCTGAGTTCCTTACTCTCCAAAAACTCAAACGGAGCAAAGTTTGGACCTAGTTCATCCAAACCATATGAAAAACTCTCATTGGGACGAACTTTGGGTTCCGAGATCTGAAATACTAAAACAGTGCAAAGTTTGGACCATTTGTCGTCCAAACCACCTAAAGAACTCTCATTGGGGCGAACTTTGAGTTCCTAACTCTCCAAAAGCTCAAACAGAGCAAAGCTTGGACCAAGTTCTTCCAAACCATATGGAAAACTCTCATTGGGACGAACTTTCGATTTCGAGCTCTCAAATACTGAAACGGTGGAAAGTTTGGACCATGTGTCGTCCAAATCACCTAAAGAACTCTCATTGGGCCGAACTTTGAGTTCTTAACTCCCCAAAAACTCAAACGGAGCAAAGTTTGGACTAGGTTCGTCCAAACCATATGAAAAACTCTCATTGGGACGAACTTTGGGTTCCGAGCTCTCAAATACTGAAACGAAGCAAAGTTTGGACCATGTGTCATCCAAAGCACCTAAAGAACTCTCATTGGGCCGAACTTTGAGTTCCTTACTCTCCAAAAACTCAAACGGAGCAAAGTTTGGACCAAGATCATCCAAACCATATGAAAAACTCTCATTGGGACGAACTTTGCGTTCCGAGTTCTCAAATACTGAAACGGAGCAAAGTTTGGACCATCTGTCGTCCAAACCACCTAAATAACTCTCATTGGGCCGAACTTTGAGTTCCTTACTCTCCAAAAACTCAAACGGAGCAAAGTTTGGACCATCTGTCGTCCAAACCACCTAAATAACTCTCATTGGGCCGAACTTTGAGTTCCTAACTCTCCAAATACTCAAACAGAGCAAAGTTTGGACCAAGTTCTTCCAAACCATATGAAAAACTCTCATTAGGACGAACTTTGGGTTTCGAGCTCTCAAATTCTGAAACGGTGGAAAGTTTGGACCATGTGTCGTCCAAACCACCTAAAGAACTCTCATTGGGCCGAACTTTGAGTTCTTAACTCTCCAAAAACTCAAACGGAGCAAAGTTTGGACCAAGTTCGTCCAAACCATATGAAAAACTCTCATTGGGACGAACTTTGGGTTCCGAGCTCTCAAATACTGAAACGGAGCAAAGTTTGAACTATGTGTCATCCAAAGCACCTAAAGAACTCTCATTGGGCCGAACTTTGAGTTCCTAACTCTCCAAAAACTCAAACAGAGCAAAGTTTGGACCAAGTTCTTCCAAACCATATGAAAAACTCTTATTAGGACGAACTTTGGGTTTCGAGCTCTCAAATTCTGAAACGGTGGAAAGTTTGGACCATGTGTCGTCCAAACCACCTAAAGAACTCTCATTGGGCCGAACTTTGAGTTCTTAACTCTCCAAAAACTCAAACGGAGCAAAGTTTGGACCAAGTTCGTCCAAACCATATGAAAAACACTCATTGGGACGAACTTTGGGTTCCGAGCTCTCAAATACTGAAACGGAGCAAAGTTTGGACTATGTGTCATCCAAAGCACCTAAAGAACTCTCATTGGGCCGAACTTTGAGTTCCTTACTCTCCAAAAACTCAAACGGAGCAAAGTTTGGAACAAGATAATCGAAACCATATGAAAAACTCTCATTGGGACGAACTTTGGGTTCCGAGTTCTCAAATACTGAAACGGAGCAAAGTTTCAACCATGTGTCGCCCAAACAACCTAACGAACTCTCATTGGGCCGAACTCTGAGTTCCTTACTCTCCAAAAACTCAAACGGAGCAAAGTTTGGACCAAGTTCATCCAAACCATATGAAAAACTCTCATTGGGACGAACTTTGGGTTCCGAGATCTGAAATACTAAAACAGTGCAAAGTTTGGACCATTTGTCGTCCAAACCACTTAAAGAACTCTCATTGGGCCGAACTTTGAGTTCCTAACTCTCCAAAAGCTCAAAGAGAGCAAAGCTTGGACCTTGTTCTTCCAAACCATATGAAAAACTCTCATTGGGACGAACTTTCGGTTTCGAGCTCTCAAATACTGAAACGGTGGAAAGTTTGGACCATGTGTCGTCCAAACCACCTAAAGAACTCTCATTGGGCCGAACTTTGAGTTCTTAACTCTCCAAAAACTCAAACGGAGCAAAGTTTGGACCAAGTTCGTCCAAACCATATGAAAAACTCTCATTGGGACGAACTTTGGGTTCCGAGCTCTCAAATACTGAAACGAAGAAAAGTTTGGACCATGTGTCATCCAAAGCACCTAAAGAACTCTCATTGGGCCGAACTTTGAGTTCCTAACTCTCCAAAAACTCAAACAGAGCAAAGTTTGGACCAAGTTCTTCCAAACCATATGAAAAACTCTTAATAGGACGAACTTTGGGTTTCGAGCTCTCAAATTCTGAAACGGTGGAATGTTTGGACCATCTGTCGTCCAAACCACCTAAATAACTCTCATTGGGCCGAACTTTGAGTTCCTTACTCTCCAAAAACTCAAACGGAGCAAAGTGTGGACCATCTGTCGTCCAAACCACCTAAATAGCTCTCATTGGGCCGAACTTTGAGTTCCTAACTCTCCAAATACTCAAACAGAGCAAAGTTTGGACCAAGTTCTTCCAAACCATATGAAAACTCTCATTAGGACGAACTTTGGGTTTCGAGCTCTCAAATTCTGAAACGGTGGAAAGTTTGGACCATGTGTCGTCCAAACCACCTAAAGAACTCTCATTGGGCCGAACTTTGAGTTCTTAACTCTCCAAAAACTCAAACGGAGCAAAGTTTGGACCAAGTTCGTCCAAACCATATGAAAAACTCTCATTGGGACGAACTTTGGGTTCCGAGCTCTCAAATACTGAAACGGAGCAAAGTTTGGACTATGTGTCATCCAAAGCACCTACAGAACTCTCATTGGGCCGAACTTTGAGTTCCTAACTCTCCAAAAACTCAAACAGAGCAAAGTTTGGACCAAGTTCTTCCAAACCATATGAAAAACCCTTAATAGGACGAACTTCGGGTTTCGAGCTCTCAAATTCTGAAACGGTGGAATGTTTGGACCATCTATCGTCCAAACCACCTAAAGAACTCTCATTGGGCCGAACTTTGAGTTCTTAACTCTCCAAAAACTCAAACGGAGCAAAGTTTGGACCAAGTTCGTCCAAACCATATGAAAAACTCTCATTGGGACGAACTTTGGGTTCCGAGCTCTCAAATACTGAAACGGAGCAAAGTTTGGACTATGTGTCATCCAAAGCACCTAAAGAACTCTCATTGGGCCGAACTTTGAGTTCCTTACTCTCCAAAAACTCAAACGGAGCAAAGTTTGGAACAAGATAATCGAAACCATATGAAAAACTCTCATTGGGACGAACTTTGGGTTCCGAGTTCTCAAATACTGAAACGGAGCAAAGTTTCAACCATGTGTCGCCCAAACAACCTAACGAACTCTCATTGGGCCGAACTCTGAGTTCCTTACTCTCCAAAAACTCAAACGGAGCAAAGTTTGGACCTAGTTCATCCAAACCATATGAAAAACTCTCATTGGGACGAACTTTGGGTTCCGAGATCTGAAATACTAAAACAGTGCAAAGTTTGGACCATTTGTCGTCCAAACCACCTAAAGAACTCTCATTGGGGCGAACTTTGAGTTCCTAACTCTCCAAAAGCTCAAACAGAGCAAAGCTTGGACCAAGTTCTTCCAAACCATATGGAAAACTCTCATTGGGACGAACTTTCGATTTCGAGCTCTCAAATACTGAAACGGTGGAAAGTTTGGACCATGTGTCGTCCAAATCACCTAAAGAACTCTCATTGGGCCGAACTTTGAGTTCTTAACTCCCCAAAAACTCAAACGGAGCAAAGTTTGGACTAGGTTCGTCCAAACCATATGAAAAACTCTCATTGGGACGAACTTTGGGTTCCGAGCTCTCAAATACTGAAACGAAGCAAAGTTTGGACCATGTGTCATCCAAAGCACCTAAAGAACTCTCATTGGGCCGAACTTTGAGTTCCTTACTCTCCAAAAACTCAAACGGAGCAAAGTTTGGACCAAGATCATCCAAACCATATGAAAAACTCTCATTGGGACGAACTTTGCGTTCCGAGTTCTCAAATACTGAAACGGAGCAAAGTTTGGACCATCTGTCGTCCAAACCACCTAAATAACTCTCATTGGGCCGAACTTTGAGTTCCTTACTCTCCAAAAACTCAAACGGAGCAAAGTTTGGACCATCTGTCGTCCAAACCACCTAAATAACTCTCATTGGGCCGAACTTTGAGTTCCTAACTCTCCAAATACTCAAACAGAGCAAAGTTTGGACCAAGTTCTTCCAAACCATATGAAAAACTCTCATTAGGACGAACTTTGGGTTTCCAGCTCTCAAATTCTGAAACGGTGGAAAGTTTGGACCATGTGTCGTCCAAACCACCTAAAGAACTCTCATTGGGCCGAACTTTGAGTTCTTAACTCTCCAAAAACTCAAACGGAGCAAAGTTTGGACCAAGTTCGTCCAAACCATATGAAAAACTCTCATTGGGACGAACTTTGGGTTCCGAGCTCTCAAATACTGAAACGGAGCAAAGTTTGAACTATGTGTCATCCAAAGCACCTAAAGAACTCTCATTGGGCCGAACTTTGAGTTCCTAACTCTCCAAAAACTCAAACAGAGCAAAGTTTGGACCAAGTTCTTCCAAACCATATGAAAAATTCTTATTAGGACGAACTTTGGGTTTCGAGCTCTCAAATTCTGAAACGGTGGAAAGTTTGGACCATGTGTCGTCCAAACCACCTAAAGAACTCTCATTGGGCCGAACTTTGAGTTCTTAACTCTCCAAAAACTCAAACGGAGCAAAGTTTGGACCAAGTTCGTCCAAACCATATGAAAAACACTCATTGGGACGAACTTTGGGTTCCGAGCTCTCAAATACTGAAACGGAGCAAAGTTTGGACTATGTGTCATCCAAAGCACCTAAAGAACTCTCATTGGGCCGAACTTTGAGTTCCTTACTCTCCAAAAACTCAAACGGAGCAAAGTTTGGAACAAGATAATCGAAACCATATGAAAAACTCTCATTGGGACGAACTTTGGGTTCCTAGTTCTCAAATACTGAAACGGAGCAAAGTTTCAACCATGTGTCGCCCAAACAACCTAACGAACTCTCATTGGGCCGAACTCTGAGTTCCTTACTCTCCAAAAACTCAAACGGAGCAAAGTTTGGACCAAGTTCATCCAAACCATATGAAAAACTCTCATTGGGACGAACTTTGGGTTCCGAGATCTGAAATACTAAAACAGTGCAAAGTTTGGACCATTTGTCGTCCAAACCACTTAAAGAACTCTCATTGGGCCGAACTTTGAGTTCCTAACTCTCCAAAAGCTCAAACAGAGCAAAGCTTGGACCTTGTTCTTCCAAACCATATGAAAAACTCTCATTGGGACGAACTTTCGGTTTCGAGCTCTCAAATACTGAAACGGTGGAAAGTTTGGACCATGTGTCGTCCAAACCACCTAAAGAACTCTCATTGGGCCGAACTTTGAGTTCTTAACTCTCCAAAAACTCAAACGGAGCAAAGTTTGGACCAAGTTCGTCCAAACCATATGAAAAACTCTCATTGGGACGAACTTTGGGTTCCGAGCTCTCAAATACTGAAACGAAGAAAAGTTTGGACCATGTGTCATCCAAAGCACCTAAAGAACTCTCATTGGGCCGAACTTTGAGTTCCTAACTCTCCAAAAACTCAAACAGAGCAAAGTTTGGACCAAGTTCTTCCAAACCATATGAAAAACTCTTAATAGGACGAACTTTGGGTTTCGAGCTCTCAAATTCTGAAACGGTGGAATGTTTGGACCATCTGTCGTCCAAACCACCTAAATAACTCTCATTGGGCCGAACTTTGAGTTCCTTACTCTCCAAAAACTCAAACGGAGCAAAGTGTGGACCATCTGTCGTCCAAACCACCTAAATAGCTCTCATTGGGCCGAACTTTGAGTTCCTAACTCTCCAAATACTCAAACAGAGCAAAGTTTGGACCAAGTTCTTCCAAACCATATGAAAACTCTCATTAGGACGAACTTTGGGTTTCGAGCTCTCAAATTCTGAAACGGTGGAAAGTTTGGACCATGTGTCGTCCAAACCACCTAAAGAACTCTCATTGGGCCGAACTTTGAGTTCTTAACTCTCCAAAAACTCAAACGGAGCAAAGTTTGGACCAAGTTCGTCCAAACCATATGAAAAACTCTCATTGGGACGAACTTTGGGTTCCGAGCTCTCAAATACTGAAACGGAGCAAAGATTGGACTATGTGTCATCCAAAGCACCTAAAGAACTCTCATTGGGCCGAACTTTGAGTTCCTAACTCTCCAAAAACTCAAACAGAGCAAAGTTTGGACCAAGTTCTTCCAAACCATATGAAAAACTCTTAATAGGACGAACTTTGGGTTTCGAGCTCTCAAATTCTGAAACGGTGGAATGTTTGGACCATCTGTCGTCCAAACCACCTAAAGAACTCTCATTGGGCCGAACTTTGAGTTCTTAACTCTCCAAAAACTCAAACGGAGCAAAGTTTGGACCAAGTTCGTCCAAACCATATGAAAAACACTCATTGGGACGAACTTTGGGTTCCGAGCTCTCAAATACTGAAACGGAGCAAAGTTTGGACTATGTGTCATCCAAAGCACCTAAAGAACTCTCATTGGGCCGAACTTTGAGTTCCTTACTCTCCAAAAACTCAAACGGAGCAAAGTTTGGAACAAGATAATCGAAACCATATGAAAAACTCTCATTGGGACGAACTTTGGGTTCCGAGTTCTCAAATACTGAAACGGAGCAAAGTTTCAACCATGTGTCGCCCAAACAACCTAACGAACTCTCATTGGGCCGAACTCTGAGTTCCTTACTCTCCAAAAACTCAAACGGAGCAAAGTTTGGACCAAGTTCATCCAAACCATATGAAAAACTCTCATTGGGACGAACTTTGGGTTCCGAGATCTGAAATACTAAAACAGTGCAAAGTTTGGACCATTTGTCGTCCAAACCACTTAAAGAACTCTCATTGGGCCGAACTTTGAGTTCCTAACTCTCCAAAAGCTCAAACAGAGCAAAGCTTGGACCTTGTTCTTCCAAACCATATGAAAAACTCTCATTGGGACGAACTTTCGGTTTCGAGCTCTCAAATACTGAAACGGTGGAAAGTTTGGACCATGTGTCGTCCAAACCACCTAAAGAACTCTCATTGGGCCGAACTTTGAGTTCTTAACTCTCCAAAAACTCAAACGGAGCAAAGTTTGGACCAAGTTCGTCCAAACCATATGAAAAACTCTCATTGGGACGAACTTTGGGTTCCGAGCTCTCAAATACTGAAACGAAGAAAAGTTTGGACCATGTGTCATCCAAAGCACCTAAAGAACTCTCATTGGGCCGAACTTTGAGTTCCTAACTCTCCAAAAACTCAAACAGAGCAAAGTTTGGACCAAGTTCTTCCAAACCATATGAAAAACTCTTAATAGGACGAACTTTGGGTTTCGAGCTCTCAAATTCTGAAACGGTGGAATGTTTGGACCATCTGTCGTCCAAACCACCTAAATAACTCTCATTGGGCCGAACTTTGAGTTCCTTACTCTCCAAAAACTCAAACGGAGCAAAGTGTGGACCATCTGTCGTCCAAACCACCTAAATAGCTCTCATTGGGCCGAACTTTGAGTTCCTAACTCTCCAAATACTCAAACAGAGCAAAGTTTGGACCAAGTTCTTCCAAACCATATGAAAACTCTCATTAGGACGAACTTTGGGTTTCGAGCTCTCAAATTCTGAAACGGTGGAAAGTTTGGACCATGTGTCGTCCAAACCACCTAAAGAACTCTCATTGGGCCGAACTTTGAGTTCTTAACTCTCCAAAAACTCAAACGGAGCAAAGTTTGGACCAAGTTCGTCCAAACCATATGAAAAACTCTCATTGGGACGAACTTTGGGTTCCGAGCTCTCAAATACTGAAACGGAGCAAAGATTGGACTATGTGTCATCCAAAGCACCTAAAGAACTCTCATTGGGCCGAACTTTGAGTTCCTAACTCTCCAAAAACTCAAACAGAGCAAAGTTTGGACCAAGTTCATCCAAACCATATGAAAAACTCTTAATAGGACGAACTTTGGGTTTCGAGCTCTCAAATTCTGAAACGGTGGAATGTTTGGACCATCTGTCGTCCAAACCACCTAAAGAACTCTCATTGGGCCGAACTTTGAGTTCTTAACTCTCCAAAAACTCAAACGGAGCAAAGTTTGGACCAAGTTCGTCCAAACCATATGAAAAACTCTCATTGGGACGAACTTTGGGTTCCGAGCTCTCAAATACTGAAACGGAGCAAAGTTTGGACTATGTGTCATCCAAAGCACCTAAAGAACTCTCATTGGGCCGAACTTTGAGTTCCTTACTCTCCAAAAACTCAAACGGAGCAAAGTTTGGAACAAGATAATCGAAACCATATGAAAAACTCTCATTGGGACGAACTTTGGGTTCCGAGTTCTCAAATACTGAAACGGAGCAAAGTTTCAACCATGTGTCGCCCAAACAAGCTAACGAACTCTCATTGGGCCGAACTCTGAGTTCCTTACTCTCCAAAAACTCAAACGGAGCAAAGTTTGGACCTAGTTCATCCAAACCATATGAAAAACTCTCATTGGGACGAACTTTGGGTTCCGAGATCTGAAATACTAAAACAGTGCAAAGTTTGGACCATTTGTCGTCCAAACCACCTAAAGAACTCTCATTGGGCCGAACTTTGAGTTCCTAACTCTCCAAAAGCTCAAACAGAGCAAAGCTTGGAACAAGTTCTTCCAAACCATATGGAAAACTCTCATTGGGACGAACTTTCGATTTCGAGCTCTCAAATACTGAAACGGTGGAAAGTTTGGACCATGTGTCGTCCAAATCACCTAAAGAACTCTCATTGGGCCGAACTTTGAGTTCTTAACTCCCCAAAAACTCAAACGGAGCAAAGTTTGGACCAAGTTCGTCCAAACCATATGAAAAACTCTCATTCGGACGAACTTTGGGTTCCGAGCTCTCAAATACTGAAACGAAGCAAAGTTTGGACCATGTGTCATCCAAAGCACCTAAAGAACTCTCATTGGGCCGAACTTTGAGTTCCTTACTCTCCAAAAACTCAAACGGAGCAAAGTTTGGACCAAGATCATCCAAACCATATGAAAAACTCTCATTGGGACGAACTTTGCGTTCCGAGTTCTCAAATACTGAAACGGAGCAAAGTTTGGACCATCTGTCGTCCAAACCACCTAAATAACTCTCATTGGGCCGAACTTTGAGTTCCTTACTCTCCAAAAACTCAAACGGAGCAAAGTTTGGACCATCTGTCGTCCAAACCACCTAAATAACTCTCATTGGGCCGAACTTTGAGTTCCTAACTCTCCAAATACTCAAACAGAGCAAAGTTTGGACCAAGTTCTTCCAAACCATATGAAAACTCTCATTAGGACGAACTTTGGGTTTCGAGCTCTCAAATTCTGAAACGGTGGAAAGTTTGGACCATGTGTCGTCCAAACCACCTAAAGAACTCTCATTGGGCCGAACTTTGAGTTCTTAACTCTCCAAAAACTCAAACGGAGCAAAGTTTGGACCATCTGTCGTCCAAACCACCTAAATAACTCTCATTGGGCCGAACTTTGAGTTCCTAACTCTCCAAATACTCAAACAGAGCAAAGTTTGGACCAAGTTCTTCCAAACCATATGAAAAACTCTCATTAGGACGAACTTTGGGTTTCGAGCTCTCAAATTCTGAAACGGTGGAAAGTTTGGACCATGTGTCGTCCAAACCACCTAAAGAACTCTCATTGGGCCGAACTTTGAGTTCTTAACTCTCCAAAAACTCAAACGGAGCAAAGTTTGGACCAAGTTCTTCCAAACCATATGAAAAACTCTCATTGGGACGAACTTTGGGTTCCGAGCTCTCAAATACTGAAACGGAGCACAGTTTGAACTATGTGTACTCCAAAGCACCTAAAGAACTCTCATTGAGCCGAACTTTGAGTTCCTAACTCTCCAAAAACTCAAACAGAGCAAAGTTTGGACCAAGTTCTTCCAAACCATATGAAAAACTCTTATTAGGACGAACTTTGGGTTTCGAGCTCTCAAATTCTGAAACGGTGGAAAGTTTGGACCATGTGTCGTCCAAACCACCTAAAGAACTCTCATTGGGCCGAACTTTGAGTTCTTAACTCTCCAAAAACTCAAACGGAGCAAAGTTATGACCAAGTTCGTCCAAACCATATGAAAAACTCTCATTGGGACGAACTTTGGGTTCCGAGCTCTCAAATACTGAAACGGAGCAAAGTTTGGACTATGTGTCATCCAAAGCACCTAAAGAACTCTCATTGGGCCGAACTTTGAGTTCCTTACTCTCCAAAAACTCAAACGGAGCAAAGTTTGGAACAAGATAATCGAAACCATATGAAAAACTCTCATTGGGACGAACTTTGGGTTCCGAGTTCTCAAATACTGAAACGGAGCAAAGTTTCAACCATGTGTCGCCCAAACAACCTAACGAACTCTCATTGGGCCGAACTCTGAGTTCCTTACTCTCCAAAAACTCAAACGGAGCAAAGTTTGGACCAAGTTCATCCAAACCATATGAAAAACTCTCATTGGGACGAACTTTGGGTTCCGAGATCTGAAATACTAAAACAGTGCAAAGTTTGGACCATTTGTCGTCCAAACCACTTAAAGAACTCTCATTGGGCCGAACTTTGAGTTCCTAACTCTCCAAAAGCTCAAACAGAGCAAAGCTTGGACCTTGTTCTTCCAAACCATATGAAAAACTCTCATTGGGACGAACTTTCGGTTTCGAGCTCTCAAATACTGAAACGGTGGAAAGTTTGGACCATGTGTCGTCCAAACCACCTAAAGAACTCTCATTGGGCCGAACTTTGAGTTCTTAACTCTCCAAAAACTCAAACGGAACAAAGTTTGGACCAAGTTCGTCCAAACCATATGAAAAACTCTCATTGGGACGAACTTTGGGTTCCGAGCTCTCAAATACTGAAACGAAGAAAAGTTTGGACCATGTGTCATCCAAAGCACCTAAAGAACTCTCATTGGGCCGAACTTTGAGTTCCTAACTCTCCAAAAACTCAAACAGAGCAAAGTTTGGACCAAGTTCTTCCAAACCATATGAAAAACTCTTAATAGGACGAACTTTGGGTTTCGAGCTCTCAAATTCTGAAACGGTGGAATGTTTGGACCATCTGTCGTCCAAACCACCTAAATAACTCTCATTGGGCCGAACTTTGAGTTCCTTACTCTCCAAAAACTCAAACGGAGCAAAGTGTGGACCATCTGTCGTCCAAACCACCTAAATAGCTCTCATTGGGCCGAACTTTGAGTTTCTAACTCTCCAAATACTCAAACAGAGCAAAGTTTGGACCAAGTTCTTCCAAACCATATGAAAACTCTCATTAGGACGAACTTTGGGTTTCGAGCTCTCAAATTCTGAAACGGTGGAAAGTTTGGACCATGTGTCGTCCAAACCACCTAAAGAACTCTCATTGGGCCGAACTTTGAGTTCTTAACTCTCCAAAAACTCAAACGGAGCAAAGTTTGGACCAAGTTCGTCCAAACCATATGAAAAACTCTCATTGGGACGAACTTTGGGTTCCGAGCTCTAAAATACTGAAACGGAGCAAAGTTTGGACTATGTGTCATCCAAAGCACCTAAAGAACTCTCATTGGGCCGAACTTTGAGTTCCTAACTCTCCAAAAACTCAAACAGAGCAAAGTTTGGACCAAGTTCTTCCAAACCATATGAAAAACTCTTAATAGGACGAACTTTGGGTTTCGAGCTCTCAAATTCTGAAACGGTGGAATGTTTGGACCATCTGTCGTCCAAACCACCTAAATAACTCTCATTGGGCCGAACTTTGAGTTCCTTACTCTCCAAAAACTCAAACGGAGCAAAGTGTGGACCATCTGTCGTCCAAACCACCTAAATAGCTCTCATTGGGCCGAACTTTGAGTTACTAACTCTCCAAATACTCAAACAGAGCAAAGTTTGGACCAAGTTCTTCCAAACCATATGAAAACTCTCATTAGGACGAACTTTGGGTTTCGAGCTCTCAAATTCTGAAACGGTGGAAAGTTTGGACCATGTGTCGTCCAAACCACCTAAAGAACTCTCATTGGGCCGAACTTTGAGTTCTTATGATATGAACCAAGATGTCTTGTGTTATGCCAAAAACATATTCAAAATTACGTTGCATTAAATGAAGTCAAATTGAAGTCAACTAGCATTGAAGGAACTCAACTACATGTCAAGTTCATTTAGTGCAAGTCAAGCATCAATGATGGAACCATACTTCAAGCTACTTCAAACTAAATCAAGTAGAGCTTCATTTATACTTTGGGAGGTTACAAGACATAGTTTGTTGATGGGATTTTTAATTCTCGGATTTAAGGGAGTTTTTATGTAATTTTCAGTTTTTAAGTTTTGATATCAATGTTTTAGGTTACAATATAGCTAGTGGTCATTATGGTATTGATGAGGATGAGAGTTACAACTCTTCAAATGACCATAGGTTACTCTAGAGTTTCATTTTGAGGCTATAAAAAGCCATGTATGTTGTATTTGAAAAGAAAGACTTGGAAATGTAGTAAAAAGAGCCTTTGAGCTTTTCCATTAGCCTAGTGCTAAGTTTCTTTGCAATTCTATGTAGTTTAGGTTGCATGTTGAGAATCATTCAAGCTTGACTTGATCAATCATGCTTGTGGAGTGATTCGAATCTCAAGCAAGCTTCTTGCCTTGAGATATTTGATCGACAAGGTAATCCGGTTTTTTACTTTCCTTGGGTTGATTTTCAAATCGGTTTTGGGGTTTTCAGATTTGAGATCTAAAGGTCTTGTTTTTCAGCAAGGTTGTTAGATCCATTTCTTGGGGGTTTCACAACATTTGGTATCAGAGCTACTTTGATTTCACAACATTTGGTATCAGAGCTTTAGGTTCAAGATCGGATATATGTTTCCTTTGTGTTTCTCTTGAATTTATTTTTTTTACTTTTCTGGTTATTTTTTTAAATCTGTCCAGTTTCGTAGTCTTACTAAACGCTCTGAAAACTCATATTTCCGTAGGTCTTTTCATCTTAATGTCTTCTATGATATTGTAGATCTTTGTTTAAGCTACAACTTTGTCTACTTCATGAATTTCTAATTCAAATTTTTTTAGGGTGAAACGTCTGAACTTTTGCAATCTGTTCTGGAAAAACTGCTATACCCGAGAATGTGTGTTCTTGTTTTGTTCATTTCATTTTTGCCTCCAAAGCCTTATAGATCCGAATTGCATTGATATAAATTCATCAAATGTGTTTTAATATGGCTTTTCACTTGCTGATTACATCAGTTACATATTCAATTTAAGCAAGAGTTGGTTTTTATGCATTAAATATGGACAGTTACATTTCTGCTCATTGAATTTTCCAGCCATTAGTTTCAGAATTGTAACTTCTTTGTTTAAAGTCTGTCCATTGGCTTTAAATTTGGTCTTCCATCCTCCATATAATTCATTTTCAATATCACATTCTATCCATCTATTCTCTCATTTCATAATATTAATTTGGAATCCTTCGTAGAGGTTCAACTTGTTTGATATATGCTTTCAATTACAAGAATTGCAAATTACCTTGGCTTTTCCACTTCCAATTTTGAGAGATGAGAATGCAAGTTTATACCGAGTGATTTGTGAAAATGAGTGCAAACAAGAGTGGCCTAAATTTTCATGAGTGTGAGCACATAAAAAAGTGTTGTGAGGTCCTTTGTGTTTTCTTTTCTTAACATATTTTTACAGCAATGTCTCACAACAAGATTCGAGGACGAATCCTCTTGAAGAAGGGGAGGATGATATGAACCAAGATGTCTTGTGTTATGCCAAAAACATATTCAAAATTACGTTGCATTAAATGAAGTCAAATGTCAATAAAGTTGAAGTCAACTAGCATTGAAGGAACTCAAGTTGTATTGAATGAACTCAACTACATGTCAAGTTCATTTAGTGCAAGTCAAGCATCAATGATGGAACCACACTTCAAGCTACTTCAAACTACATCAAGTAAAGCTTCATTTAAACTTTGGGAGGTTACAAGACATTGTTGGTTGATGGGTTTTCAATTCTCGGATTTAAGGGAGTTTCTATGTAATTTTCAGTTTTTAAGTTTTGTTATCAATGTTTTAGGTTACAATTTAGGTAGTGGTCATTATAGTATTAATGAGGATGAGAGTTACAACTCTTCAAATGACCATAGGTTACTCTAGAGTTCAATTTTAAGGCTATATAATGCCATGTAATTCCATTGTAAAAAAAAGACTTGGAAATGTAGTAAAAAGAGCCTTTGAGCTTTTCCATTAGCCTAGTGCTAAGTTTCTTTGCAATTCTATGTAGTTTAGGTTGCATGTTGAGAATCATTCAAGCTTGACTTGATCAATCATGCTTGTGGAGTGATTCGAATCTCAAGCAAGCTTCTTGCCTTGAGATATTTGATCGACAAGGTAATCCGGTTTTTTACTTTCCTTGGGTTGATTTTCAAATCGGTTTTGGGGTTTTCAGATTTGAGATCTAAAGGTCTTGTTTTTCAGCAAGGTTGTTAGATACATTTCCTGAGAGTTTCACAACATTTGGTATCAGAGCTACTTTGATTTCACAACATTTGGTATCAGAGCTGCTTTGATTCATAACATTTGGTATCAGAGCTTTAGGCTCAAGATCGGATATATGTTTCCTTTGCGTTTCTCTTGAATTTGTTTTTTCTTTCTTTGGTTTTTTTTAATCTGTCCAGTTTCGTAGTCTGCCTAAATGCTCCAAAAACTCATATTTCCGAAGGGTATTTCATCTTAATGTCTTCTATGATATTGTAGATCTTTGTTTAAGCTACAACTTTGTCTACTTCATGAATTTCTAATTCAAATTTTTTTAGGGTGAAACGTCTGAACTTTTGCAATCTGTTCTGGAAAAACTGCTATACCCGAGAATGTGTGTTCTTGTTTTGTTCATTTCATTTTTGCCTCCAAAGCCTTATAGATCCGAATTGCATTGATATAAATTCATCAAATGTGTTTTAATATGGCTTTTCACTTGCTGATTACATCAGTTACATATTCAATTTAAGCAAGAGTTGGTTTTTATGCATTAAATATGGACAGTTACATTTCTGCTCATTGAATTTTCCAGCCATTAGTTTCAGAATTGTAACTTCTTTGTTTAAAGTCTGTCCATTGGCTTTAAATTTGGTCTTCCATCCTCCATATAATTCATTTTCAATATCACATTCTATCCATCTATTCTCTCATTTCATAATATTAATTTGGAATCCTTCGTAGAGGTTCAACTTGTTTGATATATGCTTTCAATTACAAGAATTGCAAATTACCTTGGCTTTTCCACTTCCAATTTTGAGAGATGAGAATGCAAGTTTATACCGAGTGATTTGTGAAAATGAGTGCAAACAAGAGTGGCCTAAATTTTCATGAGTGTGAGCACATAAAAAAGTGTTGTGAGGTCCTTTGTGTTTTCTTTTCTTAACATGTTTTTACAGCAATGTCTCACAACAAGATTCGAGGACGAATCCTCTTGAAGAAGGGGAGGATGATATGAACCAAGATGTCTTGTGTTATGCCAAAAACATATTCAAAATTACGTTGCATTAAATGAAGTCAAATTGAAGTCAACTAGCATTGAAGGAACTCAACTACATGTCAAGTTCATTTAGTGCAAGTCAAGCATCAATGATGGAACCATACTTCAAGCTACTTCAAACTAAATCAAGTAGAGCTTCATTTATACTTTGGGAGGTTACAAGACATAGTTTGTTGATGGGATTTTTAATTCTCGGATTTAAGGGAGTTTTTATGTAATTTTCAGTTTTTAAGTTTTGATATCAATGTTTTAGGTTACAATATAGCTAGTGGTCATTATGGTATTGATGAGGATGAGAGTTACAACTCTTCAAATGACCATAGGTTACTCTAGAGTTTCATTTTGAGGCTATAAAAAGCCATGTATGTTGTATTTGAAAAGAAAGACTTGGAAATGTAGTAAAAAGAGCCTTTGAGCTTTTCCATTAGCCTAGTGCTAAGTTTCTTTGCAATTCTATGTAGTTTAGGTTGCATGTTGAGAATCATTCAAGCTTGACTTGATCAATCATGCTTGTGGAGTGATTCGAATCTCAAGCAAGCTTCTTGCCTTGAGATATTTGATCGACAAGGTAATCCGGTTTTTTACTTTCCTTGGGTTGATTTTCAAATCGGTTTTGGGGTTTTCAGATTTGAGATCTAAAGGTCTTGTTTTTCAGCAAGGTTGTTAGATCCATTTCTTGGGGGTTTCACAACATTTGGTATCAGAGCTACTTTGATTTCACAACATCTTAACTCTCCAAAAACTCAAACGGAGCAAAGTTTGGACCAAGTTCGTCCAAACCATATGAAAAACTCTCATTGGGACGAACTTTGGGTTCCGAGCTCTCAAATACTGAAACGGAGCAAAGTTTGGACAATGTGTCATCCAAAGCACCTAAAGAACTCTCATTGGGCCGAACTTTGAGTTCCTAACTCTCCAAAAACTCAAACAGAGCAAAGTTTGGACCAAGTTCTTCCAAACCATATGAAAAACTCTTAATAGGACGAACTTTGGGTTTCGAGCTCTCAAATTCTGAAACGGTGGAATGTTTGGACCACCTGTCGTCCAAACCACCTAAATAACTCTCATTGGGCCGAACTTTGAGTTCTTAACTCTCCAAAAACTCAAACGGAGCAAAGTTTGGACCAAGTTCGTCCAAACCATATGAAAAACTCTCATTGGGACGAACTTTGGGTTCCGAGCTCTCAAATACTGAAACGGAGCAAAGTTTGGACTATGTGTCATCCAAAGCACCTAAAGAACTCTCATTGGGCCGAACTTTGAGTTCCTTACTCTCCAAAAACTCAAACGGAGCAAAGTTTGGAACAAGATAATTGAAACCATATGAAAAACTCTCATTGGGACGAACTTTGGGTTCCGAGTTCTCAAATACTGAAACGGAGCAAAGTTTCAACCATGTGTCGCCCAAACAACCTAACGAACTCTCATTGGGCCGAACTCTGAGTTCCTTACTCTCCAAAAACTCAAACGGAGAAAAGTTTGGACCAAGTTCATCCAAACCATATGAAAAACTCTCATTGGGACGAACTTTGGGTTCCGAGATCTGAAATACTAAAACAGTGCAAAGTTTGGACCATTTGTCGTCCAAACCACTTAAAGAACTCTCATTGGGCCGAACTTTGAGTTCCTAACTCTCCAAAAGCTCAAACAGAGCAAAGCTTGGACCTTGTTCTTCCAAACCATATGAAAAACTCTCATTGGGACGAACTTTCGGTTTCGAGCTCTCAAATACTGAAACGGTGGAAAGTTTGGACCATGTGTCGTCCAAACCACCTAAAGAACTCTCATTGGGCCGAACTTTGAGTTCTTAACTCTCCAAAAACTCAAACGGAGCAAAGTTTGGACCAAGTTCGTCCAAACCATATGAAAAACTCTCATTGGGACGAACTTTGGGTTCCGAGCTCTCAAATACTGAAACGAAGAAAAGTTTGGACCATGTGTCATCCAAAGCACCTAAAGAACTCTCATTGGGCCGAACTTTGAGTTCCTAACTCTCCAAAAACTCAAACAGAGCAAAGTTTGGACCAAGTTCTTCCAAACCATATGAAAAACTCTTAATAGGACGAACTTTGGGTTTCGAGCTCTCAAATTCTGAAACGGTGGAATGTTTGGACCATCTGTCGTCCAAACCACCTAAATAACTCTCATTGGGCCGAACTTTGAGTTCCTTACTCTCCAAAAACTCAAACGGAGCAAAGTGTGGACCATCTGTCGTCCAAACCACCTAAATAGCTCTCATTGGGCCGAACTTTGAGTTCCTAACTCTCCAAAAACTCAAACAGAGCAAAGTTTGGACCAAGTTCTTCCAAACCATATGAAAACTCTCATTAGGACGAACTTTGGGTTTCGAGCTCTCAAATTCTGAAACGGTGGAAAGTTTGGACCATGTGTCGTCCAAACCACCTAAAGAACTCTCATTGGGCCGAACTTTGAGTTCTTAACTCTCCAAAAACTCGGAGCAAAGTTTGGACCAAGTTCGTCCAAACAATATGAAAAACTCTCATTGGGACGAACTTTGGGTTCCGAGCTCTCAAATACTGAAACGGAGCAAAGTTTGGACTATGTGTCATCCAAAGCACCTAAAGAACTCTCATTGGGCCGAACTTTGAGTTCCTAACTCTCCAAAAACTCAAACAGAGCAAAGTTTGGACCAAGTTCTTCCAAACCATATGAAAAACTCTTAATAGGACGAACTTTGGGTTTCGAGCTCTCAAATTCTGAAACGGTGGAATGTTTGGACCACCTGTCGTCCAAACCACCTAAAGAACTCTCATTGGGCCGAACTTTGAGTTCTTAACTCTCCAAAAACTCAAACGGAGCAAAGTTTGGACCAAGTTCGTCCAAACCATATGAAAAACTCTCATTGGGACGAACTTTGGGTTCCGAGCTCTCAAATACTGAAACGGAGCAAAGTTTGGACTATGTGTCATCCAAAGCACCTAAAGAACTCTCATTGGGCCGAACTTTGAGTTCCTTACTCTCCAAAAACTCAAACGGAGCAAAGTTTGGAACAAGATAATCGAAACCATATGAAAAACTCTCATTGGGACGAACTTTGGGTTCCGAGTTCTCAAATACTGAAACGGAGCAAAGTTTCAACCATGTGTCGCCCAAACAACCTAACGAACTCTCATTGGGCCGAACTCTGAGTTCCTTACTCTCCAAAAACTCAAACGGAGCAAAGTTTGGACCAAGTTCATCCAAACCATATGAAAAACTCTCATTGGGACGAACTTTGGGTTCCGAGATCTGAAATACTAAAACAGTGCAAAGTTTGGACCATTTGTCGTCCAAACCACTTAAAGAACTCTCATTGGGCCGAACTTTGAGTTCCTAACTCTCCAAAAGCTCAAAGAGAGCAAAGCTTGGACCTTGTTCTTCCAAACCATATGAAAAACTCTCATTGGGACGAACTTTCGGTTTCGAGCTCTCAAATACTGAAACGGTGGAAAGTTTGGACCATGTGTCGTCCAAACCACCTAAAGAACTCTCATTGGGCCGAACTTTGAGTTCTTAACTCTCCAAAAACTCAAACGGAGCAAAGTTTGGACCAAGTTCGTCCAAACCATATGAAAAACTCTCATTGGGACGAACTTTGGGTTCCGAGCTCTCAAATACTGAAACGAAGAAAAGTTTGGACCATGTGTCATCCAAAGCACCTAAAGAACTCTCATTGGGCCGAACTTTGAGTTCCTAACTCTCCAAAAACTCAAACAGAGCAAAGTTTGGACCAAGTTCTTCCAAACCATATGAAAAACTCTTAATAGGACGAACTTTGGGTTTCGAGCTCTCAAATTCTGAAACGGTGGAATGTTTGGACCATCTGTCGTCCAAACCACCTAAATAACTCTCATTGGGCCGAACTTTGAGTTCCTTACTCTCCAAAAACTCAAACGGAGCAAAGTGTGGACCATCTGTCGTCCAAACCACCTAAATAGCTCTCATTGGGCCGAACTTTGAGTTCCTAACTCTCCAAATACTCAAACAGAGCAAAGTTTGGACCAAGTTCTTCCAAACCATATGAAAACTCTCATTAGGACGTACTTTGGGTTTCGAGCTCTCAAATTCTGAAACGGTGGAAAGTTTGGACCATGTGTCGTCCAAACCACCTAAAGAACTCTCATTGGGCCGAACTTTGAGTTCTTAACTCTCCAAAAACTCAAACGGAGCAAAGTTTGGACCAAGTTCGTCCAAACCATATGAAAAACTCTCATTGGGACGAACTTTGGGTTCCGAGCTCTCAAATACTGAAACGGAGCAAAGTTTGGACTATGTGTCATCCAAAGCACCTAAAGAACTCTCATTGGGCCGAACTTTGAGTTCCTAACTCTCCAAAAACTCAAACAGAGCAAAGTTTGGAGCAAGTTCTTCCAAACCATATGAAAAACTCTTAATAGGACGAACTTTGGGTTTCGAGCTCTCAAATTCTGAAACGGTGGAATGTTTGGACCATCTGTCGTCCAAACCACCTAAATAACTCTCATTGGGCCGAACTTTGAGTTCCTTACTCTCCAAAAACTCAAACGGAGCAAAGTGTGGACCATCTGTCGTCCAAACCACCTAAATAGCTCTCATTGGGCCGAACTTTGAGTTCCTAACTCTCCAAATACTCAAACAGAGCAAAGTTTGGACCAAGTTCTTCCAAACCATATGAAAACTCTCATTAGGACGAACTTTGGGTTTCGAGCTCTCAAATTCTGAAACGGTGGAAAGTTTGGACCATGTGTCGTCCAAACCACCTAAAGAACTCTCATTGGGCCGAACTTTGAGTTCTTAACTCTCCAAAAACTCAAACGGAGCAAAGTTTGGACCAAGTTCGTCCAAACCATATGAAAAACTCTCATTGGGACGAACTTTGGGTTCCGAGCTCTCAAATACTGAAACGGAGCAAAGTTTGGACTATGTGTCATCCAAAGCACCTAAAGAACTCTCATTGGGCCGAACTTTGAGTTCCTAACTCTCCAAAAACTCAAACAGAGCAAAGTTTGGACCAAGTTCTTCCAAACCATATGAAAAACTCTTAATAGGACGAACTTTGGGTTTCGAGCTCTCAAATTCTGAAACGGTGGAATGTTTGGACCATCTGTCGTCCAAACCACCTAAAGAACTCTCATTGGGCCGAACTTTGAGTTCTTAACTCTCCAAAAACTCAAACGGAGCAAAGTTTGGACCAAGTTCGTCCAAACCATATGAAAAACTCTCATTGGGACGAACTTTGGGTTCCGAGCTCTCAAATACTGAAACGGAGCAAAGTTTGGACTATGTGTCATCCAAAGCACCTAAAGAACTCTCATTGGGCCGAACTTTGAGTTCCTTACTCTACAAAAACTCAAACGGAGCAAAGTTTGGAACAAGATAATCGAAACCATATGAAAAACTCTCATTGGGACGAACTTTGGGTTCCGAGTTCTCAAATACTGAAACGGAGCAAAGTTTCAACCATGTGTCGCCCAAACAACCTAACGAACTCTCATTGGGCCGAACTCTGAGTTCCTTACTCTCCAAAAACTCAAACGGAGCAAAGTTTGGACCTAGTTCATCCAAACCATATGAAAAACTCTCATTGGGACGAACTTTGGGTTCCGAGATCTGAAATACTAAAACAGTGCAAAGTTTGGACCATTTGTCGTCCAAACTACCTAAAGAACTCTCATTGGGCCGAACTTTGAGTTCCTAACTCTCCAAAAGCTCAAACAGAGCAAAGCTTGGAACAAGTTCTTCCAAACCATATGGAAAACTCTCATTGGGACGAACTTTCGATTTCGAGCTCTCAAATACTGAAACGGTGGAAAGTTTGGACCATGTGTCGTCCAAATCACCTAAAGAACTCTCATTGGGCCGAACTTTGAGTTCTTAACTCCCCAAAAACTCAAACGGAGCAAAGTTTGGACCAAGTTCGTCCAAACCATATGAAAAACTCTCATTCGGACGAACTTTGGGTTCCGAGCTCTCAAATACTGAAACGAAGCAAAGTTTGGACCATGTGTCATCCAAAGCACCTAAAGAACTCTCATTGGGCCGAACTTTGAGTTCCTTACTCTCCAAAAACTCAAACGGAGCAAAGTTTGGACCAAGATCATCCAAACCATATGAAAAACTCTCATTGGGACGAACTTTGCGTTCCGAGTTCTCAAATACTGAAACGGAGCAAAGTTTGGACCATCTGTCGTCCAAACCACCTAAATAACTCTCATTGGGCCGAACTTTGAGTTCCTTACTCTCGAAAAACTCAAACGGAGCAAAGTTTGGACCACCTGTCGTCCAAACCACCTAAATAACTCTCATTGGGCCGAACTTTGAGTTCCTAACTCTCCAAATACTCAAACAGAGCAAAGTTTGGACCAAGTTCTTCCAAACCATATGAAAACTCTCATTAGGACGAACTTTGGGTTTCGAGCTCTCAAATTCTGAAACGGTGGAAAGTTTGGACCATGTGTCGTCCAAACCACCTAAAGAACTCTCATTGGGCCGAACTTTGAGTTCTTAACTCTCCAAAAACTCAAACGGAGCAAAGTTTGGACCAAGTTCGTCCAAACCATATGAAAAACTCTCATTGGGACGAACTTTGGGTTCCGAGCTCTCAAATACTGAAACGGAGCAAAGTTTGGACTATGTGTCATCCAAAGCACCTAAAGAACTCTCATTGGGCCGAACTTTGAGTTCTTAACTCTCCAAAAACTCAAACGGAGCAAAGTTTGGACCAAGTTCGTCCAAACCATATGAAAAACTCTCTTTGGGACGAACTTTGGGTTCCGAGTTCTCAAATACTGAAACGGAGCAAAGTTTCAACCATGTGTCGCCCAAACAACCTAACGAACTCTCATTGGGCCGAACTCTGAGTTCCTTACTCTCCAAAAACTCAAACGGAGCAAAGTTTGGACCTAGTTCATCCAAACCATATGAAAAACTCTCATTGGGACGAACTTTGGGTTCCGAGATCTGAAATACTAAAACAGTGCAAAGTTTGGACCATTTGTCGTCCAAACCACCTAAAGAACTCTCATTGGGCCGAACTTTGAGTTCCTAACTCTCCAAAAGCTCAAACAGAGCAAAGCTTGGACCAAGTTCTTCCAAACCATATGGAAAACTCTCATTGGGACGAACTTTCGATTTCGAGCTCTCAAATACTGAAACGGTGGAAAGTTTGGACCATGTGTCGTCCAAACCACCTAAATAACTCTCATTGGGTCGAACTTTGAGTTCCTTACTCTCCAAAAACTCAAACGGAGCAAAGTTTGGAACAAGATAATCCAAACCATATGAAAAACTCTCTTTGGGACGAACTTGTTGGGTTTAATGTCCTATAAACTCGTAGTTTGTAAATCATTAAACATATTTTATTTCCAATAAAGACGTTATTGAGGTTATTCAGTAAAAGATGTTATTGAATATGTAAATTGCGAATGATTAACCTAAATCCAATAAACTAAGATCCTTGGCTATAAAATGAATACTTGAACTATATGTAGGGACATATCATAGGATCAAGTTCAAGTTTATAGTCAAAATAGTCTATAGTATAAGGATAAGGTTGGGTACCTTATCCTGGAGACACTATGGACGCGGCCCACTTTGTATTAAGTACAAACGATGAGATCCTAAATCGTTCATGTGGTGACATGCGAGTGGGGGCATCCTATGCAATGAGTTTGCATAAGACTGGACCACGAAATAAGTCACTTTCTCTTTATAACGCCGTTTACTGAAGAAACTGACTATTTCTCATAGATGACCTAGGTAACTCGTTCTTAATCCTGAGCTATCTATGAACTCCTGTTTATGCGAGATTATCCTTTGATCTGCATGGGTGAGAGTGGCCAGCATCGCCGACTCGACAAGCCTACCATTTTGGGGATAAGATCGAATAGATAGCTGGGGACATAGTTTCGCAAGACGGAATTCACTCCTACCCATTTCAGGGATAGCAGAGAGGTTGTTCTCTTAAGTACTAACTCCAGGACTTGAACAAGGGGCCCCACCCTCTCGTTGGATCGAGAGGAACTTAGGTTTGATGGTTGGACCGCAAACCGATTGTTCATTAGAGGATTAGTGGAACTTAAGGAACAAGAAGTACTATAGGGGTGTAACGGTTATTTGACCTAGCTATAGCTACGAACAACCTGTGAAGGAACGACTTACTAAACATGGTTAAATCAAGTGGACGGAAATATATCTATAGTGAGGGGAGTGCAACAATCGGGCTATAGTGGAGTGTCCCGGTAGTTAACGAATGTTGGATAACTTTGATAATGAGATTAGTCGGTTAGCCTTGAATCATTGGAGCCCATGATCTATAGGTCCATTAGGTCCCCCTACTAGCTCATATCGGAATAAAGCTTAGAATATTTTGATAGGAAACTTTGAATCGTTCAAAAACGGGAAATAGGGTTTTATCGTAAAACATGTTCGACACAATGATTTAATTATGAATTAAATTAGGAATTGAGAGATGAGGTATTTAAAAGTGTTTTAAATACCATATATATGTATTAGGAATCATATATAATTCATGGCATTAGGTGATAAAGATTGATTGGATCAATCATATCAAAATTACTTGGAAATGTCCCAATTAATTGCCTAGAAATCAATTTCAATTTTGAATTGAATTTGAAATGAATTGAAAGCTGAAAATTCACAATTAGGATTCAATTCATAGTGGATTTAGTGGTTTTTCCACTCTTGCATAATGATACATAGTGGAAAACAACACAAACATGCATTAGATGCATGTGTTGTGAAGTAGACACCTAGAATCCACTTTGAGTTGCATCTTGACCATGTGGCTAAGTGTCATGAAGCTTGTCTTTGCATGGGAGAGGTCTATAAAAGGGGCTTGAATTAGATTCAAGAGGAGCAAGCTTTCATTTAGTGTTATGCTGAAATTTTCTCCCTCAAATTCTCTCTCATTTCATCTCCTTCCAAAAGCTTGTACCATCAAGCATTCCCTTCCTATTTCTTTCTTCTATAGACTCCCACAAGTCTTTCTAGGCTCAAGAGAATAGTAGGGAAGACACTAAAGGTTGTCCAAGAGAAGTTGGAGAAAGATAATATCACAAGGAGTTCTTTACAAGTGAGCATCAAAGAGGTTGGTACTCATTTACTCTCTTTTCTACCCTTTCTAGAACATGCATGCTTTAGGAGTAAAATTGAATGTCTTAAGTGCTTTCGATCTTCAATTGCTTCCGCATGTGTTATATGAACACCTTCAGAACTTTGGGTTCCGAGCTCTCAAAAACTGAAACGGAGCAAAGCTTCAACCATGTGTCGCCCAAACAACCTAACGAACTCTCATTGGGCCGAACTTTGAGTTCCTTACTCACCAAAAACTCAAACGGAGCAAAGTTTGGACCAAGTTCATCCAAACCATATGAAAAACTCTTATTGGGACGAACTTTGGGTTCCGAGCTCTGAAATACTAAAACAGTGCAAAGTTTGGACCATTTGTCATCCAAACCACCTAAAGAACTCTCATTAGGCCGAACTTTGAGTTCCTAACTCTCCAAAAACTCAAACAGAGCAAAGCTTTGACCAGGTTCTTCCAAACCATATGAAAAACTCTCATTGGGACGAACTTTCGGTTTCGAGCTCTCAAATACTGAAACGGTGGAAAGTTTGGACCATGTGTCGTCCAAACCACCTAAAGAACTCTCATTGGGCCGAACTTTGAGTTCTTAACTCTCCAAAAACTCAAACGGAGCAAAGTTTGGACCAAGTTCGTCCAAACCATATGAAAAACTCTCATTGGGACGAACTTTTGGTTCCGAGCTCTCAAATACTGAAACGAAGCAAAGTTTGTACCATGTGTCATCCAAAGCACCTAAAGAACTCTCATTGGGCCGAACTTTGAGTTCCTTACTCTCCAAAAACTCAAACGGAGCAAAGTTTGGACCAAGATCATCCAAACCATATGAAAAACTCTCATTGGGACGAACTTTGCGTTCCGAGTTCTCAAATACTGAAACGGAGCAAAGTTTTGACCATCTGTCGTCCAAACCATCTAAATAACTCTCATTGGGCCGAACTTTGAGTTCCTTACTCTCCAAAAACTCAAACGGTGCAAAGTTTGGAACAAGATAATCCAAACCATATGAAAAACTCTCATTGGGACGAACTTTGGGTTCCGAGCTCTCAAATACTGAAACGGAGCAAAGTTTAGACCATGTGTCATCCAAACCACCTAAAGAACTCTCATTGGGCCGAACTTTGTGTTCCTAACTCTCAAAAACTCAAAGGGAGCAAAGTTTGGACCAAGTTCGTCCAAACCATATGAAAAACTCTCATAGGGACGAACTTTGGGTTCCGACCCTCAAAAACTGAAACGGAGAAAAGATTGGACCATGTGTCGTCCAAACCACCAAAATAACTCTCATTGGGCCAAAACTTTGAGTTCCTAACTCTCCAAAAACTCAAACGGACGAAAGTTTGGACCAAGTTCATCCAAACCATATGAAAAGCTCTCTTTGCAACGAACTTTGGGTTCCGAGCTCTCAAAAACTTAAACGGAGCAAAGTTTTGACCATGTGTCATCCAAACCACCTAAAGAACTCTCATTGGGCCGAACTTTGAGTTCCTACCTCTCAAAAAACTCAAACGGAGCAAGGTTGGACCAAGTTCGTCGGAACCATATGAAAATTCTCATTGGGACGAACTTTGGCTTCCGAGCTCTCAAAAACTGAAACGGAGCAAAGTTTGGACCATGTGTCGTCAAAACCACCTAAAGAACTCTCATTGGGCCGAACTTTGAGTTCCTGACTCTCAAAAAACTCAAACGGAGCAAAGTTTGGACCAAGTTTGTCGGAACCATATGAAAAACTCTCACTGGGACGAACTTTGGCTTCCGAGCTCTCAAAAACTGAAACAGAGCAAAGTTTGGACCATGTTTCGTCCAAACCACCTAAATAACTCTCATTGGGCCGAACTTTGAGTTCCTAACGCTCGAAAAGCTCAAACGGAGCAAAGTTTGGACTAAGTTCGTCCAAACCATATGAAAAACTCTCCTTAGGACGAACTTCGGGTTTCGAGCTCTCAAATACAAAAACGGAGCAAAGTTTGGACCATGTGTCATCCAAACCACCTAAAGAACTCTCATTGGGCCGAAATTTGAGTTCCTACCTCTCAAAAAACTCAAACGGAGCAAAGTTTGGACCAAGTTCGTCGAAACCATATGAAAAACTCTCATTGGGACGAACTTTGGCTTCCGAGCTCTCAAAAACTGAAACGAAGCAAAGTTTGGACCATGTGTCGTCAAAACCACCTAAACAACTCTCATTGGGCCGAACTTTGAGTTCCCAACTCTTAAAAAACTCAAACGGAGCAAAGTTTGGACCAAGTTCGTCCAAACCATATGAAAAGCTCTCTTTGCAACGAACTTTGGGTTCCGAGCTCTCAAAAACTGAAACGGAGCAAAGTTTTGACCATGTGTCGTCCAAACCACCTAAATAACTCTCATTGGGCCTAACTTTGAATTCCTAACTCTCCAAAAACTGAAACAGAGAAAAGTTTGGACCAAGTTCGTCGAAACCATATGAAAAGCTCTCTTTGCGACGAACTTTGGGTTCCATGGCCTTAAAAACTGAAACGGAGAAAAGATTGGACCATGTGTCGTCAAAACCACCTAAAGAACTTTCATTGGGCCGAACTTTGAGTTCCTAACTCTCCAAAAACTCAAACGGAGAAAAGTTTTGACCAAGTTCGTCCAAACCATATGAAAAACTCTCAATGGGACGAACTTGGGTTCCGAGCTCTCAAAAACTGAAACGGAGAAAAGTTTGGCCCATGTTTCATCCAAACGACCTAAATAACTCTCATTGGGCCGAACTTTGAGTTCCTAACGCTCGAAAAACTCAAACGGAGCAAAGTTTGGACCAAGTTCGTCCAAACCATATGAAAAACTCTCTTAAGGACGAACTTTGGGTTCCGAGCTCTCAATTACAAAAACCGAGAAAAGTTTTGACCATGTGTCATCCAAACCACCTAAAGAACTCTCATTAGGCTGAACTTTGAGTTCCTACCTCTCAAAAAACTTAAACGGAGCAAAGTTTGGACCAAGTTCGTCGGAACCATATGAAAAACTCTCATTGGGACGAACTTTGGCTTCCGAGCTCTCAAAAACTGAAACGGATCAAAGTTTGGACCATGTGTCGTCAAAACCACCTAAAGAACTCTCATTTAGCCGAACTTTGAGTTCCTAACTCTCAAAAAACTCAAAGGGAGAAAAGTTTGGACCAAGTTCGTCAAAACCATATGAAAAACTCTCATTGGGACGAAGTTTAGGTTCCGAGCTCTCAAATACTGAAACGAAGCAAAGTGTGGACCATGTGTCGTCCAAACCACCTAAAGATCTCTATTGGGCCGAACTTTTTGTTCCTAACTCTCAAAAACTCAAAGGGAGCAAAGTTGGGACCAAGTTCGTCCAAACCATATGAAAAACTCTCATTGGGATGAAATTTCGGTTCCGAGCCCTCAAAAACTGAAACGGAGAAAAGTTTGGACCATGTGTCGTCCAAACCACCTAAATAACTCTCATTGGGTCGAACTTTGAGTTCCTAACTCTCAAAAAACTCAAACGGAGCAAAGTTTGGACCAAGTTCGTCCAAACCATATGAAAAACTGTCATTGGGACGAACTTTGGGTTCCGAGCTCTCAAATACGGAAACGGAGAATAGTTTTAACCATGTGTCATCCAAACCACCTAAAGAACTCTCATTGGGCCGAACTTTGAGTGCCTACCTCTCCAAAAACTCAAACGGAGAAAAGTTTGGACCAAGTTCGTCGGAACCATATGGAAAACTCTAATTGGGACGAACTTTGACTTCCGAGCTCTCAAAAACTGAAACGGAGCAAAGTTTGGACCATGTGTCGTCCAAACCACCTAAATAACTCTCATTGGCCCGAACTTTGAGTTCTTAACTCTCCAAAAACTCAAACGTAGCAAAGTTTGGACCAAGTTCGTCCAAACCATATGAAAAACTCTCAATGGGACGAACTTTGGGTTCCGATCTCTCAAAAACTGAAACGGAGCAAACTTTTGACCATGTGTCATCCAAACCACCTAAAGAACTCTCATTGGGCTGAACTTTGAGTTCCTACCTCTCAAAAAACTCAAACGGAGCAAAGTTTGAACCAGGTTCGTCCAAACCATATGAAAAACTCTCATTGGGACGAACTTTGGGTTCCGAGCCCTCAAAACCTTAAACGGAGAAAAGTTTTGACCATGTGTCGTCCAAACCACCGAAATAACTCTCATTGGGCCGAACTTTGAGTTCCTACCTCTAGAAAAACTCAAACGGAGCAAGGTTTGGACCAAGTTCGTCGGAACCATATGAAAAATTCTCATTGGGACGAACTTTTGGTTCCGAGCTCTCAAAAACTGAAACGGAGCAAAGTTTGGACCATGTGTCGTCAAAACCACGTAAAGAACTCTCATTGGGCCGAACTTTGAGTTCCTGACTCTCAAAAAACTCAAACGGAGCAAAGTTTGGACACAGTTCGTCGGAACCATATGAAAAACTCTCACTGGGACGAACTTTGGCTTCCGACCTATCAAAAACTGAAACAGAGCAAAGTTTGGACCATGTTTCGTCCAAACCACCTAAATAACTCTCATTGGGCCGAACATTGAGTTCCTAACGCTCGAAAAACTGAAACGGAGCAAAGTTTGGACTAAGTTCGTCCAAACCATATGAAAGACTCTATTTAGGACGAACTTCGGGTTCCGAGCTCTCAAATACTGAAACGGAGAAAAGTTTGGACCATGTGTCGTCCAAACCACCTAAAGAACTCTCATTGGGCCGAACTTTCAGTTCCTAAAGCTCAAAAAACTCAAACGTAGCAAAGTTTGGACCAAGTTCGTCCAAACCATATGAAAAACTCTCATTGGGACGAACTTTGGGTTCCGACCCTCAAAAACTGAAACGGAGAAAAGATTGGACCATGTGTCGTCCAAACCACCAAAATAACTCCCATTGGGCCGAACTTTGAGTTCCTAACTCTCCAAAAACTCAAACGGAGCAAAGTTTGGACCAAGTTCATCCAAACCATATGAAAAGCTCTCTTTGCAACGAACTTTGGGTTCCGAGCTCTCAAAAACTGAAACGGAGCAAAGTTTTGACCATGTGTCATCCTAACCACCTAAAGAACTCTCATTGGGCCGAACTTTGAGTTCCTACCTCTCAAAAAACTCAAACGGAGCAAGGTTTGGACCAAGTTCGTCGGAACCATATGAAAAATTCTCATTGGGACGAACTTTGGGTTCCTAGCTCTCAAAAACTGAAACGGAGCAAAGTTTGGACCATGTGTCGTCAAAACCACCTAAAGTACTCTCATTGGGCCGAACTTTGAGTTCCTGACTCTCAAAAAACTCAAACGGAGCAAAGTTTGGACCAAGTTCGTCGGAACCATATGAAAAACTCTCACTGGGACGAACTTTGGCTTCCGAGCTCTCAAAAACTGAAACAGAGCAAAGTTTGGACCATGTTTCGTCCAAACCACCTAAATAACTCTCATTGGGCCGAACTTTGAGTTCCTAACGCTCGAAAAACTCAAACGGAGAAAAGTTTGGACTAAGTTCGTCCAAACCATATGAAAGACTCTCTTTAGGACGAACTTCGGGTTCCGAGCTCTCAAATACTGAAACGGAGAAAAGTTTGGACCATGTGTCGTCCAAACCACCTAAAGAACTCTCATTCGGCCGAACTTTCAGTTCCTAAAGCTCGAAAAACTCAAACGTAGCATAGTTTGGACCAAGTTCGTCCAAACCATACGAAAAACTCTCATTGGGACGAACTTTGGGTTCCGACCCTCAAAAACTGAAACGGAGAAAAGATTGGACCATGTGTCGTCCAAACCACCAAAATAACTCTCATTGGGCCGAACTTTGAGTTCCAAACTCTCCAAAAACTCAAACGGAGCAAAGTTTGGACCAAGTTCATCCAAACCATATGAAAAGCTCTCTTTCCAACGAACTTTGGGTTCCGAGCTCTCAAAAACTGAAACGGAGCAAAGTTTTGACCATGTGTCATCCAAACAACCTAAAGAACTCTCATTGGGCCGAACTTTGAGTTCCTACCTCTCAAAAAACTCAAACGGAGCAAGGTTTGGACCAAGTTCGTCGGAACCATATGAAAAATTCTCATTGGGACGAACTTTGGGATCCGAGCTCTCAAAAACTGAAACGGAGCAAAGTTTGGACCATGTGTCGTCAAAACCACCTAAAGAACTCTCATTGGGCCGAACTTTGAGTTCCTGACTCTCAAAAAACTCAAATGGAGCAAAGTTTGGACCAAGTTCGTCGGAACCATATGAAAAACTCTCACTGGGACGAACTTTGGCTTCCGAGCTCTCAAAAACTGAAACAGAGCAAAGTTTGGACCATGTTTCGTCCAAACCACCTAAATAACTCTCATTGGGCTGAACTTTGAGTTCCTAACGCTCGAAAAACTGAAACGGAGCAAAGTTTGGACTAAGTTCGTCCAAACCATATGAAAGACTCTATTTAGGACGAACTTCGGGTTCCGAGCTCTCAAATACTGAAACGGAGAAAAGTTTGGACCATGTGTCGTCCAAACCACCTAAAGAACTCTCATTGGGCCGAACTTTCAGTTCCTAAAGCTCAAAAAACTCAAACGTAGCAAAGTTTGGACCAAGTTCGTCCAAACCATATGAAAAACTCTCATTGGGACGAACTTTGGGTTCCGACCCTCAAAAACTGAAACGGAGAAAAGATTGGACCATGTGTCGTCCAAACCACCAAAATAACTCCCATTGGGCCGAACTTTGAGTTCCTAACTCTCCAAAAACTCAAACGGAGCAAAGTTTGGACCAAGTTCATCCAAACCATATGAAAAGCTCTCTTTGCAACGAACTTTGGGTTCCGAGCTCTCAAAAACTGAAACGGAGCAAAGTTTTGACCATGTGTCATCCTAACCACCTAAAGAACTCTCATTGGGCCGAACTTTGAGTTCCTACCTCTCAAAAAACTCAAACGGAGCAAGGTTTGGACCAAGTTCGTCGGAACCATATGAAAAATTCTCATTGGGACGAACTTTGGGTTCCTAGCTCTCAAAAACTGAAACGGAGCAAAGTTTGGACCATGTGTCGTCAAAACCACCTAAAGTACTCTCATTGGGCCGAACTTTGAGTTCCTGACTCTCAAAAAACTCAAACGGAGCAAAGTTTGGACCAAGTTCGTCGGAACCATATGAAAAACTCTCACTGGGACGAACTTTGGCTTCCGAGCTCTCAAAAACTGAAACAGAGCAAAGTTTGGACCATGTTTCGTCCAAACCACCTAAATAACTCTCATTGGGCCGAACTTTGAGTTCCTAACGCTCGAAAAACTCAAACGGAGAAAAGTTTGGACTAAGTTCGTCCAAACCATATGAAAGACTCTCTTTAGGACGAACTTCGGGTTCCGAGCTCTCAAATACTGAAACGGAGAAAAGTTTGGACCATGTGTCGTCCAAACCACCTAAAGAACTCTCATTCGGCCGAACTTTCAGTTCCTAAAGCTCGAAAAACTCAAACGTAGCATAGTTTGGACCAAGTTCGTCCAAACCATACGAAAAACTCTCATTGGGACGAACTTTGGGTTCCGACCCTCAAAAACTGAAACGGAGAAAAGATTGGACCATGTGTCGTCCAAACCACCAAAATAACTCTCATTGGGCCGAACTTTGAGTTCCAAACTCTCCAAAAACTCAAACGGAGCAAAGTTTGGACCAAGTTCATCCAAACCATATGAAAAGCTCTCTTTCCAACGAACTTTGGGTTCCGAGCTCTCAAAAACTGAAACGGAGCAAAGTTTTGACCATGTGTCATCCAAACAACCTAAAGAACTCTCATTGGGCCGAACTTTGAGTTCCTACCTCTCAAAAAACTCAAACGGAGCAAGGTTTGGACCAAGTTCGTCGGAACCATATGAAAAATTCTCATTGGGACGAACTTTGGGATCCGAGCTCTCAAAAACTGAAACGGAGCAAAGTTTGGACCATGTGTCGTCAAAACCACCTAAAGAACTCTCATTGGGCCGAACTTTGAGTTCCTGACTCTCAAAAAACTCAAATGGAGCAAAGTTTGGACCAAGTTCGTCGGAACCATATGAAAAACTCTCACTGGGACGAACTTTGGCTTCCGAGCTCTCAAAAACTGAAACAGAGCAAAGTTTGGACCATGTTTCGTCCAAACCACCTAAATAACTCTCATTGGGCTGAACTTTGAGTTCCTAACGCTCGAAAAACTCAAACGGAGCAAAGTTTGGACTAAGTTCGTCCAAACCATATGAAAGACTCTCTTTAGGACGAACTTCGGGATCCGAGCTCTCAAATACTGAAACGGAGAAAAGTTTGGACCATGTGTCGTCCAAACTACCTAAACAACTCTCATTGGACCGAACTTTCAGTTCCTAAAGCTCAAAAAACTCAAACGTAGCAAAGTTTGGACCAAGTTCGTCCAAACCATATGAAAAACTCTCATTGGGACGAACTTTGGGTTCCGACCCTCAAAAACTGAAACGGAGAAAAGATTGGACCATGTGTCGTCGTAACCACCAAAATAACTCCCATTGGGCCGAACTTTGAGTTCCTAACTCTCCAAAAACTCAAACGGAGCAAAGTTTGGACCAAGTTCATCCAAACCATATGAAAAGCTCTCTTTGCAACGAACTTTGGGTTCCGAGCTCTCAAAAACTGAAACGGAGCAAAGTTTTGACCATGTGTCATCCTAACCACCTAAAGAACTCTCATTGGGCCGAACTTTGAGTTCCTCCCTCTCAAAAAAACTCACACGGAGCAAGGTTTGGACTCAACGTTCGCGGAAACCATATGAAAAATCTCATTGGGAAAGAACTTGGGTACTAGTCCAAAAACTGAACGGAGCAAAGTTTCGGACCATGTGTCCTCAAAACCACCTAAGAACTCTCATTGGGCCGAACTTTGAGTTCCTCTCCAAAACTCAACAACAAAGTTGGACTGGCCGAAATGAACATTCTCATTGGACGAACTTTGGGTTCAGCTCTCAAAACTGAAACGGAGCAAAGTTTGACCATGTGTCTCCAACCACCTAAAGAACTCTCATTGGGCGAACTTGAGTTCCTACCTCAAAAACTCAAACGACAAGTTTGGACAGTTCGTCGAACAATGAAAACTCTCTGGACGAACTTTGGATCCGAGCTCTCAAAACTGAAACGGAGCAAAGTTTGGACCATGTGTCGTCCAAACCACCTAAAGATCTCTATTGGGCCGAACTTTTTGTTCCTAACTCTCAAAAACTCAAAGGGAGCAAAGTTGGGACCAAGTTCGTCCAAACCATATGAAAAACTCTCATTGGGATGAAATTTCGGTTCCGAGCCCTCAAAAACTGAAACGGAGAAAAGTTTGGACCATGTGTCGTCCAAACCACCTAAATAACTCTCATTGGGTCGAACTTTGAGTTCCTAACTCTCAAAAAACTCAAACGGAGCAAAGTTTGGACCAAGTTCGTCCAAACCATATGAAAAACTGTCATTGGGACGAACTTTGGGTTCCGAGCTCTCAAATACGGAAACGGAGAATAGTTTTAACCATGTGTCATCCAAACCACCTAAAGAACTCTCATTGGGCCGAAACTTTGAGTGCCTACCTCTCCAAAAACTCAAACGGAGAAAAGTTTGGACCAAGTTCGTCGGAACCATATGGAAAACTCTAATTGGGACGAACTTTGACTTCCGAGCTCTCAAAAACTGAAACGGAGCAAAGTTTGGACCATGTGTCGTCCAAACCACCTAAATAACTCTCATTGGCCCGAACTTTGAGTTCTTAACTCTCCAAAAACTCAAACGTAGCAAAGTTTGGACCAAGTTCGTCCAAACCATATGAAAAACTCTCAATGGGACGAACTTTGGGTTCCGATCTCTCAAAAACTGAAACGGAGCAAACTTTTGACCATGTGTCATCCAAACCACCTAAAGAACTCTCATTGGGCTGAACTTTGAGTTCCTACCTCTCAAAAACTCAAACGGAGCAAAGTTTGAACCAGGTTCGTCCAAACCATATGAAAAACTCTCATTGGGACGAACTTTGGGTTCCGAGCCCTCAAAACCTTAAACGGAGAAAAGTTTTGACCATGTGTCGTCCAAACCACCGAAATAACTCTCATTGGGCCGAACTTTGAGTTCCTACCTCTAGAAAAACTCAAACGGAGCAAGGTTTGGACCAAGTTCGTCGGAACCATATGAAAAATTCTCATTGGGACGAACTTTTGGTTCCGAGCTCTCAAAAACTGAAACGGAGCAAAGTTTGGACCATGTGTCGTCAAAACCACGTAAAGAACTCTCATTGGGCCGAACTTTGAGTTCCTGACTCTCAAAAAACTCAAACGGAGCAAAGTTTGGACACAGTTCGTCGGAACCATATGAAAAACTCTCACTGGGACGAACTTTGGCTTCCGACCTATCAAAAACTGAAACAGAGCAAAGTTTGGACCATGTTTCGTCCAAACCACCTAAATAACTCTCATTGGGCCGAACATTGAGTTCCTAACGCTCGAAAAACTGAAACGGAGCAAAGTTTGGACTAAGTTCGTCCAAACCATATGAAAGACTCTATTTAGGACGAACTTCGGGTTCCGAGCTCTCAAATACTGAAACGGAGAAAAGTTTGGACCATGTGTCGTCCAAACCACCTAAAGAACTCTCATTGGGCCGAACTTTCAGTTCCTAAAGCTCAAAAAACTCAAACGTAGCAAAGTTTGGACCAAGTTCGTCCAAACCATATGAAAAACTCTCATTGGGACGAACTTTGGGTTCCGACCCTCAAAAACTGAAACGGAGAAAAGATTGGACCATGTGTCGTCCAAACCACCAAAATAACTCCCATTGGGCCGAACTTTGAGTTCCTAACTCTCCAAAAACTCAAACGGAGCAAAGTTTGGACCAAGTTCATCCAAACCATATGAAAAGCTCTCTTTGCAACGAACTTTGGGTTCCGAGCTCTCAAAAACTGAAACGGAGCAAAGTTTTGACCATGTGTCATCCTAACCACCTAAAGAACTCTCATTGGGCCGAACTTTGAGTTCCTACCTCTCAAAAAACTCAAACGGAGCAAGGTTTGGACCAAGTTCGTCGGAACCATATGAAAAATTCTCATTGGGACGAACTTTGGGTTCCTAGCTCTCAAAAACTGAAACGGAGCAAAGTTTGGACCATGTGTCGTCAAAACCACCTAAAGTACTCTCATTGGGCCGAACTTTGAGTTCCTGACTCTCAAAAAACTCAAACGGAGCAAAGTTTGGACCAAGTTCGTCGGAACCATATGAAAAACTCTCACTGGGACGAACTTTGGCTTCCGAGCTCTCAAAAACTGAAACAGAGCAAAGTTTGGACCATGTTTCGTCCAAACCACCTAAATAACTCTCATTGGGCCGAACTTTGAGTTCCTAACGCTCGAAAAACTCAAACGGAGAAAAGTTTGGACTAAGTTCGTCCAAACCATATGAAAGACTCTCTTTAGGACGAACTTCGGGTTCCGAGCTCTCAAATACTGAAACGGAGAAAAGTTTGGACCATGTGTCGTCCAAACCACCTAAAGAACTCTCATTCGGCCGAACTTTCAGTTCCTAAAGCTCGAAAAACTCAAACGTAGCATAGTTTGGACCAAGTTCGTCCAAACCATACGAAAAACTCTCATTGGGACGAACTTTGGGTTCCGACCCTCAAAAACTGAAACGGAGAAAAGATTGGACCATGTGTCGTCCAAACCACCAAAATAACTCTCATTGGGCCGAACTTTGAGTTCCAAACTCTCCAAAAACTCAAACGGAGCAAAGTTTGGACCAAGTTCATCCAAACCATATGAAAAGCTCTCTTTCCAACGAACTTTGGGTTCCGAGCTCTCAAAAACTGAAACGGAGCAAAGTTTTGACCATGTGTCATCCAAACAACCTAAAGAACTCTCATTGGGCCGAACTTTGAGTTCCTACCTCTCAAAAAACTCAAACGGAGCAAGGTTTGGACCAAGTTCGTCGGAACCATATGAAAAATTCTCATTGGGACGAACTTTGGGATCCGAGCTCTCAAAAACTGAAACGGAGCAAAGTTTGGACCATGTGTCGTCAAAACCACCTAAAGAACTCTCATTGGGCCGAACTTTGAGTTCCTGACTCTCAAAAAACTCAAATGGAGCAAAGTTTGGACCAAGTTCGTCGGAACCATATGAAAAACTCTCACTGGGACGAACTTTGGCTTCCGAGCTCTCAAAAACTGAAACAGAGCAAAGTTTGGACCATGTTTCGTCCAAACCACCTAAATAACTCTCATTGGGCTGAACTTTGAGTTCCTAACGCTCGAAAAACTCAAACGGAGCAAAGTTTGGACTAAGTTCGTCCAAACCATATGAAAGACTCTCTTTAGGACGAACTTCGGGTTCCGAGCTCTCAAATACTGAAACGGAGAAAAGTTTGGACCATGTGTCGTCCAAACCACCTAAAGAACTCTCATTGGGCCGAACTTTCAGTTCCTAAAGCTCAAAAAACTCAAACGTAGCAAAGTTTGGACCAAGTTCGTCCAAACCATATGAAAAACTCTCATTGGGACGAACTTTGGGTTCCGACCCTCAAAAACTGAAACGGAGAAAAGATTGGACCATGTGTCGTCCAAACCACCAAAATAACTCCCATTGGGCCGAACTTTGAGTTCCTAACTCTCCAAAAACTCAAACGGAGCAAAGTTTGGACCAAGTTCATCCAAACCATATGAAAAGCTCTCTTTGCAACGAACTTTGGGTTCCGAGCTCTCAAAAACTGAAACGGAGCAAAGTTTTGACCATGTGTCATCCTAACCACCTAAAGAACTCTCATTGGGCCGAACTTTGAGTTCCTACCTCTCAAAAAACTCAAACGGAGCAAGGTTTGGACCAAGTTCGTCGGAACCATATGAAAAATTCTCATTGGGACGAACTTTGGGTTCCTAGCTCTCAAAAACTGAAACGGAGCAAAGTTTGGACCATGTGTCGTCAAAACCACCTAAAGTACTCTCATTGGGCCGAACTTTGAGTTCCTGACTCTCAAAAAACTCAAACGGAGCAAAGTTTGGACCAAGTTCGTCGGAACCATATGAAAAACTCTCACTGGGACGAACTTTGGCTTCCGAGCTCTCAAAAACTGAAACAGAGCAAAGTTTGGACCATGTTTCGTCCAAACCACCTAAATAACTCTCATTGGGCCGAACTTTGAGTTCCTAACGCTCGAAAAACTCAAACGGAGAAAAGTTTGGACTAAGTTCGTCCAAACCATATGAAAGACTCTCTTTAGGACGAACTTCGGGTTCCGAGCTCTCAAATACTGAAACGGAGAAAAGTTTGGACCATGTGTCGTCCAAACCACCTAAAGAACTCTCATTCGGCCGAACTTTCAGTTCCTAAAGCTCGAAAAACTCAAACGTAGCATAGTTTGGACCAAGTTCGTCCAAACCATACGAAAAACTCTCATTGGGACGAACTTTGGGTTCCGACCCTCAAAAACTGAAACGGAGAAAAGATTGGACCATGTGTCGTCCAAACCACCAAAATAACTCTCATTGGGCCGAACTTTGAGTTCCAAACTCTCCAAAAACTCAAACGGAGCAAAGTTTGGACCAAGTTCATCCAAACCATATGAAAAGCTCTCTTTCCAACGAACTTTGGGTTCCGAGCTCTCAAAAACTGAAACGGAGCAAAGTTTTGACCATGTGTCATCCAAACAACCTAAAGAACTCTCATTGGGCCGAACTTTGAGTTCCTACCTCTCAAAAAACTCAAACGGAGCAAGGTTTGGACCAAGTTCGTCGGAACCATATGAAAAATTCTCATTGGGACGAACTTTGGGATCCGAGCTCTCAAAAACTGAAACGGAGCAAAGTTTGGACCATGTGTCGTCAAAACCACCTAAAGAACTCTCATTGGGCCGAACTTTGAGTTCCTGACTCTCAAAAAACTCAAACGGAGCAAAGTTTGGACCAAGTTCGTCGGAACCATATGAAAAACTCTCACTGGGACGAACTTTGGCTTCCGAGCTCTCAAAAACTGAAACAGAGCAAAGTTTGGACCATGTTTCGTCCAAACCACCTAAATAACTCTCATTGGGCTGAACTTTGAGTTCCTAACGCTCGAAAAACTCAAACGGAGCAAAGTTTGGACTAAGTTCGTCCAAACCATATGAAAGACTCTCTTTAGGACGAACTTCGGGATCCGAGCTCTCAAATACTGAAACGGAGAAAAGTTTGGACCATGTGTCGTCCAAACCACCTAAACAACTCTCATTGGGCCGAACTTTCAGTTCCTAAAGCTCAAAAAACTCAAACGTAGCAAAGTTTGGACCAAGTTCGTCCAAACCATATGAAAAACTCTCATTGGGACGAACTTTGGGTTCCGACCCTCAAAAACTGAAACGGAGAAAAGATTGGACCATGTGTCGTCCAAACCACCAAAATAACTCCCATTGGGCCGAACTTTGAGTTCCTAACTCTCCAAAAACTCAAACGGAGCAAAGTTTGGACCAAGTTCATCCAAACCATATGAAAAGCTCTCTTTGCAACGAACTTTGGGTTCCGAGCTCTCAAAAACTGAAACGGAGCAAAGTTTTGACCATGTGTCATCCTAACCACCTAAAGAACTCTCATTGGGCCGAACTTTGAGTTCCTACCTCTCAAAAAACTCAAACGGAGCAAGGTTTGGACCAAGTTCGTCGGAACCATATGAAAAATTCTCATTGGGACGAACTTTGGGTTCCTAGCTCTCAAAAACTGAAACGGAGCAAAGTTTGGACCATGTGTCGTCAAAACCACCTAAAGTACTCTCATTGGGCCGAACTTTGAGTTCCTGACTCTCAAAAAACTCAAACGGAGCAAAGTTTGGACCAAGTTCGTCGGAACCATATGAAAAACTCTCACTGGGACGAACTTTGGCTTCCGAGCTCTCAAAAACTGAAACAGAGCAAAGTTTGGACCATGTTTCGTCCAAACCACCTAAATAACTCTCATTGGGCCGAACTTTGAGTTCCTAACGCTCGAAAAACTCAAACGGAGAAAAGTTTGGACTAAGTTCGTCCAAACCATATGAAAGACTCTCTTTAGGACGAACTTCGGGTTCCGAGCTCTCAAATACTGAAACGGAGAAAAGTTTGGACCATGTGTCGTCCAAACCACCTAAAGAACTCTCATTCGGCCGAACTTTCAGTTCCTAAAGCTCGAAAAACTCAAACGTAGCATAGTTTGGACCAAGTTCGTCCAAACCATACGAAAAACTCTCATTGGGACGAACTTTGGGTTCCGACCCTCAAAAACTGAAACGGAGAAAAGATTGGACCATGTGTCGTCCAAACCACCAAAATAACTCTCATTGGGCCGAACTTTGAGTTCCAAACTCTCCAAAAACTCAAACGGAGCAAAGTTTGGACCAAGTTCATCCAAACCATATGAAAAGCTCTCTTTCCAACGAACTTTGGGTTCCGAGCTCTCAAAAACTGAAACGGAGCAAAGTTTTGACCATGTGTCATCCAAACAACCTAAAGAACTCTCATTGGGCCGAACTTTGAGTTCCTACCTCTCAAAAAACTCAAACGGAGCAAGGTTTGGACCAAGTTCGTCGGAACCATATGAAAAATTCTCATTGGGACGAACTTTGGGATCCGAGCTCTCAAAAACTGAAACGGAGCAAAGTTTGGACCATGTGTCGTCAAAACCACCTAAAGAACTCTCATTGGGCCGAACTTTGAGTTCCTGACTCTCAAAAAACTCAAACGGAGCAAAGTTTGGACCAAGTTCGTCGGAACCATATGAAAAACTCTCACTGGGACGAACTTTGGCTTCCGAGCTCTCAAAAACTGAAACAGAGCAAAGTTTGGACCATGTTTCGTCCAAACCACCTAAATAACTCTCATTGGGCTGAACTTTGAGTTCCTAACGCTCGAAAAACTCAAACGGAGCAAAGTTTGGACTAAGTTCGTCCAAACCATATGAAAGACTCTCTTTAGGACGAACTTCGGGATCCGAGCTCTCAAATACTGAAACGGAGAAAAGTTTGGACCATGTGTCGTCCAAACCACCTAAACAACTCTCATTGGGCCGAACTTTCAGTTCCTAAAGCTCAAAAAACTCAAACGTAGCAAAGTTTGGACCAAGTTCGTCCAAACCATATGAAAAACTCTCATTGGGACGAACTTTGGGTTCCGACCCTCAAAAACTGAAACGGAGAAAAGATTGGACCATGTGTCGTCCAAACCACCAAAATAACTCCCATTGGGCCGAACTTTGAGTTCCTAACTCTCCAAAAACTCAAACGGAGCAAAGTTTGGACCAAGTTCATCCAAACCATATGAAAAGCTCTCTTTGCAACGAACTTTGGGTTCCGAGCTCTCAAAAACTGAAACGGAGCAAAGTTTTGACCATGTGTCATCCTAACCACCTAAAGAACTCTCATTGGGCCGAACTTTGAGTTCCTACCTCTCAAAAAACTCAAACGGAGCAAGGTTTGGACCAAGTTCGTCGGAACCATATGAAAAATTCTCATTGGGACGAACTTTGGGTTCCTAGCTCTCAAAAACTGAAACGGAGCAAAGTTTGGACCATGTGTCGTCAAAACCACCTAAAGTACTCTCATTGGGCCGAACTTTGAGTTCCTGACTCTCAAAAAACTCAAACGGAGCAAAGTTTGGACCAAGTTCGTCGGAACCATATGAAAAACTCTCACTGGGACGAACTTTGGCTTCCGAGCTCTCAAAAACTGAAACAGAGCAAAGTTTGGACCATGTTTCGTCCAAACCACCTAAATAACTCTCATTGGGCCGAACTTTGAGTTCCTAACGCTCGAAAAACTCAAACGGAGAAAAGTTTGGACTAAGTTCGTCCAAACCATATGAAAGACTCTCTTTAGGACGAACTTCGGGTTCCGAGCTCTCAAATACTGAAACGGAGAAAAGTTTGGACCATGTGTCGTCCAAACCACCTAAAGAACTCTCATTCGGCCGAACTTTCAGTTCCTAAAGCTCGAAAAACTCAAACGTAGCATAGTTTGGACCAAGTTCGTCCAAACCATACGAAAAACTCTCATTGGGACGAACTTTGGGTTCCGACCCTCAAAAACTGAAACGGAGAAAAGATTGGACCATGTGTCGTCCAAACCACCAAAATAACTCTCATTGGGCCGAACTTTGAGTTCCAAACTCTCCAAAAACTCAAACGGAGCAAAGTTTGGACCAAGTTCATCCAAACCATATGAAAAGCTCTCTTTCCAACGAACTTTGGGTTCCGAGCTCTCAAAAACTGAAACGGAGCAAAGTTTTGACCATGTGTCATCCAAACAACCTAAAGAACTCTCATTGGGCCGAACTTTGAGTTCCTACCTCTCAAAAAACTCAAACGGAGCAAGGTTTGGACCAAGTTCGTCGGAACCATATGAAAAATTCTCATTGGGACGAACTTTGGGATCCGAGCTCTCAAAAACTGAAACGGAGCAAAGTTTGGACCATGTGTCGTCAAAACCACCTAAAGAACTCTCATTGGGCCGAACTTTGAGTTCCTGACTCTCAAAAAACTCAAACGGAGCAAAGTTTGGACCAAGTTCGTCGGAACCATATGAAAAACTCTCACTGGGACGAACTTTGGCTTCCGAGCTCTCAAAAACTGAAACAGAGCAAAGTTTGGACCATGTTTCGTCCAAACCACCTAAATAACTCTCATTGGGCTGAACTTTGAGTTCCTAACGCTCGAAAAACTCAAACGGAGCAAAGTTTGGACTAAGTTCGTCCAAACCATATGAAAGACTCTCTTTAGGACGAACTTCGGGATCCGAGCTCTCAAATACTGAAACGGAGAAAAGTTTGGACCATGTGTCGTCCAAACCACCTAAACAACTCTCATTGGGCCGAACTTTCAGTTCCTAAAGCTCAAAAAACTCAAACGTAGCAAAGTTTGGACCAAGTTCGTCCAAACCATATGAAAAACTCTCATTGGGACGAACTTTGGGTTCCGACCCTCAAAAACTGAAACGGAGAAAAGATTGGACCATGTGTCGTCCAAACCACCAAAATAACTCCCATTGGGCCGAACTTTGAGTTCCTAACTCTCCAAAAACTCAAACGGAGCAAAGTTTGGACCAAGTTCATCCAAACCATATGAAAAGCTCTCTTTGCAACGAACTTTGGGTTCCGAGCTCTCAAAAACTGAAACGGAGCAAAGTTTTGACCATGTGTCATCCTAACCACCTAAAGAACTCTCATTGGGCCGAACTTTGAGTTCCTACCTCTCAAAAAACTCAAACGGAGCAAGGTTTGGACCAAGTTCGTCGGAACCATATGAAAAATTCTCATTGGGACGAACTTTGGGTTCCTAGCTCTCAAAAACTGAAACGGAGCAAAGTTTGGACCATGTGTCGTCAAAACCACCTAAAGTACTCTCATTGGGCCGAACTTTGAGTTCCTGACTCTCAAAAAACTCAAACGGAGCAAAGTTTGGACCAAGTTCGTCGGAACCATATGAAAAACTCTCACTGGGACGAACTTTGGCTTCCGAGCTCTCAAAAACTGAAACAGAGCAAAGTTTGGACCATGTTTCGTCCAAACCACCTAAATAACTCTCATTGGGCCGAACTTTGAGTTCCTAACGCTCGAAAAACTCAAACGGAGAAAAGTTTGGACTAAGTTCGTCCAAACCATATGAAAGACTCTCTTTAGGACGAACTTCGGGTTCCGAGCTCTCAAATACTGAAACGGAGAAAAGTTTGGACCATGTGTCGTCCAAACCACCTAAAGAACTCTCATTCGGCCGAACTTTCAGTTCCTAAAGCTCGAAAAACTCAAACGTAGCATAGTTTGGACCAAGTTCGTCCAAACCATACGAAAAACTCTCATTGGGACGAACTTTGGGTTCCGACCCTCAAAAACTGAAACGGAGAAAAGATTGGACCATGTGTCGTCCAAACCACCAAAATAACTCTCATTGGGCCGAACTTTGAGTTCCTAACTCTCCAAAAACTCAAACGGAGCAAAGTTTGGACCAAGTTCATCCAAACCATATGAAAAGCTCTCTTTGCAACGAACTTTGGGTTCCGAGCTCTCAAAAACTGAAACGGAGCAAAGTTTTGACCATGTGTCATCCTAACCACCTAAAGAACTCTCATTGGGCCGAACTTTGAGTTCCTACCTCTCAAAAAACTCAAACGGAGCAAGGTTTGGACCAAGTTCGTCGGAACCATATGAAAAATTCTCATTGGGACGAACTTTGGGATCCGAGCTCTCAAAAACTGAAACGGAGCAAAGTTTGGACCATGTGTCGTCAAAACCACCTAAAGAACTCTCATTGGGCCGAACTTTGAGTTCCTGACTCTCAAAAAACTCAAACGGAGCAAAGTTTGGACCAAGTTCGTCGGAACCATATGAAAAACTCTCACTGGGACGAACTTTGGCTTCCGAGCTCTCAAAAACTGAAACAGAGCAAAGTTTGGACCATGTTTCGTCCAAACCACCTAAATAACTCTCATTGGGCCGAACTTTGAGTTCCTAACGCTCGAAAAACTCAAACGGAGAAAAGTTTGGACTAAGTTCGTCCAAACCATATGAAAGACTCTCTTTAGGACGAACTTCGGGTTCCGAGCTCTCAAATACTGAAACGGAGAAAAGTTTGGACCATGTGTCGTCCAAACCACCTAAAGAACTCTCATTGGGCCGAACTTTCAGTTCCTAAAGCTCGAAAAACTCAAACGTAGCATAGTTTGGACCAAGTTCGTCCAAACCATATGAAAAACTCTCATTGGGACGAACTTTGGGTTCCGACCCTCAAAACTGAAACGGAGAAAAGATTGGACCATGTGTCGTCCAAACCACCAAAATAACTCTCATTGGGCCGAACTTTGAGTTCCAAACTCTCCAAAAACTCAAACGGAGCAAAGTTTGGACCAAGTTCATCCAAACCATATGAAAAGCTCTCTTTGCAACGAACTTTGGGTTCCGAGCTCTCAAAAACTGAAACGGAGCAAAGTTTTGACCATGTGTCATCCAAACAACCTAAAGAACTCTCATTGGGCCGAACTTTGAGTTCCTACCTCTCAAAAAACTCAAACGGAGCAAGGTTTGGACCAAGTTCGTCGGAACCATATGAAAAATTCTCATTGGGACGAACTTTGGGTTCCGAGCTCTCAAAAACTGAAACGGAGCAAAGTTTGGACCATGTGTCGTCAAAACCACCTAAAGAACTCTCATTGGGCCGAACTTTGAGTTCCTGACTCTCAAAAAACTCAAACGGAGCAAAGTTTGGACCAAGTTCGTCGGAACCATATGAAAAACTCTCACTGGGACGAACTTTGGCTTCCGAGCTCTCAAAAACTGAAACAGAGCAAAGTTTGGACCATGTTTCGTCCAAACCACCTAAATAACTCTCATTGGGCCGAACTTTGAGTTCCTAACGCTCGAAAAACTCAAACGGAGAAAAGTTTGGACTAAGTTCGTCCAAACCATATGAAAGACTCTCTTTAGGACGAACTTCGGGTTCCGAGCTCTCAAATACTGAAACGGAGAAAAGTTTGGACCATGTGTCGTCCAAACCACCTAAAGAACTCTCATTGGGCCGAACTTTCAGTTCCTAAAGCTCGAAAAACTCAAACGTAGCATAGTTTGGACCAAGTTCGTCCAAACCATATGAAAAACTCTCATTGGGACGAACTTTGGGTTCCGACCCTCAAAAACTGAAACGGAGAAAAGATTGGACCATGTGTCGTCCAAACCACCAAAATAACTCTCATTGGGCCGAACTTTGAGTTCCAAACTCTCCAAAAACTCAAACGGAGCAAAGTTTGGACCAAGTTCATCCAAACCATATGAAAAGCTCTCTTTGCAACGAACTTTGGGTTCCGAGCTCTCAAAAACTGAAACGGAGCAAAGTTTTGACCATATGTCATCCAAACAACCTAAAGAACTCTCATTGGGCCGAACTTTGAGTTCCTACCTCTCAAAAAACTCAAACGGAGCAAGGTTTGGACCAAGTTCGTCGGAACCATATGAAAAATTCTCATTGGGACGAACTTTGGCTTCCGAGCTCTCAAAAACTGAAAACGGAGCAAAGTTTGGACCATGTGTCGTCAAAACCACCTAAAGAACTCTCATTGGGCCGAACTTTGAGTTCCTGACTCTCAAAAAACTCAAACGGAGCAAAGTTTGGACCAAGTTCGTCGGAACCATATGAAAAACTCTCACTGGGACGAACTTTGGCTTCCGAGCTCTCAAAAACTGAAACAGAGCAAAGTTTGGTACCATGTTTCGTCCAAACCACCTAAATAACTCTCATTGGGCAGAACTTTGAGTTCCTAACGCTCGAAAAACTCAAACGGAGCAAAGTTTGTACTAAGTTCGTCCAAACCATATGAAAGACTCTCTTGAGGACGAACTTCGGGTTCCGAGCTCTCAAATACTGAAACGGAGAAAAGTTTGGACCATGTGTCGTCCAAACGACCTAAAGAACTCTCATTGGGCCGAACTTTCAGTTCCTAAAGCTCGAAAAACTCAAACGTAGCAAAGTTTGGACCAAGTTCGTCCAAACCATATGAAAAACTCTCATTGGGACGAACTTTGGGTTCCGACCCTCAAAAACTGAAACGGAGAAAAGATTGGACCATGTGTCGTCCAAACCACCAAAATAACTCCCATTGGGCCGAACTTTGAGTTCCTAACTCTCCAAAAACTCAAACGGAGCAAAGTTTGGACCAAGTTCATCCAAACCATATGAAAAGCTCTCTTTGCAACGAACTTTGGGTTCCGAGCTCTCAAAAACTGAAACGGAGCAAAGTTTTGACCATGTGTCATCCTAACCACCTAAAGAACTCTCATTGGGCCGAACTTTGAGTTCCTACCTCTCAAAAAACTCAAACGGAGCAAGGTTTGGACCAAGTTCGTCGGAACCATATGAAAAATTCTCATTGGGACGAACTTTGGCTTCCGAGCTCTCAAAAACTGAAAACGGAGCAAAGTTTGGACCATGTGTCGTCAAAACCACCTAAAGAACTCTCATTGGGCCGAACTTTGAGTTCCTGACTCTCAAAAAACTCAAACGGAGCAAAGTTTGGACCAAGTTCGTCGGAACCATATGAAAAACTCTCACTGGGACGAACTTTGGCTTCCGAGCTCTCAAAAACTGAAACAGAGCAAAGTTTGGACCATGTTTCGTCCAAACCACCTAAATAACTCTCATTGGGCCGAACTTTGAGTTCCTAACGCTCGAAAAACTCAAACGGAGAAAAGTTTGGACTAAGTTCGTCCAAACCATATGAAAGACTCTCTTTAGGACGAACTTCGGGTTCCGAGCTCTCAAATACTGAAACGGAGAAAAGTTTGGACCATGTGTCGTCCAAACCACCTAAAGAACTCTCATTGGGCCGAACTTTCAGTTCCTAAAGCTCGAAAAACTCAAACGTAGCAAAGTTTGGACCAAGTTCGTCCAAACCATATGAAAAACTCTCATTGGGACGAACTTTGGGTTCCGACCCTCAAAAACTGAAACGGAGAAAAGATTGGACCATGTGTCGTCCAAACCACCAAAATAACTCCCATTGGGCCGAACTTTGAGTTCCTAACTCTCCAAAAACTCAAACGGAGCAAAGTTTGGACCAAGTTCATCCAAACCATATGAAAAGCTCTCTTTGCAACGAACTTTGGGTTCCGAGCTCTCAAAAACTGAAACGGAGCAAAGTTTTGACCATGTGTCATCCTAACCACCTAAAGAACTCTCATTGGGCCGAACTTTGAGTTCCTACCTCTCAAAAAACTCAAACGGAGCAAGGTTTGGACCAAGTTCGTCGGAACCATATGAAAAATTCTCATTGGGACGAACTTTGGGTTCCGAGCTCTCAAAAACTGAAACGGAGCAAAGTTTGGACCATGTGTCGTCAAAACCACCTAAAGAACTCTCATTGGGCCGAACTTTGAGTTCCTGACTCTCAAAAAACTCAAACGGAGCAAAGTTTGGACCAAGTTCGTCGGAACCATATGAAAAACTCTCACTGGGACGAACTTTGGCTTCCGAGCTCTCAAAAACTGAAACAGAGCAAAGTTTGGACCATGTTTCGTCCAAACCACCTAAATAACTCTCATTGGGCCGAACTTTGAGTTCCTAACGCTCGAAAAACTCAAACGGAGCAAAGTTTGGACTAAGTTCGTCCAAACCATATGAAAGACTCTCTTTAGGACGAACTTCGGGTTCCGAGCTCTCAAATACTGAAACGGAGAAAAGTTTGGACCATGTGTCGTCCAAACCACCTAAAGAACTCTCATTGGGCCGAACTTTCAGTTCCTAAAGCTCGAAAAACTCAAACGTAGCATAGTTTTGACCAAGTTCGTCCAAACCATATGAAAAACTCTCATTGGGACGAACTTTGGGTTCCGACCCTCAAAAACTGAAACGGAGAAAAGATTGGACCATGTGTCGTCCAAACCACCAAAATAACTCTCATTGGGCCGAACTTTGAGTTCCAAACTCTCCAAAAACTCAAACGGAGTAAAGTTTGGACCAAGTTCATCCAAACCATATGAAAAGCTCTCTTTGCAACGAACTTTGGGTTCCGAGCTCTCAAAAACTGAAACGGAGCAAAGTTTTGACCATATGTCATCCAAACAACCTAAAGAACTCTCATTGGGCCGAACTTTGAGTTCCTACCTCTCAAAAAACTCAAACGGAGCAAGGTTTGGACCAAGTTCGTCGGAACCATATGAAAAATTCTCATTGGGACGAACTTTGGCTTCCGAGCTCTCAAAAACAAAAACGGAGCAAAGTTTGGACCATGTGTCGTCAAAACCACCTAAAGAACTCTCATTGGGCCGAACTTTGAGTTCCTGACTCTCAAAAAACTCAAACGGAGCAAAGTTTGGACCAAGTTCGTCGGAACCATATGAAAAACTCTCACTGGGACGAACTTTGGCTTCCGAGCTCTCAAAAACTGAAACAGAGCAAAGTTTGGTACCATGTTTCGTCCAAACCACCTAAATAACTCTCATTGGGCAGAACTTTGAGTTCCTAACGCTCGAAAAACTCAAACGGAGCAAAGTTTGGACTAAGTTCGTCCAAACCATATGAAAGACTCTCTTTAGGACGAACTTCGGGTTCCGAGCTCTCAAATACTGAAACGGAGAAAAGTTTGGACCATGTGTCGTCCAAACCACCTAAAGAACTCTCATTGGGCCGAACTTTCAGTTCCTAAAGCTCGAAAAACTCAAACGTAGCAAAGTTTGGACAAAGTTCGTCCAAACCATATGAAAAACTCTCATTGGGACGAACTTTGGGTTCCGACCCTCAAAAACTGAAACGGAGAAAAGATTGGACCATGTGTCGTCCAAACCACCAAAATAACTCCCATTGGGCCGAACTTTGAGTTCCTAACTCTCCAAAAACTCAAACGGAGCAAAGTTTGGACCAAGTTCATCCAAACCATATGAAAAGCTCTCTTTGCAACGAACTTTGGGTTCCGAGCTCTCAAAAACTGAAACGGAGCAAAGTTTTGACCATGTGTCATCCTAACCACCTAAAGAACTCTCATTGGGCCGAACTTTGAGTTCCTACCTCTCAAAAAACTCAAACGGAGCAAGGTTTGGACCAAGTTCGTCGGAACCATATGAAAAATTCTCATTGGGACGAACTTTGGGTTCCTAGCTCTCAAAAACTGAAACGGAGCAAAGTTTGGACCATGTGTCGTCAAAACCACCTAAAGAACTCTCATTGGGCCGAACTTTGAGTTCCTGACTCTCAAAAAACTCAAACGGAGCAAAGTTTGGACCAAGTTCGTCGGAACCATATGAAAAACTCTCACTGGGACGAACTTTGGCTTCCGAGCTCTCAAAAACTGAAACAGAGCAAAGTTTGGTTCATGTTTCGTCCAAACCACCTAAATAACTCTCATTGGGCAGAACTTTGAGTTCCTAACGCTCGAAAAACTCAAACGGAGCAAAGTTTGGACTAAGTTCGTCCAAACCATATGAAAGACTCTCTTTAGGACGAACTTCGGGTTCCGAGCTCTCAAATACTGAAACGGAGAAAAGTTTGGACCATGTGTCGTCCAAACCACCTAAAGAACTCTCATTGGGCCGAACTTTCAGTTCCTAAAGCTCGAAAAACTCAAACGTAGCAAAGTTTGGACAAAGTTCGTCCAAACCATATGAAAAACTCTCATTGGGACGAACTTTGGGTTCCGACCCTCAAAAACTGAAACGGAGAAAAGATTGGACCATGTGTCGTCCAAACCACCAAAATAACTCTCATTGGGCCGAACTTTGAGTTCCAAACTCTCCAAAAACTCAAACGGAGTAAAGTTTGGACCAAGTTCATCCAAACCATATGAAAAGCTCTCTTTGCAACGAACTTTGGGTTCCGAGCTCTCAAAAACTGAAACGGAGCAAAGTTTTGACCATATGTCATCCAAACAACCTAAAGAACTCTCATTGGGCCGAACTTTGAGTTCCTACCTCTCAAAAAACTCAAACGGAGCAAGGTTTGGACCAAGTTCGTCGGAACCATATGAAAAATTCTCATTGGGACGAACTTTGGCTTCCGAGCTCTCAAAAACAAAAACGGAGCAAAGTTTGGACCATGTGTCGTCAAAACCACCTAAAGAACTCTCATTGGGCCGAACTTTGAGTTCCTGACTCTCAAAAAACTCAAACGGAGCAAAGTTTGGACCAAGTTCGTCGGAACCATATGAAAAACTCTCACTGGGACGAACTTTGGCTTCCGAGCTCTCAAAAACTGAAACAGAGCAAAGTTTGGTTCATGTTTCGTCCAAACCACCTAAATAACTCTCATTGGGCAGAACTTTGAGTTCCTAACGCTCGAAAAACTCAAACGGAGCAAAGTTTGGACTAAGTTCGTCCAAACCATATGAAAGACTCTCTTTAGGACGAACTTCGGGTTCCGAGCTCTCAAATACTGAAACGGAGAAAAGTTTGGACCATGTGTCGTCCAAACCACCTAAAGAACTCTCATTGGGCCGAACTTTCAGTTCCTAAAGCTCGAAAAACTCAAACGTAGCAAAGTTTGGACAAAGTTCGTCCAAACCATATGAAAAACTCTCATTGGGACGAACTTTGGGTTCCGACCCTCAAAAACTGAAACGGAGAAAAGATTGGACCATGTGTCGTCCAAACCACCAAAATAACTCCCATTGGGCCGAACTTTGAGTTCCTAACTCTCCAAAAACTCAAACGGAGCAAAGTTTGGACCAAGTTCATCCAAACCATATGAAAAGCTCTCTTTGCAACGAACTTTGGGTTCCGAGCTCTCAAAAACTGAAACGGAGCAAAGTTTTGACCATGTGTCATCCTAACCACCTAAAGAACTCTCATTGGGCCGAACTTTGAGTTCCTACCTCTCAAAAAACTCAAACGGAGCAAGGTTTGGACCAAGTTCGTCGGAACCATATGAAAAATTCTCATTGGGACGAACTTTGGGTTCCTAGCTCTCAAAAACTGAAACGGAGCAAAGTTTGGACCATGTGTCGTCAAAACCACCTAAAGAACTCTCATTGGGCCGAACTTTGAGTTCCTGACTCTCAAAAAACTCAAACGGAGCAAAGTTTGGACCAAGTTCGTCGGAACCATATGAAAAACTCTCACTGGGACGAACTTTGGCTTCCGAGCTCTCAAAAACTGAAACAGAGAAAAGTTTGAACCATGTTTCGTCCAAACCACCTAAATAACTCTCATTGGGCTGAACTTTGAGTTCCTAACGCTCGAAAAATTCAAACGGAGAAAAGTTTTGACTAAGTTCGTCCAAACCATATGAAAAACTCTCTTTAGGACGAACTTCGGGTTCCGAGCTCTCAAATACTGAAACGGAGAAAAGTTTGGACCATGTGTCGTCCAAACCACCTAAAGAACTCTCATTGGGCCGAACTTTCAGTTCCTAAAGCTCGAAAAACTCAAACGTAGCAAAGTTTGGACCAAGTTCGTCCAAACCATATGAAAAACTCTCATTGGGAAGAACTTTGGGTTCCGACCCTGAAAAACTGAAACGGAGAAAAGATTGGACCATGTGTCGTCCAAACAACCAAAATAACTCTCATTGGGCTGAACTTTGAGTTCCTAACTCTCCAAAAACTCAAACGAAGCAAAGTTTGGACCAAGTTCATCAAAACCATATGAAAAGCTCTCTTTGCAACGAACTTTGGGTTTCGAGCTCTCAAAAACTCAAACGGAGCAAAGTTTTGACCATGTGTCATCCAAACCACCTAAAGAACTCTCATTGGGCCGAACTTTGAGTTGAACCTCTCAAAAAACTCAAACGGAGCAAGGTTTGGACCAAGTTCGTCGGAACCATATGAAAAATTCTCATTGGGACGAACTTTGGGTTCCGAGCTCTCAAAAACTGAAACGGAGACAAGTTTGGACCATGTGTCGTCAAAACCACCTAAAGAACTCTCATTGGGCCGAACTTTGAGTTCCTGACTCTCAAAAAACTCAAACGGAGCAAAATTTGGACCAAGTTCGTCGGAACCATATGAAAAAGTCTCACTGGGACGAACTTTGGCTTCCGAGCTCTCAAAAACTGAAACAGAGCAAAGTTTGGACCATGTTTCGTCCAAACCACCTAAATAACTCTCATTGGCCCGAACTTTGAGTTCTTAACGCACGAAAAACTCAAACGGAGCAAAGTTTGGACTAAGTTCGTCCAAACCATATGAAAGACTCTCTTTAGGACGAACTTCGGGTTCCGAGCTCTCAAATACTGAAACGGAGAAACGTTTGGACCATGTGTCGTCCAAACCACCTAAAGAACTCTCATTGGGCCGAACTTTAAGTTCCTAAAGCTCGAAAAACTCAAACGTAGCATAGTTCTGACCAAGTTCGTCCAAACCATATGAAAAACTCTCATTGGGACGAACTTTGGGTTCCGACCCTCAAAAACTGAAACGGAGAATAGATTGGACCATGTGTCGTCCAAACCACCAAAATAACTCTCATTGGGCCGAACTTTGAGTTCCAAACTCTCCAAAAACTCAAACGGAGCAAAGTTTGGACCAAGTTCATCCAAACCATATGAAAAGCTCTCTTTGCAACGAACTTTGGGTTCCGAGCTCTCAAAAACTGAAACGGAGCAAAGTTTTGACCATGTGTCATCCAAACAACCTAAAGAACTCTCATTGGGCCGAACTTTGAGTTCCTACCTCTCAAAAAACTCAAACGGAGCAAGGTTTGGACCAAGTTCGTCAGAACCATATGAAAAATTCTCATTGGGACGAAATTTGGCTTCCGAGCTCTCAAAAATTGAAACGGAGCAAAGTTTGGACCATGTGTCGTCAAAACCACCTAAAGATCTCTCATTGGGCCGAACTTTGAGTTCCAGACTCTCAAAAAACTCAAACGGAGAAAAGTTTGGACCAAGTTCGTCGGAACCATATGAAAAACTCTCACTGGGACGAACTTTGGCTTCCGAGCTCTCAAAAACTGAAACAGAGCAAAGTTTGGACCATGTTTCGTCCAAACCACCTAAATAACTCTCATTGGGCCGAACTTTGAGTTCCTAACGCTCGAAAAACTCAAACGGAGCAAAGTTTGGACTAAGTTCGTCCAAACCATATGAAAAACTCTCTTTAGGACGAACTTCGGGTTCCGAGCTCTCAAATACTGAAACGGAGAAAAGTTTGGACCATGTGTCGTCCAAACCACCTAAAGAACTCTCATTGGGCCGAACTTTCAGTTCCTAAAGCTCGAAAAACTCAAACGTAGCAAAGTTTGGACCAAGTTCGTCCAAACCATATGAAAAACTCTCATTGGGACGAACTTTGGGTTCCGACCCTCAAAAACTGAAACGGAGAAAAGATTGGACCATGTGTCGTCCAAACCACCAAAATAACTCTCAATGGGCCGAACTTTGAGTTCCTAACTCTCCAAAACTCAAACGGAGCAAAGTTTGGACCAAGTTCATCCAAACGATATGAAAAGCTCTCTTTGCAAGGAACTTTGGGTTCCGAGCTCTCAAAAAGTGAAACGGAGCAAAGTTTTGACCTTGTGTCATCCAAACCACCTAAAGAACTCTCATTGGGCCGAACTTTGAGTTCCTACCTCTCAAAAAACTCAAACGGAGAAAGGTTTGGACCATGTTCGTCGGAACCATATGAAAAATTCTCATTGGGACGAACTTTGGCTTCCGAACTCTCAAAAACTGAAACGGAGCAAAGTTTGGACCATGTGTCGTCAAAACCACCTAATGAACTCTCATTGGGCCGAACTTTGAGTTCCTGACTCTCAAAAAACTCAAACGGAGCAAAGTTTGGACCAAGTTCGTCGGAACCATATGAAAAACTCTCACTGGGACGAACTTTGGCTTCCGAGCTCTCAAAAACTGAAACAGAGCAAAGTTTGGACCATGTTTCGTCCAAACCACCTAAATAACTCTCATTGGGCCGAACTTTGAGTTCCTAACGCACGAAAAACTCAAACGGAGCAAAGTTTGGACTAAGTTCGTCCAAACCATATGAAAGACTCTCTTTAGGACGAACTTCGGGTTCCGAGCTCTCAAATACCTAAACGGAGAAAAGTTTGGACCATGTGTCGTCCAAACCACCTAAAGAACTCTCATTGGGCCGAACTTTCAGTTCCTAAAGCTCGAAAAACTCAAACGTAGCAAAGTTTGGACCAAGTTTGTCCAAACCATATGAAAAACTCTCATTGGGACGAACTTTGGGTTCCGACCCTCAAAAACTTAAACGGAGAAAAGATTGGACCATGTGTCGTCCAAACCACCAAAATAACTCTCATTGGGCCGAACTTTGAGTTCCTAACTCTCCAAAAACTCAAACGGAGCAAAGTTTGGACCAAGTTCATCCAAACCATATGAAAAGCTCTCTTTGCAACGAACTTTGGGTTCCGAGCTCTCAAAAACTGAAACGGAGCAAAGTTTTGACCATGTGTCATCCAAACCACCTAAAGAACTCTCATTGGGCCGAACTTTGAGTTCCTACCTCTCAAAAAACTCAAACGGAGCAAGGTTTGGACCAAGTTCGTCGGAACCATATGAAAAATTCTCATTGTGACGAACTTTGGCTTCCGAGCTCTCAAAAACTGAAACGGAGCAAAGTTTGGACCATGTGTCGTCAAAACCACCTAAAGAACTCTCATTGGGCCGAACTTTGAGTTCCTGACTCTCAAAAAACTCAAACGGAGCAAAGTTTGGACCAAGTTCGTCGGAACCATATGAAAAACTCTCACTGGGACGAACTTTGGCTTCCGAGCTCTCAAAAACTGAAACAGAGCAAAGTTTGGACCATGTTTCGTCCAAACCACCTAAATAACTCTCATTGGGCCGAACTTTGAGTTCCTACCGCTCGAAAAACTCAAACGGAGCAAAGTTTGGACTAAGTTCGTCCAAACCATATGAAAGACTCTCTTTAGGACGAACTTCGGGTTCCGAGCTCTCAAATACTGAAACGGAGAAAAGTTTGGACCATGTGTCGTCCAAACCACCTAAAGAACTCTCATTGGGCTGAACTTTCAGTTCCTAAAGCTCGAAAAACTCAAACGTAGCAAAGTTTGGACCAAGTTCGTCCAAACCATATGAAAAACTCTCATTGGGACGAACTTTGGGTTCCGACCCTCAAAAACTGAAACGGAGAAAAGATTGGACCATGTGTCGTCCAAACCACCAAAATAACTCTCATTGGGCCGAACTTTGAGTTCCTAACTCTCCTAAAACTCAAACGGAGCAAAGTTTGGACCAAGTTCATCCAAACCATATGAAAAGCTCTCTTTGCAACGAACTTTGGGTTCCGAGCTCTCAAAAACTGAAACGGAGCAAAGTTTTGACCATGAGTCATCCAAACCACCTAAAGAACTCTCATTGGGCCGAACTTTGAGTTCCTACCTCTCAAAAAACTCAAACGGAGCAAGGTTTGGACCAAGTTCGTCGGAACCATATGAAAAATTCTCATTGTGACGAACTTTGGCTTCCGAGCTCTCAAAAACTGAAACGGAGCAAAGTTTGGACCATGTTTCGTCCAAACCACCTAAAGAACTCTCATTGGGCAGAACTTTGAGTTCCTAACGCTCGAAAAACTCAAACGGAGCAAAGTTTGGACTAAGTTCGTCCAAACCATATGAAAGACTCTCTTTAGGACGAACTTCGGGTTCCGAGCTCTCAAATACTGAAACGGAGAAAAGTTTGGACCATGTGTCGTCCAAACCTCCTAAAGAACTCTCATTGGGCCGAACTTTCAGTTCCTAAAGCTCGAAAAACTCAAACGTAGCAAAGTTTGGACAAAGTTCGTCCAAACCATATGAAAAACTCTCATTGGGACGAACTTTGGGTTCCGACCCTCAAAAACTGAAACGGAGAAAAGATTGGACCATGTGTCGTCCAAACCACCAAAATAACTCCCATTGGGCCGAACTTTGAGTTCCTAACTCTCCAAAAACTCAAACGGAGCAAAGTTTGGACCAAGTTCATCCAAACCATATGAAAAGCTCTCTGTGCAACGAACTTTGGGTTCCGAGCTCTCAAAAACTGAAACGGAGCAAAGTTTTGACCATGTGTCGTCAAAACCACCAAAATAACTCTCATTGGGCCGAACTTTGAGTTCCTAACGCTCGAAAAACTCAAACGGAGCAAAGTTTGGACTAAGTTCGTCCAAACCATATGAAAGACTCTCTTTAGGACGAACTTCGGGTTCCGAGCTCTCAAATACTGAAACGGAGAAAAGTTTGGACCATGTGTCGTCCAAACCACCTAAAGAACTCTCATTGGGCCGAACTTTCAGTTCCTAAAGCTCGAAAAACTCAAACGTAGCATAGTTTTGACCAAGTTCGTCCAAACCATATGAAAAACTCTCATTGGGACGAACTTTGGGTTCCGACCCTCAAAAACTGAAACGGAGAAAAGATTGGACCATGTGTCGTCCAAACCACCAAAATAACTCTCATTGGGCCGAACTTTGAGTTCCAAACTCTCCAAAAACTCAAACGGAGTAAAGTTTGGACCAAGTTCCTCCAAACCATATGAAAAGCTCTCTTTGCAACGAACTTTGGGTTCCGAGCTCTCAAAAACTGAAACGGAGCAAAGTTTTGACCATGTGTCATCCAAACAACATAAAGAACTCTCATTGGGCCGAACTTTGAGTTCGTACCTCTCAAAAAACTCAAACGGAGCAAGGTTTGGACCAAGTTCGTCGGAACCATATGAAAAATTCTCATTGGGACGAACTTTGGCTTCCGAGCTCTCAAAAACAAAAACGGAGCAAAGTTTGGACCATGTGTCGTCAAAACCACCTAAAGAACTCTCATTCGGCCGAACTTTGAGTTCATGACTCTCAAAAAACTCAAACGGAGCAAAGTTTGGACACAGTTCGTCGGAACCATATGAAAAACTCTCACTGGGACGAACTTTGGCTTCCGAGCTCTCAAAAACTGAAACAGAGCAAAGTTTGGTTCATGTTTCGTCCAAACCACCTAAATAACTCTCATTGGGCAGAACTTTGAGTTCCTAACGCTCGAAAAACTCAAACGGAGCAAAGTTTGGACTAAGTTCGTCCAAACCATATGAAAGACTCTCTTTAGGACGAACTTCGGGTTCCGAGCTCTCAAATACTGAAACGGAGAAAAGTTTGGACCATGTGTCGTCCAAACCTCCTAAAGAACTCTCATTGGGCCGAACTTTCAGTTCCTAAAGCTCGAAAAACTCAAACGTAGCAAAGTTTGGACAAAGTTCGTCCAAACCATATGAAAAACTCTCATTGGGACGAACTTTGGGTTCCGACCCTCAAAAACTGAAACGGAGAAAAGATTGGACCATGTGTCGTCCAAACCACCAAAATAACTCCCATTGGGCCGAACTTTGAGTTCCTAACTCTCCAAAAACTCAAACGGAGCAAAGTTTGGACCAAGTTCATCCAAACCATATGAAAAGCTCTCTGTGCAACGAACTTTGGGTTCCGAGCTCTCAAAAACTGAAACGGAGCAAAGTTTTGACCATGTGTCATCCTAACCACCTAAAGAACTCTCATTGGGCCGAACTTTGAGTTCCTACCTCTCAAAAAACTCAAACGGAGCAAGGTTTGGACCAAGTTCGTCGGAACCATATGAAAAATTCTCATTGGGACGAACTTTGGGTTCCTAGCTCTCAAAAACTGAAACGGAGCAAAGTTTGGACCATGTGTCGTCAAAACCACCTAAAGAACTCTCATTGGGCCGAACTTTGAGTTCCTGACTCTCAAAAAACTCAAACGGAGCAAAGTTTGGACCAAGTTCGTCGGAACCATATGAAAAACTCTCACTGGGACGAACTTTGGCTTCCGAGCTCTCAAAAACTGAAACAGAGCAAAGTTTGGACCATGTTTCGTCCAAACCACCTAAATAACTCTCATTGGGCCGAACTTTGAGTTCCTAACGCTCGAAAAACTCAAACGGAGCAAAGTTTGGACTAAGTTCGTCCAAACCATATGAAAGACTCTCTTTAGGACGAACTTCGGGTTCCGAGCTCTCAAATACTGAAACGGAGAAAAGTTTGGACCATGTGTCGTCCAAACCACCTAAAGAACTCTCATTGGGCCGAACTTTCAGTTCCTAAAGCTCGAAAAACTCAAACGTAGCAAAGTTTGGACCAAGTTCGTCCAAACCATATGAAAAACTCTCATTGGGACGAACTTTGGGTTCCGACCCTCAAAAACTGAAACGGAGAAAAGATTGGACCATGTGTCGTCCAAACCACCAAAATAACTCTCATTGGGCCGAACTTTGAGTTCCTAACTCTCCTAAAACTCAAACGGAGCAAAGTTTGGACCAAGTTCATCGACACCATATGAAAAGCTCTCTTTGCAACGAACTTTGGGTTCCGAGCTCTCAAAAACTTAAACGGAGCAAAGTTTTGACCATGTGTCATCCAAACCACCTAAAGAACTCTCATTGGGCCGAACTTTGAGTTCCTACCAGTCAAAAAACATAAACGGAGCAAGGTTTGGACAAAGCTCGTCGGAACCATATGAAAAATTCTCATTGGGACGAACTTTGGGTTCCTAGCTCTCAAAAACTGAAACGAAGCAAAGTTTGGACCATGTGTCGTCAAAACCACCTAAAGAACTCTCATTGGGCCGAACTTTGAGTTCCTGACTCTCAAAAAACTCAAACGGAGCAAAGTTTGGACCAAGTTCGTCGGAACCATATGAAAAACTCTCACTGGGACGAACTTTGGCTTCCGAGCTCTCAAAAACTGAAACAGAGCAAAGTTTGGACCATGTTTCGTCCAAACCACCTAAATAACTCTCATTGGGCCGAACTTTGAGTTCCTAACGCTCGAAAAACTCAAACGGAGCAAAGTTTGGACTAAGTTCGTCCAAACCATATGAAAGACTCTCTTTAGGACGAACTTCGGGTTCCGAGCTCTCAAATACTGAAACGGAGAAAAGTTTGGACCATGTGTCGTCCAAACCACCTAAAGAACTCTCATTGGGCCGAACTTTCAGTTCCTAAAGCTCGAAAAACTCAAACGTAGCAAAGTTTGGACCAAGTTCGTCCAAACCATATGAAAAACTCTCATTGGGACGAACTTTGGGTTTCGACCCTCAAAAACTGAAACGTAGAAAAGATTGGACCATGTGTCGTCCAAACCACCAAAATAACTCTCATTGGGCCGAACTTTGAGTTCCTAACTCTCCTAAAACTCAAACGGAGCAAAGTTTGGACCAAGTTCATCCAAACCATATGAAAAGCTCTCTTTGCAACGAACTTTGGGTTCCGAGCTCTCAAAAACTTAAACGGAGCAAAGTTTTGACCATGTGTCATCCAAACCACCTAAAGAACTCTCATTGGGCCGAACTTTGAGTTCCTACCACTCAAAAAACTCAAACGGAGCAAGGTTTGGACAAAGCTCGTCGGAACCATATGAAAAATTCTCATTGTGACGAACTTTGGCTTCCGAGCTCTCAAAAACTGAAACGGAGCAAAGTTTGGACCATGTGTCGTCAAAACCACCTAAAGAACTCTCATTGGGCCGAACTTTGAGTTCCTGACTCTCAAAAAACTCAAACGGAGCAAAGTTTGGACCAAGTTCGTCGGAACCATATGAAAAACTCTCACTGGGACGAACTTTGGCTTCCGAGCTCTCAAAAACTGAAACAGAGAAAAGTTTGAACCATGTTTCGTCCAAACCACCTAAATAACTCTCATTGGGCCGAACTTTGAGTTCCTAACGCTCGAAAAATTCAAACGGAGAAAAGTTTGGACTAAGTTCGTCCAAACCATATGAAAGACTCTCTTTAGGACGAACTTCGGGTTCCGAGCTCTCAAATACTGAAACGGAGAAAAGTTTGGACCATGTGTCGTCCAAACCACCTAAAGAACTCTCATTGGGCCGAACTTTCAGTTCCTAAAGCTCGAAAAACTCAAACGTAGCAAAGTTTGGACCAAGTTCGTCCAAACCATATGAAAAACTCTCATTGGGACGAACTTTGGGTTCCGACCCTCAAAAACTGAAACGGAGAAAAGATTGGACCATGTGTCGTCCAAACCACCAAAATAACTCTCATTGGGCCGAACTTTGAGTTCCTAACTCTCCTAAAACTCAAACGGAGCAAAGTTTGGACCAAGTTCATCCAAACCATATGAAAAGCTCTCTTTGCAACGAACTTTGGGTTCCGAGCTCTCAAAAACTGAAACGGAGCAAAGTTTTGACCATGTGTCATCCAAACCACCTAAAGAACTCTCATTGGGCCGAACTTTGAGTTCCTACCTCTCAAAGAACTCAAACGGAGCAAGGTTTGGACCAAGTTCGTCGGAACCATATGAAAAATTCTCATTGGGATGAACTTTGGCTTCCGAGCTCTCAAAAACTGAAACGGAGCAAAGTTTGGACCATGTGTCGTCAAAACCACCTAAAGAACTCTCATTGGGCCGAACTTTGAGTTCCTGACTCTCAAAAAACTCAAACGGAGCAAAGTTTGGACCCAGTTCGTCGGAACCATATGAAAAACTCTCACTGGGACGAACTTTGGCTTCCGAGCTCTCAAAAACTGAAAAAGAGCAAAGTTTTGACCATGTGTCGTCAAAACCACCAAAATAACTCTCATTGGGCCGAACTTTGAGTTCCTAACTCTCCAAAACTCAAACGGAGCAAAGTTTGGACCAAGTTCATCCAAACCATATGAAAAGCTCTCTTTGCAACGAACTTTGGGTTCCGAGCTCTCAAAAACTGAAACGGAGCAAAGTTTTGACCATGTGTCATCCAAACCACCTAAAGAACTCTCATTGGGCCGAACTTTGAGTTCCTACCTCTCAAAAAACTCAAACGGAGCAAGGTTTGGACCAAGTTCGTCGGAACCATATGAAAAATTCTCATTGGGACGAACTTTGGCTTCCGAGCTCTCAAAAACTGAAACGGAGCAAAGTTTGGACCATGTGTCGTCAAAACCACCTAAAGAACTCTCATTGGGCCGAACTTTGAGTTCCTGACTCTCAAAAAACTCAAACGGAGCAACGTTTGGACCAAGTTCATCGGAACCATATGGAAAACTCTCACTGGGACGAACTTTGGCTTCCGAGCTCTCAAAAACTGAAACAGAGCAAAGTTTGGACCATGTTTCGTCCAAACCACCTAAATAACTCTCATTGGGACGAACTTTGAGTTCCTAACGCTCGAAAAACTCAAACGGAGCAAAGTTTGGACTAAGTTCGTCCAAACCATGTGAAAAACTCTCTTTAGGACGAACTTCGGGTTCCGAGCTCTCAAATACTGAAACGGAGAAAAGTTTGGACCGTGTGTCGTCCAAACCACCTAAAGAACTCTCATTGGGCCGAACTTTCAGTTCCTAAAGCTCGAAAAACTCAAACGTAGCGAAGTTTGGACCAAGTTCGTCCAAACCATATGAAAAACTCTCATTGGGACGAACTTTGGGTTCCGACCCTCAAAAACTGAAACGGAGAAAAGATTGGACCATGTGTCGTCAAAACCACCAAAATAACTCTCATTGGGCCGAACTTTGAGTTCCTAACTCTCCAAAAACTCAAACGGAGCAAAGTTTGGACCAAGTTCATCCAAACCATATGAAAAGCTCTCTTTGCAACGAACTTTGGGTTCCGAGCTCTCAAAAACTGAAACGGAGCAAAGTTTTGACCATGTGTCATCCAAACCACCTAAAGAACTCTCATTGGGCCGAACTTTGAGTTCCTACCTCGCAAAAAACTCAAACGGAGCAAGGTTTGGACCAAGTTCGTCGGAACCATATGAAAAATTCTCATTGGGACGAACTTTGGCTTCCGAACTCTCAAAAACTGAAACGGAGCAAAGTTTGGACCATGTGTCGTCAAAACCACCTAAAGAACTCTCATTGGGCCGAACTTTGAGTTCCTACCTCTCAAAAAACTCAAACGGAGCAAGGTTTGGACCAAGTTCGTCGGAACCATATGAAAAATTCTCATTGGGACGAACTTTGGCTTCCGAGCTCTCAAAAACTGAAACGGAGCAAGGTTTGGACCATGTGTCGTCAAAACCACCTAAAGAACTCTCATTGGGCCGAACTTTGAGTTCCTGACTCTCAAAAAACTCAAACGGAGCAAAGTTTGGACCAAGTTCGTCGGAACCATATGAAAAATTCTCACTGGGACGAACTTTGGCTTCCGAGCTCTCAAAAACTGAAACAGAGCAAAGTTTGGACCATGTTTCGTCCAAACCACCTAAATAACTCTCATTGGGCCGAACTTTGAGTTCCTAACGCACGAAAAACTCAAACGGAGCAAAGTTTGGACTAAGTTCGTCCAAACCATATGAAAGACTCTCTTTAGGACGAACTTCGGGTTCCGAGCTCTCAAAAACTGAAACGGAGCAAAGTTTGGACCATGTGTCATCCAAACCACCTAAAGAACTCTCATTGGGCCGAACTTTCAGTTCCTACCTCGCAAAAAACTCAAACGGAGCAAGGTTTGGACCAAGTTCATCCAAACCATATGAAAAATTCTCATTGGGACGAACATTGGGTTCCGAGCTCTCAAAAACTGAAACGGAGCAAAGTTTTGACCATGTGTCATCCAAACCACCTAAAGAACTCTCATTGGGCCGAACTTTGAGTTCCTACCTCGCAAAAAACTCAAACGGAGCAAGGTTTGGACCAAGTTCGTCGGAACCATATGAAAAATTCTCATTGGGACGAACTTTGGCTTCCGAGCTCTCAAAAACTGAAACGGAGCAAAGTTTGGACCATGTGTCGTCAAAACAACCTAAAGAACTCTCATTGGGCCGAACTTTGAGTTCCTGACTCTCAAAAAACTCAAACGGAACAAAGTTTGGACCAAACTCGTCGGAACCATATGAAAAACTCTCACTAGGACGAACTTTGGCTTCCGAGCTCTCAAAAACTGAAACAGAGCAAAGTTTGGACTATGTTTCGTCCAAACCACCTAATAACTCTCATTGGGCCGAACTTTGAGTTCCTAACGCTCGAAAAACTCAAACGGAGCAAAGTTTGGACTAAGTTCGTCCAAACCATATGAAAAACTCTCTTTAGGACGAACTTCGGGTTCCGAGCTCTCAAATACTGAAACGGAGAAAAGTTTGGACCATGTGTCGTCCAAACCACCTAAAGAACTCTCATTGGGCCGAACTTTCAGTTCCTAAAGCTCGAAAAACTCAAACGTAGCAAAGTTTGGACCAAGTTCGTCCAAACCATACGAAAAACTCTCATTGGGACGAACTTTGGGTTCCGACCCTCAAAAACTGAAACGGAGAAAAGATTGGACCATGTGTCGTCAAAACCACCAAAATAACTCTCATTGGGCCGAACTTTGAGTTCCTAACTCTCCAAAAACTCAAACGGAGCAAAGTTTGGACCAAGTTCATCCAAACCATATGAAAAGCTCTCTTTGCAACGAACATTGGGTTCCGAGCTCTCAAAAACTGAAACGGAGCAAAGTTTTGACCATGTGTCATCCAAACCACCTAAAGAACTCTCATTGGGCCGAACTTTGAGTTCCTACCTCGCAAAAAACTCAAACGGAGCAAGGTTTGGACCAAGTTCGTCGGAACCATATGAAAAATTCTCATTGGGACGAACTTTGGCTTCCGAGCTCTCAAAAACTGAAACGGAGCAATGTTTGGACCATGTGTCGTCAAAACCACCTAAAGAACTCTCATTGGGCCGAACTTTGAGTTCCTGACTCTCATAAAACTCAAACGGAGCAAAGTTTGGACCAAACTCGTCGGAACCATATGAAAAACTCTCACTAGGACGAACTTTGGCTTCCGAGCTCTCAAAAACTGAAACAGAGCAAAGTTTGGACCATGTTTCGTCCAAACCACCTAATAACTCTCATTGGGCCGAACTTTGAGTTCCTAACGCTCGAAAAACTCAAACGGAGCAAAGTTTGGACTAAGTTCGTCCAAACCATATGAAAAACTCTCTTTAGGACGAACTTCGGGTTCCGAGCTCTCAAATACTGAAACGGAGAAAAGTTTGGACCATGTGTCGTCCAAACCACCTAAAGAACTCTCATTGGGCCGAACTTTCAGTTCCTAAAGCTCGAAAAACTCAAACGTAGCAAAGTTTGGACCAAGTTCGTCCAAACCATATGAAAAACTCTCATTGGGACGAACTTTGGGTTCCGACCCTCAAAAACTGAAACGGAGAAAAGATTGGACCATGTGTCGTCAAAACCACCAAAATAACTCTCATTGGGCCGAACTTTGAGTTCCTAACTCTCCAAAAACTCAAACGGAGCAAAGTTTGGACCAAGTTCATCCAAACCATATGAAAAGCTCTCTTTGCAACGAACATTGGGTTCCGAGCTCTCAAAAACTGAAACGGAGCAAAGTTTTGACCATGTGTCATCCAAACCACCTAAAGAACTCTCATTGGGCCGAACTTTGAGTTCCTACCTCGCAAAAAACTCAAACGGAGCAAGGTTTGGACCAAGTTCGTCGGAACCATATGAAAAATTCTCATTGGGACGAACTTTGGCTTCCGAGCTCTCAAAAACTGAAACGGAGCAAAGTTTGGACCATGTGTCGTCAAAACCACCTAAAGAACTCTCATTGGGCCGAACTTTGAGTTCCTGACTCTCATAAAACTCAAACGGAGCAAAGTTTGGACCAAACTCGTCGGAACCATATGAAAAACTCTCACTAGGACGAACTTTGGCTTCCGAGCTCTCAAAAACTGAAACAGAGCAAAGTTTGGACCATGTTTCGTCCAAACCACCTAATAACTCTCATTGGGCCGAATTTTGAGTTCCTAACGCTCGAAAAACTCAAACGGAGCAAAGTTTGGACTAAGTTCGTCCAAACCATATGAAAAACTCTCTTTAGGACGAACTTCGGGTTCCGAGCTCTCAAATACTGAAACGGAGAAAAGTTTGGACCATGTGTCGTCCAAACCACCTAAAGAACTCTCATTGGGCCGAACTTTGAGTTCCTGACTCTCAAAAAACTCAAACGGAGCAAAGTTTGGACCCAGTTCGTCGGAACCATATGAAAAACTCTCACTGGGACGAACTTTGGCATCCGAGCTCTCAAAAACTGAAACAGAGCAAAGTTTGGACCATGTGTCGTCAAAACCACCAAAATAACTCTCATTGGGCCGAACTTTGAGTTCCTACCTCTCCAAAAACTCAAACGGAGCAAAGTTTGGACCAAGTTCATCCAAACCATATGAAAAGCTCTCTTTGCAACGAACTTTGGGTTCCGAGCTCTCAAAAACTGAAACGGAGCAAAGTTTTGACCATGTGTCATCCAAACCACCTAAAGAACTCTCATTGGGCCGAACTTTGAGTTCCTACCTCTCAAAAAACTCAAACGGAGCAAGGTTTGGACCAAGTTCGTCGGAACCATATGAAAAATTCTCATTGGGACGAACTTTGGCTTCCGAGCTCTCAAAAACTGAAACGGAGCAAAGTTTGGACCATGTGTCGTCAAAACCACCTAAAGAACTCTCATTGGGCCGAACTTTGAGTTCCTGACTCTCAAAAAACTCAAACGGAGCAACGTTTGGACCAAGTTCATCGGAACCATATGGAAAACTCTCACTGGGACGAACTTTGGCTTCCGAGCTCTCAAAAACTGAAACAGAGCAAAGTTTGGACCATGTTTCGTCCAAACCACCTAAATAACTCTCATTGGGCCGAACTTTGAGTTCCTAACGCTCGAAAAACTCAAACGGAGCAAAGTTTGGACTAAGTTCGTCCAAACCATATGAAAAACTCTCTTTAGGACGAACTTCGGGTTCCGAGCTCTCAAATACTGAAACGGAGAAAAGTTTGGACCGTGTGTCGTCCAAACCACCTAAAGAACTCTCATTGGGCCGAACTTTCAGTTCCTAAAGCTCGAAAAACTCAAACGTCGCAAAGTTTGGACCAAGTTCGTCCAAACCATATGAAAAACTCTCATTGGGACGAACTTTGGGTTCCGACCCTCAAAAACTGAAACGGAGAAAAGATTGGACCATGTGTCGTCAAAACCACCAAAATAACTCTCATTGGGCCGAACTTTGAGTTCCTAACTCTCCAAAAACTCAAACGGAGCAAAGTTTGGACCAAGTTCATCCAAACCATATGAAAAATTCTCATTGGGACGAACTTTGGCTTCCGAGCTCTCAAAAACTGAAACGGAGCAAAGTTTGGACCATGTGTCGTCAAAACCACCTAAAGAACTTTGATTGGGCCGAACTTTCAGTTCCTAACTCTCCAAAAACTCAAACGGAGCAAAGTTTTGACCAAGTTCGTCCAAACCATATGAAAAACTGTCATTGGGACGAACTTTGGGTTCCGAGCTCTCAAAAACTGAAACGGAGAAAAGTTTGGACCATGTTTCGTCCAAACCACCTAAATAACTCTCATTGGGCCGAACTTTGAGTTCCTAACGCTCGAAAAACTCAAACGGAGCAATGTTTGGACCAAGTTCCTCCAAACCATAAGAAAAACTCTCTTTAGGACGAACTTTGGATTCCGAGCTCTCAAATACAAAAACGGAGCAAAGTTTCGACCATGTGTCATCCAAACCACCTAAAGAACTCTCATTGGGCCGAACTTTGAGTTCCTACCTCTCAAAAAACTCAAACGGAGCAAAGTTTGGACCAAGTTCGTCCAAACCATATGAAAAACTCTCATTGGGACGAACTTTAGGTTCCGAGCTCTCAAATACTGAAACGGAGTAAAGTTTGAACCATGTGTCGTCCAAACCACCTAAAGAACTCTCATTGGGCCGAACTTTTTGTTCCTAACTCTCAAAAACTGAAAGGGAGCAAAGTTTGGACCATGTTCGTCCAAACCATATGAAAAACTCTCATTGGGACGACCTTTGGCTTCCGAGCTCTCAAAAACCGAAACGGAGCAAAGTTGGGACCATGTGTCGTCCAAACCACCAAAAGAACTCTCATTGGGACGAACTTTGGCTTCCGAGCTCTCAAAAACTGAAACGGAGAAAAGTTTGGACCATGTGTCGTCAAAACCACCTAAAGAACTCTCATTGGGCCGAACTTTGAGTTCCTGACTCTCAAAAAACTCAAACGGAGCAAAGTTTTGACCAAGTTCGTCGGAACCATATGAAAAACTCTCATTGGGACGAACTTTGGCTTCCGAGCTCTCAAAAACTGAAACAGAGCAAAGTTTGGACTATGTTTCGTCCAAACCACCTAAATAACTCTCATTGGGCCGAACTTTGAGTTCCTGACGCTCGAAAAACTCAAACGGAGCAAAGTTTGGACTATGTTCGTCCAAACCATATGAAAAACTCTCTTTAGGACGAACTTCGGGTTCCGAGCTCTCAAATACTGAAACGGAGAAAAGTTTGGACCATGTGTCGTCCAAACCACCTAAAGAACTCTCATTGGGCCGAACTTTCAGTTCCTAAAGCTCGAAAAACTCAAACGTAGAAAAGTTTGGACCAAGTTCGTCCAAACCATATGAAAAACTCTCATTGGGACGAACTTTGGGTTCCGACCCTCAAAAACTGAAACGGAGAAAAGATTGGACCATGTGTCGTCCAAACCACCAAAATAACTCTCATTGGGCCGAACTTTGAGTTCCTAACACTCCAAAAACTCAAACGGAGCAAAGTTTGGACCAAGTTCATCCGAACCATATGAAAAGCTCTCTTTGCAACGAACTTTGGGTTCCGAGCTCTCAAAAACTGAAACGGAGCAAAGTTTTGACCATGTGTCATCCAAACCACCTAAAGAACTCTCATTGGGCCGAACTTTGAGTTCCTACCTCTCAAAAAACTCAAACGGAGCAAGGTTTGGACCAAGTTCGTCGGAACCATATGAAAAATTCTCATTGGGACGAACTTTGGCTTCTGAGCTCTCAAAAACTGAAACGGAGCAAAGTTTGGACCATGTGTCGTCAAAACCACCTAAAGAACTCTCATTGGGCCGAACTTTGAGTTCCTGACTCTCAAAAAACTCAAACGGAGCATAGTTTGGACCAAGTTCGTCGGAACCATATGAAAAACTCTCACTGGGACGAACTTTGGCTTCCGAGCTCTCAAAAACTGAAACGGAGCAAAGTTTGGACCATGTTTCGTCATAACCACCTAAAGAACTCTCATTGGGCCGAACTTTTAGTTCCTAACGCTCGAAAAACTCACACGGAGTAAAGTTTGGACTAAGTTCATCCAAACCATATGAAAAACTCTCTTTAGGACGAACTTTGGGTTCCGAGCTCTCAAAAACTGAAACGGAGAAAAGTTTGGACCATGTTTCGTCCAAACCACCTAAATAACTCTCATTGGGCCGAACTTTGAGTTCCTAACGCTCGAAAAACTCAAACGGAGCAAAGTTTGGACTAAGTTCGTCAGAACCATATCAAAAACTCTCTTTAGGACGAACTTCGGGTTCCGAGCTCTCAAACACTGAAACCGAGAAAAGTTTGGACCATGTGTCGTCCAAACCACCTAAAGAACTCTCATTGGGCCGAACTTTCTGTTTCTAAAGCTCGAAAAACTCAAACGTAGCAATGTTTGGACCAAGTTCGTCCAAACCATATGAAAAACTCTCATTGGGACGAACTTTGGGTTCCGACCCTCAAAAACTGAAACGGAGAAAAGATTGGACCATGTGTCGTCCAAACCACCAAAATAACTCTCATTGGGCCGAACTTTGAGTTCCTAACTCTCCAAAAACTCAAACGGAGTAAAGTTTGGACCAAGTTCATCCAAACCATATGAAAAGCTCTCTTTGCAACGAACTTTGGGTTCCGAGCTCTCAAAAACTGAAACGGAGCAAAGTTTTGACCATGTGTCATCCAAACCACCTAAAGAACTCTCATTGGGCCGAACTTTGAGTTCCTACCTCTCAAAAAACTCAAACGGAGCAAGGTTTGGACCAAGTTCGTCGGAACCATATGAAAAATTCTCATTGGGACGAACTTTGGCTTCTGAGCTCTCAAAAACTGAAACGGAGCAAAGTTTGGACCATGTGTCGTCAAAACCACCTAAAGAACTCTCATTGGGCCGAACTTTGAGTTCCTGACTCTCAAAAAACTCAAACGGAGCATAGTTTGGACCAAGTTCGTCGGAACCATATGAAAAACTCTCACTGGGACGAACTTTGGCTTCCGAGCTCTCAAAAACTGAAACGGAGCAAAGTTTGGACCATGTTTCGTCATAACCACCTAAAGAACTCTCATTGGGCCGAACTTTTAGTTCCTAACGCTCGAAAAACTCACACGGAGTAAAGTTTGGACTAAGTTCATCCAAACCATATGAAAAACTCTCTTTAGGACGAACTTTGGGTTCCGAGCTCTCAAAAACTGAAACGGAGAAAAGTTTGGACCATGTTTCGTCCAAACCACCTAAATAACTCTCATTGGGCCGAACTTTGAGTTCCTAACGCTCGAAAAACTCAAACGGAGCAAAGTTTGGACTAAGTTCGTCAGAACCATATGAAAAACTCTCTTTAGGACGAACTTCGGGTTCCGAGCTCTCAAACACTGAAACCGAGAAAAGTTTTGACCATGTGTCGTCCAAACCACCTAAAGAACTCTCATTGGGCCGAACTTTCTGTTTCTAAAGCTCGAAAAACTCAAACGTAGCAATGTTTGGACCAAGTTCGTCCAAACCATATGAAAAACTCTCATTGGGACGAACTTTGGGTTCCGACCCTCAAAAACTGAAACGGAGAAAAGATTGGACCATGTGTCGTCCAAACCACCAAAATAACTCTCATTGGGCCGAACTTTGAGTTCCTAACTCTCCAAAAACTCAAACGGAGTAAAGTTTGGACCAAGTTCATCCAAACCATATGAAAAGTTCTCTTTGCAACGAACTTTGGGTTCCGAGCTCTCAAAAACTGAAACGGAGCAAAGTTTTGACCATGTGTCATCCAAACCACCTAAAGAACTCTCATTGGGCCGAACTTTGAGTTCCTACCTCTCAAAAAACTCAAACGGAGCAAGGTTTTGACCAAGTTCGTCGGAACCATATAAAAAATTCTCATTGGGACGAACTTTGGCTTCCGAGCTCTCAAAAACTGAAACGGAGCGAAGTGTGGACCATGTGTCGTCAAAACCACCTAAAGAACTCTCATTGGGCCGAACTTTGAGTTCCTGACTCTCAAAAAAGTCAAACGGAGCAAGCTTTGGACCAAGTTCGTCGGAACCATATGAAAAACTCTCACTGGGACGAACTTTGGCTTCCGAGCTCTCAAAAACTGAAACAGAGCAAAGTTTGGACCATGTTTCGTCCAAACCACCTAAAGAACTCTCATTGGGCCGAACTTTTAGTTCCTAACGCTCGAAAAACTCACACGGAGTAAAGTTTGGACCAAGTTCGTCCAAACCATAAGAAAAACTCTCACTGGGACGAACTTTGGCTTCCGAGCTCTCAAAAACTGAAACAGAGCAAAGTTTGGACCATGTTTCGTCCAAACCACCTAAATAACTCTCATTGGGCCGAACTTTGAGTTCCTAACGCTCAAAAAACTCAAACGGAGCAAAGTTTGGACTAAGTTCGTCCAAACTATATGAAAAACTCTCTTTAGGACGAACTTCGGGTTCCGAGCTCGCAAATACTGAAACGGAGAAAAGTTTGGACCATGTGTCTCCAAACCACCTAAAGAACTCTCATTGGGCCGAACTTTCAGTTCCTAAAGCTCGAAAAACTCAAACGTAGCAAAGTTTGGACCAAGTTCGTCCAAACCATATGAAAAACTCTCATTGGGACGAACTTTGGGTTCCGACCCTCAAAAACTGAAACGAAGAAAAGAGTGGACCATGTGTCATCCAAACCACCAAAATAACTCTCATTGGGCCGAACTTTGAGTTCCTAACTCTCCAAAAACTCAAACGGATCAAAGTTTGGACAAAGTTCATCCAAACCATATGAAAAGCTCTCTTTGCAACGAACTTTGGGTTCCGAGCTCTCAAAAACTGAAACGGAGCAAGGTTTGGACCAAGTTCGTCGGAACCATATGAAAAATTCTCATTGGGACGAACTTTGGCTTCCGAGCTCTCAAAAACTGAAACGGAGCAAAGTTTGGACCATGTGTCGTCAAAACCACCTAAAGAACTTTGATTGGGCCGAACTTTCAGTTCCTAACTCTCCAAAAACTCAAACGGAGCAAAGTTTTGACCAAGTTCGTCCAAACCATATGAAAAACTGTCATTGGGACGAACTTTGGGTTCCGAGCTCTCAAAAACTGAAACGGAGAAAAGTTTGGACCATGTTTCGTCCAAACCACCTAAATAACTCTCATTGGGCCGAACTTTGAGTTCCTAACGCTCGAAAAACTCAAACGGAGCAATGTTTGGACCAAGTTCCTCCAAACCATAAGAAAAACTCTCTTTAGGACGAACTTTGGATTCCGAGCTCTCAAATACAAAAACGGAGCAAAGTTTCGACCATGTGTCATCCAAACCACCTAAAGAACTCTCATTGGGCCGAACTTTGAGTTCCTACCTCTCAAAAAACTCAAACGGAGCAAAGTTTGGACCAAGTTCGTCCAAACCATATGAAAAACTCTCATTGGGACGAACTTTAGGTTCCGAGCTCTCAAATACTGAAACGGAGTAAAGTTTGAACCATGTGTCGTCCAAACCACCTAAAGAACTCTCATTGGGCCGAACTTTTTGTTCCTAACTCTCAAAAACTGAAAGGGAGCAAAGTTTGGACCATGTTCGTCCAAACCATATGAAAAACTCTCATTGGGACGACCTTTGGCTTCCGAGCTCTCAAAAACCGAAACGGAGCAAAGTTGGGACCATGTGTCGTCCAAACCACCAAAAGAACTCTCATTGGGACGAACTTTGGCTTCCGAGCTCTCAAAAACTGAAACGGAGCAAAGTTTGGACCATGTGTCGTCAAAACCACCTAAAGAACTCTCATTGGGCCGAACTTTGAGTTCCTGACTCTCAAAAAACTCAAACGGAGCAAAGTTTTGACCAAGTTCGTCGGAACCATATGAAAAACTCTCATTGGGACGAACTTTGGCTTCCGAGCTCTCAAAAACTGAAACAGAGCAAAGTTTGGACCATGTTTCGTCCAAACCACCTAAATAACTCTCATTGGGCCGAACTTTGAGTTCCTAACGCTCGAAAAACTCAAACGGAGCAAAGTTTGGACTATGTTCGTCCAAACCATATGAAAAACTCTCTTTAGGACGAACTTCGGGTTCCGAGCTCTCAAATACTGAAACGGAGAAAAGTTTGGACCATGTGTCGTCCAAACCACCTAAAGAACTCTCATTGGGCCGAACTTTCAGTTCCTAAAGCTCGAAAAACTCAAACGTAGCAAAGTTTGGACCAAGTTCGTCCAAACCATATGAAAAACTCTCATTGGGACGAACTTTGGGTTCCGACCCTCAAAAACTGAAACGGAGAAAAGATTGGACCATGTGTCGTCCAAACCACCAAAATAACTCTCATTGGGCCGAACTTTGAGTTCCTAACACTCCAAAAACTCAAACGGAGCAAAGTTTGGACCAAGTTCATCCGAACCATATGAAAAGCTCTCTTTGCAACGAACTTTGGGTTCCGAGCTCTCAAAAACTGAAACGGAGCAAAGTTTTGACCATGTGTCATCCAAACCACCTAAAGAACTCTCATTGGGCCGAACTTTGAGTTCCTACCTCTCAAAAAACTCAAACGGAGCAAGGTTTGGACCAAGTTCGTCGGAACCATATGAAAAATTCTCATTGGGACGAACTTTGGCTTCTGAGCTCTCAAAAACTGAAACGGAGCAAAGTTTGGACCATGTGTCGTCAAAACCACCTAAAGAACTCTCATTGGGCCGAACTTTGAGTTCCTGACTCTCAAAAAACTCAAACGGAGCATAGTTTGGACCAAGTTCGTCGGAATCATATGAAAAACTCTCACTGGGACGAACTTTGGCTTCCGAGCTCTCAAAAACTGAAACGGAGCAAAGTTTGGACCATGTTTCGTCCAAACCACCTAAAGAACTCTCATTGGGCCGAACTTTTAGTTCCTAACGCTCGAAAAACTCACACGGAGTAAAGTTTGGACTAAGTTCATCCAAACCATATGAAAAACTCTCTTTAGGACGAACTTCGGGTTCCGAGCTCTCAAAAACTGAAACGGAGAAAAGTTTGGACCATGTTTCGTCCAAACCACCTAAATAACTCTCATTGGGCCGAACTTTGAGTTCCTAACGCTCGAAAAACTCAAACGGAGCAAAGCTTGGACTAAGTTCGTCAGAACCATATGAAAAACTCTCTTTAGGACGAACTTCGGGTTCCGAGCTCTCAAACACTGAAACCGAGAAAAGTTTGGACCATGTGTCGTCCAAACCACCTAAAGAACTCTCATTGGGCCGAACTTTCTGTTTCTAAAGCTCGAAAAACTCAAACGTAGCAATGTTTGGACCAAGTTCGTCCAAACCATATGAAAAACTCTCATTGGGACGAACTTTGGGTTCCGACCCTCAAAAACTGAAACGGAGAAAAGATTGGACCATGTGTCGTCCAAACCACCAAAATAACTCTCATTGGGCCGAACTTTGAGTTCCTAACTCTCCAAAAACTAACACGGAGCAAAGTTTGGACCAAGTTCATCCGAACCATATGAAAAGCTCTCTTTGCAACGAACTTTGGGTTCCGAGCTCTCAAAAACTGAAACGGAGCAAAGTTTTGACCATGTGTCATCCAAACCACCTAAAGAACTCTCATTGGGCCGAACTTTTAGTTCCTACCTCTCAAAAAACTCAAACGGAGCAAGGTTTGGACCAAGTTCGTCGGAACCATATAAAAAATTCTCATTGGGACGAACTTTGGCTTCCGAGCTCTCAAAAACTGAAACGGAGCGAAGTGTGGACCATGTGTCGTCAAAACCACCTAAAGAACTCTCATTGGGCCGAACTTTGAGTTCCTGACTCTCAAAAAAGTCAAACGGAGCAAGCTTTGGACCAAGTTCGTCGGAACCATATGAAAAACTCTCACTGGGACGAACTTTGGCTTCCGAGCTCTCAAAAACTGAAACAGAGCAAAGTTTGGACCATGTTTCGTCCAAACCACCTAAAGAACTCTCATTGGGCCGAACTTTTAGTTCCTAACGCTCGAAAAACTCACACGGAGTAAAGTTTGGACCAAGTTCGTACAAACCATAAGAAAAACTCTCACTGGGACGAACTTTGGCTTCCGAGCTCTCAAAAACTGAAACAGAGCAAAGTTTGGACCATGTTTCGTCCAAACCACCTAAATAACTCTCATTGGGCCGAACTTTGAGTTCCTAACGCTCAAAAAACTCAAACGGAGCAAAGTTTGGACTAAGTTCGTCCAAACTATATGAAAAACTCTCTTTAGGACGAACTTCGGGTTCCGAGCTCGCAAATACTGAAACGGAGAAAAGTTTGGACCATGTGTCTCCAAACCACCTAAAGAACTCTCATTGGGCCGAACTTTCAGTTCCTAAAGCTCGAAAAACTCAAACGTAGCAAAGTTTGGACCAAGTTCGTCCAAACCATATGAAAAACTCTCATTGGGACGAACTTTGGGTTCCGACCCTCAAAAACTGAAACGAAGAAAAGAGTGGACCATGTGTCATCCAAACCACCAAAATAACTCTCATTGGGCCGAACTTTGAGTTCCTAACTCTCCAAAAACTCAAACGGAGCAAAGTTTGGACCAAGTTCATCCAAACCATATGAAAAGCTCTCTTTGCAACGAACTTTGGGTTCCGAGCTCTCAAAAACTGAAACGGAGCAAGGTTTGGACCAAGTTCGTCGGAACCATATGAAAAATTCTCATTGGGACGAACTTTGGCTTCCGAGCTCTCAAAAACTGAAACGGAGCAAAGTTTGGACCATGTGTCGTCAAAACCACCTAAAGAACTTTGATTGGGCCGAACTTTCAGTTCCTAACTGTCCAAAAACTCAAACGGAGCAAAGTTTTGACCAAGTTCGTCCAAACCATATGAAAAACTGTCATTGGGACGAACTTTGGGTTCCGAGCTCTCAAAAACTGAAACGGAGAAAAGTTTGGACCATGTTTCGTCCAAACCACCTAAATAACTCTCATTGGGCCGAACTTTGAGTTCCTAACGCTCGAAAAACTCAAACGGAGCAATGTTTGGACCAAGTTCCTCCAAACCATAAGAAAAACTCTCTTTAGGACGAACTTTGGATTCCGAGCTCTCAAATACAAAAACGGAGCAAAGTTTCGACCATGTGTCATCCAAACCACCTAAAGAACTCTCATTGGGCCGAACTTTGAGTTCCTACCTCTCAAAAAACTCAAACGGAGCAAAGTTTGGACCAAGTTCGTCCAAACCATATGAAAAACTCTCATTGGGACGAACTTTAGGTTCCGAGCTCTCAAATACTGAAACGGAGTAAAGTTTGAACCATGTGTCGTCCAAACCACCTAAAGAACTCTCATTGGGCCGAACTTTTTGTTCCTAACTCTCAAAAACTGAAAGGGAGCAAAGTTTGGACCATGTTCGTCCAAACCATATGAAAAACTCTCATTGGGACGACCTTTGGCTTCCGAGCTCTCAAAAACCGAAACGGAGCAAAGTTGGGACCATGTGTCGTCCAAACCACCAAAAGAACTCTCATTGGGCCGAACTTTGAGTTCCTAAAGCTCGAAAAACTCAAACGTAGCAAAGTTTGGACCAAGTTTGTCCAAACCATATGAAAAGCTCTGTTTGCGACGAACTTTGGGTTCCGAGGTCTCAAAATCTGAAACGGAGCAAAGTTTTGACCATGTGTCGTCCCAACCACCTAAAGAACTCTCATTGGGCCGAACTTTGAGTTCCTAACTATCCAAAAACTCAAACGGAGCAAAGTTTGGACCAAGTTCGTCGAAACCATATAAAAACTCTCATTGGGACGAACTTTGGGTTCCGAGCTCTAAAATGCTGAAACGAAGCAAAGTTTGGACCATGTGTCATCGCAACCACCTAAAGAACTCTCATTGGGCCGAACTTTGTGTTCCTAACTCTCAAAAGCTCAAAGGGAGCAAAGTTTGGACCAAGTTCGTCCAAACCATATGAAAAACTCTCATTGGGACGAACTTTGGGTTTCGAGCTCTCAAAAACTGAAACGGAGCAAAGGTTCCACCATGTGTCGTCAAAACCACCTAAAGAACTCTCATTTGGCCGAACTTTGAGTTTCTAACTCTCGAAAAACTCAATTGGAGCAAAGTTTGGACCAAGTTCATCCAAACCATATGAAAAACTCCCATCGGGACGAACTTTTGGTTCCGAGCTCTCAAATACTGAAACGGAGCAAAGTTTAGACCATGTGTCGTCCAAACCACCTAAAGAACTCTCATTGGGGCGAACTTTGTGTTCCTAACTCTCAAAAACTCAAAGGGAGCAAAGTTTGGACCAAGTTCGTCTAAACCATATGAAGAACTCTCATTGGGACGAACTTTGGGTTCCGAGCTCTCAAAAACTGAAACGGAGCGAAGTTGGGACCATGTGTCGTCCAAACCAGCGAAAGAACTCTCATTGGGCTGAACTTTGAGTTCCTAAAGCTCGAAAAACTCAAACGTAGCAAAGTTTGGACAAACTTCGTCCAAACCATATGAAAAGCTCTCTTTGCAATGAACTTTGGGTTCTGAGCTCTCAAAAACTGAAACGGAGCAAAGTTTTGACCATGTGTCGTCCAAACCACCTAAATAACTCTCATTGGGCCGAACTCTGAGTTCCTAAGTCTCCAAAAACTCAAACAGAGAAAAGTTTGGACCAAGTTCGTCCAAACCATATGAAAAGCTCTCTTTGCGACGAACTTTGGGTTCCAAGGCCTCAAAAACTGAAACGGAGAAAAGATTGGACCATGTGTCGCCAAAACCACCTAAGGAACTTTCATTGGGCCGAACTTTGAGTTCCTAACTCTCCAAAAACTCAAACGGAGTAAAGTTTTGACCAAGTTCGTCCAAACCATATGAAAAACTCTCAATGGGACGAACTCTGGGTTCCGAGCTCTCAGAAACTGAAACGGAGAAAAGTATGGACCATGTTTCATCCAAACCACCTAAATAACTCTCATTGGGCCAAACTTTGAGTTCCTAACGCTCGAAACACTCAAACGGAGCAAAGTTTGGACCAAGTTCGTCCAAACCATATGAAAAACTCTCTTTAGGACGAACTTTGGGTTCCGAGCTCTCAAATACAAAAACCGAGCAAAGTTTTGACCATGTGTCATCCAAACCACCTAAAGAACTCTCATTGGGCCGGACTTTGAGTTCCTACCTCTCAAAAAACTCAAACGGAGCAAAGTTTGGACCAAGTTCGTCGGAACCAAATGAAAAACTCTCATTGGGACGAACTTTTGCTTCCGAGCTCTCAAAAACTGAAACGGAGCAAAGTTTTGACCATGTGTCGTCAAAACCACCTAAAGAACTCTCATTTGGCCGAACTTTGAGTTCCTAACTCTCAAAAAACTCAAAGGGAGAAAAGTTTGGACCAAGTTCGTCCAAACCATATGAAAAACTCTCATTGGGACGAACTTTAGGTTCCGAGCTCTCAAATACTGAAACGGAGCAAAGTTCGGACCATGTGTCGTCCAAACCACCTAAAGAACTCTCATTGGGCCGAACTTTTTGTTCCTAACTCTCAAAAACTCAAAGGGAGCAAAGTTGGGACCAAGTTCGTCCAAACCATATGAAAAACTCTCATTGGGACGAACTTTGGCTTCCGAGCTCTCAAAAACAGAAACGGAGCAAAGTTTGGACCATGTGTCTTCCAAACCACCTAAAAAACTCTCATTGGGCCGAACTTTGAGTTCCTAACTCTCCAAAAACTCAAACGGAGCAAAGTTTCGACCAAGTTCGTCCAAACCATATGAAAAACTCTCATTGGGACGAACTTTGGGTTCCGAGCTCTCAAATACTTAAACGGAGCAAACTTTGGACCATGTGTCGTCCAAACCACCTAAAGAACTCTCATTGGGCCAAACGTTGAGTTCCTAACTCTCAAAACTTCAAAGGGAGTATAGTTTGATCCAAGTTCGTCCAAACCATATGAAAAACTCTCATTGGGACGAACTTTGGCTTTCGAGGTCTCAAAAACAGAAACGGAGCAAAGTTGGGACCATGTGTCATCCAAACCACCTAAAGAACTCTCATTCGGCCGAACTTTAAGTTCCTAACTCTCGAAAAACTAAAACGGAGAAGAGTTGTCACGAAGTTTGTCCAACCCATATGAAAAACTCTCATTGGGACGAACTTTGGGTTCCGAGCTCTCAAAAACTGAAACAGAGCAAAGTTTGGACCATGTGTCATCGCAACCACCTAAAGAACTCTCATTGGGCCGAACTTTGTGTTCCTAACTCTCAAAAGCTCAAAGGGAGCAAAGTTTGGACCAAGTTCGTCCAAACCATATGAAAAACTCTCATTGGGACGAACTTTGGGTTTCGAGCTCTCAAAAACTGAAACGGAGCAAAGGTTCCACCATGTGTCGTCAAAACCACCTAAAGAACTCTCATTTGGCCGAACTTTGAGTTTCTAACTCTCAAAAAACTCAATTGGAGCAAAGTTTGGACGAAGTTCATCCAAACCATATGAAAAACTCCCATCGGGACGAACTTTTGGTTCCGAGCTCTCAAATACTGAAACGGAGCAAAGTTTAGACCATGTGTCGTCCAAACCACCTAAAGAACTCTCATTGGGCCGAACTTTGTGTTCCTAACTCTCAAAAACTCAAAGGGAGCAAAGTTTGGACCAAGTTCGTCCAAACCATATGAAAAACTCTCATTGGGTCGAACTTTGGGTTCCGAGCTCTCAAAAACTGAAACGGAACAAAGTTGGGACCATGTGATATGAATCTTACCATACTATCCAAAACTAAAGAAAAGCTTCAAAATGGAGATTCATTAAATGCACTCAAGCTTCATTGAAGACAATTCAATGTGTCATTTATGGAACATGAACTTCAAGATACTTCAAGTGAGGCTTCATTTATACTTTGGGAGGTTACAAGACATAGTTTGTTGATGGGATTTTCAATTCTCGGATTTAAGGGTGTTTCTATGTAATTTTCAGTTTTAAGTTTTGTTATCAATGTTTTAGGTTACATTTACTTAATGGCTGATTATTGTCATAAAGATGGAATGTTACAACTCTTGATATACCTCATGGAAGGTCTAGGGTTTCAATTTTAAGGCTATATAATGCCATGTAATTCCATTGTAAAAGAAGACTTGGAAATGTAGTAAAATAAGCCTTTGAGCTTTTCCTTTAGCCTAAGAGCTAAGTTTCTTTGCAATTCTATGTAGTTTAGGTTGCATGCTTAGAATCATTCAAGCTTGACTTGATCAATCATGCTTGTGGAGTGATTCGAATCTCAAGCAAGTTTCTTGCCTTGAGATATTTTTAATCGACAAGGTCATCCGGTTTTTACTTTCCTTGGGTTGATTTTCTAATCAGTTTTGGGGTTTTTAGATTTGAGATCTAAAGGTCTTGTTTTTCAGCAAGGTTGTTAGATACATTTCCTGGGAGTTTCACAACATTTGGTATCAGAGCTTTAGGTTCTAGATCGGATATATGTTTCCGTTGTTGCATTTGTTTTCTTATTCTTCATTCTGAATTGTTTTTTGTTCTTGCTGTTCATTTGTTTTCATTCTGTCCAGAAATATAAAACTGAAAAAAAGTGTCATTTTCGTTCGTCGTTTCGTATTCTTGTCTTCTGCAATCTCGTAGATCTTAATCTGATCTTCAACTTTGTCTTCTATGAGATCTTGAGATTCTGGTTGCTTCATATAGAAAATCCATCATTTTTTATAGTATATCTGGAAAAACCGAGAAAACAGAGATTCTGCAAATAATGAGATCTTGAGATTCTTGTTGGTTTTTTTTTTGTGTCAAAGTGTGTTGGATCTGAATTTGCTGATAATGACACTCTCATTTGTGTTAAATTTGACCGTTTTCTATTTATTGGTTTCAGTTGCATGTTTAATTTTTTTGAAATTAAACAGTCAATTGCAATAAATTTAGCGGTTACAGTTTTGCACATTTAAATTTCCAGCCACTTAGTGTCAATGCCCATGATCTTTCTCATTTGTGTAACTCCTATTGTTGTAAAGGCTGATTAAAACTCCATAATTCTTAATGTTAGCCTTTAGATATTTATTTGTGAAGAGTTACAATTCAGAGTTTGTTCTTTCCCTCTAGCAATTAATATTCAAATCTGTCCATCATTTTTTTTTTGACTTGTTTCTTATTTGATTTTCGTTTTGCTCCATATTTAAGCTATTTGAATATATTTTTAAGTTTGTTGTCTAACACTTGATTGCAAACTTGCTCATTGGCTCATGTGATAGAGAACGTGCATTTGCTGAGAGTGTGTTTTGATTCGAGTGTATACACGAGTGACTATACCTTTACGAGTGTAAACACGTGAGGGAGTGCTTGTGAGGTCCATTATTATTTTTTTTTACGTTACTTAGTTTTGCAGAAATGTCTCAAGAGGATTTTGCAAGACTTCATCGAAGCATGGAGAAAATGACCATGCAATTTGAGAAATTGGATGCAAGGATCAAATCCGTGGAGAAACAACCAGCCTTTCTTATCCGAAAGGAGAGATCTAATCCAATGCACCATAAGGAGTATTGGGAGGTCAAAGGAAAAGAATATGGTGGAGGTTTCCAAGCTGTCCAACGGAGAAATTCAAGAGACATTCATAAAGTTGATCCCAACTTGCGCATGAAGCCTAAATGTTATGAATCAAAGCAGCTCTGATACCAAATGTTAAGAAACTCCCAGGAAATGTATCTAACAACCTTGCTGAAAAACAAGACCTTTAGATCTCAAATCTAAAAACCCCAAAACCGATTTGAAAATCAACCCAAGGAAAGTAAAAACCGGATTACCTTGTCGATCAAATATCTCAAGGCAAGAAACTTGCTTGAGATTCGAATCACTCCACAAGCATGATTGATCAAGTCAAGCTTGAATGATTCTCAGCATGCAACCTAAACTACATAGAATTGCAAAGAAACTTAGCACTAGGCTAAAGGAAAAGCTCAAAGGCTCTTTTTACTACCTCAATTATGCTTGAGAACTCCCCTTATTTCCAGGCGAACCCCCACAACAATAATAAGAATAACCCCAATAACAAGATGATAGAACAACCCCAAGAAAGTTAAACAGATTTGGCTTGGAAGGATGATCAAAGATCAAGAAGAAAGGAGAACTCGTTCCTAACTTCAAGATTTCGAACTCTTCACAATCTAATTGATCAAACTAGATTGAAAGTCCTAGGCATGCATTCTAAACACAAGAATACAAAGAAAGCTTAAAAGCTTGAGAGAGACTAAACTCAATCTAAGGTTTCATTCAAATTCAACTTCTTGAGCTGGTGGAGCTTGGAATTTTTTTTTCTAGCTCTTCTTGAATGTTTTTTTTTCCTTATCACTAAACTTCCTAAATTCTATGGAAGTACAAACTCAAAGGAGTACATTCAATGGGAACGGCAAGTTGATCATGTCTTTGATTGTTGCACTTTAAGTGAGGAGAAAAAGGTAAAACTTATTGTTTCTCATCTTAGAGATTATGCCATTACTTGGTGGGATAAATTGTTTTTGAGTTCAAGGAACCTTGAACACCCAATAGATTCAAGGAGTGATTTGAAGCAATTAATGCGGGAGCACTTTATTCCTAAGCGTTTCTATAACTTGCGGACTTTGAGACAAGGGAGCAAAAGTGTGGAGGTTTTCTACATGGAGATGCAAACATTGCTTGAGGAACTTCATCTTTATGAGGATGAGATGACTACCATGGCTCGTTTCTTTAGAGGACTTAATAAGGAGATTGCTGCCCTACTTGATCTTCAACTTTATGGGGATTTAGACGAGATGGTGAACTTAGCCATAAAGATTGAAAAACATCTCCAAAGGAAGTCTACAAGGTACACTAAACCTAAACCAATTTCCAAAATTCATTCATCTTTGGAAAAGGTTAGTTTACCTATTAAAATACAGCCTAATATTGAGGTAGAAAGGGGTGGAATCAAAATTGAAATGCAACCAACACATGTTAATGATTTCTTGTCTAGTAGGCAATTAGATTGCAAAGACTTGTTTGATTGTAACCCTTCTACTATTGTTATACTTACTCATGATGAAGTACATGTTGATGTGTGTGAGTTAGGGAAAAAGGCACAAAAGGCCAAGACAAAAGCATGTGAATTGATTGAAAAAGAATCTTGTGAGACAATGAGTGAAAGAGAAAAGCATGAGATTAGTTTATGGCCTAAAGAGAAAAATGAGAGAAAAGCCAAGAATATGAGTTTGTATGAAACAGTTTGTGAGGTTAAATATGTTTTGTTTTCAAAACAAAATATTTTTGATCTTTTATACAAAGGAACTTGTTTTCTCACCGGTGAGCTCAAACCGTGTTTTTCTAGTGTTTCTCTTGAGTTCTTACAGGAAGCCAAAACAATCATTGAGAAGCTTGATTCAAAGTTCCCTTCTAAAGTCAACAATGGCAACCGACACATGGACATCAATTCCAATGCATTTCTTGAGAGGCAAAACTCCAAATTTGCTTCTAAGTTCATCCATGGCAGCACGCATAAGGTGTTCAAACCGGGTGATTGGGTTTGGAAACACTATTGGAAGGATCCTTATTCTTTTAATAAGAAACCCAAGTGGAGATCCAAAGGCGGTTTACCAATTACATCCCATGACTACAAAATTGCTCTACAAGGCGAGAGAGATGTCAGTTACATTTTCAATGCGGCTGATTTTCGTCCATTTGATGTAGGAGACCCTTTTGATTTGAGGACAAATCCTCTTGAAGAAGGGGAGAATGATATGAATTCTACCAATAAAGAATTCCAATAGAGTTGAAGGTATTGATTTCAAATACTTTATGTGTAGAAGAGCTTCAAGATGGAACACGTTAAATGCACTTCGGGTTCATGAAAGCTGCATTTAATGCAAATTAAGCATCAATTGATGGAACTATACTTTAAGCTACTTCAAAAGGAAGACTTGGAAATGTAGTAAAATAAGCCTTTGAGCTTTTCCTTTAGCCTAGAGCTAAGTTTCTTTGCAATTCTATGTAGTTTAGATTGCATGTTGAGAATCATTCAAGCTTGACTTGATCAATCATGCTTGTGGAGTGATTCGAATCTCAAGCAAGTTTCTTGCCTTGAGATATTTGATCGACAAGGTAATCCGGTTTTTACTTTCCTTGGGTTGATTTTCAAATCGGTTTTGGGGTTTTCAGATTTGAGATCTAAAGGTCTTGTTTTTCAGCAAGGTTGTTAGATACATTTCCTGGGAGTTTCATAACAGTCGTCCAAACCAGCGAAAGAACTCTCATTGGGCTGAACTTTGAGTTCCTAAAGCTCGAAAAACTCAAACGTAGCAAAGTTTGGACAAACTTCGTCCAAACCATATGAAAAGCTCTCTTTGCAACGAACTTTGGGTTCTGAGCTCTCAAAAACTGAAACGGAGCAAAGTTTTGACCATGTGTCGTCCAAACCACCTAAATAACTCTCATTGGGCCGAACTTTGGGTTCCTAAGTCTCATTGCTCCATGGCGGGGGTTCGATCCTGCATATATGCAGTTTACTGTTTATTTAACCGCCCAAATTTTTTCCTGCATATACGCAGTTTACTGTTTATTTAACCGCCCATTTTTTTTTATCAAACAACCACCTGGCTTAGTGGTTGAGTGAGTTATTATCCTTGGCTGCTCCATGGTGGGGGTTCGATCCTGCATATATGCAGTTTACTGTTTATTTAACCACCCAAATTTTATCAAACAACCACCTGGCTTAGTGGTTGAGTGAGTTATTATCCTTGATTGCTCCATGGTGGGGGTTCGATCCTGCGTATACGCAGTTTACTGTTTATTTAACCGCCCAAATTTTTAGTGGTTGAGTGAGTTATTATCCTTGGCTGCTCCATGGTGGGGGTTCGATCCTGCATATATGCAGTTTACTGTTTATTTAACCACCCAAATTTTTAATATACGCAGTTTACAGTTTATTTAATCGCCCAAATTTTTTTTTTTATCAAACAACCACCTGGCTCAGTGGCTGAGTGAGTTATTATCCTTGGTTGCTCCATGGTGGGGGTTCGATCCTGCATATACGCAGTTTACTGTTTATTTAACCGCCCAAATTTTTTTACTGTTTATTTAACCGCCCAAATTTAAACAACCACCTGGCTCAGTGGCTGAGTGAGTGATTATCCTTGGTTGCTCCATGGTGGGGGTTCGATCCTTCATATACGCAGTTTACTGTTTATTTAACCACCCAATTTTTTTTTTAAAACAACCACCTGGCTCAGTGGCTGAGTGAGTTATTATCCTTGGTTGCTCCATGGTGGGGGTTCGATCCTGCATATACGCAGTTTACTGTTTATTTAACCGCCCAAATTTTCTTGGGAAATTCTTTTGCTATGTTGGAAGATGGGATTGAGGATGATGAGTCTTTGGCGCTTACTTTGGTTCCGGCTGCTACGGATCCTCCCCCATTAGCTATGGTGACGCCCATGTCAAATTTTGTTACTTTTGAGCGCGCACCTCAGTTCAGTGTGGACCCTAGGTGGGCAAAGGGTGCTTTAGACCTTCCCTCTGATGACTAGTTGTCATGATAGGTTTAGTGTGATTATTAGTTCCCTGCTCGGGGTGTGAGCTTTGTCGTTTTATTGCTTGGTGTGTTAGCCTTATGGCGTGCGTAGGTCTTTTATTTTTCTCCTCTGCTCGGGATGTCAGCTTGTTTGCGTTCCCCGTTCTTGGTGTGTGTCGTTTTGCTTTCCTTCTGGTCTGTTGAGTTTTGTTTCCCTGCTCGGGGTGTGAGCTTAGTTTTTTTGTGCCCTGGCCTCGGGCTATGAGGTCCTCCTTTTTGCTTAGTTATATACATCTACCTTTGCAAAAAAAAAAAAACTCAAACAGAGAAAAGTTTGGACCAAGTTCGTCCAAACCATATGAAAAGCTCTCTTTGCGACGAACTTTGGGTTCCAAGGCCTCAAAAACTGAAACGGAGAAAAGATTGGACCATGTGTCGCCAAAACCACCTAAGGAACTTTCATTGGGCCGAACTTTGAGTTCCTAACTCTCCAAAAACTCAAACGGAGCAAAGTTTTGACCAAGTTCGTCCAAACCATATGAAAAACTCTCAATGGGACGAACTTTGGGTTCCGAGCTCTCAGAAACTGAAACGGAGAAAAGTATGGACCATGTTTCATCCAAACCACCTAAATAACTCTCATTGGGCCGAACTTTGAGTTCCTAAAGCTCGAAACACTCAAACGGAGCAAAGTTTGGACCAAGTTCGTCCAAACCATATAAAAAACTCTCTTTAGGACGAACTTTGGGTTCCGAGCTCTCAAATACAAAAACCGAGCAAAGTTTTGACCATGTGTCATCCAAACCACCTAAAGAACTCTCATTGGGTCACTTTGAGTTCCTACCTCTCAAAAAACTCAAACGGAGCAAAGTTTGGACCAAGTTCGTCGGAACCATATGAAAAACTCTCATTGGGACGAACTTTTGCTTCCGAGCTCTCAAAAACTGAAACGGAGCAAAGTTTTGACCATGTGTCGTCAAAACCACCTAAAGAACTCTCATTTGGCCGAACTTTGAGTTCCTAACTCTCAAAAAACTCAAAGGGAGAAAAGTTTGGACCAAGTTCGTCCAAACCATATGAAAAACTCTCATTGGGACGAACTTTAGGTTCCGAGCTCTCAAATACTGAAACGGAGCAAAGTTTGGACCATGTGTCGTCCAAACCACCTAAAGAACTCTCATTGGGCCGAACTTTGTGTTCCTAACTCTCAAAAACTCAAAGGGAGCAAAGTTTGGACCAAGTTCGTCCAAACCATATGAAAAACTCTCATTGGGACGAACTTTGGGTTCCGAGCTCTCAAAAACTGAAACGGAACAAAGTTGGGACCATGTGTCGTCCAAACCAGCGAAAGAACTCTCATTGGGCTTAACTTTGAGTTCCTAAAGCTCGAAAAACTCAAACGTAGCAAAGTTTGGACAAACTTCGTCCAAACCATATGAAAAGCTCTCTTTGCAACGAACTTTGGGTTCTGAGCTCCCAAAAACTGAAACGGAGCAAAGTTTTGACGATGTGTCGTCCAAACCACCTAAATAACTCTCATTGGGCCGAACTCTGAGTTCCTAACTCTCCAAAAACTCAAACAGAGAAAAGTTTGGACCAAGTTCGTCCAAACCATATGAAAAGCTCTCTTTGCGACGAACTTTGGGTTCCAAGGCCTCAAAAACTGAAACGGAGAAAAGATTGGACCATGTGTCGCCAAAACCACCTAAGGAACTTTCATTGGGCCGAAGTTTGAGTTCCTAACTCTCCAAAAACTCAAACGGAGAAAAGTTTTGACAAAGTTCGTCCAAACCATATGAAAAACTCTCAATGGGACGAACTTTGGGTTCCGAGCTCTCGGAAACTGAAACGGAGAAAAGTATGGACCATGTTTCATCCAAACCACCTAAATAACTCTCATTGGGCCGAACTTTGAGTTCGTAACGCTCGAAACACTAAAACAGAGCAAAGTTTGGACCAAGTTCGTCCAAACCATATGAAAAACTCTCTTTAGGACGAACTTTGGGTTCCGAGCTCTCAAATACAAAAACCGAGCAAAGTTTTGACCATGTGTCATCCAAACCACCTAAAGAACTCTCATTGGGCCGAACTTTGAGTTCCTACCTCTCAAAAAACTCAAACGGAGCAAAGTTTGGACCAAGTTCGTCGGAACCATATGAAAAACTCTCATTGGGACGAACTTTGGCTTCCGAGCTCTGAAAAACTGAAACGGAGCAAAGTTTTGACCATGTGTCGTCAAAACCATCTAAAGAACTCTCATTTGGCCGAACTTTGAGTTCCTAACTCTCAAAAAACTCAAAGGGAGAAAAGTTTGGACCAAGTTCGTCCAAACCATATGAAAAACTCTCATTGGGACGAACTTTGGCTTCCGAGCTCTCAAAAACTGAAACGGAGCAAAGTTTGGACCATGTGTCTTCCAAACCACATAAAAAACTCTCATTGGGCCGAACTTTGAGTTCCTAACTCTCCAAAAACTCAAACGGAGCAAAGTTTCGACAGAGCTCGTCCAAACCATATGAAAAACTCTCATTGGGACGAACTTTGGGTTCCGAGCTCTCAAATACTTAAACGGAGCAAAGTTTGGACCATGTATCGTCCAAACCACCTAAAGAACTCTCATTGGGCCAAACGTTGAGTTCCTAACTCTCAAAACTTCAAAGGGAGTATAGTTTGATCCAAGTTCGTCCAAACCATATGAAAAGCTCTCTTTGCAACGAACTTTGGGTTCTGAGCTCCCAAAAACTGAAACGGAGCAAAGTTTTGACGATGTGTCGTCCAAACCACCTAAATAACTCTCATTGGGCCGAACTCTGAGTTCCTAACTCTCCAAAAACTCAAACAGAGAAAAGTTTGGACCAAGTTCGTCCAAACCATATGAAAAGCTCTCTTTGCGACGAACTTTGGGTTCCAAGGCCTCAAAAACTGAAACGGAGAAAAGATTGGACCATGTGTCGCCAAAACCACCTAAGGAACTTTCATTGGGCCGAACTTTGAGTTCCTAACTCTCCAAAAACTCAAACGGAGCAAAGTTTTGACAAAGTTCGTCCAAACCATATGAAAAACTCTCAATGGGACGAACTTTGGGTTCCGAGCTCTCGGAAACTGAAACGGAGAAAAGTATGGACCATGTTTCATCCAAACCACCTAAATAACTCTCATTGGGCCGAACTTTGAGTTCCTAACGCTCGAAACACTCAAACGGAGCAAAGTTTGGACCAAGTTCGTCCAAACCATATAAAAACTCTCTTTAGGACGAACTTTGGGTTCCGAGCTCTCAAATACAAAAACCGAGCAACGTTTTGACCATGTGTCATCCAAACCACCTAAAGAACTCTCATTGGGCCGAACTTTGAGTTCCTACCTCTCAAAAAACTCAAACGGAGCAAAGTTTGGACCAAGTTCGTCGGAACCATATGAAAAACTCTCATTGGGACGAACTTTTGCTTCCGAGCTCTCAAAAACTGAAACGGAGCAAAGTTTTGACCATGTGTCGTCAAAACCACCTAAAGAACTCTCATTTGGCCGAACTTTGAGTTCCTAACTCTCAAAAAACTCAAAGGGAGAAAAGTTTGGACCAAGTTCGTCCAAACCATATGAAAAACTCTCATTGGGACGAACTTTAGGTTCCGAGCTCTCAAATACTGAAACGGAGCAAAGTTTGGACCATGTGTCGTCCAAACCACCTAAAGAACTCTCATTGGGCCGAACTTTTTGTTCCTAACTCTCAAAAACTCAAAGGGAGCAAAGTTGGGACCAAGTTCGTCCAAACCATATGAAAAACTCTCATTGGGACGAACTTTGGCTTCCGAGCTCTCAAAAACAGAAACGGAGCAAAGTTTGGACCATGTGTCTTCCAAACCACCTAAAAAACTCTCATTGGGCCGAACTTTGAGTTCCTAACTCTCCAAAAACTCAAACGGAGCAAAGTTTCGACCAAGTTCGTCCAAACCATATGAAAAACTCTCATTGGGACGAACTTTGGGTTCCGAGCTCTCAAATACTTAAACGGAGCAAACTTTGGACCATGTGTCGTCCAAACCACCTAAAGAACTCTCATTGGGCCAAACGTTGAGTTCCTAACTCTCAAAACTTCAAAGGGAGTATAGTTTGATCCAAGTTCGTCCAAACCATATGAAAAACTCTCATTGGGTCGAACCTTGGCTTTCGAGGTCTCAAAAACAGAAACGGAGCAAAGTTGGGACCAGGTGTCATCCAAACCACCTAAAGAACTCTCATTCGGCCGAACTTTAAGTTCCTAACTCTCGAAAAACTAAAACGGAGAAGAGTTGTCACGAAGTTTGTCCAACCCATATGAAAAACTCTCATTGGGACGAACTTTGGGTTCCGAGCTCTCAAAAACTGAAACAGAGCAAAGTCTGGACCATGTGTCATCGCAACCACCTAAAGAACTCTCATTGGGCCGAACTTGGTGTTCCTAACTCTCAAAAGCTCAAAGGGAGCAAAGTTTGGACCAAGTTCGTCCAAACAATATGAAAAACTCTCATTGGGACGAACTTTGGGTTTCGAGCTCTCAAAAACTGAAACGGAGTAAAGGTTCCACCATGTGTCGTCAAAACCACCTAAAGAACTCTCATTTGGCCGAACTTTGAGTTTCTAACTCTCAAAAAACTCAATTGGAGCAAAGTTTGGACGAAGTTCATCCAAACCATATGAAAAACTCCCATCGGGACGAACTTTTGGTTCCGAGCTCTCAAATACTGAAACGGAGCAAAGTTTAGACCATGTGTCGTCCAAACCACCTAAAGAACTCTCATTGGGCCGAACTTTGTGTTCCTAACTCTCAAAAACTCAAAGGGAGCAAAGTTTGGACCAAGTTCGTCCAAACCATATGAAAAACTCTCATTGGGACGAACTTTGGGTTCCGAGCTCTCAAAAACTGAAACGGAACAAAGTTGGGACCATGTGTCGTCCAAACCAGCGAAAGAACTCTCATTGGGCTGAACTTTGAGTTCCTAAAGCTCGAAAAACTCAAACGTAGCAAAGTTTGGACAAACTTCGTCCAAACCATATGAAAAGCTCTCTTTGCAACGAACTTTGGGTTCTGAGCTCCCAAAAACTGAAACGGAGCAAAGTTTTGACGATGTGTCGTCCAAACCACCTAAATAACTCTCATTGGGCCGAACTCTGAGTTCCTAACTCTCCAAAAACTCAAACAGAGAAAAGTTTGGACCAAGTTCGTCCAAACCATATGAAAAGCTCTCTTTGCGACGAACTTTGGGTTCCAAGGCCTCAAAAACTGAAACGGAGAAAAGATTGGACCATGTGTCGCCAAAACCACCTAAGGAACTTTCATTGGGCCGAAGTTTGAGTTCCTAACTCTCCAAAAACTCAAACGGAGAAAAGTTTTGACAAAGTTCGTCCAAACCATATGAAAAACTCTCAACGGGACGAACTTTGGGTTCCGAGCTCTCGGAAACTGAAACGGAGAAAAGTATGGACCATGTTTCATCCAAACCACCTAAATAACTCTCATTGGGCCGAACTTTGAGTTCGTAACGCTCGAAACACTAAAACAGAGCAAAGTTTGGACCAAGTTCGTCCAAACCATATGAAAAACTCTCTTTAGGACGAACTTTGGGTTTCGAGCTCTCAAATACAAAAACCGAGCAAAGTTTTGACCATGTGTCATCCAAACCACCTAAAGAACTCTCATTGGGCCGAACTTTGAGTTCCTACCTCTCAAAAAACTCAAACGGAGCAAAGTTTGGACCAAGTTCGTCGGAACCATATGAAAAACTCTCATTGGGACGAACTTTGGCTTCCGAGCTCTGAAAAACTGAAACGGAGCAAAGTTTTGACCATGTGTCGTCAAAACCATCTAAAGAACTCTCATTTGGCCGAACTTTGAGTTCCTAACTCTCAAAAAACTCAAAGGGAGAAAAGTTTGGACCAAGTTCGTCCAAACCATATGAAAAACTCTCATTGGGACGAACTTTGGCTTCCTAGCTCTCGGAAACTGAAACGGAGCAAAGTTTGGACCATGTGTCTTCCAAACCACATAAAAAACTCTCTTTGGGCCGAACTTTGAGTTCCTAACTCTCCAAAAACTCAAACGGAGCAAAGTTTCGACCAAGCTCGTCCAAACCATATGAAAAACTCTCATTGGGACGAACTTTGGGTTCCGAGCTCTCAAATACTTAAACGGAGCAAAGTTTGGACCATGTGTCGTCCAAACCACCTAAAGAACTCTCATTGGGCCAAACGTTGAGTTCCTAACTCTCAAAAACTTAAAGGGAGTATAGTTTGAACCAAGTTCGTCCAAACCATATGAAAAACTCTCATTGGGACGAACTTTGGCTTTCGAGCTCTCAAAAACAGAAACGGAGCAAAGTTGGGACCAGGTGTCGTCCAAACCACCTAAAGAACTCTCATTCGGCCGAACTTTAAGTTCCCAACTCTCGAATAACTAAAACGGAGAAGAGTTGTCACGAAGTTTGTCCAACCCATATGAAAAATTCTCATTGGGACGAACTTTGGGTTCCGAGCTCTCAAAAACTGAAACAGAGCAAAGTTTGGACCATGTTTCGTCCAAATAACCTAAATAACTCTCATTGGGCAGAACTTTGAGTTCCTAAAGCTCGATAAACTCAAACGTAGAAAAGTTTAGACCAAGTTCGTCCAGACCATATGAAAAACTCTCTTTGGGACGACATTTGGGTTCCGATCTCTCAAAAACTGAAACGGAGCAAAGTTTTGACCATGTGTCGTCCAAACCACCTAAAGAACTCTCATTGGGCCGAACTTTGAGTTCCTAACTCTCCAAAAACTCAAACGGAGCAAAGTTTGGACCAAGTTCATCCAAACCATATGAAAAACTCTCATTGGGTTGAACTTTGAGTTCCTAAGTCTCCAAAAACTCAAAGGGAGCAAAGTTTGGACCAAGTTCGTCCAAACCATATGAAAAACACTCATTGGGACGAACTTTGGGTTCCGAGCTCTCAAATACAGAAACGGACCAAAGTTTGGACAATGTGTCGTCCAAACCACCTAAAGAACTCTCATTGGGCCGAACGTTGAGTTCCTAACTCTCAAAAACTCAAAGGGAGCAAAGTTTGGACCAAGTTCGTCCAAACCATATGAAAAATTCTCATTGGGTGAAACTTTGGGTTCCAAGCTCTCAAAAACTGAAACGGAACAAAGTTGGGACCATGTGTCGTCCAAACCAGCTAAAGAGCTCTCATTGGGCTGAACTTTGAGTTCCTAAAGCTCGAAAAACTCAAACGTAGCAAAGTTTGGACCAAGTTCGTCCAAACCATATGAAAAACTCTCTTTGGGACGAACATTGGGTTCCGATCCCTCAAAAACTGAAATGCAGAAAAGATTGGACCATGTGTCGTCCAAACCACCTAAATAACTCTCATTGGGCCGAACTTTGAGTTCCTAACTCTCCAAAAACTCAAACGGAGCAAAGTGTGGACCAAGTTCGTCCAAACCATATGAAAAGCTCTCTTTGCGACGAACTTTGGGTTCCAAGCCCTCAAAAACAGAAACGGAGAAAGGATTGGACCATGTGTCGTCAAAACCAACTAAAGAACTTTCATTGGGCCGAACTTTGAGTTCCTAACGCTCAAAAAACTCAAACGGAGCAACGTTTTGACCAAGTTCGTCCAAACCATATGAAAAACTCTCATTGGGACGAACTTTGAGTTCCTAACTCGCCAAAAACTCAAAGGGAGCAAAGTTTGGACCACGTTCGTCCAAACCATATGAAAAACACTCATTGGGACGAACTTTGGGTTCCGAGCTCTCAAATACAGAAACGGACCAAAGTTTGGACAATGTGTCGTCCAAACCACCTCAAGAACTCTCATTGGGCCGAACGTTGAGTTCCTAACTCTCAAAAACTCAAAGGGAGCAAAGTTTGGACAAATTCGTCCAAACCATATGAAAAACTCTATTTGGGACGAACTTAGACTTCCGAGCTCTCAAAAACTGAAACGGAGCAAAGTTTGGACCATGTGTCGTCCAAACCACCTAAAGAACTCTCATTGGGCCGAACATTGAGTTCCTCAGTCTCCAAAAACTCAAACGGAGCAAATTTTGGTCCAAGTTCGTCCAAACCATATGAAAAACACTCATTGGGATGAACTTTGGGTTCCGAGCTCTCAAATACAGAAACGGACCAAAGTTTGGACAATGTGTCGTCCAAACCACCTAAAGAACTCTCATTGGGCCGAACGTTGAGTTCCTAACTCTCAAAAACTCAAAGGGAGCAAAGTTTGGACCAAGTTCGTCCAAACCATATGAAAAACTCTTATTGGGACGAACTTTGGGTTCCGAGCTCTCAAAAACTGAAACGAAGCAAAGTTGGGACCATGTGTCGTCCAAACCAGTTAAAGAACTCTCATTGGGCTGAACTTTGAGTTCCTAACGCTCGGAAAACTCAAACGTAGTAAAGTTTGGACCAAGTTCGTCCAAACCATATGAAAAACTCTCTTTGGGACGAACTTTGGGTTCCGAGCCCTAAAAAACTGAAACGGAGAAAAGATTGGACCATGTGTCGTCCAAACCACCTAAATAACTCTCATTGGGCCGAACTTTGAGTTCCTAACTCTCAAAAAACTCAAAAAGAGAAAAGTTTGGACCAAGTTCGTCCAAACCATATGAAAAGCTCTCTTTGCGACGAACTTTGGGATCCAAGCCCTCAAAAACAGAAACGGAGAAAGGATTGGACCATGTGTCGTCAAAACCACCTAAAGAACTTTCATTGGGCCGAACTTTGAGTTCCTAACTCCCCAAAAACTCAAACGGAGCAAAGTTTTGACAAAGTTCGTCCAAACCATATGAAAAACTCTCATTGGGATGAACTTTGAGTTCCTAACTCTCCAAAAACTCAAAGGGAGAGAAGTTTGGACCACGTTCGTCCAAACCATATGAAAAACACTCATTGGGACGAACTTTGGGTTCCGAGCTCTCAAATACAGAAACGGACCAAAGTTTGGACAATGTGTCGTCCAAACCACCTAAATAACTCTCATTGGGCCGAACTTTGAGTTCCTAACTCTCCAAAAACTCAAACAGAGCAAAGTTTGGACAGAGTTCGTCCAAACCATATGAAAAGCTCTTTTTCCGACGAACTTTGGGTTCCAAGCCCTCAAAAACAGAAACGGACCAAAGTTTGGACCATGTGTCGTCAAAACCAACTAAAGAACTTTCATTGGGCCGAACTTTGAGTTCCTAACGCTCAAAAAACTCAAACGGAGCAAAGTTTTGACCAAGTTCGTCCAAACCATATGAAAAACTCTCATTGGGACGAACTTTGAGTTCCTAACTCGCCAAAAACTCAAAGGGAGCAAAGTTTGGACCACGTTCGTCCAAACCATATGAAAAACACTCATTGGGACGAACTTTGGGTTCCGAGCTGTCAAATACAGAAACGGACCAAAGTTTGGACAATGTGTCGTCCAAACCACCTCAAGAACTCTCATTGGGCCGAACGTTGAGTTCCTAACTCTCAAAAACTCAAAGGGAGCAAAGTTTGGACAAATTCGTCCAAACCATATGAAGAACTCTATTTGGGACGAACTTAGACTTCCGAGCTCTCAAAATCTGAAACGGAGAAAAGTTTGGACCATGTGTCGTCCAAACCACCTAAAGAACTCTCATTGGGCCGAACATTGAGTTCCTAAGTCTCCAAAAACTCAAACGGAGCAAATTTTGGTCCAAGTTCGTCCAAACCATATGAAAAACACTCATTGGGATGAACTTTGGGTTCCGAGCTCTCAAATACAGAAACGGACCAAAGTTTGGACAATGTGTCGTCCAAACCACCTAAAGAACTCTCATTGGGCCGAACGTTGAGTTCCTAACTCTCAAAAACTCAAAGGGAGCAAAGTTTGGACCAAGTTCGTCCAAACCATATGAAAAACTCTTATTGGGACGAACTTTGGGTTCCGAGCTCTCAAAAACTGAAACGAAGCAAAGTTGGGACCATGTGTCGTCCAAACCAGTTAAAGAACTCTCATTGGGCTGAACTTTGAGTTCCTAACGCTCGAAAAACTCAAACGTAGTAAAGTTTGGACCAAGTTCGTCCAAACCATATGAAAAACTCTCTTTGGGACGAACTTTGGGTTCCGAGCCCTAAAAAACTGAAACGGAGAAAAGATTGGACCATGTGTCGTCCAAACCACCTAAATAACTCTCATTGGGCCGAACTTTGAGTTCCTAACTCTCAAAAAACTCAAAAAGAGAAAAGTTTGGACCAAGTTCGTCCAAACCATATGAAAAGCTCTCTTTGCGACGAACTTTGGGATCCAAGCCCTCAAAAACAGAAACGGAGAAAGGATTGGACCATGTGTCGTCAAAACCACCTAAAGAACTTTCATTGGGCCGAACTTTGAGTTCCTAACTCCCCAAAAACTCAAACGGAGCAAAGTTTTTACAAAGTTCGTCCAAACCATATGAAAAACTCTCATTGGGACGAACTTTGAGTTCCTAACTCTCCAAAAACTCAAAGGGAGCAAAGGTTGGACAAGGTTCGTCCAAACCATATGAAAAACACACATTGGGACGAACTTTGGGTTCCGAGCTCTCAAATACAGAAACGGACCAAAGTTTGGACAATGTGTCGTCCAAACCACCTAAATAACTCTCATTGGGCCGAACTTTGAGTTCCTAACTCTCCAAAAACTCGAAAAGAGAAAAGTTTGGACCAAGTTCGTCCAAACCATATGAAAAGCTCTCTTTGCGACGAACTTTGGGATCCAAGCCCTCAAAAACAGAAACGGAGAAAGGATTGGACCATGTGTCGTCAAAACCACCTAAAGAACTTTCATTGGGCCGAACTTTGAGTTCCTAACTCCCCAAAAACTCAAACGGAGCAAAGTTTTGACAAAGTTCGTCCAAATCATATGAAAAACTCTCATTGGGATGAACTTTGAGTTCCTAACTCTCCAAAAACTCAAAGGGAGCAAAGTTTGGACAAGGTTCGTCCAAACCATATGAAAAACACACATTGGGACGAACTTTGGGTTCCGAGCTCTCAAATAATGAAACGGACCAAAGTTTGGACAATGTGTCGTCCAAACCACCTAAATAACTCTCATTGGGCCGAACTTTGAGTTCCTAACTCTCCAAAAACTCAAACGGAGCAAAGTTTGGACCAAGTTCGTCCAAACCATATGTAAAGCTCTCTTTGCGACGAACTTTGGGTTCCAAGCCCTCAAAAACAGAAACGGAGAAAGGATTGGACCATGTGTCGTCAAAACCAACTAAAGAACTTTCATTGGGCCGAACTTTGAGTTCCTAACGCTCAAAAAACTCAAACGGAGCAAAGTTTGGACCACGTTCGTCCAAACCATATGAAAAACACTCATTGGGACGAACTTTGATTTCCGAGCTCTCAAATACAGAAACGGACCAAAGTTTGGACAATGTGTCGTCCAAACCACCTAAAGAACTCTCATTGGGCCGAACGTTGAGTTCCTAACTCTCAAAAACTCAAAGGGAGCAAAGTTTGGACAAACTCGTCCAAACCATATGAAAAACTCTATTTGGGACGAACTTAGACTTCCGAGCTCTCAAAATCTGAAACGGAGCAAAGTTCTGACCATGTGTCGTCCAAACCACCTAAAGAACTCTCATTGGGCCGAACATTGAGTTCCTAAGTCTCCAAAAACTCAAACGGAGAAAATTTTGGTCCAAGTTCGTCCAAACCATATGAAAAACACTTATTGGGATGAACTTTGGGTTTCGAGCTCTCAAATACAGAAACGGACCAAAGTTTGGACAATGTGTGGTCCAAACCACCTAAAGAACTCTCATTGGGCCGAACGTTGAGTTCCTAACTCTCAAAAACTCAAAGGGAGCAAAGTTTGGACCAAGTTCGTCCAAACCATATGAAAAACTCTTATTGGGACGAACTTTGGGTTCCGAGCTCTCAAAAACTGAAACGGAGCAAAGTTGGGACTATGTGTCGTCCAAACCAGTTAAAGAACTCTCATTGGGCTGAACTTTGAGTTCCTAAAGCTCGAAAAACTCAAACGTAGTAAAGTTTGGACCAAGTTCGTCCAAACCATATGAAAAACTCTCTTTGGGACGAACATTGGGTTCCGAGCCCTAAAAAACTGAAACGGAGAAAAGATTGGACCATGTGTCGTCCAAACCACCTAAAGAACTCTCATTGGGCCGAACTTTGTGTTCCTAACTCTCCAAAACTCAAAGGGAGCAAAGTTTGGACCAAGTTCGTCCAAACCGTATGAAAAACTCTCATTGGGACGAACTTTGGGTTCCGAGCTCTCAAAAACTGAAACGGAGCGAAGTTGGGACCATGTGTCGTCCAAACCAGCGAAAGAACTCTCATTGGGCCGAACTTTGAGTTCTTACCTCTCAAAAAACTCAAACGGAGCAAGGTTTGGACCAAGTTCGTCGGAACCATATGAAAAACTCAAACGGAGCAAAGTTTCGACTAAGTTCGTCCAAACCATATGAAAAACTCTCTTCAGGAAGAACTTCGGGTTCCGAGCTCTCAAATACTGAAACGGAGAAAAGTTTGGACCATGTGTCGTCCAAACCACATAAAGAACTCTCATTGGGCTGAACTTTAAGTTCCTAAAGCTCGAAAAACTCAAACGGAGCAAAGTTTGGACCAAGTTCGTCCAAACCTTAAGAAAAACTCTCACTGGGACGAATTTTGGGTTCCGACCCTCAAAAACTGACACGGAGAAAAGATTGGACCATGTGTCGTCCAAACCACCAAAATAACTCTCTTTGGGCCGAACTTTGAGTTCCTAACTCTCCAAAAACTCAAACGGAGCAAAGTTTGGACCAAGTTCATCCAAACCATATGAAAAGCTCTCTTTGCAACGAACTTTGGGTTCCGAGCTCTCAAAAACTAAAACGGAGCAAGGTTTGGACCAAGTTCGTCGGAACCATATGAAAAATTCTCATTGGGACGAACTTTGGCTTCCGAGCTCTCAAAAACTGAAACGGAGCAAAGTTTGGACCATGTGTCGTCAAAACCACCTAAAGAACTTTCATTGGGCCGAACTTTGAGTTCCTAACTCTCCAAAAACTAAAACGGAGCAAAGTTTTGACCAAATTCGTCCAAACCATATGAAAAACTGTCATTGGGACGAACTTTGGGTTCCGAGCTCTCAAAAACTGAAACGGAGAAAAGTTTGGACCATGTTTCGTCCAAACCACCTAAATAACTCTCACTGGGCCGAACTTTGAGTTCCTAACGCTCGAAAAACCCAAACGGAGCAATGTTTGGACCAAGTTCCTCCAAACCATAAGAAAAACTCTCTTTAGGACGAACTTTGGATTCCGAGCTCTCAAATACAAAAACGGAGCAAAGTTTCCACCATGTGTCATCCAAACCACCTAAAGAACTCTCATTGGGCCGAACTTTGAGTTCCTACCTCTCAAAAAACTCAAACGGAGCAAAGTTTGGACCAAGTTCGTCGGAACCATATGAAAAACTCTCATTGGGACGAACTTTAGGTTCCGAGCTCTCAAATACTGAAACGGAGCAAAGTTTGGACCATGTGTCGTCCAAACCACCTAAAGAACTCTCATTGGGCTGAACTTTTTGTTCCTAACTCTCAAAAACTGAAAGGGAGCAAAGTTTGGACCATGTTCGTCCAAACCATATGAAAAACTCTCATTGGGACGACCTTTGGCTTCCGAGCTCTCAAAAACCGAAACGGAGCAAAGTTGGGACCATGTGTCGTCCAAACCACCAAAAGAACTCTCATTGGGCCGAACTTTGAGTTCCTAAAGGTCGAAAAACTCAAACGTAGCAAAGTTTGGACCAAGTTTGTCCAAACCATATGAAAAGCTCTCTTTGCGACGAACTTTGGGTTCCGAGCTCTCAAAATCTGAAACGGAGCAAAGTTTTGACCATGTGTCGTCCCAACCACCTAAAGAACTCTCATTGGGCCGAACTTTGAGTTCCTAACTCTCCAAAAACTCAAACGGAGCAAAGTTTGGACCAAGTTCGTCGGAACCATATGAAAAACTCTCATTGGGACGAACTTTAGGTTCCGAGCTCTCAAATACTGAAACGGAGCAAAGTTTGGACCATGTGTCATCGCAACCACCTAAAGAACTCTCATTGTGCCGAACTTTGTGTTCCTAACTCTCAAAAGCTCAAAGGGAGCAATGTTTGGACCAAGTTCGTCCAAACCATATGAAAAACTCTCATTGGGACGAACTTTGGGTTTCGAGCTCTCAAAAACTGAAACGGAGCAAAGGTTCCACCATGTGTCGTCAAAACCACCTAAAGAACTCTCATTTGGCCGAACTTTGAGTTTCTAACTCTCAAAAAACTCAATTGGAGCAAAGTTTGGACCAAGTTCATCCAAACCATATGAAAAACTCCCATCGGGACGAACTTTTGGTTCCGAGCTCTCAAATACTGAAACGGAGCAAAGTTTAGACCATGTGTCGTCCAAACCACCTAAAGAACTCTCATTGGGCCGAACTTTGTGTTCCTAACTCTCCAAAACTCAAAGGGAGCAAAGTTTGGACCATGTTCGTCCAAACCGTATGAAAAACTCTCATTGGGACGAACTTTGGGTTCCGAGCTCTCAAAAACTGAAACGGAGCGAAGTTGGGACCATGTGTCGTCCAAACCAGCGAAAGAACTCTCATTGGATTGAACTTTGAGTTCCTAAAGCTCGAAAAACTCAAACGTAGCAAAGTTTGGACAAACTTCGTCCAAACCATATGAAAAGCTCTCTTTGCAACGAACTTTGGGTTCTGAGCTCTCAAAAACTGAAACGGAGCAAAGTTTTGACCATGTGTCATCCAAACCACATAAATAACTCTCATTGGGCCGAACTCTGAGTTCCTAACTCTCCAAAAACTCAAACAGAGAAAAGTTTGGACCAAGTTCGTCCAAACCATATGAAAAGCTCTCTTTGCGACGAACTTTGGGTTCCAAGGCCTAAAAAACTGAAACGGAGAAAAGATTGGACCATGTGTCGCCAAAACCACCTAAGGAACTTTCATTGGGCCGAACTTTGAGTTCCTATGATAAGAATCAAAGCAGCTCTGATACCAAATGATATGAAACCCTTGATGATTGGATCTAAAAACCTTGCTAGCAAACAAGACCCATAGAACTCAATATCAAAAACCCCAAAACCAAGATGATTTCATCCCAAGGAAGAAGATAGAAACGGATTTACCTTGATGATCAAGATCAAGAGTAGAGAAAACTCGTTTCTAAACTCGAGATTCGAATCACTCCACAAGTAGTTCGATCAAAGCTACTTGAATGATCCTAGCATGCAAATCTAAACACAAGATATGCAAAGAAAGTTGCTCATGGCCTTTAGGCTCAAAAGACTCAATTTCATTGAAACATCATCAAAATCTTCTTTGTGTTACATCAAAGATGGCTTTTTATAGCCTCCAAAATATAACCTAAATTCAGCCACTAGGTCACCTTAAAGTGTGTAACCTTCCTAACTTTAATGTATTAAAGATCCACTAACAAAAGTAACCTATGTAACATTGAAAAGACTCAAAAAACTGAAAAATTACATGATGGACTCCATAAATCCGAGAATTGAAGTCTTGGTCAACCTTCATTTTGTGTGTAACATTCCATGAATTAATTAAGCTTCCCTTTGAAGTAGCTTAAAGTATAGTTCCATCAATTGATGCTTGATTTGCATTCGGAGCGCATTTAATGTGTTCCATCTTGAAGCTCAAACACATAATAGAAATCAACACCTTCAACTCTATTGGAGTTCTTTATTGGTAGAGTTCATATCATTCTCCCCTTCTTCAAGAGGATTTGTCCTCAAATCAAAAGGGTCTCCTACATCAAATGGACGAAAATCAGCGGCATTGAAAATGTAGCTGACATCCCTCTTGCCTTGTAGAGCAATTTTGTAGTCATGGGATGTGATTGGTAAACCGCATTTGGATCTCCACTTGGTTTTCTTATTAAAAGAATAATGATCCTTCCAATAGTGTTTCCAAACCCAATCACCCGGTTTGAACACCTTATGCGTGCTGCCATGGATGAACTTAGAAGCAAATTTGGAGTTTTGCCTCTCAAGAAATGCATTGGCATTAATGTTCATGTGTTGGTTGCCATTGTTGACTTTAGAAGGGAACTTTGAATCAAGCTTCTCAATGATTGTTTTGGCTTCCTGTAAGAACTCAAGAGAAACACTAGAAAAACACAGTTTGAGCTCACCGGTGAGAAAACAAGTTCCTTTGTATAAAAGATCAAAAATATTTTGTTTTGAAAACAAAACATATTTAACCTCACAAACTGTTTCACACAAACTCATATTCTTGGCTTTTCTCTCATTTTTCTCTTTAGGCCATAAACTAATCTCATGCTTTTCTCTTTCACTCATTGTCTCACAAGATTCTTTTTCAATCAAACATGCTTTTGTCTTGGCCTTTTGTGCCTTTTTCCCTAACTCACACACATCAACATGTACTTCATCATGAGTAGGTATAACAATAGTAGAAGGGTTACAATCAAACAAGTCTTTGCAATCTAATTGCCTACTAGACAAGAAATCATTAACATGTGTCGGTTGCATTTCAATTTTAATTTCACCACTTCCTACCTCAATATTAGGCTGTATTTTAATGGGTAAACTAACATTTTCAAAAGATGAATGAATATTTGAAATTGGTTTAGGTTTAGTGTACCTTGTAGACTTCCTTTGGAGATGTTTTTCAATCTTTATGGCTAAGTTCACCATCTCGTCTAAATCCCCATAAAGTTGAAGATCAAGTAGGGCAGCAATCTCCTTATTAAGTCCTCTAAAGAAACGAGCCATGGTAGTCATCTCATCCTCATAAAGATCAAGTTCATCAAGCAATTTTTGCATCTCCATGTAGTAAGCCTCCACATTTTTGCTCCCTTGTCTCAAAGTCCGCAAGTTATAGAAACGCTTAGGAATAAAGTGCTCCCGCATTAATTGCTTCAAATCACTCCATGAATCTATTGGGTGTTCAAGGTTCCTTGAACTCAAAAACAATTTATCCCACCAAGTAATGGCATAATCTCTAAGATGAGAAACAATAAGTTTTACCTTTTTGTCCTCACTTAAAGTGCAACAATCAAAGACATGATCAACTTGCCTTTCCCATTGAATGTACTCCTTTGAGTTTGTACTTCCATAGAATTTAGGAAGTTTAGGCTTCATGCGCAAGTTGGGATCAACTTTATGAATGTCTCTTGAATTTCTCCGTTGGACAGCTTGGAAACCTCCACCATATTCTTTTCCTTTGACCTCCCAATACTCCTTATGGTGCATTGGATTAGATCTCTCCTTTCGGATAAGGTAGGCTGGTTGTTTCTCCACGGATTTGATCCTTGCATCCAATTTCTCAAATTGCATGGTCATTTGCTCCATGCTTCGGTGAAGTCTTGCAAAATCCTCTTGAGACATTTCTGTAAAACTAAGTAACGTAACAAAAAAAAAATGGACCTCACAAGCACTCCCTCACGTGTTTACACTCGTAAAGGTATAGTCACTCGTGTTTACACTAAAAAATAAACACACTCTCAGCAAATGCACATTATTTCTCACATGAGCCAATGAGCAAGTTTGCAATCAAGTGATAGACAACACACCTAAAATCAATTCAAATAGCTTAAATATGGAGCAAAACGAAAATCAAATAAGAAACAAGTTAAGAAAGAAAAATGGACAGATTTGAATATTAAATTGCTAGATGGAAAGAACAATCTCTGAATTGTAACTCTTCACAAATAAATATCTAAAGGCTAACATTAAGAATTATGAAGTTTTAATCAGCCTTTACAACAATAGGAGTTACACAAATGAGAAAGATCATGAGCATTGACACCAAGTGGCTGGAAATTTAAATGTGCAAAATTGTAACCGCTAAATTTATTACAATTGGCTGTTTAATTTCAAAAAATTAAACATGCAACTGAAACCAATAAATATCAAACGGTCAAATTTAACACAAATGAGAGTATCATTACCAGCAAATTCAGATCCAACACACTTTTACACAAAAACCAACAAGAACAACAACAATTTGCAGAATCTCAATTTTCTCGGTTTTTCCAGATATACTATCAAAATGACGGATTTTCTATATGAAGCAACCCGAATCTCAAGATCTCATAGAAGACAAAGTTGTAGATCAGATTAAGATCTACAAGATTTCAGAAGACGAAAATACGAAAAGACAAACGGAAGTGACACTTTTTTTGAATTTTATATTTCTGGACAGAATGAAAGCCAATGACAGCAATATTCTATCAAAATGACCGATTTTATATATGAAGGAAACCGAATCTCAAGATCTCATAGAAGACAAAGTTGAAGATCAGATTAAGATCTATAAGATTGCAGAAGACAAGAATACGAAACGACGAACGAAAATGACACTTTTTTTCAGTTTTATATTTCTGGACAGAATGAAAACAAATGAACAGCAAGAACAAAAAACAATTCAGAATGAAGAATAAGAAAACAAATGCAACAACGGAAACATATATCCGATCTAGAACCTAAATCTCTGATACCAAATGATAAGAATCAAAGCAGCTCTGATACCAAATGATATGAAACCCTTGATGATTGGATCTAAAAACCTTGCTAGCAAACAAGACCCATAGAACTCAATATCAAAAACCCCAAAACCAAGATGATTTCATCCCAAGGAAGAAGATAGAAACGGATTTACCTTGATGATCAAGATCAAGAGTAGAGAAAACTCGTTTCTAAACTCGAGATTCGAATCACTCCACAAGTAGTTCGATCAAAGCTACTTGAATGATCCTAGCATGCAAATCTAAACACAAGATATGCAAAGAAAGTTGCTCATGGCCTTTAGGCTCAAAAGACTCAATTTCATTGAAACATCATCAAAATCTTCTTTGTGTTACATCAAAGATGGCTTTTTATAGCCTCCAAAATATAACCTAAATTCAGCCACTAGGTCACCTTAAAGTGTGTAACCTTCCTAACTTTAATGTATTAAAGATCCACTAACAAAAGTAACCTATGTAACATTGAAAAGACTCAAAAAACTGAAAAATTACATGATGGACTCCATAAATCCGAGAATTGAAGTCTTGGTCAACCTTCATTTTGTGTGTAACATTCCATGAATTAATTAAGCTTCCCTTTGAAGTAGCTTAAAGTATAGTTCCATCAATTGATGCTTGATTTGCATTCGGAGCGCATTTAATGTGTTCCATCTTGAAGCTCAAACACATAATAGAAATCAACACCTTCAACTCTATTGGAGTTCTTTATTGGTAGAGTTCATATCATCCTAACTCTCCAAAAACTCAAACGGAGCAAAGTTTTGACAAAGTTCGTCCAAACCATATGAAAAACTCTCAATGGGACGAACTTTGGGTTCCGAGCTCTCAGAAACTGAAACGGAGAAAAGTATGGACCATGTTTCATCCAAACCACCTAAATAACTCTCATTGGGCCGAACTTTGAGTTCCTAACGCTCGAAACACTCAAACGGAGCAAAGTTTGGACCAAGTTCGTCCAAACCATATGAAAAACTCTCTTTAGAACGAACTTTGGGTTCCGAGCTCTCAAATACAAAAACCGAGCAAAGTTTTGACCATGTGTCATCCAAACCACCTAAAGAACTCTCATTGGGCCGAACTTCGAGTTCCTACCTCTCAAAAAACTCAAACGGAGCAAAGTTTGGATGTTATGACACAAAGCAGCTCTGATACCAAATGTTGTGAAACTCTCAGGAAATGTATCTAACAACCTTGCTGAAAAACAAGACCTTCAGATCTCAAATCTGAAAAACCCCAAAACTGATTAGAAAATCAACCCAAGGAAAGTAAAAAACCGGATTACCTTGTCGATCAAATATCTCAAGGCAAGAAACTTGCTTGAGATTCGAATCACGCCACAACCATGATTGATCAAGTCAAGCTTGAATGATTCTAAGCATGCAACCTAAACTACATAGAATTGCAAAGAAACTTAGCTCTTAGGCTAAAGGAAAAGCTCAAAGGCTTATTTTACTACATTTCCAAGTCTTCCTTTACAATGGAATTACATGGCTTTATATAGCCTTAAAATTGAAACCCTAGACCTTCCATGAGGTATATCAAGAGTTGTAACATTCCATCTTTATGACAATAATCAGCCATTAAGTAAATGTAACCTAAAACATTGATAACAAAACTTAAAACTGAAAATTACATAGAAACACCCTTAAATCCGAGAATTGAAAATCCCATCAACAAACTATGTCTTGTAACCTCCCAAAGTATAAATGAAGCCTCACTTGAAGTATCTTGAAGTTCATGTTCCATAAATGACACTTTGAATTGTCTTCAATGAAGCTTGAGTGCATTTAATGAATCTCCATTTTGAAGCTTTTCTTTAGTTTTGGATAGTATGGTAGGATTCATATCAAGAACTCTCATTGGGCCGAACCTTGTGTTCCTAACTCTCAAAAACTCAAAGGGAGCAAAGTTTGGACCAAGTTCGTCCAAACCATATGAAAAACTCTCATTGGGACGAATTTTGGGTTCCGAGCTCTCAAAAACTGAAACGGAGCAAAGTTGGGACCATGTGTCGTCCAAACCAGCGAAAGAACTCTCATTGGGCTGAACTTTGAGTTCCTAAAGCTCGAAAAACTCAAACGTAGCAAAGTTTGGACAAACTTCGTCCAAACCATATGAAAAGCTCTCTTTGCAACGAACTTTGGGTTCTGAGCTCTCAAAAACTGAAACGGAGCAAAGTTTTGACCATGTGTCGTCCAAACCACCTAAATAACTCTCATTGGGCCGAACTCTGAGTTCCTAACTCTCCAAAAACTCAAACAGAGAAAAGTTTGGACCAAGTTCGTCCAAACCATATGAAAAGCTCTCTTTGCGACGAACTTTGGGTTCCAAGGCCTCAAAAACTGAAACGGAGAAAAGCTTGGACCATGTGTCGCCAAAACCACCTAAGGAACTTTCATTGGGCAAACTTTGAATTCCTAACTCTCCAAAAACTCAAACGGAGCAAAGTTTTGACCAAGTTCGTCCAAACCATATGAAAAACTCTCTTTAGGACGAACTTTGGGTTCCGAGCTCTCAAATACAAAAACCAAGCAAAGTTTTTACCATGTGTCATCCAAACCACCAAAAGAACTCTCATTGGGCCGAACTTTGAGTTCCTACCTCTCAAAAAACTCAAACGGAGCAAAGTTTGGACCAAGTTCGTCGGAACCATATGAAAAACTCTCATTGGGACGAACTTTGGCTTCCGAGCTCTCAAAAACTGAAACGGAGCAAAGTTTTGACCGTGTGTCGTCAAAACCACCTAAAGAACTCTCATTTGGCCGAACTTTGAGTTCCTAACTCTCAAAAAACTCAAAGGGAGAAAAGTTTGGACCAAGTTCGTCCAAACCATATGAAAAATTCTCATTGGGACGAACTTTGGGTTCCGAGCTCTCAAAAACTGAAACGGAACAAAGTTGGGACCATGTGTCGTCCAAACCAGCTAAAGAACTCTCATTGGGCTGAACTATGAGTTCCTAAAGCTCGAAAAACTCAAACGTAGCAAAGTTTGGACCAAGTTCGTCCAAACCATATGAAAAACTCTCTTTGGGACGAACTTTGGGTTCCGAGCCCTCAAAAACTGAAATGCAGAAAAGATTGGACCATGTGTCGTCCAAACCACCTAAATAACTCTCATTGGGCCGAACTTTGAGTTCCTAACTCTCCAAAAACTCAAACGGAGCAAAGTTTGGACCAAGTTCGTCCAAACCATATGAAAAGCTCTCTTTGCGACGAACTTCGGGTTCCAAGCCCTCAAAAACAGAAACGGAGAAAGGATTGGACCATGTGTCGTCAAAACCAACTAAACAACTTTCATTGGGCCGAACTTTGAGTTCCAAACTCTCAAAAAACTCAAACGGAGCAAAGTTTTGACCAAGTTTGTCCAAACCATATGAAAAACTCTCATTGGGACGAACTTTGAGTTCCTAACTCTCTAAAAACTCAAAGGGAGCAAAGTTTGGACCACGTTCGTCCAAACCATATGAAAAACACTCATTGGGACGAACTTTGGGTTCCGAGCTCTCAAATACAGAAACGGACCAAAGTTTGGACAATGTGTCGTCCAAACCACCTAAAGAACTCTCATTGGGCCGAACGTTGAGTTCCTAACTCTCAAAAACTCAAAGGGAGCAAAGTTTGGACCAAGTTCGTCCAAACCATATGAAAAACTCTATTTGGGACGAACTTAAACTTCCGAGCTCTCAAAAACTGAAACGGAGCAAAGTTTGGACCATGTGTCGTCCAAACCACCTAAAGAACTCTCATTGGGCCGAACATTGAGTTCCTAAGTCTCCAAAAACTCAAATGGAGCAAATTTTGGTCCAAGTTCGTCCAAACCATATGAAAACACTCATTGGGATGAACTTTGGGTTCCGAGCTCTCAAATACAGAAACGGACCAAAGTTTGGACCATGTGTCGTCCAAACCAGTTAAAGAACTCTCATTGGGCTGAACTTTGAGTTCCTAAAGCTCGAAAAACTCAAACGTAGTAAAGTTTGGACCAAGTTCGTCCAAACCATATGAAAAACTCTCTTTGGGACGAACTTTGGGTTCCGAGCCCTAAAAAACTGAAACGGAGAAAAGATTGGACCATGTGTCGTCCAAACCACCTAAATAACTCTCATTGGGCCGAACTTTGAGTTCCTAACTCTCCAAAAACTCGAAAAGAGAAAAGTTTGGACCAAGTTCGTCCAAACCATATGAAAAGCTCTCTTTGCGACGAACTTTGGGATCCAAGCCCTCAAAAACAGAAACGGAGAAAGGATTGGACCATGTGTCGTCAAAACCACCTAAAGAACTTTCATTGGGCCGAACTTTGAGTTCCTAACTCCCCAAAAACTCAAACGGAGCAAAGTTTTGACAAAGTTCGTCCAAACCATATGAAAAACTCTCATTGGGACGAACTTTGAGTTCCTAACTCTCCAAAAACTCAAAGGGAGCAAAGGTTGGACAAGGTTCGTCCAAACCATATGAAAAACACACATTGGGACGAACTTTGGGTTCCGAGCTCTCAAATACAGAAACGGATCAAAGTTTGGACAATGTGTCGTCCAAACCACCTAAAGAACTCTCATTGGGCCGAACGTTGAGTTCCTAACTCTCAAAAACTCAAAGGGAGCAAAGTTTGGACCAAGTTCGTCCAAACCATATGAAAAACTCTATTTGGGACGAACTTAGGCTTCCGAGCTCTCAAAAACTGAAACAGAGCAAAGTTTGGACCATGTGTCGTCCAAACCACCTAAAGAACTCTCATTGGGACGAACTTTGAGTTCCTAACTCTCCAAAAACTCAAGCGGAACAAATTTTGGACCAAGTTTGTCCAAACCATATGAAAAACTCTCATTGGGACGAACTTTGGGTTCCGAGCTCTCAAATACTGAAATGGAGCAAAGTTTTGACCATGTGTCGTCCAAACCACCTAAAGAACTATCATTGGGCCGTACGTTGACTTCCTAACTCTCAAAAATTCAAAAGGAGCAAAGTTTGGACCAAGTTCGTCCAAACCATATGAAAAACTCTCATTGGGACGAACTTTGGCTTCCGAGCTCTCAAAAACTGAAATGGAGCAAGGTTGGGACCATGTGTCGTCCAAACCACCTAAAGAACTCTTATTGGGCCAAACTTTGAGTTCCTAACTCTCTCAAAAACTGAAACGAAGAAAAGTTTTGACCATGTGTCGTCCAAACCACCTAAAGAACTCTCATTGGGCCGAACTTTGAGTTCCTAACTCTCCAAAAACTCAAACGGAGCAAAGATTGGACCAAGTTCGTCCAAACCATATGAAAAACTCTCATTGGGTCGAACTTTGGGTTCCGAGCTCTCAAATACTGAAACGGAGCAAAGTTTGGACCCTTTGTCGTCCAAACCACCTAAAGAACTCTCATTGGACCGAATTTTGATTTCCTAACTCTCGAAAACTCAAAGGGGGCAAAGTTTGGACCAAGTTCGTCCAAACCATATGAAAAACTCTCATTGGGACGAACTTCTGGTTCCGAGCTCTCAAAAACTGAAACGGAGAAAAGTTTGGACAATGTGTGGTCCAAACCACCTAAATAACTCTCATTGGGCCGAACTTTGAGTTCCTAACTCTCCAAAAACTCAAACGGAGCAAAGTTTGGACCAAGTTCGTCCAAACCATATGAAAAACTCTCATTGGGAGGAACTTTGGGTTCCGAGCCCTCAAAAACTGAAACGGAGAAAAGTTTGGACCATGTGTCGTCCAAACCACCTAAATAACTCTCATTGGGCCGAACTTTGAGTTCCTAACTCTCCAAAAACTCAAAGGGAGCAAAGTTGGGACCAAGTTCGTCCAAACCATATGAAAAACTCTCATTGGGACGAACTTTGGGTTCCGAGCTCTCAAATACTGAAACGAAGCAAAGTTTGGACCATATGTCGTCCAAACCACGTAAAGAACTCTCATTGGGGCGAACGTTGAGTTCCTAACTCTCAAAAACTCAAAGGGAGCAAAGTTTGGACCAAGTTTGTCCAAACCATATGAAAAAACTCTCATTGGGACGAACCTTGGGTTCCGAGCTCTCAAAAACTGAAACGGAGCAAAGTTGGGACCATGTGTCGTTTAAACCACCTAAAGAACTCTCATTGGGCCGAACTTTGAGTTCCTAAAGCTGGAAAAACTCAAACGTAGCAAAGTTTGTGTCACACCCCCTCCCGGACCACCTGCTAGGTTAGCCCGGAAGATGGCGTGAAGCCAACGAACATCGTCCTCCTCTAACGATACTCGTTGACCCTCCTGAAACATTTAACCTGATAAACACACTAATCATAGATATAAAATATTCTACATGAAACACAGCACAACGGAATCCCTGAAAAAAAACTTTCAACGAACACGAGGTGTCGCCCTGACATAACTCGGTTTGGAAAATAACCTGATATAGATATCACAACCAAAAACATATACAACTGGGGTTTACACAACCACGACCTCTAGGACTAAATTATCCAATCCTTACAAAATATTACAATATGGACAGACTCAATATGCAACTCCACCCACGTACTGGAGCTTGATCTGGAACTTTCAGCAGACGTTGGCAGTGTATCAGGCACCGGGAGCTCGATCTCTACCTGAAAAGTGGAAAAACATTTTGAAAGAATGAGCTATGAATCCCAGTGAGTGACTAACTTTAAAACTCTAAATTCGGAAGTCAAAACACGTGATAAACCTTTAAACGTATAAATATGCTCAATCAAAGCGTTTAACATAAACGTGTAAGGATAAAGGCTTTCTAAAACATCTAGCAAGTTCGTCATTAAAAAATCTAGCAAGGCATATTAAGTACATCAAACGTTTTAACTAACATGACCGATCTACGTTGTGTAGGGCACGCCCAGTACAACCAACGTTTACTAGTCCTACGATGTAGTGGGGCCCGCCCAGCACTCCCATCGTCTTTGTCGTAGTGGGGCCCGCCCAGCACTCACGACAGAGATCCTCCTGCTCTGCTCGAAAATCCTGTGCTCCGTTTTCCATTCCAAAAACCATTAACTTCTCATACGATTTAGCTCAAGCTTCCTTCATGAAATTTGTTAGAAAATGAACTAACTTTCAAGAACATCAAACCTCACCTCTTAGTTCCTTCTGTGTAGCTCAAACCGAATAAAAAACCAGAGGTTGACAGGTTGAACCCAGATTCTGCTATGGCTGGCTTTGCATGAGCTTTTCCTATCTTCTTCAACCTCAAACCACGAAAATCTTCTTCTTCTTCCTCCTTCACTCTCTCCCTCAAGTGCTCTGAAAACTTGGATGGAAAATGATGGAAAAATGATGGGAAAAGGGACTGATAAAGGGTGAAGCGGTGGTGGAAGGTTTGCTGGCCTTTCCCACTTCCTTTCTTTTCTTTTCTTTTTTTTTTTTTTGTTTGTTTTTAATTTTCTTTTTCCTTCTCTTTCCTTTTCTTTTTCTTCTTTTAACTTGGTAAATCCCAACAACTTAAGTTCAACCATGAAACCACAATAGATGACAAGAGTAAATGATCCAAGGAAAGTCTTGGGTTCACAGTTTGGACCAAGTTCGTCCAAACCATATGACTCTCATTGGGACGATATTTGGGTTCCGAGCTCTCAAAAACTGAAACGAAACAAAGTTTGCACCATGTTTCGTCCAAACAACCTAAATAACTCTCATTGGGCCGCACTTTGAGTTCCTAGAGCTCGAAAAACTCAAACGTAGCAAAGTTTGGACATGTTCGTCCAACCCATATGAAAAACTCTCTTTAGGACGAATTTTGGGTTCCGAGCTCTCAAATACAGAAACGGAGCAAAGTTTTGACCATGTGTCATCCAACAAACCTAAAGAACTCTCATTGCGCCGAACTTTGAGTTCCTACCTCTCAAAAAACTCAAACGGAGCAAAGTTTGGACCAAGTTCGTCCAAACCATATGAAAAACACTCATTAGGGGGAACTTTGGGTTCCGAGCCCTCAAAACCTGAAACGGAGAAAAGTTTGGACCATGTGTCGTCCAAACCACCTAAATAACTCTCATTGGGCCGAACTTTGAGTTCCTAACTCTCCAAAAACTCAAACGGAGCAAAGTTTGGACCATGTGTCGTTCAAACCACCTAAAGAACTATCATTGGGCCGACCTTTGAGTTCCTAAAGCTCGAAAAACTCAAACGTCGCAAAGTTTGGACCAAGTTCGTCCAAACCATATGAAAAACTCTCATTGGGAGGAACTTTGCGTTCCGAGCTCTCAAAAACTGAAACGGAGCAAAGTTTGGACTATGTTTCGTCCAAACAACCTAAATAACTATCATTGGACCGAACTTTGAGTTCCTAAAGCTCGAAAAACTCAAACGTAGCAAAGTTTGGACCAAGTTCTTCCAAACCATATGAAAAACTCTCATTGGGACGAACTTTGCGTTCCGAGCTCTCAAAAACTGAAACGGAGCAAAGTTTGGACTATGTTTCGTCCAAACCACCTAAATAACACTCATTGGGCCGAACTTTGAGTTCCTAACTCTCCAAAAACTCAAACGGAGCAAAGTTTGGACCATGTGTCGTTCAAACCACCTAAAGAACTCTGTTTGGGCCGAACTGTGAGTTCCTATAAAGCTCGAAAAACTCAAACGTAGCAAAGTTTGGACCAAGTTCGTCCAAACCATATGAAAAACTCTCATTGGGACGAACTTTGGGTTCCGAGCTCTCAAAAACTGAAACGGAGCAAAGTTTGGACTATGTTTCGTCCAAACCACCTAAATAACTATCATTGGGCCGAACTTTGAGTTCCTAAAGCTCGAAAAACTCAAACGTAGCAAAGTTTGGAAATGTTCGTCCAAACCATATGAAAAACTCTCATTGGGACGATCTTTCGGTTCCGAGCTCTCAAAAAAGAAAAGGAGCAAAGTTTGGACCATGTTTCGTCCAAACCACTTAAATGACTCTCACTGGGCCGAACTTTGAGTTCCTAAAGCTCGAAAAACCCAAACGTAGCAAAGTTTGGATATGTTCGTCCAAACCATATGAAAAACTCTCATTGGGACGAACTTTTGCTTCCGAGCTCTCAAAAACTGAAACGGAGCAAAGTTTGACCATGTGTAGTCCAAACCACCTAAATAACTCTCATTGGGCCGAACTTTGAGTTCCTAACTCTCCAAAAACTCAAACGTAGCAAAGTTTGGACCAAGTTCGTCCAAACCATATGAAAAACTCTCATTGGGACGAACTTTGGGTTCCGAGCCCTCAAAAACTGAAACGGAGAAAAGTTTGGACCATGTGTTTTCCAAACCACCTAAATAACTCTCATTGGGCCGAACTTTGAGTTCCTAACTCTCCAAAAACTCAAACGTAGCAAACTCTGGACGAAGTTCGTCCAAACCATATGAAAAACTCACATTGGGACTAACTTTGGGTTCCAAGCTCTCAAAAACTGAAACGGGGCAAAGTTTGGACCAGGTTTCGTCCAAAAAACCCAAATAACTCTCATTGGGCCGAACTTTGAGTTCCTAAAGCTCGAAAAATTCAAACCTAGCAAGGTTCGGACATGTTCGTCCAAACCATATGAAAAACTCTCTTTAGGACGAACTTTGGGTTCCGAGCTCTCAAATACATAAACGGAGCAAAGTTTTCACCATGTGTCATCCAAACCACCTAAAGAACTCTCATTGGGCTGAACTTTGAGTTCCTATCTCTCAAAAAACTCAAACGGAGCAAAGTTTGGACCAAGTTTGTCCAAACCATATGAAAAACTCCCATTGGGACGAACTTTGGGTTTCGAGCCCTCAAAAACTGAAACGGAGAAAAGTTTGGACCATGTGTCCTCCAAACCACCTAAATAACTCGCATTGGGCCGCACTTTGAGTTCCTAACTCTCCAAAAACTCAAACAGAGCAAAGTTTGGACATAGTTCGTCCAAACCATATGAAAAGCTCTCTTTGGGACGAACTTTGGGTTTCGAGCTCTCAAAAACTTAAACGGAGAAAAGTTTGGACCATGTGTCGTCCAAACCACCTAAATAACTCTCATTGTGCCATACTTTGAGTTCCTAATTCTCCAAAAACTCAAACGGAGCAAAGTTTTGACCAAGTTCGTCGAAACCATATGAAAAACTCTTATTGGGACGAACTTTTGCTTCCGAGCTCTCAAAAACTAAAACGAAGCAAAGTTTTGACCATGTGTCGTCCAAACAACCTAAAGAACTCTCATTGGGCGGAACATTAAGTTCCTAACTCTCCAAAAACTAAAACGTAGCAAAGTTTGGACCAAGTTCGTCCAAACCATATGAAAAACTCTCATTGGGACGAACTTTGGGTTCCGAGCTCTCAAAAACTGAAACGGAGCAAAGTTTGGACCAGGTTTCGTCCAAAAAACCCAAATAACTCTCATTGGGCCGAACTTTGAGTTCCTAAAGCTCGAAAAACTCAAACGTAGCAAAGTTTGGACATGTTCGTCCAAACCATATGAAAAACTCTCTTTAGGACGAACTTTGGGTTCCGAGCTCTCAAATACAGAAACGGAGCAAAGTGTTGACCATGTGTCGTTCAAACAACCGAAAGAACTCTCATTGGGCCGAACTTTGAGTTCCTAACACTCCAAAAACTCAAACGGAGCAAAGTTTGGACAAAGTTCGTCCAAACCATATGAAAAGCTCTCTTTGGGACGAACTTTGGGTTCCATGCTCCCAAAAACATAAACGGAGCAAAGTTTGGACCATGTGTCGTCCAAACCACCTAAAGAACTCTCATTGGGCCGAACTTTGAGTTCCTAACTCTCCAAAAACTCAAACGGAGCAAAGTTTGGACCAAGTTCGTCCAAACCATTGGAAAAACTCTCATTGGGAAGAACTTTGGGTTCCGAGCTCTCAAATACAGAAACGGAGCAAAGTTTTGACCATGTGTCATCCAAACCACCTAAAGAACTCTCATTGGCCGAACTTTGAGTGCCTACCTATCCAAAAACTCAAACGGAGCAAAGTTTGGACCAAGTTCGTCGGAACCATATGAAAAACTCTCATTGGGACGAACTTTGGGTTCCGAGCTCTCAAAAACTGAAACGGAGCAAAGTTTGGACCATGTTTCGTCCAAACAACCTAAATAACTCTCATTGGGCCGAACTTTGAGTTCCTAAAGCTCGAAAAACTCAAACGTAGCAAAGTTTGGACATGTTCGTCCAAACCATATGAAAAACTCTCTTTAGGACGAACTTTGGGTTCTGAGCTCTCAAATAAAGAAACGGAGCAAAGTTTTGACCATGTGTCATCCAAACCACCTAAAGAACTCTCATTGGGCCGAACTTTGAGTTCCTAAAACTCAAAAAACTAAAACGGACCAAAGTTTGGACGAAGTTCGTCCAAACGATATGAAAAACTCTCATTTGGACGAACCTTGGGTTCCGAGCTCTCAAAAACTAAAACGGAGCAAAGTTTGGACCATGTTTCGTCCAAACAACCTAAATAACTCTCGTTGGGCCGAACTTGAGTTCCTAAAGCTCGAAAAACTCAAACGTGGAAAAGTTTTGACATGTTCGTCCAAACCATATGAAAAGCTCTCTTTAGGACGAACTTTGGGTTCCGAGCTCTCAAATAAAGAAACAGAGCAAAGTTTTGACCATGTGTCGTCCTAACCACCGAAAGAACTCTAATAGGGCCGAACTTTGAGTTCCTAACTCTCCAAGAACTCAAACGGAGCAAAGTTTGGACCAAGTTCGTCCAAACCATATGAAAAACTCTCATTGGGACGAACTTTGGGTTCCGAGCCCTCAAAAACCAAAACGGAGAAAAGTTTTGACCATTTGTCGTCCAAATGACCTAAAGAACTCTCGTTGGGCCGAACTTTGTGTTCCGACCTCTAAAAAAACTCAAACGGATCAAAGTTTGGACCAAGTTCGTCCAAACCATATGAAAAACTCTCGTTGGGACGAAATTTGGGTTCCGAGCCCTCAAAAACTGAAACAGAGAAAAGTTTGGACCATGTGTCGTCCAAACGACCTTAATAACTCTCATCGGGCCGAACTATGAGTTCCTAACTCTCCAAAAACTCAAACGGAGCAAAGTTTGGACCAAGTTCTTCCAAACCATATGAAAAACTCTCATTGGGACGAACTTTGGGTTCCGAGCTCTCAAATACAGAAACGGAGCAAAGTTTTGACCACGTGTCTTCCAAACCACCTAACGAACTCTCATTGGGCCGAACTTTGTGTGCCTACCTCTCCAAAAACTCAAACGGAGCAAAGTTTGGACCAAGTTCGTCGTAACCATATGAAAAACTCTCATTGGGACGAACTTTGGGTTCCGAGCTCTCAAATAAAGAAACGGAGCAAAGTTTTGACCATGTGTCATCCAAACCACCTAAAGAACTCTCATTGGGCTGAACTTTGAGTTCCTACCTCTCAAAAAACTCAAACGGAGCAAAGTTTGGTCAAAGTTCGTCCAAACCATATGAAAAACTCTCATTGGGACGAACTTTGGGTTCCGAGAACTCAAAAATCGAAACAGAGAAAAGTTTGGACCATGTGTCGTCCAAACCTCCTAAATAACTCTCATTGGGCCGAACTTTGAGTTCTTAACTCTCCAAAAACTCAAACGGAGCACAGTTTGGACCAAGTTCGTCCAAACCATATGAAAAGCTCTCTTTGGGATGAACTTGCGGTTCCAAGCTCCCAAAAACTTAAACGGAGCAAAGTTGCTACCATGTGTCGTCCAAACCACCTAAACAACTCTCATTGCGCCAAACTTTGAGTTCCTAACTCTCCAAAAACTCAAACGGAGCAAAGTTTGGACCAAGTTCGTCCAAACCATAGGAAACACTCTCATTGGGACGAACTTTGACCATGTGTCATCCAAACAACCTAAAGAACTCTCATTGGGCCGAACTTTGAGTGCCTACCTCTCAAAAAACTCAAACAGAGCAATGTTTGGACCAAGTTCGTCGGAAGCATATGAAAAACTCTCATTGGGACGAACTTTTTCTTCCGAGCTCTCAAAAACTGAAACGGAGAAAAGTTTGGACCATGTGTCCTCCAAACCACCTAAATAACTCGCATTGGGCCGCACTTTGAGTTCCTAACTCTCCAAAAACTCAAACAGAGCAAAGTTTGGACATAGTTCGTCCAAACCATATGAAAAGCTCTCTTTGGGACGAACTTTGGGTTTCGAGCTCTCAAAAAGTTAAACGGAGAAAAGTTTGGACCATGTGTCGTCCAAACCACCTAAATAACTCTCATTGTGCCATACTTTGAGTTCCTAATTCTCCAAAAACGCAAACGGAGCAAAGTTTTGACCAAGTTCGTCGAAACCATATGAAAAACTCTTATTGGGACGAACTTTTGCTTCCGAGCTCTCAAAAACTAAAACGAAGCAAAGTTTTGACCATGTGTCGTCCAAACAACCTAAAGAACTCTCATTGGGCGGAACATTGAGTTCCTAACTCTCCAAAAACTAAAACGTAGCAAAGTTTGGACCAAGTTCGTCCAAACCATATGAAAAACTCTCATTGGGACGAACTTTGGGTTCCGAGCTCTCAAAAACTTAAACGGAGCAAAGTTTGGACCAGGTTTCGTCCAAAAAACCCAAATAACTCTCATTGGGCCGAACTTTGAGTTCCTAAAGCTCGAAAAACTCAAACGTAGCAAAGTTTGGACATGTTCGTCCAAACCATATGAAAAACTCTCTTTAGGACGAACTTTGGGTTCCGAGCTCTCAAATACAGAAACGGAGCAAAGTGTTGACCATGTGTCGTTCAAACAACCGAAAGAACTCTCATTGGGCCGAACTTTGAGTTCCTAACACTCCAAAAACTCAAACGGAGCAAAGTTTGGACAAAGTTCGTCCAAACCATATGAAAAGCTCTCTTTGGGACGAACTTTGGGTTCCATGCTCCCAAAAACATAAACGGAGCAAAGTTTGGACCATGTGTCGTCCAAACCACCTAAAAACTCTCATTGGGCCGAACTTTGAGTTCCTAACTCTCCAAAAACTCAAACGGAGCAAAGTTTGGACCAAGTTCGTCCAAACCATTGGAAAAACTCTCATTGGGACGAACTTTGGGTTCCGAGCTCTCAAATACAGAAACAGAGCAAAGTTTTGACCATGTGTCATCCAAACCACCTAAAGAACTCTCATTGGCCGAACTTTGAGTGCCTACCTATCCAAAAACTCAAACGGAGCAAAGTTTGGACCAAGTTCGTCGGAACCATATGAAAAACTCTCATTGGGACGAACTTTGGGTTCCGAGCTCTCAAAAACTGAAACGGAGCAAAGTTTGGACCATGTTTCGTCCAAACAACCTAAATAACTCTCATTGGGCCGAACTTTGAGTTCCTAAAGCTCGAAAAACTCAAACGTAGCAAAGTTTGGACATGTTCGTCCAAACCATATGAAAAACTCTCTTTAGGACGAACTTTGGGTTCTGAGCTCTCAAATAAAGAAATGGAGCAAAGTTTTGACCATGTGTCATCCAAACCACCTAAAGAACTCTCATTGGGCCGAACTTTGAGTTCCTAAAACTCAAAAAACTAAAACGGACCAAAGTTTGGACGAAGTTCGTCCAAACGATATGAAAAACTCTCATTTGGACGAACCTTGGGTTCCGAGCTCTCAAAAACTAAAACGGAGCAAAGTTTGGACCATGTTTCGTCCAAACAACCTAAATAACTCTCGTTGGGCCGAACTTGAGTTCCTAAAGCTCGAAAAACTCAAACGTGGAAAAGTTTTGACATGTTCGTCCAAACCATATGAAAAGCTCTCTTTAGGACGAACTTTGGGTTCCGAGCTCTCAAATAAAGAAACAGAGCAAAGTTTTGACCATGTGTCGTCCTAACCACCGAAAGAACTCTAATAGGGCCGAACTTTGAGTTCCTAACTCTCCAAGAACTCAAACGGAGCAAAGTTTGGACCAAGTTCGTCCAAACCATATGAAAAACTCTCATTGGGACGAACTTTGGGTTCCGAGCCCTCAAAAACCAAAACGGAGAAAAGTTTTGACCATTTGTCGTCCAAATGACCTAAAGAACTCTCGTTGGGCCGAACTTTGTGTTCCGACCTCTAAAAAAACTCAAACGGATCAAAGTTTGGACCAAGTTCGTCCAAACCATATGAAAAACTCTCGTTGGGACGAAATTTGGGTTCCGAGCCCTCAAAAACTGAAACATCGAAAAGTTTGGACCATGTGTCGTCCAAACGACCTTAATAACTCTCATCGGGCCGAACTATGAGTTCCTAACTCTCCAAAAACTCAAACGGAGCAAAGTTTGGACCAAGTTCTTCCAAACCATATGAAAAACTCTCATTGGGACGAACTTTGGGTTCCGAGCTCTCAAATACAGAAACGGAGCAAAGTTTTGACCACGTGTCTTCCAAACCACCTAACGAACTCTCATTGGGCCGAACTTTGTGTGCCTACCTCTCCAAAAACTCAAACGGAGCAAAGTTTGGACCAAGTTCGTCGTAACCATATGAAAAACTCTCATTGGGACGAACTTTGGGTTCCGAGCTCTCAAATAAAGAAACGGAGCAAAGTTTTGACCATGTGTCATCCAAACCACCTAAAGAACTCTCATTGGGCTGAACTTTGAGTTCCTACCTCTCAAAAAACTCAAACGGAGCAAAGTTTGGTCAAAGTTCGTCCAAACCATATGAAAAACTCTCATTGGGACGAACTTTGGGTTCCGAGAACTCAAAAATCGAAACAGAGAAAAGTTTGGACCATGTGTCGTCCAAACCACCTAAATAACTCTCATTGGGCCGAACTTTGAGTTCTTAACTCTCCAAAAACTCAAACGGAGCACAGTTTGGACCAAAATCGTCCAAACCATATGAAAAGCTCTCTTTGGGATGAACTTGCGGTTCCAAGCTCCCAAAAACTTAAACGGAGCAAAGTTGCTACCATGTGTCGTCCAAACCACCTAAACAACTCTCATTGCGCCAAACTTTGAGTTCCTAACTCTCCAAAAACTCAAACGGAGCAAAGTTTGGACCAAGTTCGTCCAAACCATAGGAAACACTCTCATTGGGACGAACTTTGACCATGTGTCATCCAAACAACCTAAAGAACTCTCATTGGGCCGAACTTTGAGTGCCTACCTCTCAAAAAACTCAAACAGAGCAATGTTTGGACCAAGTTCGTCGGAAGCATATGAAAAACTCTCATTGGGACGAACTTTTTCTTCCGAGCTCTCAAAAACTGAAACGGAGAAAAGTTTGGACCATGTGTCCTCCAAACCACCTAAATAACTCGCATTGGGCCGCACTTTGAGTTCCTAACTCTCCAAAAACTCAAACAGAGCAAAGTTTGGACATAGTTCGTCCAAACCATATGAAAAGCTCTCTTTGGGACGAACTTTGGGTTTCGAGCTCTCAAAAACTTAAACGGAGAAAAGTTTGGACCATGTGTCGTCCAAACCACCTAAATAACTCTCATTGTGCCATACTTTGAGTTCCTAATTCTCCAAAAACGCAAACGGAGCAAAGTTTTGACCAAGTTCGTCGAAACCATATGAAAAACTCTTATTGGGACGAACTTTTGCTTCCGAGCTCTCAAAAACTAAAACGAAGCAAAGTTTTGACCATGTGTCGTCCAAACAACCTAAAGAACTCTCATTGGGCGGAACATTGAGTTCCTAACTCTCCAAAAACTAAAACGTAGCAAAGTTTGGACCAAGTTCGTCCAAACCATATGAAAAACTCTCATTGGGACGAACTTTGGGTTCCGAGCTCTCAAAAACTTAAACGGAGCAAAGTTTGGACCAGGTTTCGTCCAAAAAACCCAAATAACTCTCATTGGGCCGAACTTTGAGTTCCTAAAGCTCGAAAAACTCAAACGTAGCAAAGTTTGGACATGTTCGTCCAAACCATATGAAAAACTCTCTTTAGGACGAACTTTGGGTTCCGAGCTCTCAAATACAGAAACGGAGCAAAGTGTTGACCATGTGTCGTTCAAACAACCGAAAGAACTCTCATTGGGCCGAACTTTGAGTTCCTAACACTCCAAAAACTCAAACGGAGCAAAGTTTGGACAAAGTTCGTCCAAACCATATGAAAAGCTCTCTTTGGGACGAACTTTGGGTTCCATGCTCCCAAAAACATAAACGGAGCAAAGTTTGGACCATGTGTCGTCCAAACCACCTAAAAACTCTCATTGGGCCGAACTTTGAGTTCCTAACTCTCCAAAAACTCAAACGGAGCAAAGTTTGGACCAAGTTCGTCCAAACCATTGGAAAAACTCTCATTGGGACGAACTTTGGGTTCCGAGCTCTCAAATACAGAAACGGAGCAAAGTTTTGACCATGTGTCATCCAAACCACCTAAAGAACTCTCATTGGCCGAACTTTGAGTGCCTACCTATCCAAAAACTCAAACGGAGCAAAGTTTGGACCAAGTTCGTCGGAACCATATGAAAAACTCTCATTGGGACGAACTTTGGGTTCCGAGCTCTCAAAAACTGAAACGGAGCAAAGTTTGGACCATGTTTCGTCCAAACAACCTAAATAACTCTCATTGGGCCGAACTTTGAGTTCCTAAAGCTCGAAAAACTCAAACGTAGCAAAGTTTGGACATGTTCGTCCAAACCATATGAAAAACTCTCTTTAGGACGAACTTTGGGTTCTGAGCTCTCAAATAAAGAAATGGAGCAAAGTTTTGACCATGTGTCATCCAAACCACCTAAAGAACTCTCATTGGGCCGAACTTTGAGTTCCTAAAACTCAAAAAACTAAAACGGACCAAAGTTTGGACGAAGTTCGTCCAAACGATATGAAAAACTCTCATTTGGACGAACCTTGGGTTCCGAGCTCTCAAAAACTAAAACGGAGCAAAGTTTGGACCATGTTTCGTCCAAACAACCTAAATAACTCTCGTTGGGCCGAACTTGAGTTCCTAAAGCTCGAAAAACTCAAACGTGGAAAAGTTTTGACATGTTCGTCCAAACCATATGAAAAGCTCTCTTTAGGACGAACTTTGGGTTCCGAGCTCTCAAATAAAGAAACAGAGCAAAGTTTTGACCATGTGTCGTCCTAACCACCGAAAGAACTCTAATAGGGCCGAACTTTGAGTTCCTAACTCTCCAAGAACTCAAACGGAGCAAAGTTTGGACCAAGTTCGTCCAAACCATATGAAAAACTCTCATTGGGACGAACTTTGGGTTCCGAGCCCTCAAAAACCAAAACGGAGAAAAGTTTTGACCATTTGTCGTCCAAATGACCTAAAGAACTCTCGTTGGGCCGAACTTTGTGTTCCGACCTCTAAAAAAACTCAAACGGATCAAAGTTTGGACCAAGTTCGTCCAAACCATATGAAAAACTCTCGTTGGGACGAAATTTGGGTTCCGAGCCCTCAAAAACTGAAACATCGAAAAGTTTGGACCATGTGTCGTCCAAACGACCTTAATAACTCTCATCGGGCCGAACTATGAGTTCCTAACTCTCCAAAAACTCAAACGGAGCAAAGTTTGGACCAAGTTCTTCCAAACCATATGAAAAACTCTCATTGGGACGAACTTTGGGTTCCGAGCTCTCAAATACAGAAACGGAGCAAAGTTTTGACCACGTGTCTTCCAAACCACCTAACGAACTCTCATTGGGCCGAACTTTGTGTGCCTACCTCTCCAAAAACTCAAACGGAGCAAAGTTTGGACCAAGTTCGTCGTAACCATATGAAAAACTCTCATTGGGACGAACTTTGGGTTCCGAGCTCTCAAATAAAGAAACGGAGCAAAGTTTTGACCATGTGTCATCCAAACCACCTAAAGAACTCTCATTGGGCTGAACTTTGAGTTCCTACCTCTCAAAAAACTCAAACGGAGCAAAGTTTGGTCAAAGTTCGTCCAAACCATATGAAAAACTCTCATTGGGACGAACTTTGGGTTCCGAGAACTCAAAAATCGAAACAGAGAAAAGTTTGGACCATGTGTCGTCCAAACCACCTAAATAACTCTCATTGGGCCGAACTTTGAGTTCTTAACTCTCCAAAAACTCAAACGGAGCACAGTTTGGACCAAAATCGTCCAAACCATATGAAAAGCTCTCTTTGGGATGAACTTGCGGTTCCAAGCTCCCAAAAACTTAAACGGAGCAAAGTTGCTACCATGTGTCGTCCAAACCACCTAAACAACTCTCATTGCGCCAAACTTTGAGTTCCTAACTCTCCAAAAACTCAAACGGAGCAAAGTTTGGACCAAGTTCGTCCAAACCATAGGAAACACTCTCATTGGGACGAACTTTGACCATGTGTCATCCAAACAACCTAAAGAACTCTCATTGGGCCGAACTTTGAGTGCCTACCTCTCAAAAAACTCAAACAGAGCAATGTTTGGACCAAGTTCGTCGGAAGCATATGAAAAACTCTCATTGGGACGAACTTTTTCTTCCGAGCTCTCAAAAACTGAAACGGAGAAAAGTTTGGACCATGTGTCCTCCAAACCACCTAAATAACTCGCATTGGGCCGCACTTTGAGTTCCTAACTCTCCAAAAACTCAAACAGAGCAAAGTTTGGACATAGTTCGTCCAAACCATATGAAAAGCTCTCTTTGGGACGAACTTTGGGTTTCGAGCTCTCAAAAACTTAAACGGAGAAAAGTTTGGACCATGTGTCGTCCAAACCACCTAAATAACTCTCATTGTGCCATACTTTGAGTTCCTAATTCTCCAAAAACGCAAACGGAGCAAAGTTTTGACCAAGTTCGTCGAAACCATATGAAAAACTCTTATTGGGACGAACTTTTGCTTCCGAGCTCTCAAAAACTAAAACGAAGCAAAGTTTTGACCATGTGTCGTCCAAACAACCTAAAGAACTCTCATTGGGCGGAACATTGAGTTCCTAACTCTCCAAAAACTAAAACGTAGCAAAGTTTGGACCAAGTTCGTCCAAACCATATGAAAAACTCTCATTGGGACGAACTTTGGGTTCCGAGCTCTCAAAAACTTAAACGGAGCAAAGTTTGGACCAGGTTTCGTCCAAAAAACCTAAATAACTCTCATTGGGCCGAACTTTGAGTTCCTAAAGCTCGAAAAACTCAAACGTAGCAAAGTTTGGACATGTTCGTCCAAACCATATGAAAAACTCTCTTTAGGACGAACTTTGGGTTCCGAGCTCTCAAATACAGAAACGGAGCAAAGTGTTGACCATGTGTCGTTCAAACAACCGAAAGAACTCTCATTGGGCCGAACTTTGAGTTCCTAACACTCCAAAAACTCAAACGGAGCAAAGTTTGGACAAAGTTCGTCCAAACCATATGAAAAGCTCTCTTTGGGACGAACTTTGGGTTCCATGCTCCCAAAAACATAAACGGAGCAAAGTTTGGACCATGTGTCGTCCAAACCACCTAAAGAACTCTCATTGGGCCGAACTTTGAGTTCCTAACTCTCCAAAAACTCAAACGGAGCAAAGTTTGGACCAAGTTCGTCCAAACCATTGGAAAAACTCTCATTGGGACGAACTTTGGGTTCCGAGCTCTCAAATACAGAAACGGAGCAAAGTTTTGACCATGTGTCATCCAAACCACCTAAAGAACTCTCATTGGCCGAACTTTGAGTGCCTACCTATCCAAAAACTCAAACGGAGCAAAGTTTGGACCAAGTTCGTCGGAACCATATGAAAAACTCTCATTGGGACGAACTTTGGGTTCCGAGCTCTCAAAAACTGAAACGGAGCAAAGTTTGGACCATGTTTCGTCCAAACAACCTAAATAACTCTCATTGGGCCGAACTTTGAGTTCCTAAAGCTCGAAAAACTCAAACGTAGCAAAGTTTGGACATGTTCGTCCAAACCATATGAAAAACTCTCTTTAGGACGAACTTTGGGTTCTGAGCTCTCAAATAAAGAAATGGAGCAAAGTTTTGACCATGTGTCATCCAAACCACCTAAAGAACTCTCATTGGGCCGAACTTTGAGTTCCTAAAACTCAAAAAACTAAAACGGACCAAAGTTTGGACGAAGTTCGTCCAAACGATATGAAAAACTCTCATTTGGACGAACCTTGGGTTCCGAGCTCTCAAAAACTAAAACGGAGCAAAGTTTGGACCATGTTTCGTCCAAACAACCTAAATAACTCTCGTTGGGCCGAACTTGAGTTCCTAAAGCTCGAAAAACTCAAACGTGGAAAAGTTTTGACATGTTCGTCCAAACCATATGAAAAGCTCTCTTTAGGACGAACTTTGGGTTCCGAGCTCTCAAATAAAGAAACAGAGCAAAGTTTTGACCATGTGTCGTCCTAACCACCGAAAGAACTCTAATAGGGCCGAACTTTGAGTTCCTAACTCTCCAAGAACTCAAACGGAGCAAAGTTTGGACCAAGTTCGTCCAAACCATATGAAAAACTCTCATTGGGACGAACTTTGGGTTCCGAGCCCTCAAAAACCAAAACGGAGAAAAGTTTTGACCATTTGTCGTCCAAATGACCTAAAGAACTCTCGTTGGGCCGAACTTTGTGTTCCGACCTCTAAAAAAACTCAAACGGATCAAAGTTTGGACCAAGTTCGTCCAAACCATATGAAAAACTCTCGTTGGGACGAAATTTGGGTTCCGAGCCCTCAAAAACTGAAACATCGAAAAGTTTGGACCATGTGTCGTCCAAACGACCTTAATAACTCTCATCGGGCCGAACTATGAGTTCCTAACTCTCCAAAAACTCAAACGGAGCAAAGTTTGGACCAAGTTCTTCCAAACCATATGAAAAACTCTCATTGGGACGAACTTTGGGTTCCGAGCTCTCAAATACAGAAACGGAGCAAAGTTTTGACCACGTGTCTTCCAAACCACCTAACGAACTCTCATTGGGCCGAACTTTGTGTGCCTACCTCTCCAAAAACTCAAACGGAGCAAAGTTTGGACCAAGTTCGTCGTAACCATATGAAAAACTCTCATTGGGACGAACTTTGGGTTCCGAGCTCTCAAAAACTTAAACGGAGCAAAGTTTGGACCATGTGTCGTCCAAACCACCTAAAGAACTCTCATTGGGCCGAACTTTGAGTTCCTAACTCTCCGAAAACTCAAACAGAGCAAAGTTTGGACCAAGTTCGTCCAAACCATAGGAAAAACTCTCATTGGGACGAACTTTGGGTTCCGAGCTCTCAAATACAGAAATGGAGCAAAGTTTTCACCATGTGTCATCCAAACCACCAAAAGAACTCTCATTGGGCCGAACTTTGAGTGCCTACCTCTCCAAAAACTAAAACGGAGGAAAGTTTGGACCAAGTTCGTCCGAACCATATGAAAAACTCTCATTGGGACGAGCTTTGGCTTCCGAGCTCTCAAAAACTGAAACGGAGAAAAGTTTGGACATAGTTCGTCCAAACCATATGAAAAACTCTCTTTAGGACGAACTTTTGGTTCCGAGCTCTCAAATACTTACGGAGCAAAGTTTTGACCATGTGTCATCCAAGCCACCTAAAGAACTCTGATTGGGCCGAACTTTGAGTTCCTACCTCTCAAAAAACTCAAACGGAGCAAAGTTTGGACCAAGTTCGGCCAAACCATATGAAAAACTCTCATTGGGACGAACTTTGGGTTCCGAGCTCTCAAAAACTAAAACAGAGTAAAGTTTGGACCATGTTTCGTCCAAACAACCTAAATAACTCTCATTGGGCCGAACTTTGAGTTCCTAAAGCTCGAAAAACTCAAACGTAGCAAAGTTTGGACATGTTCGTCCAAACCATATGAAAAACTCTCTTTAGGACGAACTTTGGGTTCCGAGCTCTCAAATACAGAAACGGAGGAAAGTTTTGACCATGTGTCGTTCAAACCACCGAAAGAACTCTCATTGGGCCGAACTTTGAGTTCCTAACTCTCCAAGAACGCAAACGGAGCAAAGTTTGGACGAAGTTCGTCCAAACCATATGCAAAACTCTCATTGGGACGAACTTTGGGTTCCGAGCCCTCAAAAACGGAAACAGAGAAAAGTTTGGACCATGTGTCATCCAAACGACCTAAAGAACTCTCGTTGGGCCGAACTTTGAGTTCCTACCTCTAAAAAAACTCAAACAGATCAAAGTTTGGACCAAGTTCGTTCAAACCATATGAAAAACTCTCATTGGAACGAACTTTGGGTTCCGAGCTCTCAAAAACTTGAACGGAGCAAAGTTTGGACCATGTGTCGTCCAAACCACCTAAAGAACTCTCATTGGGCCGAACTTTGAGTTCCTAACTCTCCAAAAACTCAAAAGGAGCAAAGTTTGGACCAAGTTCGTCCAAACCATAGGAAAAACTCTCATTGGGACGAACTTTGGGTTCCGAGCTCTCAACTACAGAAACGGAGCAAAGTTTTGACCATTTGTCATCCAAACCACCTAAAGAACTCTCATTCGGCTGAACTTTGAATGCCTACCTCTCCAAAAACTCAAACGGAGAAAAGTTTGGACAAAGTTCGTCGGAACCATATGGAAAACTCTCATTGGGACGAACTTTTGCTTCCGAGCTCTAAAAATCTGAAACGGAGCAAAGTTTGGACCATGTGTCGTCCAAACCACCTAAAGAACTCTCATAAGGCCGAACTTTGAGTTCCTAACTCTCCAAAAACTCAAACGTAGCAAAGTTTGGACCAAGTTCTTCCAAACCATATGAAAAACTCTCATTGGGACGAACTTTGGGTTCCGAGCCCTCAAAAACTGAAACGGAGAAAAGTTTGGACCATGTGTCGTCCAAACCACCTAAATAACTCGCAATGGGCCGAACTTTGAGTTCCTAACTCTCCAAAAACTCAAACAGAGCAAAGTTTGGACATAGTTCGTCCAAACCATATGAGAAGCTCTTTTTGGGACGAACTTTGGGTTCCGAGCTCTCAAAAACTTAAACGGAGCAAAGTTTGGACCATGTGTCGTCCAAACCACCTAAAGAACTCTCATTGGGCCGAACTTTGAGTTCCTAACTCTCCAAAAACTCAAACAGAGCAAAGTTTGGACCAAGTTCGTCCAAACCATAGGAAAAACTCTCATTGGGACGAACTTTGGGTTCCGAGCTCTCAAATACAGAAATGGAGCAAAGTTTTCACCATGTGTCATCCCAACCACCAAAAGAACTCTCATTGGGCCGAACTTTGAGTGCCTACCTCTCCAAAAACTAAAACTGAGGAAAGTTTGGACCAAGTTCGTCCGAACCATATGAAAAACTCTCATTGGGACGAGCTTTGGCTTCCGAGCTCTCAAAAACTGAAACGGAGAAAAGTTTGGACATAGTTCGTCCAAACCATATGAAAAACTCTCTTTAGGACGAACTTTTGGTTCCGAGCTCTCAAATACTTACGGAGCAAAGTTTTGACCATGTGTCATCCAAGCCACCTAAAGAACTCTGATTGGGCCGAACTTTGAGTTCCTACCTCTCAAAAAACTCAAACGGAGCAAAGTTTGGACCAAGTTCGGCCAAACCATATGAAAAACTCTCATTGGGACGAACTTTGGGTTCCGAGCTCTCAAAAACTAAAACAGAGTAAAGTTTGGACCATGTTTCGTCCAAACAACCTAAATAACTCTCATTGGGCCGAACTTTGAGTTCCTAAAGCTCGAAAAACTCAAACGTAGCAAAGTTTGGACATGTTCGTCCAAACCATATGAAAAACTCTCTTTAGGACGAACTTTGGGTTCCGAGCTCTCAAATACAGAAACGGAGCAAAGTTTTGACCATGTGTCGTTCAAACCACCGAAAGAACTCTCATTGGGCCGAACTTTGAGTTCCTAACTCTCCAAGAACGCAAACGGAGCAAAGTTTGGACGAAGTTCGTCCAAACCATATGCAAAACTCTCATTGGGACGAACTTTGGGTTCCGAGCCCTCAAAAACGGAAACAGAGAAAAGTTTGGACCATGTGTCATCCAAACGACCTAAAGAACTCTCGTTGGGCCGAACTTTGAGTTCCTACCTCTAAAAAAACTCAAACAGATCAAAGTTTGGACCAAGTTCGTCCAAACCATATGAAAAACTCTCATTGGAACGAACTTTGGGTTCCGAGCTCTCAAAAACTTGAACGGAGCAAAGTTTGGACCATGTGTCGTCCAAACCACCTAAAGAACTCTCATTGGGCCGAACTTTGAGTTCCTAACTCTCCAAAAACTCAAACGGAGCAAAGTTTGGACCAAGTTCGTCCAAACCATAGGAAAAACTCTCATTGGGACGAACTTTGGGTTCCGAGCTCTCAACTACAGAAACGGAGCAAAGTTTTGACCATTTGTCATCCAAACCACCTAAAGAACTCTCATTCGGCTGAACTTTGAATGCCTACCTCTCCAAAAACTCAAACGGAGAAAAGTTTGGACAAAGTTCGTCGGAACCATATGGAAAACTCTCATTGGGACGAACTTTTGCTTCCGAGCTCTAAAAATCTGAAACGGAGCAAAGTTTGGACCATGTGTCGTCCAAACCACCTAAAGAACTCTCATAAGGCCGAACTTTGAGTTCCTAACTCTCCAAAAACTCAAACGTAGCAAAGTTTGGACCAAGTTCGTCCAAACCATATGAAAAACTCTCATTGGGACGAACTTTGGGTTCCGAGCCTCAAAAACTGAAACGGAGAAAAGTTTGGACCATGTGTCGTCCAAACCACCTAAATAACTCGCAATGGGCCGAACTTTGAGTTCCTAACTCTCCAAAAACTCAAACAGAGCAAAGTTTGGACCAAGTTCGTCCAAACCATATGAGAAGCTCTATTTGGGACGAACTTTGGGTTCCGAGCTCTCAAAAACTTAAACGGAGCAAAGTTTGGACCATGTGTCGTCCAAACCACCTAAAGAACTCTCATTGGGCCGAACTTTGAGTTCCTAACTCTCCAAAAACTCAAACGGAGCAAAGTTTGGACCAAGTTCGTCCAAACCATAGGAAAAATTCTCATTGGGACGAACTTTGGCTTCCGAGCTCTCAAAAACTGAAACGGAGCAAAGTTTTGACCATGTGTCGTCCAAACCACCTAAAGAACTCTCATTGGGTCGAACTTTGAGTTCCTAACTCTCCAAAAACTCAAACGTAGCAAAGTTTGGACCAAGTTCGTCCAAACCATATGAAAAACTCTCATTGGGACGAACTTTGGGTTCCGAGCCCTCAAAAACTGAAACGGAGAAAAGTTTGGACCATGTGTCGTCCAAACCACCTAAATAACTCGCAATGGGCCGAACTTTGAGTTCCTAACTCTCCAAAAACTCAAACAGAGCAAAGTTTGGACATAGTTCGTCCAAACCATATGAGAAGCTCTTTTGGGACGAACTTTGGGTTCCGAGCTCTCAAAAACTTAAACGGAGCAAAGTTTGGACCATGTGTCGTCCAAACCACCTAAAGAACTCTCATTGGGCCGAACTTTGAGTTCCTAACTCTCCAAAAACTCAAACAGAGCAAAGTTTGGACCAAGTTCGTCCAAACCATAGGAAAAACTCTCATTGGGACGAACTTTGGGTTCCGAGCTCTCAAATACAGAAATGGAGCAAAGTTTTGACCATGTGTCATCCAAACCACCAAAAGAACTCTCATTGGGCCGAACTTTGAGTGCCTACCTCTCCAAAAACTAAAACGGAGCAAAGTTTGGACCAAGTTCGTCCGAACCATATGAAAAACTCTCATTGGGACGAACTTTGGCTTCCGAGCTCTCAAAAACTGAAACGGAGAAAAGTTTGGACCATGTGTCGTCCAAACCACCTAAATAACTCGCAATGGGCCGAACTTTGAGTTCCAAACTCTCCAAAAACTCAAACAGAGCAAAGTTTGGACATAGTTCGTCCAAACCATATGAAAAGCTCTTTTTGGGACGAACTTTGGGTTCCGAGCTCTCAGAAACTTGAACGGAGCAAAATTTTGACCATGTGTCGTCCAAACCACCTAAAGAACTCTCATTGGGCCGAACTTTGAGTTCCTAACTCTCCAAAAACTCAAACGGAGCAAAGTTTGGACCAAGTTCATCCAAACCATAGGAAAAACTCTCATTGGGACGAACTTTGGGTTCCGAGCTCTCAAATACAGAAACGGAGCAAAGTTTTGACCATTTGTCATCCAAACAACCTAAAGAACTCTCATTCGGCCGAACTTTGAGTGCCTACCTCTCCAAAAACTCAAACGGCGAAAAGTTTGGACCAAGTTCGTCGGAACCATATGGGAAACTCTCATTGGGACGAACTTTTGCTTCCGAGCTCTCAAAATCTGAAACGGAGCAAAGTTTGGACCATGTGTCGTCCAAACCACCTAAAGAACCCTCATTGGGCCGAACTTTGAGTTCCTAACTCTCAAAAGCTCAAAGGGATCAAAGTTTGGACCAAGTTCGTCCAAACCATGTGAAAAACTCTCATTGGGACGAACTTTGGGTTCCGAGATCTCAAATACAGAAACGGAGCAAAGTTTTGACCACGTGTCATCCAAACCACCTAAAGAACTCTCATTGGCCCGAACTTTGAGTGCCTACCTCTCCAAAAACTCAAACGAAGCAAAGTTTGGACCAAGTTCGTCGTAAACCATATGAAAAATCTCTTTACGACGAACTTTGGGTTCCGAGCTCTCAAATAAAGAAACGGAGTAAAGTTTTGACCATGTGTTATCAAACCACCTAAAAAACTCTCATTGGGCTGAACTTTGAGTTCCTGACTCTCAAAAAACTCAAACGGAGCAAAGTTTTGACCAAGTTCGTCGGAACCATATGAAAAACTCTCACTGGACGAACTTTGGCTTCCGAGCTCTCAAAAACTGAAACAGAGCAAAGTTTGGACCATGTTCGTCCAAACCACCTAAATAACTCTCGTTGGGCCGAACCTTTGAGTTCCTAACGCTCGAAAAACTCAAACGGAGCAAAGTTTGGACTAAGTTCGTCCAAACCATATGAAAGACTCTCTTTAGGACGAACTTTCGGGTTCCGAGCTCTAAAATACTGAAACGGAGAAAAGTTTGGACCATGTGTCGTCCAAACCACCTAAAGAACTCTCATTGGGCCGAACTTTCAGTTCCTAAAGCTCGAAAAACTCAAACGTAGCAAAGTTTGGACCAAGTTCGTCCAAACCATATGAAAAACTCTCATTGGGACGAACTTTGGGTTCCGACCCTCAAAAACTGAAACGGAGAAAAGATTTGACCATGTGTCTTCCAAACCACCAAAATAACTCTCATTGGGCCGAACTTTGAGTCCTAACTCTCCAAAAACTCAAACGGAGCAAAGTTTGGACAAAGTTCATCCAAACCATATGAAAAGCTCTCTTTGCAACGAACTTTGGGTTCCGAGCCCTCAAAAACTGAAACGGAGCAAAGTTTTGACCATGTGTCATCCAAACCACCTAAAGAACTCTCATTGGGCCGAACTTTGAGTTCCTACCTCTCAAAAAACTCAAACGGAGCAAGGTTTGGACCAAGTTCGTCGGAACCATATGAAAAATTCTCATTGGGACGAACTTTGGCTTCCGAGCTCTCAAAAACTGAAACGGAGCAAAGTTTGGACCATGTGTCGTCAAAACCACCTAAAGAACTCTCATTGGGCCGAACTTTGAGTTCCTGACTCTCAAAAAACTCAAACGGAGCAAAGTTTGGACCAAGTTCGTCGGAACCATATGAAAAACTCTCACTGGGACGAACTTTGGCTTCCGAGCTCTCAAAAACTGAAACAGAGCAAAGTTTGGACCATGTTTCGTCCAAACCACCTAAATAACTCTCATTGGGCCGAACTTTGAGTTCCTAACGCTCGAAAAACTCAAACGGAGCAAAGTTTGGACTAAGTTCGTCCAAACCATATGAAAAACTCTCTTTAGGACGAACTTCGGGTTCCTAGCTCTCAAATACTGAAACGGAGAAAAGATTGGACCATGTGTCGTCCAAACCACCTAAAGAACTCTCATTGGGCCGAACTTTCAGTTCCTAAAGCTCGAAAAACTCAAACGTAGCAAAGTTTGGACCAAGTTCGTCCAAACCATATGAAAAACTCTCATTGGGACGAACTTTGGGTTCCGACCCTCAAAAACTGAAACGGAGAAAAGATTGGACCATGTGTCGTCCAAACCACCAAAATAACTCTCATTGGGCCGAACTTTGAGTTCCTAACTCTCCAAAAACTCAAACGGAGCAAAGTTTGGACCAAGTTCATCCAAACCATATGAAAAGCTCTCTTTGCAACGAACTTTGGGTTCCGAGCTCTCAAAAACTGAAACGGGGCAAAGTTTTGACCATGTGTCATCCAAACCACCTAAAGAACTCTCATTGGGCCGAACTTTGAGTTCCTACCTCTCAAAAAACTCAAACGGAGCAAGGTGAGATTCAAGCTTTACAAGTAAAGATAGCTTGAGAGTTCTCAGCGCTTGCCTTTGAAATACAAGATAGAAGTCTTTTATAGACTCCGGAATTCAAACGAAAATTGAATACGGAAAAATAAAAGATAAGATCGAATCGTCAGGACAGGACCCCTGATAGATTCGTCTTTTGAAAAGTAAAAACGACAAAATTGAAAAAGCAAAACTAAATTATTATTCCGACAGGACAGGACCACTGACCAGATAGACTAGACATAACGATAAATAATTACAAAATGACAAAAGAAACGATAAGAGATAAGATTTCATGTCTGCTACTTTACAGCTGTTGAGGATGCTTCAGCTTTATCTCTTTTCAGAAGATAAGATTCCATATCTTGTCGGCTGAATAATTGGCTTTTCTCCTAATCTTCGATCACCCTAGGAATTACAGGCTTACCAACGGACTCACTGCTCTTAAACATTTGCGAGACTTACGGCCGGGAACACCAAACTAGGTCCTCACATTTCAGGACACCAACTTCAAAACTTTGGAAGACAAAGTTTGTTCCGACAAGTCCGTCCAAACCATATGAAAACTCTATTGGGAAGAACTTTTGTTTTCCGAGGCTGTCAAAAATTGAAACGGAGAAAGAAAAGTTTGGACAATTGTGTCGTCCAAACCACCTAAAATAACTCTCACTTGGGCCGAAACTGGTGCAGTTCCTACTCTCCGAACAAACTCAAACGGAGCAAAGTTTGGACCAAGTTCAGTCCACCATATGAAAAAAGCTCTCATGGGACCAAACGTTGGGTATCCGAGTCCCTCAAAAAACTTAAACGGAGAAAAGATTTGACCATGTGTCGTTCCAAACCACCTAAAGAAACTCTCATTGGGCCGAACTTGAGTTTCCTAACTCTCCAAAAACTTAAACGTAGCAAAAGTTTGGACCAAGTTCATCCAAACCATATGAAAAGCTCTCTTGCAACGGAACTTTGGGTTCCGATCTCTCCAAAAACTGAAACGGAGCAAAGTTTTGACCCCTGTGTCATCCAAACCACCTAAAATACAGAAACGGAGCAAAAACTCTCACTAAAGCTTATTGGGCCGAACTTTGAGGTTCCTACCTCTCAAAAACTCAAACAGAGCAAGGTTTGGACCAAGTTCGTCGGAACCATATGAAAAATTCTCATTGGGACGAACTTTGGCTTCCGAGCTCTCAAAAACTGAAACGGAGCAAAGTTTGGACCATGTTTCGTCAAAACCACCTAAAGAACTCTCATTGGGCCGAACTTTGAGTTCCTGACTCTCAAAAAACTCAAACGGAGGCAAAGTTTGGACCAAGTTCGTCGGAACCATATGAAAAACTCTCACTGGGACGAACTTTGGCTTCCGAGCTCTCAAAAACTGAAACAGAGCAAAGTTTGGACCATGTTTCGTCCAAACCACCTAAATAACTCTCATTGGGCCGAACTTTGAGTTCCTAACGCTCGAAAAACTCAAACGGAGCAAAGTTTGGACTAAGTTCGTCCAAACCATATGAAAAACTCTCTTTAGGACGAACTTCGGGTTCCGAGCTCTCAAATACTGAAACGGAGAAAAGTTTGGACCATGTGTCGTCCAAACCACCTAAAGAACTCTCATTGGGCCGAACTTTCAGTTCCTAAAGCTCGAAAAACTCAAACGTAGCAAAGTTTGGACCAAGTTCGTCCAAACCATATGAAAAACTCTCATTGGGACGAACTTTGGGTTCCGACCCTCAAAAACTGAAACGGAGAAAAGATTGGACCATGTGTCGTCCATACCACCAAAATAACTCTCATTGGGCCGAACTTTGAGTTCCTAACTCTCCAAAAACTCAAACGGAGCAAAGTTTGGACCAAGTTCATCCAAACCATATGAAAAGCTCTCTTTGCAACGAACTTTGGGTTCCGAGCTCTCAAAAACTGAAACGGAGCAAAGTTTTGACCATGTGTCATCCAAACCACCTAAAGAACTCTCATTGGGCCGAACTTTGAGTTCCTACCTCTCAAAAAACTCAAACGGAGCAAGGTGAGATTCAAGCTTTACAAGTAAAGATAGCTTGAGAGTTCTCAGCGCTTGCCTTTGAAATACAAGATAGAAGTCTTTTATAGACTCCGGAATTCAAACGAAAATTGAATACGGAAAAATAAAAGATAAGATCGAATCGTCAGGACAGGACCCCTGATAGATTCGTCTTTTTGAAAAGTAAAAACGACAAAATTGAAAAAGCAAAACTAAATTATTATTCCGACAGGACAGGACCACTGACCAGATAGACTAGACATAACGATAAATAATTACAAAATGACAAAAGAAAGGATAAGAGAAGATAAGATTTCATGTCTGCTACTTTACAGCTGTTGAGGATGCTTCAGCTTTATCTCTTTTCAGAAGATAAGATTCCATATCTTGTCGGCTGAATAATTGGCTTTTCTCCTAATCTTCGATCACCCTAGGCGAATACAAGCTGAAACCACGTAAAATACTCTTAACCTTTGGAGTTCGACCGGAACTCAAACAGCCAAAGTTTGGACCATTGCCAACTATATCTCTCAAATAGAAACGGATCGTCTGACTGCATCTCTAAAGACTTCATTAGCGAACTTGAGTTCAATGTAAACTCAAATTGAACAAGAGTTTACACCGTCCAAACCATATGAAAAACTCTCTTAGGACGAACTTCGGGTTCCGAGCTCTCAAACACTGAAATGGAGAAAAGTTTGGACCATGTGTCGTCCAAACCACCTAAAGAACTCTCATTGGGCCGAACTTTCAGTTCCTAAAGCTCGAAAAACTCAAACGTAGCAAAGTTTGGACCAAGTTCGTCCAAACCATATGAAAAACTCTCATTGGGACGAACTTTGGGTTCCGACCCTCAAAAACTGAAACGGAGAAAAGATTGGACCATGTGTCGTCCAAACCACCAAATAACTCTCATTGGGCCGAACTTTGAGTTCCTAACTCTCCAAAAACTTAAACGGAGCAAAGTTTGGACCAAGTTCATCCAAACCATATGAAAAGCTCTCTTTGCAACGAACTTTGGGTTCCGATCTCTCAAAAACTGAAACGGAGCAAAGTTTTGACCATGTGTCATCCAAACCACCTAAAGAACTCTCATTGGGCCGAACTTTGAGTTCCTACCTCTCAAAAAACTCAAACAGAGCAAGGTTTGGACCAAGTTCGTCGGAACCATATGAAAAATTCTCATTGGGACGAACTTTGGCTTCCGAGCTCTCAAAAACTGAAACGGAGCAAAGTTTGGACCATGTTTCGTCAAAACCACCTAAAGAACTCTCATTGGGCCGAACTTTGAGTTCCTGACTCTCAAAAAACTCAAACGGAGGAAAGTTTGGACCAAGTTCGTCGGAACCATATGAAAAACTCTCACTGGGACGAACTTTGGCTTCCGAGCTCTCAAAAACTGAAACAGAGCAAAGTTTGGACCATGTTTCGTCCAAACCACCTAAATAACTCTCATTGGGCCGAACTTTGAGTTCCTAACGCTCGAAAAACTCAAACGGAGCAAAGTTTGGACTAAGTTCGTCCAAACCATATGAAAAACTCTCTTTAGGACGAACTTCGGGTTCCGAGCTCTCAAATACTGAAACGGAGAAAAGTTTGGACCATGTGTCGTCCAAACCACCTAAAGAACTCTCATTGGGCCGAACTTTCAGTTCCTAAAGCTCGAAAAACTCAAACGTAGCAAAGTTTGGACCAAGTTCGTCCAAACCATATGAAAAACTCTCATTGGGACGAACTTTGGGTTCCGACCCTCAAAAACTGAAACGGAGAAAAGATTGGACCATGTGTCGTCCATACCACCAAAATAACTCTCATTGGGCCGAACTTTGAGTTCCTAACTCTCCAAAAACTCAAACGGAGCAAAGTTTGGACCAAGTTCATCCAAACCATATGAAAAGCTCTCTTTGCAACGAACTTTGGGTTCCGAGCTCTCAAAAACTGAAACGGAGCAAAGTTTTGACCATGTGTCATCCAAACCACCTAAAGACTCTCATTGGGCCGAACTTTGAGTTCCTACCTCTCAAAAAACTCAAACGGAGCAAGGTGAGATTCAAGCTTTACAAGTAAAGATAGCTTGAGAGTTCTCAGCGCTTGCCTTTGAAATACAAGATAGAAGTCTTTTATAGACTCCGGAATTCAAACGAAAATTGAATACGGAAAAATAAAAGATAAGATCGAATCGTCAGGACAGGACCCCTGATAGATTCGTCTTTTTGAAAAGTAAAAACGACACAATTGAAAAAGCAAAACTAAATTATTATTCCGACAGGACAGGACCACTGACCAGATAGACTAGACATAACGATAAATAATTACAAAATGACAAAAGAAAGGATAAGAGAAGATAAGATTTCATGTCTGCTACTTTACAGCTGTTGAGGATGCTTCAGCTTTATCTCTTTTCAGAAGATAAGATTCCATATCTTGTCGGCTGAATAATTGGCTTTTCTCCTAATCTTCGATCACCCTAGGCGAATTACAGGCTTACCAACGGACTCACTACTCTTAAACATTTGCGAGACTTACGGCCGGGAACACCAAACTAGGTCCTCACGATTTTCAGGACAATTGCCAACTATCTTCGTCTTCAAAATATAGGATCTTTGACCTTGATCGTACTGCTGCTTCTTCTTCTAAAGCTGTGCTTTAGCAGAAATGTATTTACAGTGTAAACCAGATTACTTACAGAGTTTACACCGTCCAAACCATATGAAAAACTCTCTTTAGGACGAACTTCGGGTTCCGAGCTCTCAAACACTGAAATGGAGAAAAGTTTGGACCATGTGTCGTCCAAACCACCTAAAGAACTCTCATTGGGCCGAACTTTCAGTTCCTAAAGCTCGAAAACTCAAACGTAGCAAAGTTTGGACCAAGTTCGTCCAAACCATATGAAAAACTCTCATTGGGACGAACTTTGGGTTCCGACCCTCAAAAACTGAAACGGAGAAAAGATTGGACCATGTGTCGTCCAAACCACCAAAATAACTCTCATTGGGCCGAACTTTGAGTTCCTAACTCTCCAAAAACTTAAACGAAGCAAAGTTTGGACCAAGTTCATCCAAACCATATGAAAAGCTCTCTTTGCAACGAACTTTGGGTTCCGATCTCTCAAAATTGAAACGGAGAAAGTTTGGACCATGTGTCGTCCAAACCACCTAAATAACTCTCATTGGGCCAAACTTTGAGTTCCTAAACTCTCGAAAAACCTCAACGGAGCAAAGTTTGGACCAAGTTCGTCCAAACCATATGAAAAGCTCTCTTTGGGACAAACTTTGGGTTCCGAGCTCCCAAAAACTTAAACGGAGCAAAGTTTGGACCATGTGTTGTCCAAACCACCTAAAGAACTCTCATTGGGCCGAACTTTGAGTTCCTAACTCTCCAAAAACTCAAAGTAGAAAAGTTTGGACCAAGTTCGTCGGAACCATTATAAAAGCTCTCATTGGGACGAACTTTGGGTCCGAGCCCTCAAAAACTGAAACGGAGAAAAGTTTGGACCATGTGTCGTCCAAACCAATCTCAAATCCAGAAAACGGAGCAAAGTTTTGACCACGTGTCATCCAAACCACCTAAAGAACTCTCATTGGGCCGAACTTTGAGTGCCTACCTCTCCAAAAACTCAAACGAAGCAAAGTTTGGACCAAGTTCGTCGTAACCATATGAAAAACTCTCTTTAGGACGAACTTTGGGTTCCGAGCTCTCAAATAAAGAAACGGAGTAAAGTTTTGACCATGTGTCATCCAAACTACCTAAAAAACTCTCACTGGGCTGAACTTTGAGTTCCTACCTCTCAAAAAACTCAAACGGAGCAAAGTTTGGACCAAGTTCGTCCAAACCATATGAAAAACTCTCATTGGGACGAACTTTGGTTTCCGAGCCGTCAAAAATTGAAACGGAGAAAAGTTTGGACCATGTGTCGTCCAAACCACCTAAATAACTCTCATTGGGCCAAACTTTGAGTTCCTAACTCTCGAAAAACTCAAACGGAGCAAAGTTTGGACCAAGTTCGTCCAAACCATATGAAAAGCTCTCTTTGGGACAAACTTTGGGTTCCGAGCTCCCAAAAACTTAAACGGAGCAAAGTTTGGACCATGTGTCGTCCAAACCACCTAAAGAACTCTCATTGGGCCGAACTTTGAGTTCCTAACTCTCCAAAAACTCAAACGTAGAAAAGTTTGGACCAAGTTCGTCGGAACCATTATAAAAGCTCTCATTGGGACGAACTTTGGGTTCCGAGCCCTCAAAAACTGAAACGGAGAAAAGTTTGGACCATGTGTCGTCCAAACCAATCTCAAATACAGAAACGGAGCAAAGTTTTGACCACGTGTCATCCAAACCACCTAAAGAACTCTCATTGGGCCGAACTTTGAGTGCCTACCTCTCCAAAAACTCAAACGAAGCAAAGTTTGGACCAAGTTCGTCGTAACCATATGAAAAACTCTCTTTAGGACGAACTTTGGGTTCCGAGCTCTCAAATAAAGAAACGGAGTAAAGTTTTGACCATGTGTCATCCAAACTACCTAAAAAACTCTCACTGGGCTGAACTTTGAGTTCCTACCTCTCAAAAAACTCAAACGGAGCAAAGTTTGGACCAAGTTCGTCCAAACCATATGAAAAACTCTCATTGGGACGAACTTTGGTTTCCGAGCCGTCAAAAATTGAAACGGAGAAAAGTTTGGACCATGTGTCGTCCAAACCACCTAAATAACTCTCATTGGGCCAAACTTTGAGTTCCTAACTCTCGAAAAACTCAAACGGAGCAAAGTTTGGACCAAGTTCGTCCAAACCATATGAAAAGCTCTCTTTGGGACAAACTTTGGGTTCCGAGCTCCCAAAAACTTAAACGGAGCAAAGTTTGGACCATGTGTCGTCCAAACCACCTAAAGAACTCTCATTGGGCCGAACTTTGAGTTCCTAACTCTCCAAAAACTCAAACGTAGAAAAGTTTGGACCAAGTTCGTCGGAACCATTATAAAAGCTCTCATTGGGACGAACTTTGGGTTCCGAGCCCTCAAAAACTGAAACGGAGAAAAGTTTGGACCATGTGTCGTCCAAACCAATCTCAAATACAGAAACGGAGCAAAGTTTTGACCACGTGTCATCCAAACCACCTAAAGAACTCTCATTGGGCCGAACTTTGAGTGCCTACCTCTCCAAAAACTCAAACGAAGCAAAGTTTGGACCAAGTTCGTCAAAACCATTATAAAAGCTCTCATCGGGACGAACTTTGGGTTCCGAGCCGTCAAAAACTGAAACGGAGAAAAGTTTGGACCATTCGTCGTCCAAACCACCTAAAGAACTCTCATTGGGCCGAACATTGAGTTCCTAACTCTCCAAAAACTCAAACGTAGCAAAGTTTGGACCAAGTTCGTCCAAACCATATGAAACCTTCATTGGGACGAACTTTGGGTTCCGAGCTCTCAAAAACTGAAACGGAGCAAAGTTTGGACCATGTTTCGTCCAAACAACCTAAATAACTCTCATTGGGCCGAACTTTCAGTTCCTAAAGCTCGAAAAACTCAAACGTAGCAAAGTTTGGACATGTTCGTCCAAAGCATATGAAAAACTCTCTTTAGGACGAACTTTGGGTTCTGAGCTCTCAATAAAGAAACGGAGCAAAGTTTTGACCATGTGTTATCCAAACCACCTAAAGAACTCTCATTGGGCCGAACTTTGAGTGCCTACCTCTCCAAAACTCAAACAAGCAAAGTTGGACCAAGTTCGTCGTAACCATATGAAAACTCTCTTTAGGACGAACTTTGGGTTCCGAGCTCTCAAATAAAGAAAACGGAGTAAGTTTTGACCATGTGTCATCCAAACTACCTAAAAACTCTCCCTGGGCTGAACTTTGAGTTCCTACCTCTCAAAAAACTCAAACGGAGCAAAGTTTGGACCAAGTTCGTCCAAACCTATGAAAAACTCTCATTGGGACGAACTTTGGTTTCCGAGCCGTCAAAAATTGAAACGGAGAAAAGTTTGGACCATGTGTCGTCCAAACCACCTAAATAACTCTCATTGGGCCAAACTTTGAGTTCCCTAACTCTCGAAAAAAACTCAAACGGAGCAAAGTTTTGGACCAAGTTCGTCCAAACCATATGAAAAAGCTCTCTTGGGACAAACTTTGGGTTCCGAGCTCCCAAAAACTTAAACGGAGAAAAGTTTGGACCATTTGTCGTCAAAATGACCTAAAGAACTCTCGTTGGGCCGAACTTTGTGTTCCTACCTCTAAAAAAACTCAAACGGATCAAAGTTTGGACCAAGTTCGTCCAAACCATATGAAAAACTCTCATTGGGACGAACTTTGGTTTCCGAGCCCTCAAAAACTGAAACGGAGAAAAGTTTGGACCATGTGTCGTCCAAACGACCTTAATAACTCTCATCGGGCCGAACTATGAGTTCCTAACTCTCCAAAAACTCAAACGGAGCAAAGTTTGGACCAAGTTCTTCCAAACCATATGAAAAACTCTCATTGGGACGAACTTTGGGTTCCGAGCTCTCAATACAGAAACGGAGCAAAGTTTTGACCACGTGTCATCCAACCACCTAAAGAACTCTCATAAGGCCGAACTTTGAGTGCCTACCTCTCCAAAAACTCAATCGGAGCAAAGTTTCGACCAAGTTCGTCCAAACTAGGAAAAACTCTCATTGGGACGAACTTTGGGTTCCGAGCTCTCAAAAACTGAAACGGAGCAAAGTTTGGACCATGTGTCGTCCAAACCACCTAAAGAACTCTCATTGGGCCGAACTTTGAGTTCCTAACTCTCCAAAAACTCAAACGTAGAAAAGTTTGGACCAAGTTCGTCGGAACCATTATAAAAGCTCTCATTGGGACGAACTTTGGGTTCCGAGCCCTCAAAAACTGAAACGGAGAAAAGTTTGGACCATGTGTCGTCCAAACCAATCTCAAATACAGAAACGGAGCAAAGTTTTGACCACGTGTCATCCAAACCACCTAAAGAACTCTCATTGGGCCGAACTTTGAGTGCCTACCTCTCCAAAACTCAAACGAAGCAAAGTTTGGACCAAGTTCGTCGTAACCATATGAAAAACTCTCTTTAGGACGAACTTTGGGTTCCGAGCTCTCAAATAAAGAAACGGAGTAAAGTTTTGACCATGTGTCATCCAAACTACCTAAAAAACTCTCACTGGGCTGAACTTTGAGTTCCTACCTCTCAAAAACTCAAACGGAGCAAAGTTTGGACCAAGTTCGTCCAAACCATATGAAAAACTCTCATTGGGACGAACTTTGGTTTCCGAGCCGTCAAAAATTGAAACGGAGAAAAGTTTGGACCATGTGTCGTCCAAACCACCTAAATAACTCTCATTGGGCCAAACTTTGAGTTCCTAACTCTCGAAAAACTCAAACGGAGCAAAGTTTGGACCAAGTTCGTCCAAACCATATGAAAAGCTCTCTTTGGGACAAACTTTGGGTTCCGAGCTCCCAAAAACTTAAACGGAGCAAAGTTTGGACCATGTGTCGTCCAAACCACCTAAAGAACTCTCATTGGGCCGAACTTTGAGTTCCTAACTCTCCAAAAACTCAAACGTAGAAAAGTTTGGACCAAGTTCGTCGGAACCATTATAAAAGCTCTCATTGGGACGAACTTTGGGTTCCGAGCCCTCAAAAACTGAAACGGAGAAAAGTTTGGACCATGTGTCGTCCAAACCAATCTCAAATACAGAAACGGAGCAAAGTTTTGACCACGTGTCATCCAAACCACCTAAAGAACTCTCATTGGGCCGAACTTTGAGTGCCTAACTCTCCAAAAACTAAAACGTAGAAAAGTTTGGACCAAGTTCGTCAAACCATTATAAAAGCTCTCATCGGGACGAACTTTGGGTTCCGAGCCGTCAAAAACTGAAACGGAGAAAAGTTTGGACCATGTGTCGTCCAAACCACCTAAAGAACTCTCATTGGGCCGAACATTGAGTTCCTAACTCTCCAAAAACTCAAACGTAGCAAAGTTTGGACCAAGTTCGTCCAAACCATATGAAAACCTCTCATTGGGACGAACTTTGGGTTCCGAGCTCTCAAAAACTGAAACGGAGCAAAGTTTGGACCATGTTTCGTCCAATCAACCTAAATAACTCTCATTGGGCCGAACTTTCAGTTCCTAAAGCTCGAAAAACTCAAACGTAGAAAAGTTTGGACATGTTCGTCCAAAGCATATGAAAAACTCTCTTTAGGACGAACTTTGGGTTCTGAGCTCTCAAATAAAGAAACAGAGCAAAGTTTTGACCACGTGTCACTCCAAACCACCTAAAGAACTCTCATTGGGCCGAACTTGAGTGCCTACCTCTCCAAAAACTCAAACGAAGCAAAGTTTGGACCAAGTTCGTCGTAACCATATGAAAAACTCTCTTAGGACGAACTTTGGGTTCCGAGCTCTCAAATAAAGAAACGGAGTAAAGTTTTGACCATGTGTCATCCAAACTACCTAAAAAACTCTCACTGGGCTGAACTTTGAGTTCCTACCTCTCAAAAAAACTCAAACGGAGCAAAGTTTGGACCAAGTTCGTCCAACCATATGAAAAACTCTCATTGGACGAACTTTGGTTTCCGAGCCGTCAAAAATTGAAACGGAGAAAAGTTTGGACCATGTGTCGTCCAAACCACCTAAATAACTCTCATTGGGCCAAACTTTGAGTTCCTAACTCTCGAAAAACTCAAACGGAGCAAAGTTTGGACCAAGTTCGTCCAAACCATATGAAAAGCTCTCTTTGGGACAAACTTGGGTTCCGAGCCCTCAAAAACCGAAATGGAAAAGTTTGGACCATTTGTCCTCAAAATGACCTAAAGAACTCTCGTTGGGCCGAACTTTGTGTTCCTACCTCTAAAAAACTCAAACGGATCAAAGTTTGGACCAAGTTCGTCCAAACCATATGAAAAACTCTCATTGGGACGAACTTTGGTTTCCGAGCCCTCAAAAACTGAAACGGAGAAAAGTTTGGACCATGTGTCGTCCAAACGACCTTAATAACTCTCATCGGGCCGAACTATGAGTTCCTAACTCTCCAAAAACTCAAACGGAGCAAAGTTTGGACCAAGTTCCCCAAACCATAAAAACTCTCATTGGGACGAACTTTGGGTTCCGAGCTCTCAAATACAGAAACGGAGCAAAGTTTTGACCACGTGTCATCCAAACCACCTAAAAACTCTCATTGGGCCGAACTTTGAGTGCCTACCTCTCCAAAAACTCAAACGGAGCAAAGTTTGGACCAAGTTCGTCCAAACCATATGAAAAACTCTCTTTAGGACGAACTTTGGGTTCCGAGCTCTCAAATAAAGAAACGGAGTAAAGTTTTGACCATGTGTCATCCAAACTACCTAAAAAACTCTCACTGGGCTGAACTTTGAGTTCCTACCTCTCAAAAAACTCAAACGGAGCAAAGTTTGGACCAAGTTCGTCCAAACCATATGAAAAACTCTCATTGGGACGAACTTTGGTTTCCGAGCCGTCAAAAATTGAAACGGAGAAAAGTTTGGACCATGTGTCGTCCAAACCACCTAAATAACTCTCATTGGGCCAAACTTTGAGTTCCTAACTCTCGAAAAACTCAAACGGAGCAAAGTTTGGACCAAGTTCGTCCAAACCATATGAAAAGCTCTCTTTGGGACAAACTTTGGGTTCCGAGCTCCCAAAAACTTAAACGGAGCAAAGTTTGGACCATGTGTCGTCCAAACCACCTAAAGAACTCTCATTGGGCCGAACTTTGAGTTCCTAACTCTCCAAAAACTCAAACGTAGAAAAGTTTGGACCAAGTTCGTCGAAACCATTATAAAAGCTCTCATTGGGACGAACTTTGGGTTCCGAGCCCTCAAAAACTGAAACGGAGAAAAGTTTGGACCATGTGTCGTCCAAACCAATCTCAAATACAGAAACGGAGCAAAGTTTTGACCACGTGTCATCCAAACCACCTAAAGAACTCTCATTGGGCCGAACTTTGAGTGCCTACCTCTCCAAAAACTCAAACGAAGCAAAGTTTGGACCAAGTTCGTCGTAACCATATGAAAAACTCTCTTTAGGACGAACTTTGGGTTCCGAGCTCTCAAATAAAGAAACGGAGTAAAGTTTTGACCATGTGTCATCCAAACTACCTAAAAAACTCTCACTGGGCTGAACTTTGAGTTCCTACCTCTCAAAAAACTCAAACGGAGCAAAGTTTGGACCAAGTTCGTCCAAACCATATGAAAAACTCTCATTGGGACGAACTTTGGTTTCCGAGCCGTCAAAAATTGAAACGGAGAAAAGTTTGGACCATGTGTCGTCCAAACCACCTAAATAACTCTCATTGGGCCAAACTTTGAGTTCCTAACTCTCGAAAAACTCAAACGGAGCAAAGTTTGGACCAAGTTCGTCCAAACCATATGAAAAGCTCTCTTTGGGACAAACTTTGGGTTCCGAGCTCCCAAAAACTTAAACGGAGCAAAGTTTGGACCATGTGTCGTCCAAACCACCTAAAGAACTCTCATTGGGCCGAACTTTGAGTTCCTAACTCTCCAAAAACTCAAACGTAGAAAAGTTTGGACCAAGTTCGTCGGAACCATTATAAAAGCTCTCATTGGGACGAACTTTGGGTTCCGAGCCCTCAAAAACTGAAACGGAGAAAAGTTTGGACCATGTGTCGTCCAAACCAATCTCAAATACAGAAACGGAGCAAAGTTTTGACCACGTGTCATCCAAACCACCTAAAGAACTCTCATTGGGCCGAACTTTGAGTGCCTACCTCTCCAAAAACTCAAACGAAGCAAAGTTTGGACCAAGTTCGTCGTAACCATATGAAAAACTCTCTTTAGGACGAACTTTGGGTTCCGAGCTCTCAAATAAAGAAACGGAGTAAAGTTTTGACCATGTGTCATCCAAACTACCTAAAAAACTCTCACTGGGCTGAACTTTGAGTTCCTACCTCTCAAAAAACTCAAACGGAGCAAAGTTTGGACCAAGTTCGTCCAAACCATATGAAAAACTCTCATTGGGACGAACTTTGGTTTCCGAGCCGTCAAAAATTGAAACGGAGAAAAGTTTGGACCATGTGTCGTCCAAACCACCTAAATAACTCTCATTGGGCCAAACTTTGAGTTCCTAACTCTCGAAAAACTCAAACGGAGCAAAGTTTGGACCAAGTTCGTCCAAACCATATGAAAAGCTCTCTTTGGGACAAACTTTGGGTTCCGAGCTCCCAAAAACTTAAACGGAGCAAAGTTTGGACCATGTGTCGTCCAAACCACCTAAAGAACTCTCATTGGGCCGAACTTTGAGTTCCTAACTCTCCAAAAACTCAAACGTAGAAAAGTTTGGACCAAGTTCGTCGGAACCATTATAAAAGCTCTCATTGGGACGAACTTTGGGTTCCGAGCCCTCAAAAACTGAAACGGAGAAAAGTTTGGACCATGTGTCGTCCAAACCAATCTCAAATACAGAAACGGAGCAAAGTTTTGACCACGTGTCATCCAAACCACCTAAAGAACTCTCATTGGGCCGAACTTTGAGTGCCTACCTCTCCAAAAACTCAAACGAAGCAAAGTTTGGACCAAGTTCGTCGTAACCATATGAAAAACTCTCTTTAGGACGAACTTTGGGTTCCGAGCTCTCAAATAAAGAAACGGAGTAAAGTTTTGACCATGTGTCATCCAAACTACCTAAAAAACTCTCACTGGGCTGAACTTTGAGTTCCTACCTCTCAAAAAACTCAAACGGAGCAAAGTTTGGACCAAGTTCGTCCAAACCATATGAAAAACTCTCATTGGGACGAACTTTGGTTTCCGAGCCGTCAAAAATTGAAACGGAGAAAAGTTTGGACCATGTGTCGTCCAAACCACCTAAATAACTCTCATTGGGCCAAACTTTGAGTTCCTAACTCTCGAAAAACTCAAACGGAGCAAAGTTTGGACCAAGTTCGTCCAAACCATATGAAAAGCTCTCTTTGGGACAAACTTTGGGTTCCGAGCTCCCAAAAACTTAAACGGAGCAAAGTTTGGACCATGTGTCGTCCAAACCACCTAAAGAACTCTCATTGGGCCGAACTTTGAGTTCCTAACTCTCCAAAAACTCAAACGTAGAAAAGTTTGGACCAAGTTCGTCGGAACCATTATAAAAGCTCTCATTGGGACGAACTTTGGGTTCCGAGCCCTCAAAAACTGAAACGGAGAAAAGTTTGGACCATGTGTCGTCCAAACCAATCTCAAATACAGAAACGGAGCAAAGTTTTGACCACGTGTCATCCAAACCACCTAAAGAACTCTCATTGGGCCGAACTTTGAGTGCCTACCTCTCCAAAAACTCAAACGAAGCAAAGTTTGGACCAAGTTCGTCGTAACCATATGAAAAACTCTCTTTAGGACGAACTTTGGGTTCCGAGCTCTCAAATAAAGAAACGGAGTAAAGTTTTGACCATGTGTCATCCAAACTACCTAAAAAACTCTCACTGGGCTGAACTTTGAGTTCCTACCTCTCAAAAAACTCAAACGGAGCAAAGTTTGGACCAAGTTCGTCCAAACCATATGAAAAACTCTCATTGGGACGAACTTTGGTTTCCGAGCCGTCAAAAATTGAAACGGAGAAAAGTTTGGACCATGTGTCGTCCAAACCACCTAAATAACTCTCATTGGGCCAAACTTTGAGTTCCTAACTCTCGAAAAACTCAAACGGAGCAAAGTTTGGACCAAGTTCGTCCAAACCATATGAAAAGCTCTCTTTGGGACAAACTTTGGGTTCCGAGCTCCCAAAAACTTAAACGGAGCAAAGTTTGGACCATGTGTCGTCCAAACCACCTAAAGAACTCTCATTGGGCCGAACTTTGAGTTCCTAACTCTCCAAAAACTCAAACGTAGAAAAGTTTGGACCAAGTTCGTCGGAACCATTATAAAAGCTCTCATTGGGACGAACTTTGGGTTCCGAGCCCTCAAAAACTGAAACGGAGAAAAGTTTGGACCATGTGTCGTCCAAACCAATCTCAAATACAGAAACGGAGCAAAGTTTTGACCACGTGTCATCCAAACCACCTAAAGAACTCTCATTGGGCCGAACTTTGAGTGCCTACCTCTCCAAAAACTCAAACGAAGCAAAGTTTGGACCAAGTTCGTCGTAACCATATGAAAAACTCTCTTTAGGACGAACTTTGGGTTCCGAGCTCTCAAATAAAGAAACGGAGTAAAGTTTTGACCATGTGTCATCCAAACTACCTAAAAAACTCTCACTGGGCTGAACTTTGAGTTCCTACCTCTCAAAAAACTCAAACGGAGCAAAGTTTGGACCAAGTTCGTCCAAACCATATGAAAAACTCTCATTGGGACGAACTTTGGTTTCCGAGCCGTCAAAAATTGAAACGGAGAAAAGTTTGGACCATGTGTCGTCCAAACCACCTAAATAACTCTCATTGGGCCAAACTTTGAGTTCCTAACTCTCGAAAAACTCAAACGGAGCAAAGTTTGGACCAAGTTCGTCCAAACCATATGAAAAGCTCTCTTTGGGACAAACTTTGGGTTCCGAGCTCCCAAAAACTTAAACGGAGCAAAGTTTGGACCATGTGTCGTCCAAACCACCTAAAGAACTCTCATTGGGCCGAACTTTGAGTTCCTAACTCTCCAAAAACTCAAACGTAGAAAAGTTTGGACCAAGTTCGTCGGAACCATTATAAAAGCTCTCATTGGGACGAACTTTGGGTTCCGAGCCCTCAAAAACTGAAACGGAGAAAAGTTTGGACCATGTGTCGTCCAAACCAATCTCAAATACAGAAACGGAGCAAAGTTTTGACCACGTGTCATCCAAACCACCTAAAGAACTCTCATTGGGCCGAACTTTGAGTGCCTACCTCTCCAAAAACTCAAACGAAGCAAAGTTTGGACCAAGTTCGTCGTAACCATATGAAAAACTCTCTTTAGGACGAACTTTGGGTTCCGAGCTCTCAAATAAAGAAACGGAGTAAAGTTTTGACCATGTGTCATCCAAACTACCTAAAAAACTCTCACTGGGCTGAACTTTGAGTTCCTACCTCTCAAAAAACTCAAACGGAGCAAAGTTTGGACCAAGTTCGTCCAAACCATATGAAAAACTCTCATTGGGACGAACTTTGGTTTCCGAGCCGTCAAAAATTGAAACGGAGAAAAGTTTGGACCATGTGTCGTCCAAACCACCTAAATAACTCTCATTGGGCCAAACTTTGAGTTCCTAACTCTCGAAAAACTCAAACGGAGCAAAGTTTGGACCAAGTTCGTCCAAACCATATGAAAAGCTCTCTTTGGGACAAACTTTGGGTTCCGAGCTCCCAAAAACTTAAACGGAGCAAAGTTTGGACCATGTGTCGTCCAAACCACCTAAAGAACTCTCATTGGGCCGAACTTTGAGTTCCTAACTCTCCAAAAACTCAAACGTAGAAAAGTTTGGACCAAGTTCGTCGGAACCATTATAAAAGCTCTCATTGGGACGAACTTTGGGTTCCGAGCCCTCAAAAACTGAAACGGAGAAAAGTTTGGACCATGTGTCGTCCAAACCAATCTCAAATACAGAAACGGAGCAAAGTTTTGACCACGTGTCATCCAAACCACCTAAAGAACTCTCATTGGGCCGAACTTTGAGTGCCTACCTCTCCAAAAACTCAAACGAAGCAAAGTTTGGACCAAGTTCGTCGTAACCATATGAAAAACTCTCTTTAGGACGAACTTTGGGTTCCGAGCTCTCAAATAAAGAAACGGAGTAAAGTTTTGACCATGTGTCATCCAAACTACCTAAAAAACTCTCACTGGGCTGAACTTTGAGTTCCTACCTCTCAAAAAACTCAAACGGAGCAAAGTTTGGACCAAGTTCGTCCAAACCATATGAAAAACTCTCATTGGGACGAACTTTGGTTTCCGAGCCGTCAAAAATTGAAACGGAGAAAAGTTTGGACCATGTGTCGTCCAAACCACCTAAATAACTCTCATTGGGCCAAACTTTGAGTTCCTAACTCTCGAAAAACTCAAACGGAGCAAAGTTTGGACCAAGTTCGTCCAAACCATATGAAAAGCTCTCTTTGGGACAAACTTTGGGTTCCGAGCTCCCAAAAACTTAAACGGAGCAAAGTTTGGACCATGTGTCGTCCAAACCACCTAAAGAACTCTCATTGGGCCGAACTTTGAGTTCCTAACTCTCCAAAAACTCAAACGTAGAAAAGTTTGGACCAAGTTCGTCGGAACCATTATAAAAGCTCTCATTGGGACGAACTTTGGGTTCCGAGCCCTCAAAAACTGAAACGGAGAAAAGTTTGGACCATGTGTCGTCCAAACCAATCTCAAATACAGAAACGGAGCAAAGTTTTGACCACGTGTCATCCAAACCACCTAAAGAACTCTCATTGGGCCGAACTTTGAGTGCCTACCTCTCCAAAAACTCAAACGAAGCAAAGTTTGGACCAAGTTCGTCGTAACCATATGAAAAACTCTCTTTAGGACGAACTTTGGGTTCCGAGCTCTCAAATAAAGAAACGGAGTAAAGTTTTGACCATGTGTCATCCAAACTACCTAAAAAACTCTCACTGGGCTGAACTTTGAGTTCCTACCTCTCAAAAAACTCAAACGGAGCAAAGTTTGGACCAAGTTCGTCCAAACCATATGAAAAACTCTCATTGGGACGAACTTTGGTTTCCGAGCCGTCAAAAATTGAAACGGAGAAAAGTTTGGACCATGTGTCGTCCAAACCACCTAAATAACTCTCATTGGGCCAAACTTTGAGTTCCTAACTCTCGAAAAACTCAAACGGAGCAAAGTTTGGACCAAGTTCGTCCAAACCATATGAAAAGCTCTCTTTGGGACAAACTTTGGGTTCCGAGCTCCCAAAAACTTAAACGGAGCAAAGTTTGGACCATGTGTCGTCCAAACCACCTAAAGAACTCTCATTGGGCCGAACTTTGAGTTCCTAACTCTCCAAAAACTCAAACGTAGAAAAGTTTGGACCAAGTTCGTCGGAACCATTATAAAAGCTCTCATTGGGACGAACTTTGGGTTCCGAGCCCTCAAAAACTGAAACGGAGAAAAGTTTGGACCATGTGTCGTCCAAACCAATCTCAAATACAGAAACGGAGCAAAGTTTTGACCACGTGTCATCCAAACCACCTAAAGAACTCTCATTGGGCCGAACTTTGAGTGCCTACCTCTCCAAAAACTCAAACGAAGCAAAGTTTGGACCAAGTTCGTCGTAACCATATGAAAAACTCTCTTTAGGACGAACTTTGGGTTCCGAGCTCTCAAATAAAGAAACGGAGTAAAGTTTTGACCATGTGTCATCCAAACTACCTAAAAAACTCTCACTGGGCTGAACTTTGAGTTCCTACCTCTCAAAAAACTCAAACGGAGCAAAGTTTGGACCAAGTTCGTCCAAACCATATGAAAAACTCTCATTGGGACGAACTTTGGTTTCCGAGCCGTCAAAAATTGAAACGGAGAAAAGTTTGGACCATGTGTCGTCCAAACCACCTAAATAACTCTCATTGGGCCAAACTTTGAGTTCCTAACTCTCGAAAAACTCAAACGGAGCAAAGTTTGGACCAAGTTCGTCCAAACCATATGAAAAGCTCTCTTTGGGACAAACTTTGGGTTCCGAGCTCCCAAAAACTTAAACGGAGCAAAGTTTGGACCATGTGTCGTCCAAACCACCTAAAGAACTCTCATTGGGCCGAACTTTGAGTTCCTAACTCTCCAAAAACTCAAACGTAGAAAAGTTTGGACCAAGTTCGTCGAAACCATTATAAAAGCTCTCATTGGGACGAACTTTGGGTTCCGAGCCCTCAAAAACTGAAACGGAGAAAAGTTTGGACCATGTGTCGTCCAAACCAATCTCAAATACAGAAACGGAGCAAAGTTTTGACCACGTGTCATCCAAACCACCTAAAGAACTCTCATTGGGCCGAACTTTGAGTGCCTACCTCTCCAAAAACTCAAACGAAGCAAAGTTTGGACCAAGTTCGTCGTAACCATATGAAAAACTCTCTTTAGGACGAACTTTGGGTTCCGAGCTCTCAAATAAAGAAACGGAGTAAAGTTTTGACCATGTGTCATCCAAACTACCTAAAAAACTCTCACTGGGCTGAACTTTGAGTTCCTACCTCTCAAAAAACTCAAACGGAGCAAAGTTTGGACCAAGTTCGTCCAAACCATATGAAAAACTCTCATTGGGAAGAACTTTGGTTTCCGAGCCGTCAAAAATTGAAACGGAGAAAAGTTTGGACCATGTGTCGTCCAAACCACCTAAATAACTCTCACTGGGCCAAACTTTGAGTTCCTAACTCTCGAAAAACTCAAACGGAGCAAAGTTTGGACCAAGTTCGTCCAAACCATATGAAAAGCTCTCTTTGGGACAAACTTTGGGTTCCGAGCTCCCAAAAACTTAAACGGAGCAAAGTTTGGACCATGTGTCGTCCAAACCACCTAAAGAACTCTCATTGGGCCGAACTTTGAGTTCCTAACTCTCCAAAAACTCAAACGTAGAAAAGTTTGGACCAAGTTCGTCGAAACCATTATAAAAGCTCTCATTGGGACGAACTTTGGGTTCCGAGCCCTCAAAAACTGAAACGGAGAAAAGTTTGGACCATGTGTCGTCCAAACCAATCTCAAATACAGAAACGGAGCAAAGTTTTGACCACGTGTCATCCAAACCACCTAAAGAACTCTCATTGGGCCGAACTTTGAGTGCCTACCTCTCCAAAAACTCAAACGAAGAAAAGTTTGGACCAAGTTCGTCGTAACCATATGAAAAACTCTCTTTAGGACGAACTTTGGGTTCCGAGCTCTCAAATAAAGAAACGGAGTAAAGTTTTGACCATGTGTCATCCAAACTACCTAAAAAACTCTCACTGGGCTGAACTTTGAGTTCCTACCTCTCAAAAAACTCAAACGGAGCAAAGTTTGGACCAAGTTCGTCCAAACCATATGAAAAACTCTCATTGGGACGAACTTTGGTTTCCGAGCCGTCAAAAATTGAAACGGAGAAAAGTTTGGACCATGTGTCGTCCAAACCACCTAAATAACTCTCATTGGGCCAAACTTTGAGTTCCTAACTCTCGAAAAACTCAAACGGAGCAAAGTTTGGACCAAGTTCGTCCAAACCATATGAAAAGCTCTCTTTGGGACAAACTTTGGGTTCCGAGCTCCCAAAAACTTAAACGGAGCAAAGTTTGGACCATGTGTCGTCCAAACCACCTAAAGAACTCTCATTGGGCCGAACTTTGAGTTCCTAACTCTCCAAAAACTCAAACGTAGAAAAGTTTGGACCAAGTTCGTCGAAACCATTATAAAAGCTATCATTGGGACGAACTTTGGGTTCCGAGATCTCAAATACAGAAACGGATCAAAGTTTTGACCACGTGTCATCCAAACCACCGAAAGAACTCTCATTGGGCCGAACTTTGAGTGCCTACCTCTCCAAAAACTCAAACGAAGCAAAGTTTGGACCAAGTTCGTCGTAACCATATGAAAAACTCTCTTTAGGACGAACTTTGGGTTCCGAGCTCTCAAATAAAGAAACGGAGTAAAGTTTTGACCATGTGTCATCCAAACTACCTAAAAAACTCTCACTGGGCTGAACTTTGAGTTCCTACCTCTCAAAAAACTCAAACGGAGCAAAGTTTGGACCAAGTTCGTCCAAACCATATGAAAAACTCTCATTGGGACGAACTTTGGTTTCCGAGCCGTCAAAAATTGAAACGGAGAAAAGTTTGGACCATGTGTCGTCCAAACCACCTAAATAACTCTCATTGGGCCAAACTTTGAGTTCCTAACTCTCGAAAAACTCAAACGGAGCAAAGTTTGGACCAAGTTCGTCCAAACCATATGAAAAGCTCTCTTTGGGACAAACTTTGGGTTCCGAGCTCCCAAAAACTTAAACGGAGCAAAGTTTGGACCATGTGTCGTCCAAACCACCTAAAGAACTCTCATTGGGCCGAACTTTGAGTTCCTAACTCTCCAAAAACTCAAACGTAGAAAAGTTTGGACCAAGTTCGTCGAAACCATTATAAAAGCTATCATTGGGACGAACTTTGGGTTCCGAGATCTCAAATACAGAAACGGATCAAAGTTTTGACCACGTGTCATCCAAACCACCTAAAGAACTCTCATTGGGCCGAACTTTGAGTGCCTACCTCTCCAAAAACTCAAACGAAGCAAAGTTTGGACCAAGTTCGTCGTAACCATATGAAAAACTCTCTTTAGGACGAACTTTGGGTTCCGAGCTCTCAAATAAAGAAACGGAGTAAAGTTTTGACCATGTGTCATCCAAACTACCTAAAAAACTCTCACTGGGCTGAACTTAGAGTTCCTACCTCTCAAAAAACTCAAACGGAGCAAAGTTTGGACCAAGTTCGTCCAAACCATATGAAAAACTCTCATTGGGACGAACTTTGGTTTTCGAGCCCTCAAAAATTGAAACGGAGAAAAGTTTGGACCATGTGTTGTCCAAACCACCTAAATAACTCTCATTGGGCCAAACTTTGAGTTCCTAACTCTCGAAAAACTCAAACGGAGCAAAGTTTTGACCAAGTTCGTCCAAACCATATGAAAAGCTCTCTTTGGGACAAACTTTGGGTTCCGAGCTCCCAAAAACTTATACGGAGCAAAGTTTGGACCATGTGTCGTCCAAACCACCTAAAGAACTCTCATTGGGCCGAACTTTGAGTTCCTAACTCTCCATAAACTCAAACGTAGCAAAGTTTGGACCAAGTTCGTCCAAGCCATATGAAAAACTCTCATTGGGACGAACTTTGGGTTCCGAGCCCTCAAAAACTGAAACGGAGAAAAGTTTGGACCATGTGTCGTCCAAACCACCTAAATAACTCGCAATGGGCCGAACTTTGAGTTCCTAACTCTCCAAAAACTCAAACAGAGCAAAGTTTGGACATAGTTCGTCCAAACCATATGAGAAGCTCTTTTTGGGACGAACTTTGGGTTCCGAGCTCTCAAAAACTTAAACGGAGCAAAGTTTGGACCATGTGTCGTCCAAACCACCTAAAGAACTCTCATTGGGCCGAACTTTGAGTTCCTAATTCTCCAAAAACTCAAACGGAGCAAAGTTAGGACCCAGTTCGTCCAAACCATAGGAAAAACTCTCATTGGGACGAACTTTTGGTTCCGAGCTCTCAAATACAGAAACGGAGCAAAGTTTTGACCATGTGTCATCCAAACCACCTAAAGAACTCTCATTGGGCCGAACTTTGAGTGCCTACCTCTCCGAAAACTCAAACGGAGACAAGTTTGGACCAAGTTCGTCCGAACCATATGAAAAACTCTCATTGGGACGAACTTTTGCTTCCGAGCTCTCAAAAACTGAAACGGAGCAAAGTTTGGACCATGTGTCGTCCAACCACCTAAAGAACTCTCATTGGGCCGAACTTTGAGTTCCTAACTCTCCAAAAACTCAAACGTAGCAAAGTTTGGACCAAGTTCTTCCAAACCATATGAAAAACTCTCATTGGGACGAACTTTGGGTTCCGAGCCCTCAAAAACTGAAACGGAGAAAAGTTTGGACCATGTGTCGTCCAAACCACCTAAATAACTCGCAATGGGCCGAACTTTGAGTTCCTAACTCTCCAGAAACTCAAACAGAGCAAAGTTTGGACATAGTTCGTCCAAACCATATGAAAAGCTCTTATTGGGACGAACTTTGGGTTCCGAGCTCTCAAAAACTTGAACGGAGCAAAGTTTGGACCATGTGTCGTCCAACCACCGAAAGAACTGTCATTGGGCCGAACTTTGAGTTCCTAACTCTCCAAAAACTCAAACGGACCAAAGTTTGGACCAAGTTCGTCCAAACCATAGGAAAAACTCTCATTGGGACGAACTTTGGGTTCCGAGCTCTCAAACACAGAAACGGAGCAAAGTTTTGACCATTTGTCATCCAAACCACCTAAGAACTCTCATTCGGCCGAACTTTGAGTGCCTACCTCTCCAAAAACTCAAACGGAGAAAAGTTTGGACCAAGTTCGTCGGAACCATATGGAAAACTCTCATTGGGACGAACTTTTGCTTCCGAGCTCTCAAAATCTCAAACGGAGCATAGTTTGGACCATTTGTCGTCCAAACCACCTAAAGAACTCTCATTGGGCCGAACATTGAGTTCCTAACTCTCCAAAAACTGAAACGTAGCAAAGTTTGGACAAAGTTCTTCCAAACCATATGAAAAACTCTCATTGGTACGAACTTTGGGTTCCGAGCTCTCAAAAACTTAAACGGAGCAAAGTTTGGACCATGTTTCGTCCAAACAACCTAAATAACTCTCATTGGGCCGAACTTTGAGTTCCTAAAGCTCGAAAAACTCAAACGTAGCAAAGTTTGGACATGTTCGTCCAAACCATATGAAAAACTCTCTTTAGGACGAACTTTGGGTTCCGAGCTCTCAAATACAGAAACGGAGTAAAGTTTTGGCCATGTGTCATCCAAACCACCTAAAGAACTCTCATTGGGTCGAACTTTGAGTTCCTACCTCTCAAAAAACTCAAACGGAGCAAAGTTTGGACCAACTTCGTCCAAATAATATGAAAAACTCTCATTGGGACGAACTTTGGGTTCCGAGCTCTCAAAAACTGAAACGGAGCAAACTTTGGACCATGTTTCATCCGAACAACCTAAATAAGTCTCATTGGGCCGAACTTTGAGTTCCTAAAGCTCGAAAAACTCAAACGGAGCAAAGTTTGGACCAAGTTCGTCGAACCATATGAAAAACTCTCATTGGGACGAACTTTGGCTTCCGAGCTCTCAAAAACTGAAACGGAGCAAAGTTTGGACCATGTGTCGTCCAAACCACCTAAAGAACTCTCATTGGGCCGAACATTGAGTTCCTAACTCTCCAAAAACTCAAACGTAGCAAAGTTTGGACCAAGTTCGTCCAAACCATATGAAAAACTCTCTTTGGGACGAACTTTGGGTTCCGAGCCCTCAAAAACTGAAACGGAGAAAAGTTTGGACCATGTGTCATCCAAACCACCTAAATAACTCGCATGTGGCCGAACTTTGAGTTCCTAACTCTCCAAAAACTCAAACGGAGCAAAGTTTGGACCAAGTTTGTCACACCCCCTCCCGGACCACCTGCTAGCTTAGCCCGAAAGATGGCGTGAAGCCAACGGACATCGTCCTCCTCTAACGATACCCGCTGACCCTCCTGAACGTTGAACCTGATAAACATACTAATCATAGATATAAAGCATTCAACATGAAACAGAACACAGCGGAATCCCTGAAAAAAAACTTCCAACAAACACGAGGTGCCGCCCTGACATAACTTGGTTCGGATAATAACCTGATATAGATGGAGCAACCAAAAACATATACAACTAGGGTTTATACAACCACGACCTCTAGGACTATATTATCCAATCCTTACAAAACATTTACAATATGAACATACTCAATATACAACTCCACCCACGTACTGGAACTTGTTCTGGAACTTTCAGCAGACGTTGGAAGTGTATCAGGCACCGGGAGCTCAATCTCTACCTGAAAGTGGAAAAACATTTTGAAAGAATGAGTTATGGAGCCCAGTGAGTGACTAACTTTAAAACTCTAAATCCGGAAGTCAAAACACGTGATAAACCTTTAAACGTATAAATATGCTCAATTCAAGCGTTTAACGTAAACGTGTAATGAAAAAGGCTTTCTAAAATATCTCGCAAGTTCGTCATTAAAAATCTAGCAAGGCATATCAAGTACATCAAACGTTTTAACTAACATGACCGATCTACGTTGTGTAGGGCACGCCCAGTACAACCAACGTTTACTAGTCCTACGATGTAGTGGGGCCCGCCCAGCACTCCCATCGTCTTTGTCGTAGTGGGGCCCGCCCAGCACTCACGACAGCATCGTTGTCACGGAGTACACTCAACGTCAACAACGGAATATAACCTGTGTGCACACGGTACCATATAGCCTCGGGCTCAATATCTCAGTCATGTAGTCAATAGAAATCTAAGAGAAACCACATGAAAACATTAAAACATGCCTGCTTATCGTTATCTTTCGTAAAACTTAAACTTACTCAGCTTGCTCGTGAAAAACTGAAAATCGTTTAAAAGTACTTCCTAATCCATACTTTACTTTAAAAGATATCGTTTCAGCTACTTTTCATAAAGTCATTAGCCACGTGCTCGTATATAAACCTCATTAGAAAATCTGAGCTCAGAACTCATGCTTGGAACTGTTCATAAAAACCATGTATCATTCATAGAAAAGCATGTAAACATATAAACATGAACAACCGTCGGAAACCATTTTCGAAATTCATTTTGTCACTCACTGTCTTATCTAGTTCCCCGGTTTGTAGACTCGACCTATTTCCTCTTGGCCTGTCAAATAACCAAAACCGAGCATTAGAACTATAGATAGCTTTGTCTTTCCATGCTCATGAATTTTTAAACAATTGGATTAAGAATCACATTCACATTCTACTTTCCAGATTTTCCAGATTCTATACCCTAACTTCCAACACCCATAACTTCCTCAATACTTAACCAAAATTAATGAAATACACATCAAACTTTTCATTTTCGAACACTCTACAACTTACCTGAAGAAATGAAAATGAGATTCCCAACCGATTGGCCCAGAATTGCCCCGAACACAGACAACACAGATTCGAGGTTCTCTGCTACCCTTTATCTAACTCCTGCAATTAACCCTACTTAAAGTCATTTTTGGCTCACCAAATCTTCATGAAAGTTGTAGGAAATTGAATAAGCTTTGCAACCATACCAAATAGAGCTTCTGATTCGACTTGTACACCCCAGAATGCTCAAAACACCAGAGAACACCAGAGATCCTCCTGGTTTGCTCGAAAATCCTGTGCTCTGTTTTCCATTCCAAAAACCATTAACTTCTCATACGTTTTAGCTCAAGCTTCCTTCATGAAATTTGTTAGAAAATGAACTAACTTTCAAGAAATTTAAATCTCACCTCTTAGTTCCTTCTGTGTAGCTCAAACCGAATCAAAAACCAGAGGTTGACAGGTTGTACTCAGATTCTGCTATGGCTGGCTTTGCATGAGCTTTTCTTATCTTCTTCAACCTCCAAACCACGAAATTCTTCTTCTTCTTCCTCCTTCAATCTCTCCTTAAAGTGCTCTGAAAGTTTGGATGGAAAAAGATGAGAAATTAAATGAAAATGGGCTGATAAAAAGTCAAGTCGGTGGTGGGTTTTTGTGCTGTCAATTCCCACTCATTTTCTCTTTTTTTTTTTTCCTTTTGTTTTGCTGATTTCTTTTCCTTTTCCTTTTCTTTCTTCTTTATTTCCATTCTTTTCTTTTCTTTTCCTTCCTTCTTTATTCCTAAATTAATAACTTCCAACAAATTTAATCCAACCATGAAACCACAATAGATGACAAGAGAAAATGTTCAAAGGAAAGTCCCGGGTTTACAAAGTTCATCCAAACCATATGAAAAACTCTCATTGGGACGAACTTTGGGTTCCGAGCTCTCAAATACAGAAACGGAGCAAGGTTTTGACCATGTCTCATCCAAACCACCTAAAGAACTCTCATTGGGCCGAACTTTGAGTGCCTACCTCTCCAAAAACTCAAACGGAGCAAAGTTTGGACCAAGTTCGTCGGAACCATATGAAAAACTCTCATTGGGACGAACTTTGGCTTCCGAGCTCTCAAACACTGAAACGGAGCAAAGTTTGGACCATGTGTCGTCCGAACCACCTAAAGAACTCTCATTGGGCCGAACTTTGAGTTCCTAACTCTCCAAAAACTCAAATGTAGCAAAGTTTGGACCCAGTTCGTCCAAACCATATGAAAAACTCTCATTGGGACGAACTTTGGGTTCCGAGCTCTCAAAAAGTGAAACGGAGCAAACTTTGGACCATGTTTCGTCCATACAACCTAAATAACTCTCATTGGGTCGAACTTTGAGTGCCTACCTCTCCAAAAACTCCAACAGAGCAAAGTTTGGACCAAGTTCGTTGGAACCATATGAAAAACTCTCATTGGGACGAACTTTGGCTTCCGAGCTCTCAAAAACTGAAACGGAGAAAAGTTTGGACCATGTGTCGTCCAAACCACCTAAAGAACTCTCATTGGGCGGAACTTTGAGTTCCTAACTCTCCAAAAACTCAAACGTAGCAAAGTTTGGACCAACTTCGTCCAAATAATATGAAAAACTCTCATTGGGACGAACTTTGGGTTCCGAGCTCTCAAAAAGTGAAACGGAGCAAACTTTGGACCATGTTTCGTCCAAACAATCTAAATAACTCTCATTGGGCCGAACTTTGAGTGCCTACCTCTCCAAAAACTCAAACGGAGCAAAGTTTGGACCAAGTTCGTCGAACCATATGAAAAACTCTCATTGGGACGAACTTTTGCTTCCGAGCTCTCAAAAACTGAAACGGAGTAAGGTTTGGACCATGTGTCGTCCAAACCACCTAAAGAACTCTCATTGGGCCGAACTTTGAGTTCCTAACTCTCCAAAAACTCAAACGTAGCAAAGTTTGGACCAAGTTCGTCCAAACCATATGAAAAACTCTCATTGGGAAGAACTTTGGCTTCCGAGCTCTCAAAAACTGAAACGGAGAAAAGTTTGGACCATGTGTCGTCCAAACCACCTAAATAACTCGCATTGGGCCGAACTTTGAGTTCCTAACTCTCCAAAAACTCAAACGTAGCAAAGTCTGGACCAAGTTCGTCCAAACCATATGAAAAACTCTCATTGGACGAACTATGGGTTCCAAGCTCTCAAAAACTGAAACGGAGCAAAGTTTGGACAGGTTTCGTCCAAACAACCTAAATAACTCTCATTGGGCCGAACTTTGAGTTTCTAAAGCTCGAAAAAATCAAACGTAGCAAAGTTTCGACATGTTCGTCCCAAGCATATGAAAAACTCTCTTTAGGACGAACTTTGGGTTCCGAGCTCTCAAATACAGAAACGGTGCAAAGTTTTCACCATGTGTCATCAAAACCACCTAAAGAACTCTCATTGGGCTGAACTTTGAGTTCCTACCTCTCAAAAAACTCAAACGAAGCAAAGTTTGGACCAAGTTCGTCCAAACCATTTGAAAAACTCCCATTGGGACAACTTTGGGTTTCGAGCCTTAAAAAACTGAAACGGAGAAAAGTTTCGACCATGTGTCGTCCAAACCACCTAAATAACTCGCATTGGGGCGAACTTTGAGTTCCTAACTCTCCAAAAACTCAAACAGAGCAAAGTTTGGACCAAGTTCGTCCAAACCATATGAAAAGCTCTCTTTGGGACGAACTTTGGATTCCGAGCTCTAAAAAACTGAAACGGAGAAAAGTTTGGACCATGTGTCGTCCAAACCACCTAAATAACTCGCATTGGGCCGAACTTTGAGTTCCTAACTCTCCAAAAACTCAAACAGAGCAAAGTTTGGACCAAGTTCGTCCAAACCATATGAAAAGCTCTCTTTGGGACGAACTTTGGATTCCGAGCTCTAAAAAACTGCAACGGAGAAAAGTTTGGACCATGTGTCGTCCAAACCACCTAAATAACTCGCATTGGGCCGAACTTTGAGTTCCTAACTCTCCAAGAACTCAAACAGAGCAAAGTTTGGACCAAGTTCGTCCAAACAATATGAAAAGCTCTCTTTGGGAATAACTTTGGGTTCCGAGCTCTCAAAAACTGAAACGGAGAAAAGTTTGGACCATGTGTCGTCCAAACCACCTAAATAACTCGCATTGGGCCGAACTTTGAGTTTCTAACTCTCCAAAAACTCAAACAGAGCAAAGTTTGGACCAAGTTCGTCCAAACCATATGAAAAGCTCTCTTTGGGACGAACTTTGGGTTCCGAGCTCTCAAAAACTGAAACGGAGAAAAGTTTGGACCATGTGTCGTCCAAACCACCTAAAGAACTCTCATTGGGCCGAACTTTGAGTTCCTAACTCTCCAAAAACTCAAACGTAGCAAAGTTTGGACAAAGTTCGTCCAAACCATATGAAAAACTCTCATTGGGACGAACTTTGGGTTCCGAGCTCTCAACAAGTGAAACGGAGCAAACTTTGGACCATGTTTCGTCCAAACAACATAAATAACTCGCATTGGGCCGAACTTTAAGTTCCTAACTCTCCAAAAACTCAAACAGAGCAAAGTTTGGACCAAGTTCGTCCAAACGATATGAAAAGCTCTCTTTGGGACGAACTTTGGGTTCCGAGCTCTCAAAAACTGAAACGGAGAAAAGTTTGGACCATGTGTCGTCCAAACCACCTAAATAACTCCCATTGGGCCGAACTTTGAGTTCCTAACTCTCCAAAAACTCAAACAGAGCAAAGTTTGGACCAAGTTCGTCCAAACCATATGAAAAGCTCTCCTTGGGACGAACTTTGGGTTCCGAGCTCTCAAAAACTGAAACGGAGAAAAGTTTGGACCATGTGTCGTCCAAACCACCTAAATAACTCGCAATGGGCCGAACTTTGAGTTCCTAACTCTCCAAGAACTCAAACAGAGCAAAGTTTGGACCAAGTTCGTCCAAACCATATGAAAAGCTCTCTTTGGGACGAACTTTGGGTTCCGAGCTCTCAAAAACTGAAACGGAGAAAAGTTTGGACCATGTGTCGTCCAAACCACCTAAATAACTCGCATTGGGCCGAACTTTGAGTTCCTAACTCTCCAAAAACTCAAACTGAGAAAAGTTTGGACCAAGTTCGTCCAAACCATATGAAAAGCTCTCTTTGGGACGAACTTTGGGTTCCGAGCTCTCAAAAACTGAAACGGAGAAAAGTTTGGACCATGTGTCGTCCACCTAAAGAACTCTCATTGGGCCGAACTTTGAGTTCCTAACTCTCCAAAAACTCAAACGTAGCAAAGTTTGGACAAAGTTCGTCCAAACCATATGAAAAACTCTCATTGGGACGAACTTTGGGTTCCGAGCTCTCAACAAGTGAAACGGAGCAAACTTTGGACCATGTTTCGTCCAAACAACCTAAATAACTCTCATTGGGCCGAACTTTGAGTGCCTACCTCTCCAAGAACTCAAACGGAGCAAAGTTTGGACCAAGTTCGTCGAACCATATGAAAAACTCTCATTGGGACGAACTTTGGTTTCCGAGCTCTCAAAAAGTGAAACGGAGCAAAGTTTGGACCATGTGTCATCCAAACCACCTAAAGAACTCTCATTGGGCCGAACTTTGAGTTCCTAACTCTCCAAAAACTCAAACGTAGCAAAGTTTGGACCAAGTCCGTCCAAACCATATGAAGAACTCTCATTGGGACGAACTTTGGGTTCCGAGCCCTCAAAAACTGATACGGAGATAAGTTTGGACCATGTGTCGTCCAAACCACCTAAATAACTCGCATTGGGCTGAACATTGAGTTCTTAACTCTCCAAAAACTCAAACGTAGCAAAGTCTGGACCAATGTTGTGAAACCCCCAAGAAATGGATCTAACAACCTTGCTGAAAAACAAGACCTTTAGATCTCAAATCTGAAAACCCCAAAACCGATTTGAAAATCAACCCAAGGAAAGTAAAAAACCGGATTACCTTGTCGATCAAATATCTCAAGGCAAGAAGCTTGCTTGAGATTCGAATCACTCCACAAGCATGATTGATCAAGTCAAGCTTGAATGATTCTCAACATGCAACCTAAACTACATAGAATTGCAAAGAAACTTAGCACTAGGCTAATGGAAAAGCTCAAAGGCTCTTTTTACTACATTTCCAAGTCTTCCTTTTCAAATACAACATACATGGCTTTTTATAGCCTCAAAATGAAACTCTAGAGTAACCTATGGTCATTTGAAGAGTTGTAACTCTCGTCCTCATCAATACCATAATGACCACTAGCTATATTGTAACCTAAAACATTGATATCAAAACTTAAAAACTGAAAATTACATAAAAACTCCCTTAAATCCGAGAATTAAAAATCCCATCAACAAACTATGTCTTGTAACCTCCCAAAGTATAAATGAAGCTCTACTTGATTTAGTTTGAAGTAGCTTGAAGTATGGTTCCATCATTGATGCTTGACTTGCACTAAATGAACTTGACATGTAGTTGAGTTCCTTCAATGCTAGTTGACTTCAATTTGACTTCATTTAATGCAACGTAATTTTGAATATGTTTTTGGCATAACACAAGACATCTTGGTTCATATCATCCTCCCCTTCTTCAAGAGGATTCGTCCTCGAATCTTGTTGTGAGACATTGCTGTAAAAACATGTTAAGAAAAGAAAACACAAAGGACCTCACAACACTTTTTTATGTGCTCACACTCATGAAAATTTAGGCCACTCTTGTTTGCACTCATTTTCACAAATCACTCGGTATAAACTTGCATTCTCATCTCTCAAAATTGGAAGTGGAAAAGCCAAGGTAATTTGCAATTCTTGTAATTGAAAGCATATATCAAACAAGTTGAACCTCTACGAAGGATTCCAAATTAATATTATGAAATGAGAGAATAGATGGATAGAATGTGATATTGAAAATGAATTATATGGAGGATGGAAGACCAAATTTAAAGCCAATGGACAGACTTTAAACAAAGAAGTTACAATTCTGAAACTAATGGCTGGAAAATTCAATGAGCAGAAATGTAACTGTCCATATTTAATGCATAAAAACCAACTCTTGCTTAAATTGAATATGTAACTGATGTAATCAGCAAGTGAAAAGCCATATTAAAACACATTTGATGAATTTATATCAATGCAATTCGGATCTATAAGGCTTTGGAGGCAAAAATGAAATGAACAAAACAAGAACACACATTCTCGGGTATAGCAGTTTTTCCAGAACAGATTGCAAAAGTTCAGACGTTTCACCCTAAAAAAATTTGAATTAGAAATTCATGAAGTAGACAAAGTTGTAGCTTAAACAAAGATCTACAATATCATAGAAGACATTAAGATGAAAAGACCTACGGAAATATGAGTTTTCAGAGCGTTTAGTAAGACTACGAAACTGGACAGATTTAAAAAAATAACCAGAAAAGTAAAAAAAATAAATTCAAGAGAAACACAAAGGAAACATATATCCGATCTTGAACCTAAAGCTCTGATACCAAATGTTGTGAAACCCCCAAGAAATGGATCTAACAACCTTGCTGAAAAACAAGACCTTTAGATCTCAAATCTGAAAACCCCAAAACCGATTTGAAAATCAACCCAAGGAAAGTAAAAAACCGGATTACCTTGTCGATCAAATATCTCAAGGCAAGAAGCTTGCTTGAGATTCGAATCACTCCACAAGCATGATTGATCAAGTCAAGCTTGAATGATTCTCAACATGCAACCTAAACTACATAGAATTGCAAAGAAACTTAGCACTAGGCTAATGGAAAAGCTCAAAGGCTCTTTTTACTACATTTCCAAGTCTTCCTTTTCAAATACAACATACATGGCTTTTTATAGCCTCAAAATGAAACTCTAGAGTAACCTATGGTCATTTGAAGAGTTGTAACTCTCATCCTCATCAATACCATAATGACCACTAGCTATATTGTAACCTAAAACATTGATATCAAAACTTAAAAACTGAAAATTACATAAAAACTCCCTTAAATCCGAGAATTAAAAATCCCATCAACAAACTATGTCTTGTAACCTCCCAAAGTATAAATGAAGCTCTACTTGATTTAGTTTGAAGTAGCTTGAAGTATGGTTCCATCATTGATGCTTGACTTGCACTAAATGAACTTGACATGTAGTTGAGTTCCTTCAATGCTAGTTGACTTCAATTTGACTTCATTTAAGTTTGAAAGAAAGAAAAATGAGATAGAATGGAAAGCAAACAAAGATATAATCTGTTTAGAGCTAAAGCTCTGATACCAAATGATAAAGGAACTACCTCAATTATGCTTGAGAACTCCCCTTATTTCCAGGCGAACCCCCACAACAATAATAAGAATAACCCCAATAACAAGATGATAGAACAACCCCAAGAAAGTTAAACAGATTTGGCTTGGAAGGATGATCAAAGATCAAGAAGAAAGGAGAACTCGTTCCTAACTTCAAGATTTCGAACTCTTCACAATCTAATTGATCAAACTAGATTGAAAGTCCTAGGCATGCATTCTAAACACAAGAATACAAAGAAAGCTTAAAAGCTTGAGAGAGACTAAACTCAATCTAAGGTTTTCATTCAAATTCAACTTGTTTTCAAATGACAAATTACATCCATATTTATACTAAATGAAAAGACATCATGAAAGGATGCAACCCTTCATCTATGTGGACTAAATTTAACCCCTAACTTTTCAAATCCATGCATGAACCTTCATAAATACAAGTTCATGAATTCACAAGATACATAATACATTAAATATGTGAATGAATATGGATTTTAGATTCATTGTGTCTTTTGGTTGAATAGTTGTCTTTCTAAGCTTGAATGGATGCAACTCTTGGTCATTGGAGCTTGTGGCACAATGATTGCCTCATGATTGGATTTAATTGAAGTTGACATCCATGAAGCTTCATTCGAGCTTGATTGAGCTGCTTGAGCTTCAAATTCATCTTCTTGAGCTGGTGGAGCTTGGAATTTTTTTCTAGCTCTTCTTGAATGTTTTTTTTTCCTTATCAACCAAGTTCGTCCAAACCATATGAAAAACTCTCATTGGACGAACTATGGGTTCCAAGCTCTCAAAAACTGAAATGGTGCAAAGTTTTGACCAAGTGTCATCCAAACCACCTAAAGAACTCTCATTGGGCCGAACTTTGAGTGCCTACCTCTCCAAAAACTCAAACGGAGCAAAGTTTGGACAAAGTTCGTCGGAACCATATGAAAAACTCTCATTGGGACGAACTTTGGCTTCCGAGCTCTCAAAAACTAAAAAAGGAGCAAAGTTTGGACAATGTGTCGTCCAAACCACCTGAAGAACTCTCATTGGGCCGAACTTTGAGTTCCTAACTCTCCAAAAACTCAAACGTAGCAAATTTTGGACAAAGTTTGTCCAAACCGTATGAAAAACTCTCATTGGGACGAACTTTTGGTTCCGAGCTCTCAAAAAGTGAAACGGAGCAAACTTTGGACCATGTTTCGTCCAAACAACCTAAATAACTCTCATTGGGCCGAACTTTGAGTGCCTACCTCTCCAAAAACTCAAACGGAGCAAAGTTTGGACCAAGTTCGTCGGAACCATATGAAAAACTCTCATTGGGACGAACTTTGGCTTCCGAGCTCTCAAAAACTAAAACAGGAGCAAAGTTTGGACAATGTGTCGTCCAAACCACCTAAAGGACTCTCATTGGGCCGAACTTTGAGTTCCTAACTCTCCAAGAACTCAAACGTAGCAAAGTTTGGACAAAGTTCGTCCAAACTGAATGAAAAACTCTCATTGGGACGAATTTGGGTTCCGAGCTCTCAAAAAGTGAAACGGAGCAAACTTTGGACCATGTTTCGTCCAAACAACCTAAATAACTCTCATTGGGCCGAACTTTGAGTGCCTACCTCTCCAAAAACTCAAACGGAGCAAACTTTGGACCAAGTTCGTCGAACCATATGAAAAACTCTCATTGGGACGAACTTTGGCTTCCGAGCTCTCAAAAACTGAAACAAAGCAAAGTTTGGACCATGTTTCGTCCAAACCACCTAAATAACTCTCATTGGGCCGAACTTTGAGTTCCTAAAGCTCGAAAAACTCAAACGTAGAAAAGTTTGGACCAAGTTCGTCCAAACCATATGAAAAACTCTCTTTAGGACGAACTTTGGGTTCCGAGCTCTCAAATACAGAAACGGAGACAAATTTGGACAATGTGTCGTCCAAACCACCTAACGAACTATCATTGGGCCGAACTTTGAGTTCCTACCTCTGAAAAAACTCAAACGGAGAAAAGTTTGGACCATGTTCATCAAAACCATATGAAAAACTCTCATTGGGACGAACTTTGAGTTCCGAGCTCTCAAAACACTGAAACCGAGCAAAGTTTGGACCATGTTTCATCCAAACCACCTAAATAGCTCTCATTGGGCCGAACTTTGAGTTCCTAACGCTCGAAAAACTCAAACGGAGCAAAGTTTGGACCAAGTTCGTCCAAACCATATGAAAAACTCTCATTGGGACGAACTTTGGGTTCCGAGCTCTCAAAAAACTGAAACAGAGCAAAGTTTGGACCATGTTTCATCCAAACCACCTAAATAGCTCTCATTGGGCCGAACTTTGAGTTCCTAACGCTCGAAAAACTCAAACGGAGCAAAGTTTGGAACAAGTTCGTGCAAACCATATGAAAAACTCTCATTGGGATGAACTTTTGGTTCCGAGCTGTAAAAACTGAAACGGAGAAAATTTTGGACCACGTGTCGTCCAAACCACCTAAAGAACTCTCATTGGGCCGAACTTTGAGTTCCTAACTCTCCAAAAACTCAAACGGAGCAAAGTTTCGACAAAGTTCGTCCAAACCATATGAAAAACTTTCATTGGGACGAACTTTCGGTTCCGAGCTCTCAAATACTGAAACGGAGCAAAGTTTGGGCCATGTGTCGTCCAAACCACCTAAAGAACTCTCATTGGGTCGAACTTTGAGTTCCTAACTCTCCAAAAACTCAAACGGAGCAAAGTTTGGACAAAGTTCGTGCAAACCATATGAAAAACTCTCATTGGGACGAAGTTTTGGTTCCGAGCTCTAAAAACTGAAACGGAGCAAATTTTTTACCATGTGTCGTCCAAACCACCTAAAGAACTCTCATTGGGCCGAACTTTGAGTTCCTAACGCTCCAAAAACTCAAACGGAGCAAAGTTTGGACCAAGTTCGTCCAAACCATATGAAAAACTCTCATTGGGACGAACTTCCGGTTCCGAACTCTCAAATACTGAAACGGAGCAAAGTTTGAACCATATGTCGTCCAAACCACCTAAGGAACTCTCATGGGGCCGAACTTTGAGTTCCTAACTCTCAAAAAACTCAAACGGAGCAAAGTTTGGACCAAGTTCGTCCAAACCATATGAAAAACTCTCATTGGGACGAAATTTTTGTTCCGAGCACTCAAATACTGAAACGGAGCAAACTTTGGATCACGTGTCATCCAAACTACCTAAAGAACTCTCATTCGGCCGAACTTTGAGTTCCTTACTCTCCAAAAACTCAGACGAAGCAAAGTTTGGACCAAGTACGTCCAAACCATATGAAAAACACTCCTTGGGACGAAATTTGTGTCCGAGCATTCAAAAACTGAAACGGAGCAAAGTTTGAATCATGTGTCGTCCAAACCACCAAAAGAACTCTCATTGCGACGAACCTTCAGTTCCTAACTCTCTAAAAACTCAAACGGAGCAAAGTTTGGACCAAGTTCGTCCAAACCACATGAAAAACTCTAATTGGGACGAACTTTGTGTTCCAAGCCCTCAAATACTGATACGGTGCAAAGTTTAGACCTTTCGGTTCCGAGCCACCTAAAGAACTCTCATTGGGCCGAACTTTGAGTTCCTAACTCTCTAAAAACTCAAAGGGAGCAATGTTTGGACAACCTTCGTCCAAACCATATGAAAAACTCTCATTGGGACGAACTTTCGGTTCCGACCTCTCAAATACTGAAACGGAGCCAAGTTTGAACCATGTGTCGTCCAAACCACCTAAAGAACTCTCATTGGGCCGAACTTTGAGTTCCTAACTCTCCAAAAACTAAAACGGAGAAGAGTTTGGACCAAGTTCATCCAAACCATATGAAAAACTCTCATTGGGACGAACTTTGGGTTTCGAGCTCTTAAATACTGAAACGGAGCAATGCTTGGACCATGTGTCGTCGAAACCACCTAAAAAACTCTCATTGGGCCGAACTTTGAGTTCCTAACTCTCCAAAAACTCAAACATAGCAAAGTTTGGACCAAGTTCTTCAAACCATATGAAAAACTCTCATTGGGACGAACTTTCGGTTCCGAGCTCTCAAATACTGAAACGGAGCACAGTTTGAACCATGTGTCGTCCAAACCACCTAAAGAACTCTCATTGGGCCGAACTTTGAGTTCTTAACTCTCCAAAAACTCAAACGGAGCAAAGTTTGGACCAAGTTCGTCCAAACGATATGAAAAACTCTCATTGGGAAGAACTTTCGGTTCCAAGCTTTCAAATACTGAAATGGAGCAAAGTTTGGATCACGTGTCGTGCAAACTACCTAAAGAACTCTCATTGGGCCGAACTTTGAGTTGCTTACTCTCCAAAAACTCAAACGGAGCAAAGTTTGGACCAAGTTCGTCCAAACCATATGAAAATCACTCATTGGGACGAAATTTGTGTTCCGAGCTTGCAAAAACTGAAACGGAGCAAAGTTTGAACCATGTGTCGTCCAAACCACCTAAAGAACTCTCATTGCGACGAACTTTCACTTTCTAACTCTCCAAAAACTCAAACGGAGCAAAGATTGGACCAAGTTCGTCCAAACCAAATGAAAAACTCTCATTGAGACGAACTTTGGGTTCCGAGCTCTCAAATACTGAAACCGAGAAAAGTTTGAACCATGTGTCGTCCAAACCACGTAAAGAACTCTCATTGGGCCGAACTTTGAGTTCCTTACTCTCCAAAAACTCAAACGGAGCAAAGTTTGGACAATGTTCATCCAAACCATATGAAAAACTCTCATTGGGACGAAATTTGGGTTCCGAGCTCTGAAATACTAAAACAGTGCAAAGTTTGGACCATGTGTCGTCCAAACCACCTAAAGAACTCTCATTGGGCCGAACTTTGAGTTCCTAACTCTCCAAAAACTCAAACATAGCAAAGTTTGGACCAACTTCTTCAAACCATATGAAAAACGCTCATTGGGACGAACTTTCGGTTCCGAGCTCTCAAATATTGAAACGGAGCAAAGTTTGGATCACGTGTCATCCAAACGACGTAAAGAGCTCTCATTGGGCCGAACTTTGAGTTCCTTACTCTCCAAAAACTCAGACGGAGCAATGTTTGGAACAAGTTCGTCCAAACCATATGAAGAACACTCATTGAGACGAAATTTGTGTTCCGAGCTTTCAAAAAATGAAACGGAGGAAAGTTTGAACCATGTGTCGTCCAAAGCACCTAAAGAACTCTCATTGGGCCGAACTTTGAGTTCCTTACTCTCCAAAAACTCAAACGGAACAAGATAATCCAAACCATATGAAAAACACTCATTGGGACGAACTTTGGGTTCCAAGCTCTCAAATACTGAAACGGAGCAAAGTTTGAACCATGTGTCGTCCAAAGCACCTAAAGAACTCTCATTGGGCCGAACTTTGAGTTCCTTACTCTCCAAAAACTCAAACGGAGCAAAGTTTGGAACAAGATAATCCAAACCATATGAAAAACTCTCATTGGGACGAACTTTGGGTTCCAAGCTCTCAAATACTGAAACAGAGCAAAGTTTGAACCATGTGTCGTCCAAATACCTAAAGAACTCTCATTGGGCCGAACTTTGACTTCCTTACTCTCCAAAAACGCAAACGGAGCAAAGTTTGGAACAAGATAATCCAAACCATATGAAAAACACTCATTGAGACGAACTTTGGGTTCCAAGCTCTCAAATACTGAAACGGAGCAAAGTTTGAACCATGTGTCATCCAAAGCACCTAAAGAACTCTCATTGGGCCGAACTTTGAGTTCCTTACTATCCAAAAACTCAAACGGAGCAAAGTTTGGAACAAGATAATCCAAACCATATGAAAAACTCTCATTGGGACGAACTTTGGGTTCCAAGCTATCAAATACTGAAACGGAGCAAAGTTTGAACCATGTGTCGTCCAAATACCTAAAGAACTCTCATTGGGCCGAACTTTGAGTTCCTCACTCTCCAAACACGCAAACGGAGCAAAGTTTGGAACAAGATAATCCAAACCATATGAAAAACTCTCAATTGGACGAACTTTGGGTTCCAAGCTCTCAAATACTGAAACGGAGCAAAGTTTGAACCATGTGTCGTCCAAACAACCTAAAGAACTTTCATTGGGCCGAACTTTGAGTTCCTTACTATCCAAAAACTCAAACGGAGCAAAGTTTGGAGCAAGTTCATCCAAACCATATGAAAAACTCTCATTGGGGCGAACTTTGGGTTTCGAGCTCTGAAATACTGAAACGGAGCAAAGTTTGGACCATGTGTCGTCAAAACCACCGAAAGAACTCTCATTGGGCCGAACTTTGAGTTCCTAACTCTCCAAAAACTGAAACGGAGCAAAGTTTGGACCAAGTTCGGCCAAACCATATGAAAAACTCTCATTGGGACGAACTTTCGGTTCCGAGCTCTCAAATACTGAAACGGAGCAAAGTTTTGATCACGTGTCGTCCAAACTACCTAAAGAACTCTCATTGGGCCGAACTTTGAGTTCCTTACTCTCCAAAAACTCAAACGGAGAAAAGTTTGGTCCAAGTTCTCCAAACCATATGAAAAACACTCATTGGGACGAAATTTGTGTCCCGAGCTTTCAAAAACTGAATTGGAGCAAAGTTTGAACTATGTGTCGTCCAAACCACCTAAAGAACTCTCATTGCGACGAACTTTCAGTTCCTAACTCTACAAAATCTCAAACGGAGCAAAGTTTGGATCAATTCTTCCAAACCATATGAAAAACTCTCATTGGGACAAACTTTGGCTTCCGAGCTCTGGAATACTGAAACGGTGCAAAGTTTGGACCATGTGTCGTCCAAACCACCTAAAGAACTCTACTTGGGCCGAACTTTGAGTTCCTAACTCTCCAAAAACTCAAACGGAGCAAAGTTTTGACCAAGTTCATCCAAACCATATGAAAAACTCTCATTGGGGCGAACTTTCGGTTCCGAGCTCTCAAATACTGAAACGGAGAAAAGTTTTGATCACGTGTCGTTTAAACTACCTAAAGAACTCTCATTGGGCCGAACTTTGAGTTCCTTACTCTCCAAAAACTCAAACGGAGAAAAGTTTGATCCAAGTTCGTCCAAACCATATGAAAAACTCTTATTGGGACGAACTTTTGGTTCCGAGCTCTGAAATACTAAAATAGTGCAAAGTTTTGACCATGTGTCGTCCAAACCACCTAATGAACTCTCATTGGGCCGAACTTTGAGTTCCTAACTCTCAAAAATCTCAAACGGACCAAAGTTTGAACCAAGATCATCCAAACCATATGAAAAACTCTCATTGGGACAAACTTTGGTTTCCGAGCTCTGAAATACTGAAACGGTGCAAAGTTCAAACCATGTGTCGTCCAAACCACCTAAAGAACTCTCATTGGGCCGAAGTTTGGGTTCCTAACTCTGCAAAAACTCTAACGGAGCAAAGTTTGGACCAAGTTCGTCCAAACCAAAGGAAAAACTCTCATTGAGACGAACTTTGGGTTCCGAGCTCTCAAATACTGAAACGGAGAAAAGTTTGGACCATCAGTCGTCCAAACCACCTAAAGAACTCTCATTGGGCCGAACTTTGAGTTCCTTACTCTCCAAAAACTCAAACGGAGCAAAGTTTGGACCAAGTTCATCCAAACCATATGAAAAACTCTCATTGGGACAAACTTTGGCTTCCGAGCTCTGAAATACTGAAACGGTGCAAAGTTTGGACCATGTGTCGTCCAAACCACCTAAAGAACTCTCATTGGGCCGAACTTTGAGTTCCTAACTGTCCAAAAACTCAAACGGAGAAAAGTTTGGACCAAGTTCATCCAAACCATATGAAAAACTCTCATTGGGACGAACTTTCGGTTCCGAGCTGTCAAATACTGAAACGGAGCAAAGTTTTGATCACTTGTCGTCCAAACTACCTAAAGAACTTTCATTGGGCCGAACTTTGAGTTCCTTACTCTCCAAAAACTCAAACGGAGAAAAGTTTGGTCCAAGTTCGTCCAAACCATATGAAAAACACTCATTGGGACGAAATTTGTGTCCCGAGCTTTCAAAAACTGAAACGGAGCAAAGTTTGAACCATGTGTCGTCCAAACCACCTAAAGAACTCTCATTGCGACGAACTTTAAGTTCCTAACTCTACAAAAACTCAAACGGACCAAAGTTTGGACCAATTCGTCCAAACCATATGAAAAACTCTCATTGGGACAAACTTTGGCTTCCGAGCTCTGAAATACTGAAACGGTGCAAAGTTTGGACCATGTGTCATCCAAACCACCTAAAGAACTCTCATTGGGCCGAACTTTGAGTTCCTAACTCTCCAAAAACTCAAACGGAGCAAAGTTTGGACCAAGTTCATCCAAAGCATATGAAAAACTCTCATTGGGGCGAACTTTGGGTTTCGAGCTCTGAAATACTGAAACGGAGCAAAGTTTGGACCATGTGTCGACCTAACCACCTAAAGAACTCTCATTGGGCCGAACCTTTAGTTCCTAACTCTCCAAAAACTCAAACGGAGCAAAGTTTGGACAAACTTCGGCCAAACCATATGAAAAACTCTCATTGGGACGAACTTTCGGTTCCGAGCTCTCAAATACTGAAACGGAGCAAAGTTTTGATCACGTGTCGTCCAAACTACCTAAAGAACTCTCATTGGGCCGAACTTTGACTTCCTTACTCTCCAAAAACTCAAACGGAGAAAAGTTTGGACCAAGTTTATCCAAACCATATGAAAAACTCTTATTGGGACGAACTTTTGGTTCCGAGCTCTGAAATACTAAAATAGTGCACAGTTCTGACCATGTGTCGTCCAAACCACCTAAAGAACTCTTATTGAGCCGAACTTTGAGTTCCTAACTCTCCAAAAACTGAAACGGAGCAAAGTTTGGACCAAGTTCGGCCAAACCATATGAAAAACTCTCATTCGGACGAACTTTTGGTTCCGAGCTCTCAAATACTGAAACGGAGCAAAGTTTTGATCACCTGTCGTCCAAACTACCTAAAGAACTCTCATTGGGCCGAACTTTTAGTTCCTTACTCTCCAAAAACTCAAACGGAGCAAACTTTTGACCAAGTTCGTCCGAATCAAATGAAAAACTCTCATTGAGAAGAACTTTGGGTTCCGAGCTCTCAAATACTGAAACGGAGCAAAGTTTGAACCTTGTGTCGTCCAAACCACGCAAAGAACTCTCATTGGGCCGAACTTTGAGTTCCTTACTCTCCAAAAACTCAAACGGAGCAAAGTTTGGACCAAGTTCATCCAAACCATATGAAAAACTCTCATTGGGACGAAATTTGGGTTCCGAGGTCTGAAATACTAAAACAGTGCAAAGTTTGGACCATGTGTCGTCCAAACCACCTAAAGAACTCTCATTGGGCCGCACTTTGAGTTCCTAACTCTCCAAAAACTCAAACAGAGCAAAGTTTGGACCAAGTTCGTCCAAACCATATGAAAAACACTCATTGGGACGAAATTATTGTCCCGAGCTTTCAAAAACTGAAACGGAGAAAAGTTTGAACCATCTGTCGTCCAAACCACCTAAAGAACTCTCATTGCGACGAACTTTCAGTTCCTAACTCTACAAAAACTCAAACGGAGCAAACTTTTGACCAAGTTCGTCCGAATCAAATGAAAAACTCTCATTGAGAAGAACTTTGGGTTCCGAGCTCTCAAATACTGAAACGGAGCAAAGTTTGAACCTTGTGTCGTCCAAACCACGTAAAGAACTCTCATTGGGCCGAACTTTGAGTTCCTTACTCTCCAAAAACTCAAACGGAGCAAAGTTTGGACCAAGTTCATCCAAACCATATGAAAAACTCTCATTCGGACGAACTTTGGGTTCCAAGCTCTCAAATACTGAAACGGAGCAAAGTTTGAACCATGTGTCGTCCAAACAACCTAAAGAACTCTCATTGGGCCGAACTTTGAGTACCTTACTCTCCAAAAACTCAAACGGAGCAAAGTTTGGACCAAGTTCATCCAAACCATATGAAAAACTCTCATTGGGACGAACTTTGGGTTCCGAGGTCTGAAATACTAAAACAGTGCAAAGTTTGGACCATTTTTCGTCCCAACCACCTAAAGAACTCTCATTGGGCCGAACTTTGAGTTCCTAACTCTCCAAAAACTCTCATTGGGACGAACTGTGGGTTCCGAGCTCTCAAATACTGAAACAGAGAAAAGTTTGGACCATCTGTCGTCCAAACCACCTAAGGAACTCTCATTGGGCAGAACTTTGAGTTCCTTACTCTCCAAAAACTCAAACAGAGCAAAGTTTGGACCAAGTTCTTCCAAACCATATGAAAAACGCTCATTGGGACGAACTTTCGGTTCCGAGCTCTCAAATATTGAAACGGAGCAAAGTTTGGATCACGTGTCATCCAAACGACCTAAAGAGCTCTCATTGAGCCGAACTTTGAGTTCCTTACTCTCCAAAAACTCAAACGGAGCAAAGTTTGGACCAAGTTCGGCCAAACCATATGAAAAACTCTCATCGGGACGAACTTTCGGTTCCGAGCTATCAAATACTGAAACAGAGCAAAGTTTTGATCACGTATCGTCCAAACTACCTAAAGAACTCTCATTGGGCCAAACTTTGAGTTCCTTACTCTCCAAAAACTCAAACGGAGCAAAGTTTGGACCAAGTTCGTCCAAACCATATGAAAAACACTCATTGGGACGAAATTATTGTCCCGAGCTTTCAAAAACTGAAACGGAGAAAAGTTTGAACCATCTGTCGTCCAAACCACCTAAAGAACTCTCATTGCGACGAACTTTCAGTTCCTAACTCTACAAAAACTCAAACGGAGCGAAGTTTGGACCAATTCGTCCAAAGCATATGAAAAACTCTCATTGGGACAAACTTTTGCTTCCGAGCTCTGAAATACTGAAACGGTGCAAAGTTTGGACCATGTGTCGTCCAAACCACCTAAAGAACTCTCATTGGGCCGAACTTTGAGTTCCTAACTCTCCAAAAACTCAAACGGAGCAAAGTTTGGACCAAGTTCATCCAAAACATATTAAAAACTCTCATTGGGGCGAACTTTGGGTTCCGAGCTCTCAAATACTGAAACGGAGCAAAGTTTGAACCATGTGTCGTCCAAACCACGTAAAGAACTCTCATTGGGCCGAACTTTGAGTTCCTTACTCTCCAAAAACTCAAACGGAGAAAAGTTTGGACCAAGTTCATCCAAAACATATGAAAAACTCTCATTGGGACGAAATTTGGGTTCCGAGCTCTGAAATACGAAAACAATGCAAAGTTTGGACCATGTGTCGTCCAAACCACCTAAAGAACTCTCATTTGGCCGAACTTTGAGTTCACTCTCCAAAAACTCAAACAGAGCAAAGTTTGGACCAAGTTCTTCCAAACCATATGAAAAACGCTCATTGGGACGAACTTTCGGTTCCGAGCTCTCAAATATTGAAACGGAGCAAAGTTTGGATCACGTGTCATCCAAACGACCTAAAGAGCTCTCATTGGGCCGAACTTTGAGTTCCTTACTCTCCAAAAACTCAGACGGAGAAATGTTTGGAACAAGTTCGTCCAAACCATATGAAGAACACTCATTGGGACGAAATTTGTGTTCTGAGCTTTCAAAAACTGAAACGGAGCAAAGTTTGAACCATGTGTCGTCCAAAGCACCTAAAGAACTCTCATTGGGCCGAACTTTGAGTTCCTTACTCTCGAAAAACTCAAACGGAGCAAAGTTTGGAACAAGATAATCCAAACCATATGAAAAACTCTCATTGGGACGAACTTTGGGTTCCAAGCTCTCAAATACTGAAACGGAGCAAAGTTTGAACCATGTGTCGTCCAAATACCTAAAGAACTCTCATTGGGCCGAACTTTGAGTTCCTTACTCTCCAAAAACTCAAACGGAGCAAAGTTTGGAACAAGATAATCCAAACCATATGAAAAACTCTCATTGGGACGAACTTTGGGTTCCAAGCTCTCAAATACTGAAACGGAGCAAAGTTTGAACCATGTGTCATCCAAATACCTAAAGAACTCTCATTGGGCCGAACTTTGAGTTCCTAACTCTCAAAAAACTCAAACGGAGCAAAGTTTGGAACAAGATAATCCAAACCATATGAAAAACTCTCATTGGGACGAACTTTGGGTTCCAAGATCTCAAATACTGAAACGGAGCAAAGTTTGAACCATGTGTCGTCCAAATACCTAAAGAACTCTCATTGGGCCGAACTTTGAGTTCCTTACTCTCCAAAAACTCAAACGGAGCAAAGTTTGGAACAAGATAATCCAAACCATATGAAAAACACTCATTGGGACGAACTTTGGGTTCTAAGCTCTCAAATACTGAAACGAAGCAACGTTTGAACCATGTGTCGTCCAAACAACCTAAAGAACTCTCATTGGGCCGAACTTTGAGTACCTTACTCTCCAAAAACTCAAACGGAGCAAAGTTTGGATCAAGTTCATCCAAACCATATGAAAAACTCTCATTGGGACGAACTGTGGTTTCCGAGCTCTCAAATACTGAAACAGAGCAAAGTTTGGACCATCTGTCGTCCAAACCACCTAAAGAACTCTCATTGGGCCGAACTTTGAGTTCCTTACTCTCCAAAAACTAAAACAGAGCAAAGTTTGGACCAAGTTCGGCCAAACCATATGAAAAACTCTCATTTGGACGAACTTTCGGTTCCGAGCTCTCAAATACTGAAACAGAGCAAAGTTTTGATCACGTATCGTCCAAACTACCTAAAGAACTCTCATTGGGCCGAACTTTGAGTTTCTTACTCTCCAATAACTCAAACGAAGCAAAGTTTGGACCAAGTTCGTCCAAACCATATGAAAAACACTCATTGGAACGAAATTTGTGTCCCGAGCTTTCAAAAACTGAAACGGAGAAAAGTTTGAACCATCGTCGTCCAAACCACCTAAAGAACTCTCATTGCGACGAACTTTCAGTTCCTAACTCTACAAAAACTTAAACGGAGCGAAGTTTGGACCAATTCGTCCAAACCATATGAAAAACTCTCATTGGGACAAACTTTGGCTTCCGAGCTCTGAAATACTGAAACGGTGCAAAGTTTGGACCATGTGTCGTCCAAACCACCTAAAGAACTCTCATTGGGCCGAACTTTGAGTTCCTAACTCTCCAAAAACTCAAACGGAGCAAAGTTTGGACCAAGTTCATCCAAACCATATGAAAAACTCTCATTGGGGCGAACTTTGGGTTTCGAGCTCTGAAATACTGAAACGGAGCAAAGCTTGGACCATGTGTCGTCCAAACCACCTAAAGAACTCTTATTGGCCCGAACTTTGAGTTCCTAACTCTCCAAAAACTGAAACGGAGCAAAGTTTGGACCAAGTTCGGCCAAACCATGTGAAAAACTCTCATTGGGACGAACTTTCGGTTCCGAGCTCTCAAATACTGAAACGGAGCAAACTTTTGATCACGTGTCGTCCAAACTTTTGAGTTCTTTACTCTCCAAAAACGCGAACGGAGCAAAGTTTGGAACAAGATAATCCAAACCATATGAAAAACTCTCATTGGGACGAACTTTGGGTTCCGAGCTCTCAAATACTGAAACGGAGAAAAGTTTGGACTATGTGTCATCCAAAGCACCTAAAGAACTCTCATTCGGCCGAACTTTGAGTTCTTTACTCTCCAAAAACTCAAACGGAGCAAAGTTTGGACCAAGATAATCCAAACCATATGAAAAACTCTCATTGGGACGAACTTTGGGTTCCGAGCTCTCAAATACTGAAACGGAGCAAAGTTTGAACCACGTGTCGTGCAAACAACCTAAAGAACTCTCATTGGGCCGAACTTTGAGTTCCTTACTCTCTAAAACTCAAACGGAGCGAAGTTTGGACCAAGTATATCCAAACCATATGAAAAACTCTCATTGGGACGAACTTTGGGTTCCGAGCTCTCAAATACTGAAACGAAGCAAAGTTTGGCCCATGTGTCATCCAAAGCACCTAAAGAACTCTCATTGGGCCAAACTTTGAGTTCCTTACCCTCCAAAAACTCAAACGGAGGAAAGTTTGGACCAAGATCATCCAAACCATATGATAAACTCTCATTGGGACGAACTTTGCGTTCCGAGCTCTCAAATACTGAAACGGAGCATAGTTTGGACCATCTATCGTCCAAACCAGCTAAAGAACTCTCATTGGGCCGAACTTTAAGTTCCTTACTCTTCAAAAACTCAGATGGAGCAAAGTTCCACCAAGTTCGTCCAAACCATATGAAAAACTCTCATTGGGACAAACTTTGGCTTCCGAGCTCTGAAATACTGAAACGGTGCAAAGTTTTGACCATGTGTCGTCCAAACCACCTAAAGAACTCTCATTGGGCCGAACTTTACGTTCCTTACTCTTCAAAAATCCAGACGGAGCAAAGTTCCACCAAGTTCGTCCAAACCATATGAAAAACTCTCATTGGGACAAACATTGGCTTCCGAGTTCTGAAATACTGAAACGGTGCAAAGTTTGGACCATGTGTCGTCCAAACCACCTAAAGAACTCTCATTGGGCCGAACTTTGAGTTCTTAACTCTCCAAAAACTCAAACGGAGCAAAGTTTGGACCAAGTTCGTCCAAACCATATGAAAAACTCTCACTGGGACGAACTTTGGGTTCCGAGCTCTCAAATACTGAAACGGAGGACAGTTTGGTGCATGTGTCATCCAAAGCACCTAAAGAACTCTCATTGGGTCGAACTTTGAGTTCATTACTCTCCAAAAACTCAAACGGAGCAAACTTTGGAACAAGATAATCCAAACCATATGAAAAACTCTCATTGGGACGAACTTTGGGTTCCGAGCTCTCAAATACTGAAACGGAGAAAAGTTTGAACCATGTGTCGTCCAAACAACCTATAGAACTCTCATTGGGCCGAACTTTGAGTTCCTTACTCTCCAAAATCTTAAACGGAGAGAAGTTTGGACCAAGTTTATCCAAACCATATGAAAAACTCTCATTGGGACGAACTTTGGGTTCCGAGCTCTGAAATACTAAAATAGTGCAAAGATGTGACCATGTGTCTTCCAAACCACCTAAAGAACAATCATTGGGCCGAACTTTGAGTACCTAACTCTCCAAAAACTCAAACAGAGCAAAGTTTGGACCAAGTTCTTCCAAACCATATGAAAAACTCTCATTGGGACAAACTTTGGGTTTCGAGGTCTCAAATACTGAAACGGTGGAAAGTTTGGACCATGTGTCGTCCAAACCACCTGAAGAACTCTCATTGGGTCGAACTTTGAGTTCTTAACTCTCCAAAAACTCAAACGGAGAACGGTTTGGACCAAGTTCATCCAAACCATATGAGAAACTCTCATTGGGACGAACTTTGGGTTCCGAGCTCTGAAATACTAAAACAGTGCAAAGTTTGGACCATTTGTCGTCCAAAACACCTAAAGAACTCTCATTGGGCCGAACTTTGAGTTGCTAACTCTCCAAAAACTCAAACAGAGCAAAGTTTGGACCAAGTTCTTCCAAACCATATGAAAAACTCTCAGTGGGACGAACATTCGGTTTCGAGCTCTCAAATACGAAAACGGTGGAAAGTTTGGACCATGTGTCGTGCAAACCACCTAAAGAACTCTCATTGGGCTGAACTTTGAGTTCTTAACTCTCCAAAAACTCAAACGGAGCAAAGTTTGGACCAAGTTCGTCCAAACCATATGAAAAACTCTCATTGGGACGAACTTTGGGTTCCGAGCTCTCAAATACTGAAACGAAGCAAAGTTTGGACCATGTGTCATTCAAAGCACCTAAAGAACTCTCATTGGGCCGAACTTTGAGTTCCTTACTCTCCAAAAACTCAAACGGAGCAAAGTTTGGACCAAGTTCGTCAAAACCATATGAAAAACTCTCATTGGGACGAACTTTGGGTTCCGAGCTCTCAAATAATGAAACGGAGCAAAGTTTGGACCATCTGTCGTCCAAACCACCTAAAGAACTCTCATTGGGCCGAACTTTGAGTTCCTTACTCTCCAAAAACTCAGACGGAGCAAAGTTTGGACCAAATTCGTCCAAACCATATGAAAAACTCTCATTGGGACAAACTTTAGCTTCCGAGCTCTGAAATATTGAAACGGTTCAAAGTTTGGACCATGTGTCGTCCAAACCACCTAAAGAACTCTCATTGGGCCGAACTTTGAGTTCCTAACTCTCCAAAAACTCAAACGGAGCAAAGTTTGGACCAAGTTCGTCCAAACCATATGAAAAACTCTCATTGGGACGAACTTTGGGTTCCGAGATCTCAAATACAGAAACGGAGCAAAGTTTGGACTATGTATCATCCAAAGCACCTAAAGAACTCTCATTGGGCCGAACTTTGAGTTCCTTACTTTCCAAAACCTCAAACGGAGAAAAGTTTGGAACAAGATAATCCAAACCATATGAAAAACTTTCATTGGGACGAACTTTGGGTTCCGAGCTCTCAAATATAGAAACGGAGCAAAGTTTCAACCATGTGTCGCCCAAACAACCTAAAGAACTCTCATTGGGCCGAACTTTGAGTTCCTTACTCTCCAAAAACTCAAACGGAGCAAAGTTTGGACCAAGTTCGTCCAAACCATATGAAAAACTCGCTTCGGGACGACATTTGGGATTCGAGCTCTCAAATACTGAAACGGAGCAAAGTTTGAGCATGTGTCGTCCAAACAACCTAAAGAACTCTCATTGGGCCGAACTTTGAGTTCTTAACTCTCCAAAAACTCAAACGGAGAACGGTTTGGACCAAGTTCGTCCAAACCATATGAGAAACTCTCATTGGGACGAACTTTGGGTTCCGAGCTCTGAAATACTAAAACAGTGCAAAGTTTGGACCATTTGTCGTCCAAACCACCTAAAGAACTCTCATTGGGCCGAACTTTGAGTTCTTAACTCTCCAAAAACTCAGACGGAGCAAAGTTTTGACCAAGTTCGTCCAAACGATATGAAAAACTCTCATTGGGACGAACTTTGGGTTTCGAGCTCTCAAATACTGAAACGGTGGAAAGTTTGGACCATGTGTCGTCCAAACCACCTAAAGAACTCTCATTGGGCCGAACTTTGAGTTCTTAACTCTCCAAAAACTCAAACGGAGCAAAGTTTGGACCAAGTTCGTCCAAACCATATGAAAAACTCTCATTGGGACGAACTTTGGGTTCCGAGCTCTCAAATACTGAAACGAAGACAAGTTTTGACCATGTGTCATCCAAAGCACCTAAAGAACTCTCCATGGGCCGAACTTTGAGTTCCTTACTCTCCAAAAACTCAAACGGAGCAAAGTTTGGAACAAGATAATCCAAACCATATGAAAAACAATCATTGGGACGAACTTTGGGTTCCGAGCTCTCAAATACTGAAACGGAGCAAAGTTTCAACCATGTGTCGCCCAAACAACCTAAGGAACTGTCATTGGGCCGAACTTTGAGTTCCTTACTCTCTAAAAACTCAAACGGAGAAAAGTTTGGACCAAGTTCATCCAAACCATATGAAAAACTCTCATTGGGACGAACTTTGGGTTCCGAGGTCTGAAATACTAAAACAGTGCAAAGTTTGGACCATTTTTCGTCCCAACCACCTAAAGAACTCTCATTGGGCCGAACTTTGAGTTCCTAACTCTCCAAAAACTCAAACAGCGCAAAGTTTGAACCAAGTTCTTCCAAACCATATGAAAAACACTCATTGGGACGAACTTTCGGTTTCGAGCTCTCAAATACTGAAACGGTGGAAAGTTTGGACCATGTGTCGTCCAAACCACCTAAAGAACTCTCATTGGGCCGAACTTTGAGTTCTTAACTCTCCAAAAACTCAAACGGAGCAAAGTTTGGACCAAGTTCGTCCAAACCATATGAAAAACTCTCATTGGGACGAACTTTGGGTTCCGAGCTCTCAAATACTGAAACGAAGCAAAGTTTGGACCATGTGTCATCCAAAGCACCTAAAGAACTCTCATTGGGCCGAACTTTGAGTTCCTAACTCTCCAAAAACTCAAACGGAGAAAAGTTTGAAACAAGATAATCCAAACCATATGAAAAACTCTCATTGGAACGAACTTTGGGTTCCGAGCTCTCAAATACTTAAACGGAGCAAAGTTTCAACCATGTGTCGCCCAAACAACCTAACGAACTCTCATTGGGCCGAACTTTGAGTTCCTTACTCTCTAAAAACTCAAACGGAGCAAAGTTTGGACCAAGTTCATCCAAACCATATGAAAAACTCTCATTGGGACGAACTTTGGGTTCCGAGCTCTGAAATACTAAAACAGTGAAAAGTTTGGACCATGTGTCGTCCAAACCACCTAAAGAACTCTCATTGGGCCGAACTTTGAGTTCCTAACTCTCCAAAAACTCAAACAGCGCAAAGTTTGAACCAAGTTCTTCCAAACCATATGAAAAACTCTCATTGGGACGAACTTTGGGTTTCGAGCTCTCAAATACTGAAACAGTGGAAAGTTTGGACCATGTGTCGTCCAAACCACGTAAAGAACTCTCATTGGGCCGAACTTTGAGTTCTTAACTCTCCAAAAACTCAAACGGAGCAAAGTTTGGACAAAGTTCGTCCAAACCATATGAAAAACTCTCATTGGGACGAACTTTGGGTTCCGAGCTCTCAAATAATGAAACGAAGCAAAGTTTTGACCATGTGTCATCCAAAGCACCTAAAGAACCCTCCATGGGCCGAACTTTGAGTTCCTTACTCTCCAAAAACTCAAACGGAGCAAAGTTTGGAACAAGATAATCCAAACCATATGAAAAACAATCATTGGGACGAACTTTGGGTTCCGAGCTCTCAAATACTGAAACGGAGCAAAGTTTCAACCATGTGTTGCCCAAAAGACCTAACGAACTCTCATTGGGCCGAACTTTGAGTTCCTTACTCTCTAAAAACTCAAACGGAGCAAAGTTTGGACCAAGTTCATCCAAACCATATGAAAAACTCTCATTGGGACCAACTTTGGGTTCCGAGCTCTGAAATACTAAAACAGTGCAAAGTTTGGACCATTTTTCGTCCCAACCACCTAAAGAACTCTCATTGGGCCGAACTTTGAGTTCCTAACTCTCCAAAAACTCAAACAGAGCAAAGTTTGGACCAAGTTCTTCCAAACCATATGAAAAACTCTCATTGGGACGAACTTTCGGTTTTGAGCTCTCAAATACTGAAACGGTGGAAAGTTTGGACCATGTGTCGTCCAAACCACCTAAAGAACTCTCATTGGGCCGAACTTTGAGTTCATAACTCTCCAAAAACTAAAACGGGGCAAAGTTTGGACCAAGTTGGTCCAAACCATATGAAAAACTCTCATTGGGACGAACTTTGGGTTCCGAGCTCTCAAATACTGAAACGAAGCAAAGTTTGGACCATGTGTCATCCAAAGCACCTAAAGAACTCTCATTGGGCCGAACTTTGAGTTCCTAACTCTCCAAAAACTCAAACGGAGAAAAGTTTGAAACAAGATAATCCAAACCATATGAAAAACTCTCATTGGAACGAACTTTGGGTTCCGAGCTCTCAAATACTTAAACGGAGCAAAGTTTCAACCATGTGTCGCCCAAACAACCTAACGAACTCTCATTGGGCCGAACTTTGAGTTCCTTACTCTCTAAAAACTCAAACGGAGCAAAGTTTGGACCAAGTTCATCCAAACCATATGAAAAACTCTCATTGGGACGAACTTTGGGTTCCGAGCTCTGAAATACTAAAACAGTGAAAAGTTTGGACCATGTGTCGTCCAAACCACCTAAAGAACTCTCATTGGGCCGAACTTTGAGTTCCTAACTCTCCAAAAACTCAAACAGCGCAAAGTTTGAACCAAGTTCTTCCAAACCATATGAAAAACTCTCATTGGGACGAACTTTGGGTTTCGAGCTCTCAAATACTGAAACGGTGGAAAGTTTGGACCATGTGTCGTCCAAACCACCTAAAGAACTCTCATTGGGCCGAACTTTGAGTTCTTAACTCTCCAAAAACTCAAACGGAGCAAAGTTTGGACAAAGTTCGTCCAAACCATATGAAAAACTCTCATTGGGACGAACTTTGGGTTCCGAGCTCTCAAATAATGAAACGAAGCAAAGTTTTGACCATGTGTCATCCAAAGCACCTAAAGAACCCTCCATGGGCCGAACTTTGAGTTCCTTACTCTCCAAAAACTCAAACGGAGCAAAGTTTGGAACAAGATAATCCAAACCATATGAAAAACAATCATTGGGACGAACTTTGGGTTCCGAGCTCTCAAATACTGAAACGGAGCAAAGTTTCAACCATGTGTTGCCCAAAAGACCTAACGAACTCTCATTGGGCCGAACTTTGAGTTCCTTACTCTCTAAAAACTCAAACGGAGCAAAGTTTGGACCAAGTTCATCCAAACCATATGAAAAACTCTCATTGGGACCAACTTTGGGTTCCGAGCTCTGAAATACTAAAACAGTGCAAAGTTTGGACCATTTTTCGTCCCAACCACCTAAAGAACTCTCATTGGGCCGAACTTTGAGTTCCTAACTCTCCAAAAACTCAAACAGAGCAAAGTTTGGACCAAGTTCTTCCAAACCATATGAAAAACTCTCATTGGGACGAACTTTCGGTTTTGAGCTCTCAAATACTGAAACGGTGGAAAGTTTGGACCATGTGTCGTCCAAACCACCTAAAGAACTCTCATTGGGCCGAACTTTGAGTTCATAACTCTCCAAAAACTAAAACGGGGCAAAGTTTGGACCAAGTTGGTCCAAACCATATGAAAAACTCTCATTGGGACGAACTTTGGGCTCCGAGCTCTCAAATACTGAAACGAAGCAAAGTTTGGACCATGTGTCATCCAAAGCACCTAAAGAACTCTCATTGCCCCAACTTTGAGTTCCTTACTCTCCAAAATCTCAAACGGAGCAAAGTTTCGACCAAGATCATCCAAACCATATGAAAAACTCTCATTGAGACGAACTTTGCGTTCCGAGCTCTCAAATACTGAAACAGAGCAATGTTTGGACCATCTGTCGTCCAAAGCACCTAAAGAACTCTCATTGGGCCGAACTTTGAGTTCCTTACTCTCCAAAAACTCAAACGGAGCAAAGTTTGAAACAAGATAATAATAACCATATGAAAAACTCTCATTGGGACGAACTTTGGGTTCCGAGCTCTCAAATACTGAAACGGAGCAAAGTTTCAACCATGTGTTGCCCAAACAACCTAACGAACTCTCATTGGGCCGAACTTTGTGTTCCTTACTCTCCAAAAACTCAAACGGAGCAAAGTTTGGACCAAGTTCATCCAAACCATATGAAAAACTCTCATTGGGACGAACTTTGGGTTCCGAGCTCTGAAATACTAAAACAGTGCAAAGTTTGGACCATTTGTCGTCCAAACCACCTAAAGAACTCTCATTGGGCCGAACTTTGAGTTCCTAACTCTCCAAAAACTCAAGCAGAGCAATGTTTGGACCAAGTTCTTCCAAACCATATGAAAAACTCTCATTAGGACGAACTTTGGGTATCGAGCTCTCAAATACTGAAACGGTGGAAAGTTTGGACCATGTGTCGTCCAAACCACCTAAAGAACTCTCATTGGGCCGAACTTTGAGTTCTTAACTCTCCAAAAACTCAAACGGAGTAAAGTTTGGACCAAGTTAGTCCAAACCATATGAAAAACTCTCATTGGGACGAACTTTGGGTTCCGAGCTCTCAAATACTGAAACGGAGAAAAGTTTGGACTATGTGTCATCCAAAGCACCTCAAGAACTCTCATTGGGCCGAACTTTGAGTTCCTTACTCTCCAAAAACTCAAACGGAGCAAAGTTTGGAACAAGATAATCAAAACCATATGAAAAACTCTCATTCGGACAAACTTTGGGTTCCGAGCTCTCAAATACTGAAACGGAGAAAAGTTTCAACCATGTGTTTCCCAAAGAACCTAACGAACTCTCATTGGGCCGAACGTTGTGTTCGTTACTCTCCAAAAACTCAAACGGAGCAAAGTTTGGACCAAGTTAATCAAAACCATATGAAAAACTCTTATTGGGACGAACTTTGGGTTCCGAGCTCTCAAATACTGAAACGGAGAAAAGTTTGGGCCGAACTTTTAGTTCTTTACTCTCCAAAAACTCAAACGGAGCAAAGTTTGGACCAAGATAATCCAAACCATATGACAAACTCTCAGTGGGACGAACTTTGGGTTCTGAGCTCTCAAATACTGAAACGGAGCAAAGTTTGAACCATGGGTCGTCCAAAACCACCTAAAGAACTCTCATTGGGCCGAACTTTGAGTTCCTTACTCTCCAATAACGCAAAAGGAGCAAAGATTGGACCAAATTCATCCAAACCATATGAAAAACTCACATTTGGACGAACTTTGGGTTCCGAGCTCTGAAATACTAAAATTGTGCAAAGTTTGGACCATTTGTCGTCCAAACCACCTAAAGAACTCTCATTGGGCCGAACTTTTAGTTCCTAACTCTCCAAAAACTCAAACAGAGCAAAGTTTGGACCAAGTTCTTCCAAACCATATGAAAAACTCTCATTGGGACGAACTTTCGGTTTCGAGCTCTCAAATACTGAAACGGTGGAAAGTTTGGACCATGTGTCGTCCAAACCACCTAAAGAACTCTCATTGGGCCGAACTTTGAGTTCCTAACTCTCCAAAAACTCAAACAGAGCAAAGTTTGGACCAAGTTCTTCCAAACCATATGAAAAACTCTCATTGGGACGAACTTTCGGTTCCGAGCTCTCAAATACTGAAACGAAGCAACGTTTTGACCATGTGTCCTCCGAAGCACATAAAGAACTCTCATTGGGCCGAACTTTGAGTTCTTGACTCTCCAAAAACTCAAACGGAGCAAAGTTTGGACCAAGTTCGTCCAAACCATATGAAAAACTCTCATTGGGACGAACTTTGGGTTCCGAGCTCTCAAATACTGAAACGAAGCAAAGTTTTGACCATGTGTCATCCGAAGCACCTAAAGAACTCTCATTGGGCCGAACTTTGAGTTCCTTACTCTCCAAAAACTCAAACGGAGCAAAGTTTGAAACAAGATAATCCAAACCATATGAAAAACTCTCATTGGGACGAACTTTGGGTTCCGAGCTCTCAAATACTGAAACGGAGCAAAGTTTCAACCATGTGTTGCCCAAACAACCTAACGAACTCTCATTGGGCCGAACTTTGTGTTCCTTACTCTCCAAAAACTCAAACGGAGCAAAGTTTGGACCAAGTTCATCCAAACCATATGAAAAACTCTCATTGGGACGAACTTTGGGTTCCGAGCTCTGAAATACTAAAACAGTGAAAAGTTTGGACCATGTGTCGTCCAAACCACCTAAAGAACACTCATTGGGCCGAACTTTGAGTTTCTAACTCTCAAAAAACTCAAACAGCGCAAAGTTTGAACCAAGTTCTTCCAAACCATATGAAAAACTCTCATTGGGACGAACTTTGGGTTTCGAGCTCTCAAATACTGAAACGGTGGAAAGTTTGGACCATGTGTTGTCCAAACCACCTAAAGAACTCTCATTGGGCCGAACTTTGAGTTCTTAACTCTCCAAAAACTCAAACGGAGCAAAGTTTGGACAAAGTTCGTCCAAACCATATGAAAAACTCTCATTGGGACGAACTTTGGGTTCCGAGCTCTCAAATACTGAAACGAAGCAAAGTTTTGACCATGTGTCATCCAAAGCACCTAAAGAACTCTCCATGGGCCGAACTTTGAGTTCCTTACTCTCCAAAAACTCAAACGGAGCAAAGTTTGGAACAAGATAATCAAAACTATATGAAAAACAATCATTGGGACGAACTTTGGGTTCCGAGCTCTCAAATACTGAAACGGAGCAAAGTTTCAACCATGTGTCGCCCAAAAGACGTAACGAACTCTCATTGGGCCGAACTTTGAGTTCCTTACTCTCTAAAAACTCAAACGGAGCAAAGTTTGGACCAAGTTCATCAAAACCATATGAAAAACTCTCATTGGGACCAACTTTGGGTTCCGAGCTCTGAAATACTAAAACAGTGCAAAGTTTGGACCATTTTTCGTCCCAACCACCTAAAGAACTCTCATTGGGCCGAACTTTGAGTTCCTAACTCTCCAAAAACTCAAACAGAGCAAAGTTTGGACCAAGTTCTTCCAAACCATATGAAAAACTCTCATTGGGACGAACTTTCGGTTTGGAGCTCTCAAATACTGAAACGGTGGAAAGTTTGGACCATGTGTCGTGCAAACCACCTAAAGAACTCTCATTGGGCCGAACTTTGAGTTCATAACTCTCCAAAAACTAAAACGGAGCAAAGTTTGGACCAAGTTGGTCCAAACCATATGAAAAACTCTCATTGGGACGAACTTTGGGTTCCGAGCTCTCAAATACTGAAACGAAGCAAAGTTTGGACCATGTGTCATCCAAAGCACCTAAAGAACTCTCATTGCCCCAACTTTGAGTTCCTTACTCTCCAAAATCTCAAACGGAGCAAAGTTTCGACCAAGATCATCCAAACCATATGAAAAACTCTCATTGGGACGAACTTTGCGTTCCGAGCTCTCAAATACTGAAACAGAGCAAAGTTTGGACCATCTGTCGTCCAAAGCACCTAAAGAACTCTCATTGGGCCGAACTTTGAGTTCCTTACTCTCCAAAAACTCAAACGGAGCAAAGTTTGAAACAAGATAATAAAAACCATATGAAAAACTCTCATTGGGACGAACTTTGGGTTCCGAGCTCTCAAATACTGAAACGGAGCAAAGTTTCAACCATGTGTTGCCCAAACAACCTAACGAACTCTCATTGGGCCGAACTTTGTGTTCCTTACTCTCCAAAAACTCAAACGGAGCAAAGTTTGGACCAAGTTCATCCAAACCATATGAAAAACTCTCATTGGGACGAACTTTGGGTTCCGAGCTCTGAAATACTAAAACAGTGCAAAGTTTGGACCATTTGTCGTCCAAACCACCTAAAGAACTCTCATTGGGCCGAACTTTGAGTTCCTAACTCTCCAAAAACTCAAGCAGAGCAATGTTTGGACCAAGTTCTTCCAAACCATATGAAAAACTCTCATTAGGACGAACTTTGGGTATCGAGCTCTCAAATACTGAAACGGTGGAAAGTTTGGACCATGTGTCGTCCAAACCACCTAAAGAACTCTCATTGGGCTGAACTTTGAGTTCTTAACTCTCCAAAAACTCAAACGGAGTAAAGTTTGGACCAAGTTAGTCCAAACCATATGAAAAACTCTCATTGGGACGAACTTTGGGTTCCGAGCTCTCAAATACTGAAACGGAGAAAAGTTTGGACTATGTGTCATCCAAAGCACCTCAAGAACTCTCATTGGGCCGAACTTTGAGTTCCTTACTCTCCAAAAACTCAAACGGAGCAAAGTTTGGAACAAGATAATCAAAACCATATGAAAAACTCTCATTGGGACGAACTTTGGGTTCCGAGCTCTCAAATACTGAAACGGAGAAAAGTTTCAACCATGTGTTGCCCAAACAACCTAACGAACTCTCATTGGGCCGAACGTTGTGTTCCTTACTCTCCAAAAACTCAAACGGAGCAAAGTTTGGACCAAGTTCATCAAAACCATATGAAAAACTCTTATTGGGACGAACTTTGGGTTCCGAGCTCTCAAATACTGAAACGGAGCAATGTTTGGACCATGTGTCATCCAAAGCACCTAAAGAACTCTCATTGGGCCGAACTTTTAGTTCTTTACTCTCCAAAAACTCAAACGGAGCAAAGTTTGGACCAAGATAATCCAAACCATATGACAAACTCTCAGTGGGACGAACTTTGGGTTCTGAGCTCTCAAATACTGAAACGGAGCAAAGTTTGAACCATGTGTCGTCCAAACAACCTAAAGAACTCTCATTGGGCCGAACTTTGAGTTCCTTACTCTCCAATAACGCAAAAGGAGCAAAGTTTGGACCAAGTTCTTCCAAACCATATGAAAAACTCTCATTGGGACGAACTTTCGGTTTCGAGCTCTCAAATACTGAAACGGTGGAAAGTTTGGACCATGTGTCGTCCAAACCACCTAAAGAACTCTCATTGGGACGGACTTTGAGTTCTTAACTCTCAAAAAACTCAAACGGAGCAAAGTTTGGACCAAGTTCGTCCAAACCATATGAAAAACTCTCATTGGGACGAACTTTGGGTTCCGAGCTCTCAAATACTGAAACGAAGCAAAGTTTTGACCATGTGTCATCCAAAGCACCTAAAGAACTCTCCATGGGCCGAACTTTGAGTTCCTTACTCTCCAAAAACTCAAACGGAGCAAAGTTTTGAACAAGATAATCCAAACCATATGAAAAACAATCATTGGGACGAACTTTGGGTTCTGAGCTCTCAAATACTGAAACGGAGCAAAGTTTCAACCATGTGTCGCCCAAAAGACCTAACGAACTCTCATTGGGCCGAACTTTGAGTTCCTTACTCTCTAAAAACTCAAACGGAGCAAAGTTTGGACCAAGTTCATCCAAACCATATGAAAAACTCTCATTGGGACCAACTTTGGGTTCCGAGCTCTGAAATACTAAAACAGTGCAAAGTTTGGACCATTTTTCGTCCCAACCACCTAAAGAACTCTCATTGGGCCGAACTTTGAGTTCCTAACTCTCCAAAAACTCAAAAAGAGCAAAGTTTGGACCAAGTTCTTCCAAACCATATGAAAAACTCTCATTAGGACGAACTTTGGGTATCGAGCTCACAAATACTGAAACGAAGCAAAGTTTGGACCATGTGTCATCCAAAGCACCTAAGGAACTCTCATTGCCCCAACTTTGAGTTCCTTACTCTCCAAAATCTCAAACGGAGCAAAGTTTCGACCAAGATCATCCAAACCATATGAAAAACTCTCATTGGGACGAACTTTGCGTTCCGAGCTCTCAAATACTGAAACAGAGCAAAGTTTGGACCATCTGTCGTCCAAAGCACCTAAAGAACTCTCATTGGGCCGAACTTTGAGTTCCTTACTCTCCAAAAACTCAAACAGAGCAAAGTTTGAAACAAGATAATAAAAACCATATGAAAAACTCTCATTGGGACGAACTTTGGGTTCTGAGCTCTCAAATACTGAAACGGAGAAAAGTTTCAACCATGTGTTGCCCAAACAACCTAACGAACTCTCATTGGGCCGAACGTTGTGTTCCTTACTCTCCAAAAACGTAAACGGAGCAAAGTTTGGACCAAGTTCATCAAAACCATATGAAAAACTCTTATTGGGACGAACTTTGGGTTCCGAGCTCTCAAATACTGAAACGGAGCAAAGTTTGGACCATGTGTCATCCAAAGCACCTAAAGAACTCTCATTGGGCCGAACTTTTAGTTCTTTACTCTCCAAAAACTCAAACGGAGCAAAGTTTGGACCAAGATAATCCAAACCATATGACAAACTCTCAATGGGACGAACTTTGGGTTCTGAGCTCTCAAATACTGAAACGGAGCAAAGTTTGAACCATGTGTCGTCCAAACAACCTAAAGAACTCTCATTGGGCTGAACTTTGAGTTCCTTACTCTCCAATAACGCAAAAGGAGCAAAGTTTGGACCAAATTCATCCAAACTATATGAAAAACTCTCATTTGGACGAACTTTGGGTTCCGAGCTCTGAAATACTAAAATTTTGCAAAGTTTGGACCATTTGTCGTCCAAACCACCTAAAGAACTCTCATTGGGCCGAACTTTGAGTTCCTAACTCTCCAAAAACTCAAACAGAGCAAAGTTTGGACCAAGTTCTTCCAAACCATATGAAAAACTCTCATTGGGACGAACTTTCGGTTTCGAGCTCTCAAATACTGAAACGGTGGAAAGTTTGGACCATGTGTCGTCCAAACCACCTAAAGAACTCTCATTGGGCCGAACTTTGAGTTCTTAACTCTCAAAAAACTCAAACGGAGCAAAGTTTGGACCAAGTTCGTCCAAACCATATGAAAAACTCTCATTGGGACGAACTTTGGGTTACGAGCTCTCAAATACTGAAACGAAGCAAAGTTTGGACCATGTGTCATCCAAAGCACCTAAAGAACTCTCATTGGGCCGAACTTTTAGTTCTTTACTCTCCAAAAACTCAAACGGAGCAAAGTTTGGACCAAGATAATCCAAACCATATGAAAAACTCTCAGTGGGACCAACTTTGGGTTCTGAGCTCTCAAATACTGAAACGGAGCAAAGTTTGAACCATGTGTCGTCCAAACAACCTAAAGAACTCTCATTGGGCCGAACTTTGAGTTCCTTACTCTCCAATAACGCAAACGGAGCAAAGTTTGGACCAAATTCATCCAAACCATATGAAAAACTCTCATTTGGACGAACTTTGGGTTCCGAGCTCTCAAATACTGAAACGAAGCAAAGTTTGGACCATGTGTCATCCAAAGCACCTAAAGAACTCTCATTGGGCCGAACTTTTAGTTCTTTACTCTCCAAAAACTCAAACGGAGCAAAGTTTGGACCAAGATAATCCAAACCATATGAAAAACTCTCAGTGGGACCAACTTTGGGTTCTGAGCTCTCAAATACTGAAACGGAGCAAAGTTTGAACCATGTGTCGTCCAAACAACCTAAAGAACTCTCATTGGGCCGAACTTTGAGTTCCTTACTCTCCAATAACGCAAACGGAGCAAAGTTTGGACCAAATTCATCCAAACCATATGAAAAACTCTCATTTGGACGAACTTTGGGTTCCGAGCTCTCAAATACTGAAACGAAGCAAAGTTTGGACCATGTGTCATCCAAAGCACCTAAAGAACTCTCATTGGGCCGAACTTTTAGTTCTTTACTCTCCAAAAACTCAAACGGAGCAAAGTTTGGACCAAGATAATCCAAACCATATGAAAAACTCTCAGTGGGACCAACTTTGGGTTCTGAGCTCTCAAATACTGAAACGGAGCAAAGTTTGAACCATGTGTCGTCCAAACAACCTAAAGAACTCTCATTGGGCCGAACTTTGAGTTCCTTACTCTCCAATAACGCAAACGGAGCAAAGTTTGGACCAAATTCATCCAAACCATATGAAAAACTCCCATTTGGACGAACTTTGGGTTCCGAGCTCTCAAATACTAAAATTGTGCAAAGTTTGGACCATTTGTCGTCCAAACCACCTAAAGAACTCTCATTGGGCCGAACTTTGAGTTCCTAACTCTCCAAAAACTCAAACAGAGCAAAGTTTGGACCAAGTTCTTCCAAACCATATGAAAAACTCTCATTGGGACGAACTTTCGGTTTCGAGCTCTCAAATACTGAAACGGTGGAAAGTTTGGACCATGTGTCATCCAAACCACCTAAAGAACTCTCATTGGGCCGAACTTTGAGTTCTTAACTCTCAAAAAACTCAAACGGAGCAAAGTTTGGACCAAGTTCGTCCAAACCATATGAAAAACTCTCATTGGGACGAACTTTGGGTTCCGAGCTCTCAAATACTGAAACGAAGCAAAGTTTTGACCATGTGTCATCCGAAGCACCTAAAGAACTCTCATTGGGCCGAACTTTGAGTTCCTTACTCTCCAAAAACTCAAACGGAGCAAAGTTTGAAACAAGATAATCCAAACCATATGAAAAACTCTCATTGGGACGAACTTTGGGTTCCGAGCTCTCAAATACTGAAACGGAGCAAAGTTTCAACCATGTGTTGCCCAAACAACCTAACGAACTCTCATTGGGCCGAACTTTGTGTTCCTTACTCTCCAAAAACTCAAACGGAGCAAAGTTTGGACCAAGTTCATCCAAACCATATAAAAAACTCTCATTGGGACGAACTTTGGGTTCCGAGCTCTGAAATACTAAAACAGTGCAAAGTTTGGACCATTTGTCGTCCAAACCACCTAAAGAACTCTCATTGGGCCGAACTTTGAGTTCCTAACTCTCCAAAAACTCAAGCAGAGCAATGTTTGGACCAAGTTCTTCCAAACCATATGAAAAACTCTCATTAGGACGAACTTTGGGTATCGAGCTCTCAAATACTGAAACGGTGGAAAGTTTGGACCATGTGTCGTCCAAACCACCTAAAGAACTCTCATTGGGCCGAACTTTGAGTTCTTAACTCTCCAAAAACTCAAACGGAGCAAAGTTTGGACCAAGTTAGTCCAAACCATATGAAAAACTCTCATTGGGACGAACTTTGGGTTCCGAGCTCTCAAATACTGAAACGCAGAAAAGTTTGGACTATGTGTCATCCAAAGCACCTCAAGAACTCTCATTGGGCCGAACTTTGAGTTCCTTACTCTCCAAAAACTCAAAAAGAGCAAAGTTTGGAACAAGATAATCAAAACCATATGAAAAACTCTCATTGGGACGAACTTTGGGTTCCGAGCTCTCAAATACTGAAACGGAGAAAAGTTTCAACCATGTGTTGCCCAAACAACCTAACGAACTCTCATTGGGCCGAACGTTGTGTTCCTTACTCTCCAAAAACTCAAACGGAGCAAAGTTAGGACCAAGTTCATCCAAACCATATGAAAAACTCTCATTGGGACGAACTTTGGGTTCCGAGCTCTGAAATACTAAAACAGTGCAAAGTTTGGACCCTTTGTCGTCCAAACCACATAAAGAACTCTCATTGGGCCGAACTTTGAGTTCCTAACTCTCCAAAAACTCAAGCAGAGCAATGTTTGGACCAAGTTCGTCCAAACCTTATGAAAAACTCTCATTGGGACGAACTTTGGGTTCCGAGCTCTCAAATACTTAAACGAACCAAAGTTTGGACCATGTGTCATCCAAAGCACCTAAAGAACTCTCATTGGGCCGAACTTTGAGTTCCTAACTCTCCAAAAACTCAAACAGAGCAAAGTTTGGACCAAGTTCTTCCAAACCATATGAAAAACTCTCATTGGGACGAACTTTCGGTTTCGAGCTCTCAAATACTGGAACGGTGGAAAGTTTGGACCATGTGTCGTCCAAACCACCTTAAGAACTCTCATTGGGCCGAACTTTGAGTTCCTTACTCTCGAAAAACTCAGACGGAGCAAAGTTTGGAACAAGATAATCCAAACCATAAGAAAACCTCTCATTGGGACGAACTTTGGGTTCCGAGCTCTCAAATACTGAAACGGAGCAAAGTTTGAACCATGTGTCGTCCAAACAACCTAAAGAACTCTCATTGGCCCGAACTTTGAGTTCCTTACTCTCCAAAAACTCAAACGGAGCAAAGTTTGGACGAAGTTCATCCAAACCATATGAAAACCTCTCATTGGGACGAACTTTGGGTTCCGAGCTCTCAAATACTGAAACGGAGCAAAGTTTGAACCATGTGTCGTCCAAACAACCTAAAGAACTCTCATTGCTCCGAACTTTGAGTTCCTTACTCTCCAAAAACTCAAACAGAGAAAAGTTTGGACCAAGTTCGTCCAAAGCATATGAAAAACTCTCATTGGGATGAACTTTGGGTTCCGAGCTCTCAAATACTGAAACGGAGCACAGTTTGGTGCATGTGTCATCCAAAGCACCTAAAGAACTCTCATTGGGTCGAACTTTGAGTTCCTTACTATCCAAAAACTCAAACGGAGCAAAGTTTGGACCAAGTTGATCCAAACCATATGAAAAACTCTCATTGGGACGAACTTTGGGTTTCGAGCTCTCAAAAACTGAAACGGAGCAAAGTTTGAACCATGTGTCATCCAAACAACCTAAAGAACTTTCATTGGGTCGAACTTTGAGTTCCTTACTATCCAAAAACTCAAACGGAGCAAAGTTTGGACCAAGTTGATCCAAACCATATGAAAAACTCTCATTGGGACGAACTTTGGGTTTCGAGCTCTCAAATACTGAAACGGAGCAAAGTTTGAACCATGTGTCATCCAAACAACCTAAAGAACTTTCATTGGGTCGAATTTTGAGTTCCTTACTATCCAAAAACTCAAACGGAGCAAAGTTTGGACCAAGTTTATCCAAACCATATGAAAAACTCTCATTGGGACAAACTTTGGGTTCCGAGCTCTGAAATACTAAAACAGTGAAAAGTTTGGACCATGTGTCGTCCAAACCACCTAAAGAACTCTCATTGGGCCGAACTTTGAGTTCTTAACTCTCCAAAAACTCAAACGGAGCAAAGTTTGGACCAAGTTCGTCCAAACCATATGAAAAACTCTCATTGGGACGAACTTTGTGTTCCGAGCTCTCAAATACTGAAACGAAGCAAAGTTTAGACCATGTGTCATCCAAAGCACCTAAAGAACTCTCATTGGGCCGAACTTTGAGTTCCTAACTCTCCAAAAACTCAAACGGAGAAAAGTTTGAAACAAGATAATCCAAAACATATGAAAAACTCTCATTGGGACGAACTTTGGGTTCCGAGCTCTCAAATACTTAAACGGAGCAAAGTTTCAACCATGTCTCGCCCAAACAACCTAACGAACTCTCATTGGGCCGAACTTTGAGTTCCTTACTCTCTAAAACTCAAACGGAGCAAAGTTTGGACCAAGTTCATCCAAACCATATGAAAAACTCTCATTGGGACGAACTTTGGTTTCCGAGCTCTGAAATACTAAAACAGTGAAAAGTTTGGACCATGTGTCGTCCAAACCACCTAAAGAACTCTCATTGGGCCGAACTTTGAGTTCCTAACTCTCAAAAAACTCAAACAGCGCAAAGTTTGAACCAAGTTCTTCCAAACCATATGAAAAACTCTCATTGGGACGAACTTTGGGTTTCGAGCTCTCAAATACTGAAACGGTGGAAAGTTTGGACCATGTGTCGTCCAAACCACCTAAAGAACTCTCATTGGGCCGAACTTTGAGTTCTTAACTCTCCAAAAACTCAAACGGAGCAAAGTTTGGACCAAGTTCGTCCAAACCATATGAAAAACACTCATTGGGACGAACTTTGGGTTCCGAGCTCTCAAATACTGAAACGGAGAAAAGTTTTGACCATGTGTCATCCAAAGCACCTAAAGAACTCTCCATGGGCCGAACTTTGAGTTCCTTACTCTCCAAAAACTCAAACGGAGCAAAGTTTGGAACAAGATAATCCAAACCATATGAAAAACAATCATTGGGACGAACTTTGGGTTCCGAGCTCTCAAATACTGAAACGGAGCAAAGTTTCAACCATGTGTCGCCCAAACAACCTAACGAACTCTCATTGGGCCGAACTTTGAGTTCCTTACTCTCTAAAAACTCAAACGGAGCAAAGTTTGGACCAAGTTCATCCAAACCATATGAAAAACTCTCATTGGGACGAACTTTGGGTTCCGAGCTCTGAAATACTAAAACAGTGCAAAGTTTGGACCATTTTTCGTCCCAACCACCTAAAGAACTCTCATTGGGCCGAACTTTGAGTTCCTTACTCTCCAAAAACTCAAACGGAGCAAAGTTTGAAACAAGATAATAAAAACCATATGAAAAACTCTCATTGGGACGAACTTTGGGTTCCGAGCTCTCAAATACTGAAACGGAGCAAAGTTTCAACCATGTGTTGCCCAAACAGCCTAACGAACTCTCATTGGGCCGAACTTTGTGTTCCTTACTCTCCAAAAACTCAAACGGAGCAAAGTTTGGACCAAGTTCATCCAAACCATATGAAAAACTCTCAATGGGACGAACTTTGTGTTCCGAGCTCTGAAATACTAAAACAGTGCAAAGTTTGGACCATTTGTCGTCCAAACCACCTAAAGAACTCTCATTGGGCCGAACTTTGAGTTCCTAACTCTCCAAAAACTCAAGCAGAGCAATGTTTGGACCAAGTTCTTCCAAACCATATGAAAAACTCTCATTAGGACGAACTTTGGGTATCGAGCTCTCAAATACTGAAACGGTGGAAAGTTTGGACCATGTGTCGTCCAAACCACCTAAAGAACTCTCATTGGGCCGAACTTTGAGTTCCTAACTATCGAAAAACTGAAGCAGAGCAATGTTTGGACCAAGTTCTTCCAAACCATATGAAAAACTCTCATTAGGACGAACTTTGGGTATCGAGCTCTCAAATACTGAAACGGAGAAAAGTTTGGACTATGTGTCATCCAAAGCACCTCAAGAACTCTCATTGGGCCGAACTTTGAGTTCCTTACTCTCCAAAAACTCAAACGGAGCAAAGTTTGGAACAAGATAATCAAAACCATATGAAAAACTCTCATTGGGACGAACTTTGGGTTCCGAGCTCTCAAATACTGAAACGGAGAAAAGTTTCAACCATGTGTTGCCCAAACAACCTAACGAACTCTCATTGGGCCGAACGTTGTGTTCCTTACTCTCCAAAAACTCAAACGGAGCAAAGTTTGGACCAAGTTCATCAAAACCATATGAAAAACTCTTATTGGGACGAACTTTGGGTTCCGAGCTCTCAAATACTGAAGCGGAGCAAAGTTTGGACCATGTGTCATCCAAAGCACCTAAAGAACTCTCATTGGGCCGAACTTTTAGTTCTTTACTCTCCAAAAACTCAAACGGAGCAAAGTTTGGACCAAGATAATCCAAACCATATGACAAACTCTCAGTGGGACGAACTTTGGGTTCTGAGCTCTCAAATACTGAAACGGAGCAAAGTTTGAACCATGTGTCGTCCAAACAACCTAAAGAACTCTCATTGGGCTGAACTTTGAGTTCCTTACTCTCCAATAACGCAAAAGGAGCAAAGTTTGGACCAAATTCATCCAAACCATATGAAAAACTCTCATTTGGACGAACTTTGGGTTCCGAGCTCTGAAATACTAAAATTGTGCAAAGTTTGGACCATTTGTCGTCCAAACCACCTAAAGAACTCTCATTGGGCCGAACTTTGAGTTCCTAACTCTCCAAAAACTAACACAGAGCAAAGTTTGGACCAAGTTCTTCCAAACCATATGAAAAACTCTCATTGGGACGAACTTTCGGTTTCGAGCTCTCAAATACTGAAACGGTGGAAAGTTTGGACCATGTGTCGTCCAAACCACCTAAAGAACTCTCATTGGGCCGAACTTTGAGTTCTTAACTCTCAAAAAACTCAAACGGAGCAAAGTTTGGACCAAGTTCGTCCAAACCATATGAAAAACTCTCATTGGGACGAACTTTGGGTTCCGAGCTCTCAAATACTGAAACGAAGCAAAGTTTTGACCATGTGTCATCCAAAGCACCTAAAGAACTCTCATTGGGCCGAACTTTGAGTTCCTTACTCTCCAAAAACTCAAACGGAGCAAAGTTTGAAACAAGATAATCCAAACCATATGAAAAACTCTCATTGGGACGAACTTTGGGTTCCGAGCTCTCAAATACTGAAACGGAGCAAAGTTTCAACCATGTGTTGCCCAAACAACCTAACGAACTCTCATTGGGCCGAACTTTGTGTTCCTTACTCTCCAAAAACTCAAACGGAGCAAAGTTTGGACCAAGTTCATCCAAACCATATGAAAAACTCTCATTGGGACGAACTTTGGGTTCCGAGCTCTGAAATACTAAAACAGTGCAAAGTTTGGACCATTTGTCGTCCAAACCACCTAAAGAACTCTCATTGGGCCGAACTTTGAGTTCTTAACTCTCCAAAAACTCAAACGGAGCAAAGTTTGGACCAAGTTAGTCCAAACCATATGAAAAACTCTCATTGGGACGAACTTTGGGTTCCGAGCTCTCAAATACTGAAACGGAGAAAAGTTTGGACCATGTGTCGTCCAAACCACCTCAAGAACTCTCATTGGGCCGAACTTGGAGTTCCTTACTCTCCAAAAACTCAAACGGAGCAAAGTTTGGAACAAGATAATCAAAACCATATGAAAAACTCTCATTGGGACGAACTTTGGGTTCCGAGCTCCCAAATACTGAAACGGAGCAAAGTTTGAACCATTTGTCGCCCAAATAACCTAACGAACTCTCATTGGGCTTAACTTTGAGTTCCTAACTCTCCAAAAACTCAAACGGAGCAAAGTTTGGACCAAGTTCGTCCAAACCATATGAAAAACTCTTATTGGGACGAACTTTGGGTTCCGAGCTCTCAAATACTGAAATAAAGCAAAGTTTGGACCATGTGTCATCCAAACCACCTAAAGAACTCTCATTTGGCCGAACTTTGAGTTCCTAACTCTCCAAAAACTCAAACGGAGCAAAGTTTGGACCAAGATAATCCAAACCATATGAAAAACTCTCAGTGGGACGAACTTTGGGTTCTGAGCTCTCAAATACTGAAACGGAGCAAAGTTTGAACCATGTGTCGTCCAAACAACCTAAAGAACTCTCATTGGGCCGAACTTTGAGTTCCTTACTCTCCAAAAACGCAAACGGAGCAAAGTTTGGACAAAATTCATCCAAACCATATGAAAAACTCTCATTTGGACGAAATTTGGGTTCCGAGCTCTTAAATACTAAAACAGTGCAAAGTTTGGACCATTTGTTGTCCAAACCACCTAAAGAACTCTCATTGGGCCGAAGTTTAAGTTCCTAACTCTCCAAAAACTCAAACAGAGCAAAGTTTGGACCAAGTTCTTCCAAACCATATGAAAAACTCTCATTGGGACGAACTTTCGGTTTCGAGCTCTCAAATACTGAAACGGTGGAAAGTTTGGACCATGTGTCGTCCAAACCACCTAAAGAACTCTCATTGGGCCGAACTTTGAGTTCTTAACTCTCAAAAAACTCAAACGGAGCAAAGTTTGGACCAAGTTCGTCCAAACCATATGAAAAACTCTCATTGGGACGAACTTTGGGTTCCGAGCTCTCAAATACTGAAACGAAGCAAAGTTTTGACCATGTGTCATCCAAAGCACCTAAAGAACTCTCATTGGGCCGAACTTTGAGTTCCTTACTCTCCAAAAACTCAAACGGAGCAAAGTTTGAAACAAGATAATCCAAACCATATGAAAAACTCTCATTGGGACGAACTTTGGGTTCCGAGCTCTCAAATACTGAAACGGAGCAAAGTTTCAACCATGTGTTGCCCAAACAACCTAACGAACTCTCATTGGGCCGAACTTTGTGTTCCTTACTCTCCAAAAACTCAAACGGAGCAAAGTTTGGACCAAGTTCATCCAAACCATATGAAAAACTCTCATTGGGACGAACTTTGGGTTCCGAGCTCTGAAATACTAAAACAGTGGAAAGTTTGGACCATTTGTTGTCCAAACCACCTAAAGAACTCTCATTGGGCCGAACTTTGAGTTCCTAACTCTCCAAAAACTCAAACAGAGCAAAGTTTGGACCAAGTTCTTCCAAACCATATGAAAAACTCTCATTGGGACGAACTTTCAGTTTCGAGCTCTCAAATACTGAAACGGTGGAAAGTTTGGACCATGTGTCGTCCAAACCACCTAAAGAACTCTCATTGGGCCGAACTTTGAGTTCTTAACTCTCAAAAAACTCAAACGGAGCAAAGTTTGGACCAAGTTCGTCCAAACCATATGAAAAACTCTCATTGGGACGAACTTTGGGTTCCGAGCTCTCAAATACTGAAACGGAGCAAAGTCTCAACCATGTGTCGCCCAAACAACCTAACGAACTCTCATTGGGCCGAACTTTGAGTTCCTTACTCTCCAAAAACTCAAACGGAGCAAAGTTTGGAACAAGATAATCAAAACCATATGAAAAACTCTCATTGGGACGAACTTTGGGTTCCGAGCTCTCAAATACTGAAACGGAGCAAAGTTTCAACCATTTGTCGCCCAAATAACCTAAGGAACTCTTATTGGGCTGAACTTTGAGTTCCTAACTCTCCAAAAACTCAAAGTGACCAAAGTTTGGACCAAGTTCGTCCAAACCATATGAAAAACTCTTATTAGGACGAACTTTGGGTTCCGAGCTCTCAAATACTGAAATAAAGCAAAGTTTGGACCATGTGTCATCCAAACCACCTAAAGAACTCTCATTTGGCCGAACTTTGAGTTCCTAACTCTCCAAAAACTCAAACAGAGCAAAGTTTGGACCAAGTTCTTCAAAACCATATGAAAAACTCTCATTCGGACGAACTTTCGGTTTCAACCTCTCAAATACTGAAACGGTGGAAAGTTTGGACCATGTGTCGTCCAAACCACCTAAAGAACTCTCATTGGGCCGAACTTTGAGTTCTTAACTCTCCAAAAACTCAAACGGAGTAAAGTTTGGACCAAGTTCGTCCAAACCATATGAAAAACTCTCATTGGGACGAACTTTGGGTTCCGAGATCTCAAATACTGAAACGAAGCAAAGTTTGGCACCTAAAGAGCTCTCATTGGGCCGAACTTTTAGTTCCTAACTCTCCAAAAACTCAAACGGAGCAAAGTTTGAAACAAGATAATCCAAACCATATGAAAAACTCTCATTGGGACGAACTTTGGGTTCCGAGCTCTCAAATACTGAAACGGAGCAAAGTTTCAACCATGTGTTGCCCAAACAACCTAACGAACTCTCATTGGGCCGAACGTTGTGTTCCTTACTCTCCAAAAACTCAAACGGAGCAAAGTTTGGACCAAGTTCATCAAAACCATATGAAAAACTCTCATCGGGACAAACTTTCGGTTTCGAGCTCTCAAATACTGAAACGGTGGAAAGTTTGGACCATGTGTCGTCCAAACAACCTAAAGAAGTCTCATTGGGCCGAACTTTGAGTTCTTAACTCTCCAAAAACTCAAACGGAGCAAAGTTTGGACCAAGTTCGTCCAAACCATATGAAAAACTCTCATTGGGACGAACTTTGGGTTCCGAGCTCTGAAATATTAAAACAGTGCAAAGTTTAAACCATGTGTCGTCCAAACCACCTAAAGAACTCTCATTGGGCGGAACTTTGAGTTCCTTACTCTCCAAAAACTCAGACGGAGCAAAGTTTGGACCAAGATAATCCAAACCATAAGAAAAACTCTCATTGGGACGAACTTTGGGTTCCGAGCTCTCAAATACTGAAACGGAGCAAAGTTTGAACCATGTGTCGTCCAAACAACCTAAAGAACTCTCATTGGGCCAAACTTTGAGTTCCTTACTCTCCAAAAACTCAAACGGAGCAAAGTTTGGACCAAGTTCATCCAAACCATATGAAAAACTCTCATTGGGACGAACTTTTGGTTCCGAGCTCTGAAATACTGAAACGGAGCAAAGTTTTGACCATGTGTCGTCCGACAACCTAAAGAACTATCATTGGGCCGAACTTTGAGTTCCTAACTCTCCAAAAACTCAAACAGAGAAAAGTTTGGACCAAGTTCATCCAAACCATATGAAAAACTCTCAATGGGACGAACTTTGGGTTCCGAGCTCTCAAATACTGAAACGGAGCACAGTTTGGTGCATGTGTCATCCAAAGCACCTAAAGAACTCTCATTGGGACTAACTTTTAGTTCGTTACTATCCAAAAACTCAAACGGAGCAAAGTTTGGACCAAGTTTATCCAAACCATATGAAAAACTCTCAATGGGACGAACTTTGGGTTCCGAGCTCTCAAATACTGAAATGGAGCACAGTTTGGTGCATGTGTCATCCAAAGCATCTAAAGAACTCTCATTGGGACTAACTTTTAGTTCCTTACTATCCAAAAACTCAAACGGAGCAAAGTTTGGACCAAGTTTATCCAAACCATGTGAAAAACTCTCATTGGGACGAACTTTGGGTTCCGAGCTCTCAAATACTGAAACGGAGCAAAGGTTGAACCATGTGTCGTCCAAACAACCTAAAGAACTCTCATTGGGTCGAAGTTTGAGTTCCTTACTATCCAAAAACTCAAACGGAGCAAAGTTTGGACCAAGTTTATCCAAACCATATGAAAAACTCTCATTGGGACGAACTTTGGGTTCCGAGCTCTGAAATACTAAAACAGTGAAAAGTTTGGACCATGTGTCGTCCGAACCACCTAAAGAACTCTCATTGGGCCGAACTTTGAGCTCCTAACTCTCCAAAAACTCAAACAGCGCAAAGTTTGAACCAAGTTCTTCCAAACCATATGAAAAACTCTCATTGGGACGAACTTTGGGTTTCGAGCTCTCAAATACTGAAACGGTGGAAAGTTTGGACCATGTGTCGTCCAAACCACCTAAAGAACTCTCATTGGGCCGAACTTTGAGTTCTTAACTCTCCAAAAACTCAAACGGAGCAAAGTTTGGACCAAGTTCTTCCAAACCATATGAAAAACTCTCATTGGGACGAACTTTGGGTTCCGAGCTCTCAAATACTGAAACGAAGCAAAGTTTGGACCATGTGTCATCCAAAGCACCTAAAGAACTCTCATTGGGCCGAACTTTTAGTTCCTTACTCTCCAAAAACTCAGACGGAGCAAAATTTGGACCAAGATAATCCAAACCATAAGAAAAACTCTCATTGGGACGAACTTTGGGTTCCGAGCTCTCAAATACTGAAACGGAGCAAAGTTTGAACCATGTGTCGTCCAAACAACCTAAAGAACTCTCATTGGGCCAAACTTTGAGTTCCTTACTCTCCAAAAACTCAAACGGAGCAAAGTTTGGACCAAGTTCATCCAAACCATATGAAAAACTCTCATTGGGACGAACTTTTGGTTCCGAGCTCTGAAATACTGAAACGGAGCAAAGTTTTGACCATGTGTCGTCTGACCAACCTAAAGAACTATCATTGGGCCGAACTTTGAGTTCCTAACTCTCCAAAAACTCAAACAGAGAAAAGTTTGGACCAAGTTCGTCCAAACCATATGAAAAACTCTCAATGGGACGAACTTTGGGTTCCGAGCTCTCAAATACTGAAACGGAGCACAGTTTGGTGCATGTGTCATCCAAACCACCTAAAGAACTCTCATTGGGACTAACTTTTAGTTCCTTACTATCCAAAAACTCAAACGGAGCAAAGTTTGGACCAAGTTTATCCAAACCATATGAAAAACTCTCATTGGGACGAACTTTGGGTTCCGACCTCTGAAATACTAAAACAGTGAAAAGTTTGGACCATGTGTCGTCCAAACCACCTAAAGAACTCTCATTGGGCCGAACTTTGAGCTCCTAACTCTCCAAAAACTCAAACAGCGCAAAGTTTGAACCAAGTTCTTCCAAACCATATGAAAAACTCTCATTGGGACGAACTTTGGGTTTCGAGCTCTCAAATACTGAAACGGTGGAAGTATTGACCATGTGTCATCCAAACCACCTAAAGAACTCTCATTGGGCCGAACTTTGAGTTCTTAACTCTCCAAAAACTCAAACGGAGCAAAGTTTGGACCAAGTTCGTCCAAACCATATGAAAAACTCTCATTGGGACGAACTTTGGGTTCCGAGCTCTCAAATACTGAAACGAAGCAAAGTTTGGACCATGTGTCATCCAAAGCACCTAAAGAACTCTCATTGGGCCGAACTTTGAGTTCCTTACTCTCCAAAAACTCAAACGGAGCAAAGTTTGGAACAAGATAATCCAAACCATATGAAAAACTCTCAGTGGGACGAACTTTGGGTTCTGAGCTCTCAAATACTGAAACGAAGCAAAGTTTGAACCATGTGTCGTCCAAACAACCTAAAGAACTCTCATTGGGCCGAACTTTGAGTTCCTTACTCTCCAAAAACTCAAACGAAGCAAAGTTTGGACCAAGTTCGTCCAAACCATATGAAAAACTCACATTGGGACGAACTTTGGGTTCCGAGCTCTCAAATACAGAAACGGAGCAAAGTTTGGACCATGTGTCATCCAAAGCACCTAAAGAACTCTCATTGGGCCGAACTTTTAGTTCCTTACTCTCACAAACTCAAACGGAGAAAAGTTTGGACAAAGATCATCCAAACCATATGAAAAACTCTCATTGGGACGAACTTTGCGTTCCAAGCTCTCAAATACTGAAACGGAGCAAAGTTTGGACCAAGTTCGTCCAAACCATATGAAAAACTCTCATTGGGACAAACTTTGGCTTCCGAGCTCCGAAATACTGAAATGGTGCAAAGTTTGGACCACGTGTCGTCCAAACCACCTAAAGAACTCTCATTGGGACGAACTTTGAGTTCTTAACTCTCCAAAAACTCAAACGGAGCAAAGTTTGGACCAAGTTCGTCCAAACCATATGAAAAACTCTCATTGGGACGAACTTTGGGTTCCGAGCTCTCAAATACTGAAACGGAGCAAAGTTTGGACTATGTGTCCTCCAAAGCACCTAAAGAACTCTCATTGGGCCGAACTTTGAGTTCCTTACTCTCCAAAAACTCAAACGGAGCAAAGTTTGGAACAAGATAATCCAAACCATATGAAAAACTCTCATTGGGACGAACTTTGGGTTCCGAGCTCTCAAATTATGAAACGGAGCAAAGTTTGGACCATGTGTCATCCAAAGCACCTAAAGAACTCTCATTGGGCCGAACTTTGAGTTCTTTACTACCAAAAACTCAAACGGAGCAAAGTTTGGACCAAGATAATCCAAACCATATGAAAAACTCTCAGTGGGACGAACTTTTGGTTCTTAGCTCTGAAATACTGAAACGGAGCAAAGTTTGAACCATGTGTCGTCCAAACAACCTAAAGAACTCTCATTGGGCCGAACTTTGAGTTCCTAACTCTCAAAAAACTCAAACGGAGCAAAGTTTGGACCAAGTTCGTCCAAACCATATGAAAAACTCTCATAGGGACGAACTTTGGGTTCCGAGCTCTCAAATACAGAAACGGAGCAAAGTTTGGACCATGTGTCATCCAAAGCACCTAAAGAACTCTCATTGGGCCGAACTTTGAGTTCTTTACTCTCCAAAAACTCAAACGGAGCAAAGTTTGGACCAAGTTCGTCCAAACCATATGAAAAAATCGCTTTGGGACGACATTTGGGTTTCGAGCTCTCAAATACTGAAACGGAGCAAAGTTTGAACCATGTGTCGTCCAAACAACCTAAAGAACTCTCATTGGGCCGAACTTTGAGTTCCTTACTCTCCAAAAACTCAAACGGACCAAAGTTTGGACCAATGTCATCCAAACCATTTGAAAAACTCTCATTGGGACGAACTTTGGGTTTCGAGCTCTCAAATACTGCAACGGTGCAAAGTTTGGACCATGTGTCGTCCAAACAAACTAAGGAAGTCTCATTGGGCTGAACTTTGAGTTCCTAACTCTCAGAAAACTCAAACGGAGCAAAGTTTGGACCAAGTTCGTCCAAACCATATGAAAAACTCTCATTGGGACGAACTTTGGGTTCCGACCTCTCAAATACAGAAACGGAGCAAAGTTTCTACCATGTGTCATCCAAAGCACCTAAAGAACTCTCATTGGGCCGAACTTTGAGTTCTTTACTCTCCAAAAACTCAAACGGAGCAAAGTTTGGACCAAGTTCGTCCAAACCATATGAAAAAATCGCTTTGGGACGACATTTGGGTTTCGAGCTCTCAAATACTGAAACGGAGCAAAGTTTGAACCATGTGTCGTCCAAACAACCTAAAGAACTCTCATTGGGCCGAACTTTGAGTTCCTTACTGTCCAAAAACTCAAACGGACCAAAGTTTGGACCAATGTCATCCAAACCATTTGAAAAACTCTCATTGGGACGAACTTTGGGTTTCGAGCTCTCAAATACTTAAACGGTGCAAAGTTTGGACCATGTGTCGTCCAAACAAACTAAGGAAGTCTCATTGGGCTGAACTTTGAGTTCCTAACTCTCAGAAAACTCAAACGGAGCAAAGTTTGGAGCAAGTTCGTCCAAACCATATGAAAAACTCTCATTGGGACGAACTTTGGGTTTCGAGCTCTCAAATACAGAAACGGAGCAAAGTTTGGACCATGTGTCATCCAAAGAACCTAAAGAACTCTCATTGGGCCGAACTTTGAGTTCCTTACTCTCCAAAAACTCAAACGGACCAAAGTTTGGACATATGTCATCCAAACCATATGAAAAACTCTCAGTGGGACGAACTTTAGGTTCTAAGCTCTCAAATACTGAAACGGAGCAAAGTTTGAACCATGTGTCGTCCAAACAACCTAAAGAACTCTCATTGGGCCGAACTTTGAGTTCCTTACTCTCCAAAAACTCAAACGGAGCAAAGTTTGGACCAAGTTCATCCAAACCATATGAAAAACACTCAATTGGACGAACTTTGGGTTCCGAGCTCTGAAATACTAAAACAGTGAAAAGTTTGGACCATGTGTCGTCCAAACCACCTAAAGAACTCTCATTGGGCCGAACTTTGAGTTCCTAACTCTACAAAAACTCAAACGGAGCAAAGTTTGGACCAAGTTCGTCCAAACCATATGAAAAACTCTCATTGGGACGAACTTTCGATTCCGAGCTCTCAAATACTGAAACGGAGCAGAGTTTGAACCATGGGTTGTCTAAACCACCTAAAGAACTCTCATTGGGCCGAACTTTGAGTTCTTAGCTGTCCAAAAAGTCAAACGGAGCAAAGCTTGGACCAACTTCGTCCAGACCATATGAAAAACTCGCTTTGGGACGACATTTTGGTTCCGATCTCTAAAAAAGTTAAACGGAGAAAAGTTTGGACCATGTTTCGTCAGAACCACCTAAATAACTCTCATTGGGGCGAACTTTGAGTTCCTAAAGCTTGAAAAACTCAAACGTAGCAAAGTTTTGACCAAGTTCGTCCAAACCATATGAAAAACTCTCTTTGGGACGACATTTGGGTTCCGATATCTCAAAAACTGAAACGGAGCAAAGTTTTGATCATGTGTCATCCAAACCACCTAAAGAACTCTCATTGGGCCGAACTTTGAGTTCCTAACCCTCCAAAAACTCAAACGGAGCAAAGTTTGGACCAAGTTCGTCCAAACCATGTGAAAAACTCTCTTTGGGACGACATTTGGGTTCCGATCTCTAAACAACTGAAACGGAGCAAAGTTTTGACCATGTGTCGTCCAAACCACCTAAAGAACTCTCATTGGGCCGAACTTTGAGTTCCTAACTCTCCAAAAACTCAAACGGAGCAAATTTTGGACCAAGTTCGTCCAAACCATATGAAAAACTCGCTTTGGGACGACATTTCGGTTTCGAGCTCTCAAATACTGAAACAGAGCAAAGTTTGAACCATGTGTCGTCAAAACAACCTAAAGAACTCTCATTGGGCCGAACTTTGAGTTTCTAACTCTCCAAAAACTCAAACGGAGCAAAGTTTGGACCAAGTTCGTCCAAACCATATGAAAAACTCTCATTGGGACGAACTTGGGCTTCCGAGCTCGCAAAAACTGAAACGGAGCAAGGTTTGGACTATGTGTCGTCCAAACCACCTAAAGAACTCTCATTGGGCCGAAGTTTGACTTCGTAACTCTCCAAAAACTCAAACAGAGCAAAGTTTGGACCAAGTTCGTCCAAAACATATAAAAAACTCCCATTGGGACGAACTTTGGGTTCCGAGCTCTCAAAAACTGAAACGAAGCAAAGTTTGGACCATGTTCGTGCAAACCACCTAAATAACTCTCATTGGGGCGAACTTTGAGTTCCTAACGCTCGAAAAACTCAAACGAAGCAAAGTTTTGACCAAGTTCGTCCAAACCATATGAAAAACTCTCTTTGGGACGACATTTGGGTTCCGATCTCTCAAAAACTGAAACGGAGCAAAGTTTTGATCATGTGTCATCCAAACAATCTAAAGAACTCTCATTGGGCCGAACTTTGAGTTCCTAACCCTCCAAAAACTATAACGGAGGAAAGTTTGGACCAAGTTCGTCCAAACCATGTGAAAAACTCTCTTTGGGACGACATTTGGGTTCCGATCTCTAAAAAACATAAACGGAGCAAAGTTTTGACCATGTGTCGTCCAAACAGCCTAATGAACTCTCATTGGGACGAACTTGGGCTTCCGAGTTCGCAAAAACTGAAACGGAGCAAGGTTTGGACCATGTGTCGTCCAAACCACCTAAAGAACTCTCATTGGGCCGAAGTTTGACTTCCTAACTCTCCAAAAACTCAAACAGAGCAAAGTTTGGACCAAGTTCGTCCAAAACATATGAAAAACTCCCATTGGGACGAACTTTGGGTTCCGAGCTCTAAAATACTGAAACGGAGCAAAGTTTCAACCATGTGTCGCCCGAACAACCTAACGAACTCTCATTGGGAAGAACTTTGAGTTCCTTACTCTCCAAAAACTCAAACGGAGCAAAATTTGGACCAAGTTCATCCAAACCATATGAAAAACTCTCATTGGGACGAACTTTGGGTTCCGAGCTCTGAAATACTAAAACAGTGCAAAGTTTGGACCATTTGTCATCCAAACCACCTAAAGAACTCTCATTGGGCCGAACTTTGAGTTCCTAACTCTCCAAAAACTCAAAAAGAGCAAAGTTTGGAACAAGTTCTTCCAAACCATTTGAAAAACTCTCATTGGGACGAACTTTCGGTTTCGAGCTCTCAAATACTTAAACGGTGGAAAGTTTGGACCATGTGTCGTTCAAACCACCTAAAGAACTCTCATTGGGCCGAACTTTGAGTTCTTAACTCTCCAAAAACTCAAACGGAGCAAAGTTTGGACCAAGTTCGTCCAAACCATATGAAAAACTCTCATTGGGACGAACTTTGGGTTCCGAGCTCTCAAATACTGAAACGAAACAAAGTTTGGACCATGTGTCATCCAAAGCACCTAAAGAACTCTCATTGGGCGGAACTTTGAGTTCCTTACTCTCCAAAAACTCAAACGGAGAAAAGTTTGGAACAAGATAATCCAAACCATATGAAAAACTCTCATTGGGACGAACTTTGGGTTCCGGGCTCTCAAATTATGAAACGGAGCAAAGTTTCAACCATGTGTCGCCCAAACAACCTAAAGAACTCTCATTGGGCCGAACTTTCAGTTCCTTACTGTCCAAAAACTCAAACGGAGCAAAGTTTGGACCAAGTTCGTCCAAACCATATGAAAAACTCTCATTGGGACGAACTTTCGATTCCGAGCTCTCAAATACTGAAACGGAGCAGAGTTTGAACCATGTGTCGTCCAAACCACCTAAAGAACTCTCATTGGGCCGAACTTTGAGTTCTTAACTGTCCAAAAAGCCAAACGGAGAAAAGTTTGGACCAAGTTCGTCCAAACCATATGAAAAACTCGCTTTGGGACGACATTTGGGTTTCGAGCTCTCAAATACTGAAACGGAGCAAAGTTTGAACCATGTGTCGTCCAAACAACCTAAAAAACTCTCATTGGGCCGAACTTTGAGTTCCTTACTCTCCAAAAACTCAAACGGACCAAAGTTTGGACCAATGTCATCCAAACCATATGAAAAACTCTCATTGGGACGAACTTTGGGTTTCGAGCTCTCAAATACTGAAACGGTGCAAAGTTTGGACCATGTGTCGTCCAAACAACATAAGGAACTCTCATTGGGCTGAACTTTGAGTTCCTAACTCTCCAAAAACTCAAACAGAGCAAAGTTTGGACCAAGTTCGTCCAAACCATATGAAAAACTCTCATTGGGACGAACTTTGGGTTCCGAGCTCTCAAATACAGAAACGGAGCAAAGTTTGGACCATGTGTCATCGAAAGCACCTAAAGAACTCTCATTGGGCCGAACTTTGAGTTCTTTACACTCCAAAAACTCAAACGGAGCAAAGTTTGGACCAAGTTCGTCCAAACCATATGAAAAAGTCGCTTTGGGACGACATTTGGGTTTCGAGCTCTCAAATATTGAAACGGAGCAAAGTTTGAACCATGTGTCGTCCAAACAACCTAAAGAACTCTCATTGGGCCGAACTTTGAGTTCCTTACTCTCCAAAAACTCAAACGGAGAAAAGTTTGGAACAAGATAATCCAAACCATATGAAAAACTCTCAGTGGGACGAACTTTGGGTTCTGAGCTCTGAAATACTGAAACGGAGCAAAGTTTGAACCATGTGTCGTCCAAACAACCTAAAGAACTCTCATTGGGCCGAACTTTGAGTTCCTAACTCTCCAAAAACTCAAACGGAGCAAAGTTTGGACCAAGTTCGTCCAAACCATATGAAAAACTCTCATTGGGACGAACTTTGGGTTCCGAGCTCTCAAATACAGAAACGGAGCAAAGTTTGGACCATGTGTCATCGAAAGCACCTAAAGAACTCTCATTGGGCCGAACTTTGAGTTCTTTACACTCCAAAAACTCAAACGGAGCAAAGTTTGGACCAAGTTCGTCCAAACCATATGAAAAAGTCGCTTTGGGACGACATTTGGGTTTCGAGCTCTCAAATACTGAAACGGAGCAAAGTTTGAACCATGTGTCGTCCAAAGAACCTAAAGAACTCTCATTGGGCCGAACTTTGAGATCTTTACTCTCCAAAAACTCAAACGGAGATAAGTGTGGACCAAGATAATCCAAACCATATGAAAAACTCTCAGTGGGACGAACTTTAGGTTCTAAGCTCTCAAATACTGAAACGGAGCAAAGTTTGAACCATGTGTCGTCCAAACAACCTAAAGAACTCTCATTGGGCCGAACTTTGAGTTCCTTACTCTCCAAAAACTCAAACGGAGCAAAGTTTGGACCAAGTTCATCCAAACCATATGAAAAACTCTCATTGGGACGAACTTTGAGTTCCTAACTCTACAAAAACACAAACGGAGCAAAGTTTGGACCAAGTTCGTCCAAACCATATGAAAAACTCTCATTGGGACGAACTTTCGATTCCGAGCTCTCAAATACTGAAACGGAGCAGAGTTTGAACCATGTGTTGTCCAAACCACCTAAAGAACTCTCATTGGGCCGAACTTTGAGTTCTTAACTGTCCAAAAAGTCAAACGGAGCAAAGTTTGGACCAAGTTCGTCCAGACCATATGAAAAACTCGCTTTGGGACGACATTTTGGTTCCGATCTCTCAAAAAGTGAAACGGAGAAAAGTTTGGACCATGTTTCGTCAGAACCACCTAAATAACTCTCATTGGGGCGAACTTTGAGTTCCTAACGCTCGAAAAACTCAAACGTAGCAAAGTTTTGACCAAGTTCGTCCAAACCATATGAAAAACTCTCTTTGGGACGACATTTGGGTTCCGATCTCTAAAAAACTGAAACGGAGCAAAGTTTTGACCATGTGTCGTCCAAACCACCTAATGAACTCTCATTGGGGCGAACTTTGAGTTCCTAACTCTCCAAAAACTCAAACGGAGAAAAGTTTGGACCAAGTTCGTCCAAACCATATCGAAAACTATCATTGGGACAAACTTTGGGTTCCGAGCTCTGAAATACTGAAACGGTACAAAGTTTTGACCATGTGTCGTCCAAACCACCTAAAGAACTCTCATTGGGCCGAACTTTGAGTTCCTAACTCTCCAAAAACTCAAACGGAGCAAAGTTTCGACCATGTTCGTCCAAACCATATGAAAAACTCTCTTTGGGACGAACTTTGGGTTCTGAGCTCTAAAAAACTGAAACGGAGCAAAGTTTTGACCATGTGTCGTCCAAACCACCTAAAGAACTCTCATTTTGCCGAACTTTGAGTTCCTAACTCTCCAAAAACTCAAACGGAGAAAAGTTTGGACCAAGTTCGTCCAAACCATATGAAAAACTCTCATTGGGACGAACTTGGGCTTCCGAGCTCGCAAAAACTGAAACGGAGCAAGGTTTGGATCATGTGTCGTCCAAACCACCTAAAGAACTCTCATTGGGCCGAAGTTTGACTTCCTAACTCTCCAAAAACTCAAACAGAGCAAAGTTTGGACCAAGTTCGTCCAAAACATATGAAAAACTCCCATTGCGACGAACTTTGGGTTCCGAGCTCTCAAAAACTGAAACGAAGCAAAGTTTGGACCATGTTCGTCCAAACCACCTATATAACTCTCATTGGTGCGAACTTTGAGTTCCTAACGCTCGAAAAACTCAAACGAAGCAAAGTTTTGACCAAGTTCGTCCAAACCATATGAAAAACTCTCTTTGGGACGACATTTGGGTTCCGATCTCTCAAAAACTGAAACGGAGCAAAGTTTTGATCATGTGTCATCCAAACAATCTAAAGAACTCTCATTGGGCCGAACTTTGAGTTCCTAACCCTCCAAAAACTCAAACGGAGCAAAGTTTGGACCAAGTTCGTCCAAACCATGTGAAAAACTCTCTTTGGGACGACATTTGGGTTCCGATCTCTAAAAAACTGAAACGGAGCAAAGTTTTGACCATGTGTCGTCCAAACCACCTAATGAACTCTCATTGGGCCGAACTTTGAGTTCCTAACTCTCCAAAAACTCAAACGGAGAAAAGTTTGGACCAAGTTCGTCCAAACCATATCGAAAACTCTCATTGGGACAAACTTTGGGTTCCGAGCTCTGAAATACTGAAACGGTACAAAGTTTTGACCATGTGTCGTCCAAACCACCTAAAGATCTCTCATTGGGCCGAACTTTGAGTTCCTAACTCTCCAAACACTCAAACGGAGCAAAGTTCCGACCATGTTCGTCCAAACCATATGAAAAACTCTCTTTGGGACGAACTTTGGGTTCTGAGCTCTAAAAAACTGAAACGGAGCAAAGTTTTGACCATGTGTCGTCCAAACCACCTAAAGAACTCTCATTTTGCCGAACTTTGAGTTCCTAACTCTCCAAAAACTAACACGGAGCAAAGTTTGGACCAAGTTCGTCCAAACCATATCAAAAACTCTCATTGGGACGAACTTTCGATTCCGAGCTCTCAAATACTGAAACGGAGCAGAGTTTGAACCATGGGTTGTCCAAACCACCTAAAGAACTCTCATTGGGCCGAACTTTGAGTTCTTAGCTGTCCAAAAAGTCAAACGGAGCAAAGTTTGGACCAAGTTCGTCCAGACCATATGAAAAACTCGCTTTGGGACGACATTTTGGTTCCGATCTCTCAAAAAGTGAAACGGAGAAAAGTTTGGACCATGTTTCGTCAGAACCACCTAAATAACTCTCATTGGGGTGAACTTTGAGTTCCTAAAGCTTGAAAAACTCAAACGTAGCAAAGTTTTGACCAAGTTCGTCCAAACCATATGAAAAACTCTCTTTGGGACGACATTTGGGTTCCGATCTCTCAAAAACTGAAACGGAGAAAAGTTTTGATCATGTGTCATCCAAACCACCTAAAGAACTCTCATTGGGTCGAACTTTGAGTTCCTAACCCTCCAAAAACTCAAACGGAGCAAAGTTTGGACCAAGTTCGTCCAAACCAAGTGAAAAACTCTTTTTGGGACGACATTTGGGTTCCGATCTCTAAACAACTGAAACGGAGCAAAGTTTTGACCATGTGTCGTCCAAACAACCTAAAGAACTCTCATTGGGCCGAACTTTGAGTTCCTAACTCTCCAAAAACTCAAACGGAGCAAAGTTTGGACCAAGTTCGTCCAAACCATATGAAAAACTCGCTTTTGGACGACATTTGGGTTTCGAGCTCTCAAATACTGAAACGGAGCAAAGTTTGAACCATGTGTCGTCCAAACAACCTGAAGAACTCTCATTGGGCCGAACTTTGAGTTCGTAACTCTCCAAAAACTCAAACGGAGCAAAGTTTGGACCAAGTTCGTCCAAACCATATGAAAAACTCTCATTGGGACGAACTTGGGATTCCGAGCTTGCAAAAACTGAAACGGAGCAAGGTTTGGACCATGTGTCGTCCAAACCACCTAAAGAACTCTCATTGGGCCGAAGTTTGACTTCCTAACTCTCCAACAACTCAAACAAAGCAAAGTTTGGACCAAGTTCGTCCAAAACATATGAAAAACTCCCATTGGGACGAACTTTGGGTTCCGAGCTCTCAAAAACTGAAACGAAGCAAAGTTTGGACCATGTTCGTCCAAACCACCTAAATAACTCTCATTGGGGCGAACTTTGAGTTCCTAACGCTCGAAAAACTCAAACGAAGCAAAGTTTTGACCAAGTTCGTCCAAACCATATGAATAACTCTCTTTGGGACGACATTTGGGTTCCGATCTCTCAAAAACTGAAACGGAGCAAAGTTTTGATCATGTGTCATCCAAACAATCTAAAGAACTCTCATTGGGCCGAACTTTGAGTTCCTAACCCTCCAAAAACTATAACGGAGGAAAGTGTGGACCAAGTTCGTCCAAACCATGTGAAAAACTCTCTTTGGGACGACATTTGGGATCCGATCTCTAAAAAACTGAAACGGAGCAAAGTTTTGACCATGTGTCGTCCAAACCACCTAATGAACTCTCATTGGGCCGAACTTTGAGTTCCTAACTCTCCAAAAACTCAAACGGAGAAAAGTTTGGACCAAGTTCGTCCAAACCATATCGAAAACTCTCATTGGGACGAACCTTGGGTTCCGAGCTCTGAAATACTGAGACGGTACAAAGTTTTGACCATGTGTCGTCCAAACCACCTAAAGAACTCTCATTGGGCCGAACTTTGAGTTCCTAACTCTCCAAAAACTCAAACGGAGCAAAGTTTGGACCAAGTTCGTCCAAACCATATGAAAAACTCTCATTGGGACGAACTTGGGCTTCCGAGCTCGCAAAAACTGAAACGGAGCAAGGTTTGGATCATGTGTCGTCCAAACCACCTAAAGAACTCTCATTGGGCCGAAGTTTGACTTCCTAACTCTCCAAAAACTCAAACAGAGCAAAGTTTGGACCAAGTTCGTCCAAAACATATGAAAAACTCCCATTGCGACGAACTTTGGGTTCCGAGCTCTCAAAAACTGAAACGAAGCAAAGTTTAGACCATGTTCGTCCAAACCACCTATATAACTCTCATTGGTGCGAACTTTGAGTTCCTAACGCTCGAAAAACTCAAACGAAGCAAAGTTTTGACCAAGTTCGTCCAAACCATATGAAAAACTCTCTTTGGGACGACATTTGGGTTCCGATCTCTCAAAAACTGAAACGGAGCAAAGTTTTGATCATGTGTCATCCAAACAATCTAAAGAACTCTCATTGGGCCGAACTTTGAGTTCCTAACCCTCCAAAAACTATAACGGAGGAAAGTTTGGACCAAGTTCGTCCAAACCATGTGAAAAACTCTCTTTGGGACGACATTTGGGTTCCGATCTCTAAAAAACTGAAACGGAGCAAAGTTTTGACCATGTGTCGTCCAAACCACCTAATGAACTCTCATTGGGCCGAACTTTGAGTTCCTAACTCTCCAAAAACTCAAACGGAGAAAAGTTTGGACCAAGTTCGTCCAAACCATATCGAAAACTCTCATTGGGACGAACCTTGGGTTCCGAGCTCTGAAATACTGAAACGGTACAAAGTTTTGACCATGTGTCGTCCAAACCACCTAAAGAACTCTCATTGGGTCGAACTTTGAGTTCCTAACTCTCCAAAAACTCAAACGGAGCAAAGTTTCGACCATGTTCGTCCGAACCATATGAAAAACTCTCTTTGGGACGAACTTTGGGTTCTGAGCTCTAAAAAACTGAAACGGAAAAAAGTTTTGACCATGTGTCGTCCAAACCACCTAAAGAACTCTCATTTTGCCGAACTTTGAGTTCCTAACTCTCCAAAAACTCAAACGGAGAAAAGTTTGGACCAAGTTAGTCCAAAACATATGAAAAACTCCCATTGCGACGAACTTTGGGTTCCGAGCTCTCAAAAACTCACACGAAGCAAAGTTTGGACCATGTTCGTCTAGACCACCTATATAACTCTCATTGGTGCGAACTTTGAGTTCCTAACGCTCGAAAAACTCAAACGAAGCAAAGTTTTGACCAAGTTCGTCCAAACCATATGAAAAACTCTCTTTGGGACGACATTTGGGTTCCGATCTCTCAAAAACTGAAACAGAGCAAAGTTTTGATCATGTGTCATCCAAACAATCTAAAGAACTCTCATTGGGCCGAACTTTGAGTTCCTAACCCTCCAAAAACTATAACGGAGGAAAGTTTGGACCAAGTTCGTCCAAACCATGTGAAAAACTCTCTTTGGGACGACATTCGGGTTCCGATCTCTAAAAAACTGAAACGGAGCAAAGTTTTGACCATGTGTCGTCCAAACCACCTAATGAACTCTCATTGGGCCGAACTTTGAGTTCCTAATTCTCCAAAAACTCAAACGGAGAAAAGTTTGGACCAAGTTCGTCCAAACCATATCGAAAACTCTCATTGGGACGAACCTTGGGTTCCGAGCTCTGAAATACTGAAACGGTACAAAGTTTTGACCATGTGTCGTCCAAACCACCTAAAGAACTCTCATTGGGTCGAACTTTGAGTTCCTAACTCTCCAAAAACTCAAACGGAGCAAAGTTTCGACCATGTTCGTCCAAACCATATGAAAAACTCTCTTTGGGACGAACTTTGGGTTCTGAGCTCTAAAAAACTGAAACGGAAAAAAGTTTTGACCATGTGTCTTCCAAACCACCTAAAGAACTCTCATTTTGCCGAACTTTGAGTTCCTAACTCTCCAAAAACTCAAACGGAGAAAAGTTTGGACCAAGTTCGTCCAAACCATATGAAAAACTCTCATTGGGACGAACTTGGGCTTCCGAGCTCGCAAAAACTGAAACGGAGCAAGGTTTGGATCATGTGTCGTCCAAACCACCTAAAGAACTCTCATTGGGCCGAAGTTTGACTTCATAACTCTCCAAAAACTCAAACAGAGCAAAGTTTGGACCAAGTTCGTCCAAAACATATGAAAAACTCCCATTGCGACGAACTTTGGGTTCCGAGCTCTCAAAAAATGAAACGAAGCAAAGTTTGGACCATGTTCGTCCAAACCACCTATATAACTCTCGTTGGTGCGAACTTTGAGTTCCTAACGCTCGAAAAACTCAAACGAAGCAAAGTTTTGACCAAGTTCGTCCAAACCATATGAAAAACTCTCTTTGGGACGACATTTGGGTTCCGATCTCTCAAAAACTGAAACGGAGCAAAGTTTTGATCATGTGTCATCCAAACCACCTAAAGAACTCTCATTGGGCCGAACTTTGAGTTCCTAACCCTCCAAAAACTCAAACGGAGCAAAGTTTGGACCAAGTTCGTCCAAACCATGTGAAAAACTCTCTTTGGGACGACATTTGGGTTCCGATCTCTAAAAAACTGAAACGGAGCAAAGTTTTGACCATGTGTCGTCCAAACCACCTAATGAACTCTCATTGGGCCTAACTTTGAGTTCCTAACTCTCCAAAAACTCAAACGGAGAAAAGTTTGGACCAAGTTCGTCCAAACCATATCGAAAACTCTCATTGGGACGAACTTTGAGTTCCGAGCTCTGAAATACTAAAACGGTACAAAGTTTTGACCATGTGTTGTCCAAACCACCTAAAGAACTCTCATTGAGCCGAACTTTGAGTTCCTAACTCTCCAAAAACTCAAACGGAGCAAAGTTTCGACCAAGTTCGTCCAAACCATATGAAAAACTCTCTTTGGGACGAACTTTGGGTTCTGAGCTCTAAAAAACTGAAACGGACCAAAGTTTTGACCATGTGTCGTCCAAACCACCTAAAGAACTCTCATTTTTCCGAACTTTGAGTTCCTAACTCTCCAAAAACTCAAACGGAGCAAAGTTTGGACCAAGTTCGTCCAAACCATATGAAAAACTCTCATTGGGACGAACTTGGGCTTCCGAGCTCGCAAAAACTGAAACGGAGCAAGGTTTGGACCATGTGTCGTCCAAACCACCTAAAGAACTCTCATTGGGCCGAAGTTTGACTTCCTAACTCTCCAAAAACTCAAACAGAGCAAAGTTTGGACCAAGTTCGTCCAAAACATATGAAAAACTCCCATTGGGACGAACTTTGGGTTCCGAGCTCTCAAAAACTGAAACGAAGCAAAGTTTGGACCATGTTCGTCCAAACCACCTAAATAACTCTCATTGGGGCGAACTTTGAGTTCCTAATGCTCGAAAAACTCAAACGAAGCAAAGTTTTGACCAAGTTCGTCAAAACCATATGAAAATCATCTTTCTCTAAGTTCATTCAATAAACTTTGAGTTCCAAAACTATCTTCAACGAAGAGATCGTCAAAAGCGATTTACGTTCATTTACTCCAAAGGACTGTTGCGAAGGACTGTTGCCGGTTGGTGGTCCCGGTTGTAAGACGCAAGAGAGCGCGGTGAATCCGTTGGTCAGCCTTCCTCGCCTTCACGCCCGAAGAGTAAGTAAAGGTAAAAATCTTTTGGCTATCAATTCAAAGAACATAGTTTTCGTTTTCAAAGCTTACTGTTTGAAATTTTAGAAAAATGTTTTCCTTGAATTAATCAATGTCTCTTCTTAAGAAAATTCTTTTCAAAACTCTTCCCTCAAAACCTGCTCCTTCAAAGGAGCTAACTCAAAATGAAATTGAGGACCAGCATATGGCCTCATCCGGCTCTGACATCTCTAATGAAGCTTTGCATATAGCAAAGATAGAAAACAATCTTCAAGCATGGGGTTTACCCAAGCTTGACAACAAAACAATCTACATGCACAATACGTTCAATTTCAAAGAACAACACTGCATAAAGATTGTTGAACGCAAAATTCCAGTCTATGGAAATATTGATTCAATTCAATTATTTCCCAAAGACGATATTCTCAAACACAGAAAAGACTTTCAGTTCCTTCATATCGGAGCTGTTCAGGTCGCACTTCGTCCGATGTTCAGAACGGGTCTCGACACCCCTGTTCTTGCAATCCTGAGAGATAGACGTCACAAAGACTTCTCTAACTCTCTCCTCGGTATCATCGAATCAAATCTGGCCGATGGACCGGTATATTTCAATTGCTTTCCAAACTTTATGGTGGCATTAGATGACCCCCATATCCTCAAAACCTTAACCCTGGAAGTTACGGGAAAAGGTCTGAATCTTGAAGAAGGTGTCAAGAAGATGACACTTCTATACAAGATTACCTATAAAACCCTTACTTCCTCAATGGAACCAAAAGCATTGGTACAATCCCCTAAAGGGAAAACCATGCTTATCGAAACCAACATCAATAAATCCTCTGTCAGTGTCCCAAAGATGCTTTCATGGGATAGCCTTACCAAAAATCCTTCTTGGACCATTGAAAATGCCTTCGTCCCCAAGAAGAAAGAAAAAGAACTCTCTCACATCATTGAGCACCCAGATGGGAGAGTAGAAATCAAATTCGATGAGGAAGAACCTCGTTTCCCAATCTTAAAGGAAAACATGAACAAAAAGGAGTTCATGAGTTCCAGACCAAGCACCTCTGGAATCAGACCAGAGTCTCTTCAAAGTATTGGAAGGTCTGGCTCACTTAGAGTCAAATCCGTAAGATTGGAAGAAGGAATTCCAAACTTCCAATACGAAGAAGAAAAACCTCCTTCTCCTTCTCAAACCGACATGGAAACAGAATCTGTTTTCAAAAGTCAATTGAATGTTATCATCGCTGATAACGAATTCAAAGTCGATAAAGAAGCCCTTCAAAAGGAATTTATGGCGGAAGAAAACAAGGAAGTTAGAAAACACTTCTTTCCAACTTACTCTGCCGAGCAGAGGAAAGCATTCAAAGAAGAGTATTTCAAAATCCTTGATAAACTTCAAGAGCATATTTCCTTTTTCAGATGGTTCAATCAAAGGGATGAATTTTCCCATATTTGTGCCATTCGAGAAAAGGAAAGGTGGAAAACCGCCAGGAGAGGTGAAATTCAAGGAAACTTTCCTCCCATGGAAGACGTCGAATTCGACAGTTTCTACCATGAAAGGATTGTCGCCAAACCTTTCCAACTTGTTAGAGAAAGCGAGGAAGCTCAACCTCCAACTATCAAGAGCATCCAATGTCAAAACAACTTCTCAAATCGGATGCTTACCTCAATAGCTGAACAAGTTTATCGGCTAGAGGAATTAATTGATCCTCCTCCAGCGCCCGTTAAACCAATGTTCAGTCCTCTAGAGCCAGTCAATCTAAGAACTCCAAAGACAAGACTTTTGGAGGAAATCGACAGAAAACTATCTGCCATCTCAAGAGGAGAAAGCTCTAATCAGCTTAACACCCTCGATGATACAGATAGTGAAGATGTTGATTCAATAATTGATCAGCTTAAAGGTCTTCACCTAGAAGACCCTCCATCTCTAAACAAACTGGGTTTTAATCCGGGTGATAGAGTAAACTGGTACCAAAGGCCTTCCATGCCTGATCTCAATTACGAACAAAGTCATAAGTTCGGAAAAATCAAACAGTATGATGGGCAATCCATCGTAATATGGAATCTAGATGGAAGATCAGATAGGCAAATCCAAGATATGCTATCTGAGATGCTCATTGCCGCAACTTCTTACCAAGAGAATGGCAATACAAATCATGTTGCCTGTGCTACTCTCGTTAATGGATTCACAGGTATCCTCAAAGCATGGTGGGATTGTCTTGGTCCTGCTCTTAGAAATGAGATCAAGACCCACACTACCAGGGTCAAAAGAACTAGAGAGGTTCCCGATGTCAAATCCGATCCAGGGATTAGAATAGGCGGGGAACCTATTGCTAAACCTGAATCATCAAAATCTTCTCCAAAAAAGGTCATCATAGAAGAAGAGGTAGATCAGGAAGATGCCGTTGAGGCACTGGTCTATGCTATCTCTTGGAACTTCACAACAGCCCATAATGTGAAGCATGATGACACTCAAAGAACAATTCTCAAAAATCTTAGATGCAAAAACTTGGCCAACTTCAATTGGTACAAGGATATGTTTATTTCCAGGGTCTTCTACATGAAAGATCCAGAATGGAGCCACTGGAAAGAAAAATTTCTGGATGGCCTTCCAAGTTACGTTTCTGAAAGAGTTTATATGACTCTGAAGGAACGATATAATGGAAGAATTGATTGGAACAATCTCACATATGGTGATCTTACATCATATGTCATCAATTGCGGACTTCAAATTTGCAATGAAATTAAAGTCCAGCGCAAAGTCCAAAGGGACGATAAGAGCAGGCTTAAAGATATGAAGGCCTTTTGCTCTCAATATGGTTGCGAGCGTTTGGAAGAACCAAATCGCTCTGCAAACAAAATGATCCGACGGCGTAATAGTCGAAGGTTTTACAAAAATCAATTCCAAAGACCTCAGAATTTCCAGAGGCAATCAAGGATGTATTTCCCGAAAAGGCAATACAATCCAAATCCTCGTTTCAAAAAGAGGCAGTCTCGGGATCAACCTAGACCAAGACAAGCTGCCTATAAAACAAAGGGAAAAACTTTTTGTTTTAAATGTCGAAAGGAAGGACACTATGCAAATAGATGTCCTAACACTAGAATCAATGAGCTAGATATAGATGAAGGATATTCTTCTATCTATGACAGCTCTGATCAAGAATTGAACGAATTTCAATTCGACGACACAGATTCAGAAATCTCTAGCGGTAGCCAGAGCAAAGAATCTGAAGGCATCAAACCTTGTAAAAAAGATTGTGAAGGACAGTGCATAAATGTCCTTACGTTGGAACAAGAAGTTCTCTTTAACTCTATAGACCATATAGAGGATAAGGAAATGAAGAAGACAATTCTGAAGACCCTCAAGCAATCTTTGTCTTCTCAAAGAACTTCTGAGTTCAGAGAAAAGGTTGTTGATCCACCCTCTCTTTCCGAAATTCTCAAAAGAGACGATTTCTTCAAATCGAAATCTGATCCTCAACCTTCTTCTATAAAAGATCTTCAATTTGAAATCAACAATCTCAAGAAAGAGATAGAAAAAAGCAAAATCGAAATAGATTTGATCAAAATAGAGATTAACAATCTCAAATCAAAACCTTTGATTTCCAATGATGAAGAAAAAGATTTTCTTCTTAATCAAATTACAAAATCTCAATTTCAAAAATGGTATTCAATGATTACCCTAAAAATTGAGGATTTTCAAATCACGGTCAAAGCCCTAATTGATTCAGGGGCAGATCAAAACTGCATTCAACAGGGACTCATCCCTACAAAATATTTTGAAAAAACCACACAAAGACTTAACAGTGCCAATGGCCAGCGTCTTTGCGTTCAGTATAAACTTTCAAATGCCCATATTTGCAACAATGACATATGTATTGTTTGCTCATTTCTTTTGGTCAAAGACCTCAAACAAGAGTTGATCTTAGGAACCCCATTCCTAACACAACTCTATCCTATTAAAATAACCGAAAACGGTTTGGTTTCAAATTTTGCCGGTTCAGAAATAACTTTTGAATTTATTTGCCCAATCCTTCCAGTTGATTTTATGGAAGTAAGTTTAAATGAAATTCGGCAAAAACAAAAACAAATTTCTTTTCTCAAAGAGGACATCAGTTATAAAAAGATTGATGAAAACCTCAAACATCCTTCGGTTATTGTCAAAATCGAAGATTTAGAAAGCAAAATTGAAAAAGAGATTTGTTCAAATCTACCAAATGCTTTTTGGGCAAAGAAAAAACACATTGTTCAACTTCCTTACTCAAAAGATTTTGATGAATAAAAAATTCCAACAAAGGCCAGACCGATTCAAATGAATTCGGATCTACTAACATTCTGTAAAAAGGAAATACAGGATTTGCTGAATAAGAAGCTGATTCGACCATCCAAAAGCCCATGGTCGTGTGCAGCATTCTATGTCAACAACGCAGCCGAACAGGAGCGTGGTGTGCCAAGGTTAGTAATCAATTATAAGCCTTTAAACAAAGTTTTGGAATGGATTAGATATCCAATTCCGAATAAACAAGACCTTTTAAAAAGAATTTCAAAGGCAAAAGTATTTTCAAAATTTGACATGAAGTCAGGTTTCTGGCAAATTCAAATTTCTGAAAAAGACAAATATAAAACTGCTTTCAATGTACCATTTGGACAATACGAATGGAACGTCATGCCGTTTGGGCTAAAAAATGCCCCATCTGAATTTCAAAAAATCATGAATGATATTTTCAATGATTTTCAAGATTTTACAATTGTTTACATTGACGATGTCTTGGTTTTCTCCTCAAGCATCGATCAGCACTTCAAACATTTGGAGATATTTATCAATGTTATTAAACAAAATGGTTTGGTGGTCTCTCTACCAAAAGTCAAAAAAGAGTTACTGGCAATAGTGCTCTGCGTCCAAAAATTTCAAGGTGATTTGATAAACAAAAGTTTTACCATCAAAACCGATTCTCAAGCCTCAAAATTTGTTTTAGAAAAAGATGTTAAAAATCTGGTTTCAAAACAAATCTTTGCCAGATGGCAAGCAATTCTTTCATGTTTTGATTTCAAAATTTTGCCTATAAAAGGAACTGAAAACCCTCTTGCAGATTACCTCTCAAGAGAGTTTCTAACTCCAAAACTCTCTCCTCTCTCTCTCCCTTCTACAAAAGAAAAGAAAAGAGCGAATGAGTGAAAATAGAGGCAGAGCCTCCTCTTCAAGGGGCAGTCGCCCATCTTCTTCCTCCTCTGCACCTCCTCCCATGAGTGCAGATCAATATGCTATGGAATTAGGGTTTACTCCGATAACCCGTTCCAGATCAAGGCAAGGCGGTATACGCCCTATGCCTCCAATGGAGTCTTCTACTCCACCTCCACGGCCTTCGGCCAACCTCGTCCGTCCTTCAGGCGGAGTCGTTCAACTGAGACCTCCTGTCTCTCCCTCTTCAGTCGTGGGATCATCAATCCCATCTTCTTCAACCTACTCTGCGGCGGTGACACCGGAAAAGAGGTTTGTACCTCGCCCAGAGATTAAAGGTTATTTTCAAAAATCCCAGGTTATCTATGAACCCATCATAGAACCTGAATTTCAAGGTCTCAATCTTGAAGAGACTGTTTCAAATATGTATCCTACAGGCTTCAATTTCATGCCTGAGGATCTGAACAAAACCAGAACTTTCTATGAGTTCATTCTCGTTGACACCAAGTCAGCAGAGATAACTCATATCCCTGATAAAAACGATCCCTCAAAGATCGCCTATTCAAAATTCAAGATTTTCAAGGCCTTGAATCCAACCCACTGGAATCAAGGTTTATACACCGATAAATCTTTCTCAAAGCCATTTGTACCACAAACGTATTCATATCGGGACTACATAAGAGCCTGGTATAATGTTATGTGGTATTCCCACTTCAAACATTCTTGGTTCATATCCTTCTGTCAAAATGCATACAAAATCACATTTCCTTTGTGGTTTATTCAATGGTGGAATACATTCGGTCTTACGGATGATATTTTACCAACTCCCTTGCAAGAATCATATTATCATTTTGCAAGGAATATTCAAAAAACAGCTTTTCATAATTCAATGAGATTCTGTTTATACTTTCAAGTTCCGTGGATTTTTTGCTGGAACTTCTCAACCAGCAATCAACCACAATACAAAACAGTCACCAAGATCCTAAAGATCAAATGGTAGGACAAATACAATTTTCAGAATGCAACCCTCAACAAGGTCAAAGAGTGGTTTGCGGCCAATGGATATCTTCAGGATATCGACATCAAGAGAAATGCAGAATTTCTCAACGACAAATCAAAGCTCCTTGCAGCTCTCGCTCAGACCACATCTGACGCAGACTTCCAAAGAATTCTCCAGATGGCGGCTTCAAGCGCATCTCCAGCTTCTTCTGCTCAAGAAGAAGAAGACGAAGATCCGGATTACGATCTGGACGACCCGTTCCTTGACTCACAACCCATGTGAGCTCCGAGTCAAATAATCCTGTTTCACATAGAAGCAGTCAGCATTTTTGGAATACTTCAAAAGGAAGTAATTCCATCAAAAAAAAAAAAAAAAGTATTGTAAATTCTCCCCTTTAGATTTAAAAGGTGTAAACTCTGTAATTATTCCAGTTTACACTGTATATACATTTCTGCCAAAGCACAGCTTTAGAAGATGAAGCAGCAGTACGATCAAGATACAAGACTTCGATGTTTTGAAGGCAAAGATTGTTAGCAACTTTCCTAGATCGTGAGGACCTAGTTTGGCGTTTACCGGCAGATGATGATGTAAGTCCGGGTTTAGCCTATAATCCGCCTAGGGTGATCGAGGGTTAGGATTGGAGCTAATAATTCAGCCGACAAGATAAAGAATCTTATCTACTAAAAAGAGATAAAGCTGAAGCATCTTCAACAGTTGTAAAGTGGCAGACATGATATCTTATCTTCTTATCTTTTCCTATTTTGTCTTTTGTAATTATTTGCTTTAATTATTTTTCTTTAAGTCACGTCTATCCGGTCAGGGGTCCTGTCCTGTCGGAATAATAATTTAGTTTTGCTTTTTCAATTGTGTCGTTATTACTTTTCAAAAAGACGAATCTTTCAGGGGTCCTGTCCTGATGATTCGATCTTATCTTTTAATTTTTCGCATTCAATTTTCATTAGAAGTCCGGAGTCTATAAAAGACTTGATCCTTGTATTGCAAAGGCATGCGCTGAGAACTCAAGTTATCTTCCCTTGTAAAGCTTGAATCTCACCTTGCTTTCTTTTATCCGCTAGTCGATCCTTGTAAGGGCACCAAAGCTGTTCTCAAGGCCTTCAATTTTGACAGCAAGGTGTAACAACTCTTTCATATCGAAATAAGTTTGTCTATCCACTTGATGAGCCAATGGTCGGTTCAACCCGCCAAGGAACCTAGCCATTGTATCCTCCTCATCTTCATCAATGCCAGCTCTATTCATAAGGGCCTCCATTTCTTTGTAATAATCTTCCACACTTTTGGATCCTTGTTGCAAAGCATAGAGCTTTTGCTTGAGTTCTCGGGAATAATGCTTAGGAATGTATCTCTTCCTCATTAAGGCCTTTAATTCCTCCCATGTTTCAATTGGATCCTCATAGTTTCTCCTCCATTCTGATTTCAAAGAGGTCCACCAAATATTGGCATAATCACAAAATTCAGCCACAGCAAGTTTCAACTTTCTTTCTTCACTAAATTTGTTGCAATCAAATACATGCTCAATTTTGCTCTCATATTGCAAATACTCCTCCGAATCAGACCTCCCATGAAATGGTGGGATTTTAAGCTTCACTCCCCCAGCTCCTCTCTCTTCTCTCTCGTATTGGTACTCCCTCTCAACCCTTCTTGGTGGTAAAATTTCTCTTCCCACTCTTCGTCCCCTTCCTCTACCCCGGCCTACACCTCTCCCTCCCCTTGGATTGTGCCCGGCTATAAGGGTTACATTGTCATCTTCCTCTTCATTTTCAACTCCTTCATTAACTTCCCTACCTTGAAGATTTCCTAAACCTACTTCCATTCGCCCCATCCGTTCTTCCAAGGTACTTATTACTTGAGTTAAACGAGTAATAGCCCCAATTTGTGCCTCTCTCCACCTAGCTTCACTAATCTCCTCTCCATTTCCCCCATCTTGACTCATGATGATGTATAAACAGTAGATAAATATGTTTAGGACCTCACACACTCAACTCACTGATTTTCACTCGGAACACTCGTGTTTATCACACAAAGGTAGGCTATTTGGGAAAGTGACTAAATGATGATATTGGGTAGGCTAATAGGTTCGAGCGATTCTTGTAATAGTGAGCTTTACAACACAACCAAGACAAGATAAATTATGAAATAACAACAAACTAGAACAAAGAAAACAAAGAAAGAGTCAAACAAGGAAGGACACAAAGACAAGATGTCTTCTACGGAATTCGGAGATAAAAGGAATACAAATAAAGAGAAAGCTCTAAATATGATGGAATTAGACTTTTTGAAGCAAAGGAAACAAATTTTAAGGACAAATTCTTTCAAATCTGAAAAGAACAATGTATGAAGCAAATCTGGAATTTTTCGGGTAAAACTGCACACTGAGATGGAATTCCAAAAACGAATGTCTTATGTTAGGATTTGGAGTAAATGCCCTTCTTCACTTTGAAAGATAACATGCAGATCTAACTTTTCACTGAAGGCCAAACGTTCAAATTCGGACTTTATGAATGACTTTGAATAGACATTAGATGCATTAAATTCTGCAGCTAGGAATTTGGACAGTCACAAAACAAATTAATTGCAAATTGAATTGAAGCTCATCAAATTCGTGCAAATTGATGCTGAGTGAATACAAATGGGCATGAACAAGAACTCAACATGAACAACTTCTGAATTTTTTTTTCTCTCTTTTTTTTTTCTTTTTTTTTTTTTTTTTTTTTTTTTGCTTTTAAAGATCTCCACGTGATCTTTAAGATGAAAATGAGATTAGAATCAAAAGATGAAGAACAATGGATGAAATGAAAGAAACGAACAAGATTGACAGAATATGAAACAAAGAAAAAACAAAACAATGAACAATAGGAAGGGAAGATAGAATCAATTCTAGAGTAGGCCACAAAGATGCAACCTAGGCTCTGATACCAAAATGATAAGGCAACCCTAATTCTCAGCCCAAAGATCCAAGCTTTTGTGGAGCAAGAACCCTTGAAACAAAGAGATTAAAACCTTCTTACACAAATTAGAACCAACCAAGAGAAAAGGCTAGAAATTGATTACCTCTTATGATCAATGATCTAGAAGCAAGATTGGAAATCTTGTTCTAGATTGAGTCATTCCACAATCAAACTTGATCAAGGCCGGATTGAATGGCTCAAAATGCAATCTATCACAAGAATTGCAAGAATCCTAGAAAAGGGATTTCTAAGAAAAGTCTCAAATATGAGAGAACACTTTTCATTCAACTTAATCTGAATTTTACATGCTAGAATGAGGCTTTTTATAGCCTTTGTGTGAATGAAGCCCCCAACCTTTCAAATCCCAAAAGTAAAACCTACAAAGCATTCATGACCATAATTGGCCTACAAAGTAACTCCCCACTAATGAATCTAACCTTGAATCCACGTTTTTGGAAGCCCAAAAGTTCAAAAATTACAAACAAAAGTTGATAAATTGAAATAACAAAGGAAACTTCAAAAGGTCGGTGCAACGTCAATCTTGCAAACGTTGACTTTCACAGCGTCGTCCTCTCTTGGGTTAATTTGCAGCATGTGAAATGAATGTGGAACTGAACCTAACCAATTTTGAATGTGAATGAAGAATGCTTGTTGAAGCTTCTTAGCCTTGGCGCGTGTAATAGGTCCAATTGGAACGTGTGGAGCACCATGATTCTTATCATAGGAACTCAAAGTTCGGCCCAATGAGAGTTCTTTCGGTGGTTTGGACGGCACATGGTCCAAACTTTTCTCCGTTTCAGTATTTGAGAGATCGGAACCCAAAGTTCGTCCCAATGAGAGTTTTTCATATGGTTTGGACGAACTTGGTCAAAACTTTGCTCCGTTTGAGTTTTTGGAGTGTTAGGAACTCAAAGTTCGGCCCAATGAGAGTTCTTTAGGTGGTTTGGAAGACACATGGTCCAAGCTTTGCTCCGTTTAAGTTTTTGAGAACTCGGAACCCAAAGTTCGTCCCAATGAGAGTTTTTCATATGGTTTGGACGAGCTTGATCCTAACTTTGCTTCGTCTGAGTTTTTGGAGAGTTAGGAACTCAAAGTTCGGCCCAATGAGAGTTCTTTAGGTTGTTCGGACGACACATGGTTCAAACTTTGCTCCGTTTAAGTTTTTGAGAGCTCGGAACAGCAAGTTTGTCCCAATGAGAGTTTTTCATATGGTTTGTATGAACTTGGTCCAAACTTTGCTCCGCTTGAGTTTTTGGAGAGTTAGGAACTCACAGTTCGGCCGAATGAAAGTTCTTTAGGTGGTTTGGACGACACGTGATCCAAACTTTTCTCCGTTTCAGTATTTGAGAGCTCGGAACCGAAAGTGCAAATGTTATGAAACAAAGCAGCTCTGATACCAAATGTTATGAAACAAAGCAGCTCTGATACCAAATGTTATGAAACTCCCAGGAAATGTATCTAACAACCTTGCTGAAAAACAAGACCTTTAGATCTCAAATCTGAAAACCCCAAAACCGATTTGAAAATCAACCCAAGGAAAGTAAAAACCGGATTACCTTGTCGATCAAATATCTCAAGGTAAGAAACTTGCTTGAGATTCGAATCACTCCACAAGCATGATTGATCAAGTCAAGCTTGAATGATTCTCAACATGCAATCTAAACTACATAGAATTGCAAAGAAACTTAGCTCTAAGGCTAAAGGAAAAGCACAAAGGCTCTTTTTTACTACATTTCCAAATCTTCTTAAGAAACCCTTGATGATTGGATCTAAAAACCTGGCTAGCAAACAAGACCCATAGAACTCAATATCAAAAACCCCAAAACCAAGATGATTTCATCCCAAGGAAGAAGATAGAAACGGATTTACCTTGATGATCAAGATCAAGAGTAGAGAAAACTCGTTTCTAAACTCGAGATTCGAATCACTCCACAAGTAGTTCGATCAAAGCTACTTGAATGATCCTAGCATGCAAATCTAAACACAAGATATGCAAAGAAAGTTGCTCATGGCCTTTAGGCTCAAAAGACTCAATTTCATTGAAACATCATCAAAATATGATCTTGTGGTTACATCAAAGTTGGCTTTTTATAGCCTCCAAAATATAACCTAAATTCAGCCACTAGGTCACCTTAAAGTGTGTAACCTTCCTAGCTTTAATGTATTAAAGAACCACTAACAAAAGTAACCTATGTAACATTGAAAAGACTCAAAAAAACTGAAAAATTACATGATGGACTCCATAAATCCGAGAATTGAAGTCTTGGTTAACCTTCATTTTGTGTGTAACATTCCATGAATTAATTAAGCTTCCCTTTGAAGTAGCTTAAAGTATAGTTCCATCAATTGATGCTTGATTTGCATTAAGTGCAGCTTTCATGAACTCGGAGTGCATTTAACGCATTCCATCTTGAAGCTCTTCTACACATAAAGTAACTGAAAATCAACACCTTCAACTCTATTTGAATTCTTTATTGGTAGAATTCATATCACTGATGATGCAAAGCATATTGCTGACTTATTTTTTAGGGAGGTTGTGAGATTGCATGGTATTCCTAAAAGCATAGTAAGTGATCGTGATGTTAAATTCTTAAGTCACTTTTGGCGTGTTTTGTGGGGTAAATTGGGAACTAAGCTAGTGTATTCAACTACTTGTCATCCACAAACGGACGGACAAACTGAGGTTGTTAATCGGACCATGACCACTATGCTTAGAGCTATTATCGACAAGAATCTTAAGACTTGGGAGGATTGTTTGCCATTCATAGAATTTGCATATAATAGGGCTGTACATAGCACTACTAAATGCACTCCTTTTGAAATTGTTTATGGCTTTAATCCTCTAACTCCTATTGATTTATTACCTATGCCCCCTAATGAGTTTGTGAGTTTTGATGCCAATGCAAAGGTTGACTTTGTTCATAAGCTGCACAAAAAAGTGAAAGAGAACATTGAGAAGCATAATTCCAAGGTTGCTTCAAGAATTAATAAGGGACGCAAGCTTTTAGTCTTCAAACCTGGAGATTGGGTTTGGGTGCATTTTCGAAAAGAAAGGTTTCCTACACAAAGAAGATCGAAACTTTTGCCCCGAGGAGATGGTCCTTTCCAAGTTCTTGAGCGCATCAATGACAATGCTTATAAAATTGATTTACCAGGTGAGTATGGTGTTAGTGCAACCTTTAATGTTGCTGACTTTAGTCCTTTTGATGTAGGTGATGGCTATGATTCGAGGACGAATCCTTCTGAAGAGGGAGAAGATGATGTGAACCAAGCTACATCTATTGTCATGCCTCAAGGTCCAATTACAAGGTCGAGAGCCAAGAAGCTACAACAAGCATTAATCACCTATATTCAAGCTATGGTGAGATCGACAAAGGACGTTCAAGGAGATGTTGGACTATTTCCCTACACTATTTCCAAAGTTGAGATTCAAGATGGAGACACGTTAAATGCATTTTGACTTGCATTTAATGAACTATAGTTGGCTTTATGGAACTTAAGTTTAAACTACTCCAAGTGAAGCTTCAATTAACATGGGAGGTTACAAACAACTCAAATCTGACCAAAGGAGCTCAATTCTCGGATTTATGGCCCTCCATTATGTAATTTTCAGTTTTTAAGTCTTTTCCATAACTTATAGGTTACATTTGAGTAGTGGCTGATTATGGGCTTTAATATTGTGGAGGTTACACTCTTAAATATGTCATTTAAGCTGAATTTAGGTTATAGTTTGAAGGCTATAAAAAGCCATCTTGGATGTAACACAAACCAGAATATTTTGAGTGAAATATATTGGGCTTTCTCTTAGCTTTGTGTTGAGCTGAGTTTTTTTCAAATTGTGCAATTTCTTGTGTTTAGATCTTGCATGCTAGAGTCATTCAAGTGGTGTTGATCAAACCTCTTGTGGAGTGATTCGAATCACGAGTTTAGAAACAAGTTTTCTTTACTCTTGATATTGATCGTCAAGGTAATCCGTTTCAAAACTTTTCCTTGGGTTGGTTCCATATTGTTCTTTGGGGTTTTCAGATTTGAGATCTAAAGGTCTTGTTTTTTAGCAAGGTTGTTAGATCCATTTCTTGGGAGTTTCATAACAGTTTGGAACTTAAAGTTCGGCCCAATGAGAGTTCGTTAGGTGGTTTGGACGACACATGGTCCAAACTTTACTCTGTTTAAGTTTTTGAGAGCTCGGAACCCAAAGTTCGTCTCAATGAGAGTTTTTCATCTAGTTTGGACAAAGTTGGTCCAAACTTGGCTCCGTTTGAGTTTCGAGAGAGTTTGGAACTCAAAGTTCATCCCAATGAGAGTTCTTTTGGTGGTTTGGACGACCCATGGTCCAAACTTTACTCCGTTTAAGTTTTTGAGAGCGGGGAACCAAAAGTTCGTCCCATTGAGTTTTTCATCTAGTTTGGACGAACTTGGTCCAAACTTTGCTCAATTTGAGTTTCAGAGAGTTTGGAACTTAAAGTTCGGCCCAATGAGAGTTCTTTAGGTGGTTTGGACGACACATGGTCCAAACTTTACTCCGTTTAAGTTTTGGAGAGCTCGGAACCAAAAGTTCATCCCAATGAAAGTTTTTCATCTAGTTTGGACGAAGTTGGTCCAAACTTTGCTCCGTTTGACTTTCGAGAGAGTTTGGAACTCAAAATTCGTCCCAATGAGAGTTCTTTAGGATGTTTGGACGACACATGGTCCAAACTTTACTCCATTTAAGTTTTTGAGAGCTCGGAACCAAAAGTTCTTCCCAACGAGAGTTTTTCACTAGTGTGGACGAACTTGGTCCAAACTTTGCTCCGTTTGAGTTTCGAGAGAGTCTGGAACTCAAAGTTCGTTCCAATGAGAGTTCTTTAGTTGGTTTGGACGACACATGGTCCAAACTTTACTTCGTTTAAGTTTTTGATAGCTCGGAATCGAAAGTTCGTCCCAATGAGAGTTTTTCATCTACTTTGGACGAAGTTGCTCCAAACTTTGTTCCGTTTGAGTTTCGAGAGAGTTTGGAACTCAAAGTTTGTCCCAATGAGAGTTCTTTAGTTGGTTTGGACGACACATGGTCCAAACTTTACTCCGTTTAAGTTTTTGAGAGCTCGTAACCCAAAGTACGTCCCGATGAGAGTTTTTCATCTAGTTTGGACGAACTTGGTCCAAACTTTGCTCCGTTTGAGTTTCGAGAGAGTTTGGATATCAAAGTTCGTCCCAATGAGAGTTCTTTAGTTGGTTTGGACGACACATGGTCCAAACTTTACTCCGTTTAAGTTTTTGATAGCTCGGAATCGAAAGTTCGTCCCAATGAGAGTTTTTCATCTACTTTGGACGAAGTTGCTCCAAACTTTGTTCCGTTTGAGTTTCGAGAGAGTTTGGAACTCAAAGTTTGTCCCAATGAGAGTTCTTTAGGTGGTTTCGACGACCCATGGTCCAAACTTTACTCCGTTTAAGTTTTTGAGAGCTCGGAACCAAAAGTTCGTCCCAATGAGAGTTTTTCATCTAGTTTGGACGAAGTTGGTCCAAGCTTTTCTCCGTTTGACTTTCGAGAGAGTTTGGAACTCAATATTCGTCCCAATGAGAGTTCTTTAGGTGGTTTGGACGACGCATGGTCCAAACTTTACTCCATTTAAGTTTTTGAGAGCTCGGAACCCAAAGTTCGTCCCAACGAGAGTTTTTCATCTAGTGTGGATGAACTTGGTCCAAACTTTGCTCCGTTTGAGTTTCGCGAGAGTTTCGAACTCAAAGTTCCTCCGAATGAGAGTTCTTTAGGTGGTTTGGACGACACATGGTCCAAACTTTACTCCGTTTAAGTTTTTGAGAGCTCGGAACCCAAAGTTCGTCTCAATTAGAGTTTTTCATCTAGTGCGGACGAAGTTGGTCCAAACTTTGCTCCGTTTGAGTTTAGCGAGAATTTGGAACTAAAAGTTCCTCACAATGAGAGTTCTTTCAGTGGTTTGGACGACACATGGTCCAAACTTTACTCTGTTTAAGTTTTTGATTGCTCGGAACCCAAAGTTCGTCCCAATGAGAGTTTTTCATCTAGTGTGGACGAACTTGGTCCAAACTTTGCTCCGTTTGAGTTTCGCGAGAGTTTGGAACTCAAAGTTCCTCCCAATGAGATTTCTTTAGGTGGTTTGGACGACACATGGTCCAAACATTACTCCGTTAAGTTTTTGAGAGCTCGGAACCCAAAGTTCGTCCCAATGAGAGTTTTTCATCTAGTTTGAATGAAGTTGGTCCAAACTTTGCTCCGTTTGAGTTTCGAGAGAGTGTCGAACTCAAAGTTCCTCCCAATGAGAGTTCTTTAGGTGGTTTGAATGACCCATGGTCGAAACTTTACTCCGTTTAAGTTTTTGAGAGTTCGTAACTCAAAGTACGTCCCAATGAGAGTTTTTCATCTAGTTTGGACGAACTTGGTCCAAACTTTGCTCCGTTTGAGTTTCGGAGAGTTTGGAACTTAAAGTTCGGCCCAATGAGAGTTCTTTAGGTGGTTTGGACGACACAAAATCCAAACTTTACTCCGTTTAAGTTTTTGATACGAACCGAGGTGTCTTAATCAAGCTACAAGAACCCAAAATGGTTACAAACTTTAGAGTTAACTTTTTGGAAGATGAATCTCGGATTTAAGGCATTTTTATTGTAATTTTCAGTTTTAAAGTTGTGTTTTTAATGTTTTAAGTTACTTTTAAGTTAGTGGTCATTATAGCATTGATGGGGATGAAAGTTAAACCCTTCATATGACCATAGGTTATGTTTGAAGGCTATAAATAGCCATCTATGTAGTTGCTTTGAGAAAAGATTAGTTTTGATGGAATTTCAATGAAAATGAAGTCTTTTGAGCCTCAAGGCCATGAGCAACTTTGCATATCTTGTGTTTAGATTTGCATGCTAGGATCATTCAAGTAGCGTTGATCAAACTACTTGTGGAGTGATTCAAATCTCGAGTTTAGGAACGAGTTTTCTCTACTCTTGATCTTGATCGTCAAGGTAAATCCGTTCTATCTTCTTCCTTGGGATGAAATCATCTTGTTTTGGGGGTCTTAGCATTTGAGGTCTAGGGATTTGCATATCCATAAGGGTTCTTAGATCCAATTGGCTCGGGCTGTCATATCATTTTGGTATCAGAGCTTTAGGTTCTCGATCGGATATATGATTCCGTTGTTCCATTTCTTTTCTTGTTCTTCATTCTGAATTGTTTTTTTGTTCTTGCTGTTCATTTGTTTTCATTCTGTCCAGAAATATAAAATTGAAAAAAAGTGTCACTTCCCTTTATCTTTTCATATTTTCGTCTTCTGCAATCTTGTAGATCTTACTCTGATCTTCAACTTTGTCGGCTATGAGATCTTGAGATTCGGTTTGCTTCATATAGAAAAATTGTCATTTTGATAGTATATTCTGGAAAACCGAGAAGGCCGAGATTGTTCAACTTCTTTGCTTCTTGTTGTTCTTTGCCATAAAAGTGAGTTAGATCTGAGTTGGCTGATGTTTAAACCCTCTCTTGTGTTAGGATTTGACCGTTGGTATATTGGCTTTAGTTACATGTTGAATTTGTCAAATTAATTAGCCACTTGCCATAAATTTGGGGGTTACAAACTTTTCAAATTCAATTTTCCAGCCAATAATTCAATGCCCATGATCTCTATTGATTATAACTTCTCTTTATTCTAAAGGCCTATTTCAATTCCATAAGTCTTCATTTTAACCTTTGGATATTAATATATGGAGACCTACATTTACATTTGACCTTGATTTCTTTCTTGACTTGTTTCTTATTTGGTATTCGTTTGACTCCATACCTAAGCTATTTTGATTGTGTTCTAAGTGTGCTATCTTTCACTTCATTGCAAACTTTGCTCATTGGCTCATGTGAGTGAGATTGAGAGTTTGTTGAGAGTGTGTTTGTCTTGGAGTGAAAACACGTGAGGGAGTGCTTGTGAGGTCCATTTTCCTTGTCACTTAGCATTCTTTTACAACATGTTTCCAACAAGGAGTTCAAACAAATCCATGTTTCGTCAAACACAAAAACATTGTGAGAAACACGTCCGTGTTGATCCATTGAGGAAGGCTTTTCGTGAAAATATGGATGAAATACATAAATCCATAAAGTACATGTCTGAATTAGCTCACGAATTGAAATTGCGGGATCAAGCAAGAGAGGCACAAATCAAAAAATCCATTCAAGAAGAAGACAATTGTCCCATGCCTCAAGATAATGTTTCAAATGACAAAGTTGTTATTGAAGACGTGGTGACCAACGAAGAAAGTGTGCAAACATATGTTGCACCTTCTTTTGAGACAAAAAGTGATGAAAGTACAAAAGAGAAAGAGTGTGAGAAAGAAACATTTGAGACTCATACTAAAGAGAAAGAGAATTCAGCAATTAGAGTTTGTGAGAAGAATATTGTCTTGTATTCAAAAAGACACATCCAAGAACTTGTATCCGAACGGACTTGCTTTCTAACGGGTGCACTTAAACCAAGTGTATCTACTTTTTCTAATGAGTTCTTGCAGGAAATTAAACTCCTTATTGAAAAGCAAGATCCAAAGCTTGTTTCAAATATGAGTCAAAGCCGACCACGAGGAAAGTGCAATACCAACAAGCTACATAAGAAGAAATGCTCATATTTTTCTTCATCATTCATTCAACGACGATGGTCAAGCGTGAAGAACTTAAGGAGACCAAGAGTGCGAGATGCAAAAGATTTCAAGTTTGCACTACAAGGGGATCCTTGGATTCGAGGACGAATCCTCTTGAAGAAGGGGAGGATGATACGAACCGAGGTGTCTTAATCAAGCTACAAGAGCCCAAAATGGTTACAAACTTTAGAGTTAGCTTTTTGGAAGATGAATCTCGGATTTAAGGCATTTTTATTGTAATTTTCAGTTTTAAAGTTGTGTTTTTAATGTTTTAAGTTACTTTTAAGTTAGTGGTCATTATAGCATTGATGGGGATGAAAGTTAAACCCTTCATATGACCATAGGTTATGTTTGAAGGCTATAAATAGCCATCTATGTAGTTGCTTTGAGAAAAAGATTAGTTTTGATGGAATTTCAATGAAAATGAAGTCTTTTGAGCCTCAAGGGCATGAGCAACTTTGCATATCTTGTGTTTAGATTTGCATGCTAGGATCATTCAAGTAGCGTTGATCAAACTACTTGTGGAGTGATTCAAATCTCGAGTTTAGGAACGAGTTTTCTCTACTCTTGATCTTGATCGTCAAGGTAAATCTGTTCTATCTTCTTCCTTGGGATGAAATCATCTTGTTTTGGGGGTCTTAGCATTTGAGGTCTAGGGATTTGCATATCCATAAGGGTTCTTAGATCCAATTGGCTCGGGCTGTCATATCAGTGTTTGAGAGCTCGGAACCCAAAGTTCGTATCAATGGGAGTTTTTCATCTAGTTTGGACGAACTTGGTCCAAACTTTGCTCCGTTTGAGTTTCGGAGAATTTGGAACTTAAAGTTTGCCCAATGAGAGTTCTTTAGGTGGTTTGGACGACAAATGGTCCAAACTTTACTCCGTTTAAGTTTTTGGCAGCTCGGAACCCAAAGTTCGTCTCAAATAGAGTTTTTCATCTAGTTTGAACGAAGTTGGTCAAAACATTGCTCCGTTTGAGTTTCGAGAGAGTTTGGAACTCAAAGTTCGTCCCAATGAGAGTTCTTTAGGTGGTTTCGACGACACATGGTCCAAACTTTACTCCGTTTAAGTTTTTGAGCGCTCGGAACCAAAAGTTCGTCCCAATGAGAGTTTTTCATCTAGTTTGGACGAAGTTGGTCCAAGCTTTTCTCCGTTTGACTTTCGAGAGAGTTTGGAACTCAATATTCGTCCCAATGAGAGTTCTTTAGGTGGTTTGGACGACGCATGGTCAAAACTTTACTCCATTTAAGTTTTTGAGAGCTCGGAACCCAAAGTTCGTCCCAACGAGAGTTTTTCATCTAGTGTGGATGAACTTGGTCCAAACTTTGCTCCGTTTGAGTTTCGCGAGAGTTTCGAACTCAAAGTTCCTCCGAATGAGAGTTCTTTAGGTGGTTTGGACGACACATGGTCCAAACTTTACTCCGTTTAAGTTTTTGAGAGCTCGGAACCCAAAGTTCGTCTCAATGAGAGTTTTTCATCTAGTGCGGACGAAGTTGGTCCAAACTTTGCTCCGTTTGAGTTTAGCGAGAGTTTGGAACTAAAAGTTCCTCACAATGAGAGTTCTTTCAGTGGTTTGGACGACACATGGTCCAAACTTTACTCTGTTTAAGTTTTTGATTGCTCGGAACCCAAAGTTCGTCCCAATGAGAGTTTTTCATCTAGTGTGGACGAAGTTGGTCCAAACTTTGCTCCGATTGAGTTTCGCGAGAGTTTGGAACTCAAAGTTCCTCCCAATGAGATTTCTTTAGGTGGTTTGGACGACACATGGTCCAAACATTACACCGTTAAGTTTTTGAGAGCTCGGAACCCAAAATTCGTCCCAATGAGAGTTTTTCACCCAGTTTGAATGAAGTTGGTCCAAACTTTCCTCCGTTTGAGTTTCGAGAGAGTGTCGAACTCAAAGTTCCTCCCAATGAGAGTTCTTTAGGTGGTTTGAATGACCCATGGTCGAAACTTTACTCTGTTTAAGTTTTTGAGAGTTCGTAACCCAAAGTACGTCCCAATGAGAGTTTTTCATCTAGTTTGGACGAACTTGGTCCAAACTTTGCTCCGTTTGAGTTTCGGAGAGTTTGGAACTTAAAGTTCGGCCCAATGAGAGTTCTTTAGGTGCTTTGGACGACACATGATCCAAACTTTACTCCGTTTAAGTTTTTGAGAGCTCGGAACCCAAAGTTCGTATCAATGGGAGTTTTTAATCTAGTTTGGACGAACTTGGTCCAAACTTTGCTCCGTTTGAGTTACGGAGAGTTTGGAATATAAAGTTTGGCCCAATGAGAGTTCTTTAGGTGGTTTGGACGACACATGGTCCAAACATTACTCCGTTTAAGTTTTTGAGAGCTCGGGACCCAAAATTTGTCTCAATGAGAGTATTTCATCTAGTTTGGACGAAGTTGGTCCAAACTTTGCTCCGTTTGAGTTTCGAGAGAGTTTGGAACTCAAAGTTCGTCCCAATGAGAGTTCTTTAGGTGGTTTGGACGACCCATGGTCGAAACTTTCCTCCGTTTATGTTTTTGATAGCTCGGAATCGAAAGTTCGTCTGAATGAGAGTTTTTCATCTAGTTTGGACGAAGTTGGTCCAAACTTTGCTCCGTTTGAGTTTCGGAGAGTTTGCAACTTAAAGTTCAGCCCAATGAGAGTTCTTTAGGTGGTTAGGACGACACATGGTCCAAACTTTACTCCGTTTAAGTTTTTGAGAGCTCGGAACCCAAAGTTCGTCTCAATGAGAGTATTTCATCTAGTTTGGACGAAGTTGGTCCAAACTTTGCTCCATTTGAGTTTCGAGAGAGTTTGGAACTCAAAGTTCGTCCCAATGGGAGTTCTTTAGGTGGTTTGGACGACCCATGGTCGAAACTTTACTCCGTTTAAGTTTTTCAGAGCACGGAACCGAAAGTTCGGCCCAATGATAGTTTTTCATCTAGTTTTGACGAACTTGGTCCAAACTTTGCTCCGTTTGAGTTTCAGAGAATTTGCAACTTAAAGTTCGGCCCAATGAGAGTTCTTTAGTGGGTTTGGACGACACATGGTCCAAACTTTACTCCGTTTAAGTTTCTGAGAGCTCGAAACCAAAAGTTCGTCTCAATGAGAGTATTTCATCTAGTTTGGACGAAGTTGGTCCAAACTTTGCTCCGTTTGAGTTTCGAGAGAGTTTGGAACTCAAAGTTCGTCCCAATGAGAGTTCTTTAGGTGGTTTGGACGACACATGGTCCAAACTTTTCGTTTTCTAGAGCTCGGAACCCAAAGTTCGTCTCAATGAGAGTTTTTCATCTAGTTTGGACAAAGTTGGTCCAAACTTTGCTCCGTTTGAGTTTCTAGAGAGTTTGGAACTAAAAGTTCGTCCCAATGAGAGTTCTTTAGGTCGTTTGGACGACCCATGGTCGAAACTTTACTCCGTTTAATATTTTGAGAGCTCGGAACCCAAAGTTCGTCCCAATGAGAGTTCTTCATCTACTTTGGACGAAGTTGGTCCAAACTTTGTTCCGTTTGAGTTTCGACAGAGTTTGGAACTCAAAGTTCGTCCCAATGAGAGTTTTTTAGGTCGTTTGGACGACACATGGTCCAAACTTTACTCCATTTAAGTTTTTTAGAGCTCGGAACCCAAAGTTCGTCCCAATGAGAGTTTTTCATCTAGTGTGGACGAACTTGGTCCAAACTTTGCTCCGTTTGAGTTTCGGTGAGTTTGGAACTTAAAGTTCAGCCCAATGAGAGTTATTTAGGTGGTTTGGACGACACATGGTCCAAACATTACTCCGTTTAAGTTTTTGATAGCTCGAGACCCAAAATTCGTCTCACTGAGAGTATTTCATCTAGTTTGGACGAAGTTGGTCCAAACTTTGCTCCGTTTGAGTTTCGAAAGAGTTTGGAACTCAAAGTTCGTCACAATGAGATTTCTTTAGGTGGTTTGGATGACCCATGGTCAAAACTTTACTCCGTTTAAGTTTTTGATAGCTCGGAACCGAAAGTTCGTCCCAATGAGAGTTTTTCATCTAGTTTGGACGATGCTGGTCCAAACTTTGCTCCGTTTGAGTTTCGAGAGAGTTTGGAACTCAAAGTTCGTCCCAATGAGAGTTCTTTAGGTGGTTTGGTCGACACATGGTCGAAACTTTACTCCGTTTAAGTTTTTGAGAGCTCGGAACCCAAAGTTCGTCCCAATGAAAGTTTTTCATTTCGTTTGGACGAAGTTGGTACAAACTTTGGTCCGTTTGAGTTTCGAGAGAGATTGGAACTCAAAGTTCGTCCCAATGAGAGTTCTTTAGGTGGATTGGACGACACATGGTCCAAACTTTACTCCATTTAAGTTTTTGAGAGGTTGGAACCGAAAGTTAGTCCAAATGAGAGTTTTTCATCTAGTTTGGACGAAGTTGGTCCAAACTTTGCTCCGTTTGAGTTTGGAACTTAAAGTTCGGCCCAATGAAAGTTCTTTAGGTGGTTTGGACGACACATGGTCCAAACTTTACTCCGTTTAAGTTTTTGAGAGCTCGGAACCCAAAGTTCGTCTCAATGAGAGTATTTCATCTAGTTTGGACGAAGTTGGTCCAAACTTTGCTCCGTTTGAGTTTCGAGAGAGTTTGGAACTCAAAGTTCGTCCCAATGAGAGTTCTTTAGGTTGTTTGGACGACCCATGGTCGAAACTTTACTCCGTTTAAGATTTTGAGAGCTCGGAACCCAAAGTTCGTCCCAATGAGAGTTTTTCATCTACTTTGGACGAAGTTGGTCCAAACTTTGTTCCGTTTGAGTTTCGAGAGAGTTTGGAACTCAAAGTTCGTCCCAATGAGAGTTCTTTAGGTGGTTTGGACGACACATGGTCCAAACTTTACTCCATTTGAGTTTCTGAGAGCTCGGAACCCAAAGTTAGTCCCAATGAGAGTTTTTCATCTAGTTTGGACGATGCTGGTCCAAACTTTGCTCCGTTTGAGTTTCGAGAGAGTTTGGAACTCAAAGTTCGTCCCAATGAGAGTTCTTTAGGTGGTTTGGTCGACACATGGTCGAAACTTTACTCCGTTTAAGTTTTTGAGAGCTCGGAACCCAAAGTTCGTCCCAATGAAAGTTTTTCATTTCGTTTGGACGAAGTTGGTACAAACTTTGGTCCGTTTGAGTTTCGAGAGAGATTGGAACTCAAAGTTCGTCCCAATGAGAGTTCTTTAGGTGGATTGGACGACACATGGTCCAAACTTTACTCCATTTAAGTTTTTGAGAGGTTGGAACCCAAAGTTAGTCCAAATGAGAGTTTTTCATCTAGTTTGGACGAAGTTGGTCCAAACTTTGCTCCGTTTTAGTTTCGAGAGAGTTTGGAACTCAAAGTTCGTCCCAATGAGAGTTCTTTAGGTGGTTTGGTCGAAAAATGGTCAAAACTTTACTCCGGTTAAGTTTTTGAGAGCTCGGAACCCAAAGTTCTTCCCAATGAGAGTTTTTCATCTAGTTTCGACGAAGGTTGTCCAGACTTTGCTCCGTTTGAGTTTAGGAGAGTTTGGAACTCAAAGTTCGTCTCAATGAGAGTTCTTTAAGTGGATTGAATGACACATCGTCAAAAGTTTACTCCGTTTAAGTTTCTGAGATCTCGGAACCCAAAGTTAGTCCCAATGAGAGTTTTTCATCTAGTTTGGACGAAGTTGGTCCAAACTTTGCTCCGTTTGAGTTTCGAGAGAGTTTGGAACTCAAAGTTCCTCCGAATGAGAGTTCTTTAGGTAGTTTGGACGACACATTGTCAAAACTCTACTCCGTTTAAGTTTTTGAGGGCTCGGAACCCAAATTTCGACCCTATGAGAGTTTTTCATCTAGTTTGGACGAAGTTGGGCCAAACTTTGCTCCGTTTGAGTTTCAACAGAGTTTGGAACTCAAAGTTCCTCCCAATGAGAGTTCTTTAGGTTGTTTGGACGACACATGGTCGATACTTTACTCTGTTTAAGTTTTTTAAAGCTCGGAACCCAAAGTTCATCCCAATGAGAGTTTTTCATCTAGTTTGGACGAAGTTGGGCCGAACTTTGCTCCGTTTGAGTGTCGAGAGAGTTTGGAACTTAAAGTTCGGCCCAATGAGAGTTCTTTACGTGGTTTGGACGACACATGGTCCAAACTTTACTCCATTTAAGTTTTTGAGAGCTCGGAACCAAAAATTCGTCTCAATGAGAGTATTTCATCTAGTTTGGACGAACTTGGTCCAAACTTTGTTCCGTTTGAGTTTCGAGAGAGTTTGGAACTCAAAGTTCGTCCCAATGAGAGTTCTTTAGGTGGTTGTGACGACACATGGTCCAAACTTTACTCCATTTGAGTTTCTGAGAGCTCGGAACCCAAAGTTAGTCCCAATGAGAGTTTTTCATCTAGTTTGGACGAAGTTGGTCCAAACTTTGTTCCGTTTTAGTTTCGAGAGAGTTTGGAACTCAAAGTTCGTGCCAATGAGAGTTCTTTAGGTGGTTTAGACGACACATTGTCCAAACTATACTTCGTTTAAGATTTTGAGGACTCGGAACCCAAAGTTCGTAACATTGAGAGTTTTTCATCTAGTGTGGACGAACTTGGTCCTAACTTTGCTCCGTTTGAGTTTCGGAGAGTTTGGAACTTAAAGTTCGGCCCAATGAGAGTTCTTTATGTGGTTTGGACGACACATGGTCCAAACTTTACTCCGTTTAAGTTTTTGAGAGCTCGGAACCCAAAGTTCGTCCCAATGAGAGTTTTTCATCTAGTTTCGACGAAGTTGGTCTAGACTTTGCTCCGTTTGAGTTTCGGAGAGTTTGGAACTCAAAGTTCGTCCCAATGAGAATCTTTCATCTAGTTTGGACAAAGTTGGTCCAAACTTTTCTCTGTTTGAATTTCTAGAGAGTTTGGAACTCAAAGTTCGTCCCAATGAGAGTTCTTCAAGTGGTTTAGACGACACATGGTCGAAACTTTGCTCCGTTTAAGTTTTTGAGGGCTTGGATCCCAAAGTTCGTCCCCATGAGAGTCTTTCATCTAGTTTGGACGAAGTCTGTCCAAACTTTGCTCCGTTTTAGTTTCGGAGAGTTTGGAACTCAAAGTTCGGCCCAATGAGAGTTCTTTAGGTCGTTTGGACGACACATGGTCCAAACTTTACTCCATTTAAGTTATTGAGGGCTCAGAAACCAAAGTTCGTCCCAATGAGAGTCTTTCATCTAGTTTCGACGAAGTTGGTCCAAACTTTGCTCCGTTTGAGTTTCGAGAGAGATTGGAACTCAAAGTTCCTCCGAATGAGAGTTCTTTAGGTAGTTTGGACGACACATTGTCCAAACTCTACTCCGTTTAAGTTTTTGAGGGCTCAGAACCCAAATTTCGTCCCTATGACAGTTTTTCATCTAGTTTGGACGAAGTTGGGCCAAACTTTGCTCCGTTTGAGTTTCGGGGAGTTTCAAACTCAAAGTTCATCGCAATGAGAGTTCTTTAGGTGGATTGAATGACACATGGTCCAAACTTTACTCCGTTTAAGTTTCTGAGAGATCGAAACCCAAAGTTAGTCCCAATGAGAGTTTTTCATCTAGTTTGGACGAAGTTGGTCAAAACTTTGCTCCGTTTGAGTTTCGAGAGAGTTTGGAACTAAAAGTTCGTCCCAATGAGAGTTCTTTAGGTGGTGTGGTCGACACATGGTCGAAACTTTACTCCGTTTAAGTTTTTGAGAGCTCGGAACCCAAAGTTAGTCCCAATGAGAGTTTTTCATCTAGTTTGGACGAAGTTGGTCCAAACTTTGTTCCGTTTTAGTTTCGAGCGAGTTTGGAACTCAAAGTTCGTGCCAATGAGAGTTCTTTAGGTGGTTTGGACGACACATTGTCCAAACTATACTTCGTTTAAGATTTTGAGGACTCGGAACCCAAAGTTCGTCCCATTGAGAGTTTTTCATCTAGTGTGGACAAACTTGGTCCTAACTTTGCTCCGTTTGAGTTTCGGAGAGTTTGGAACTTAAAGTTCGGCCCAATAAGAGTTCTTTAGGTGGTTTGGACGACACATGGTCCAAACTTTACTCCGTTTAAGTTTTTGAGAGCTGGGAACCCAAAGTTCGTCGCAATGAGAGTTTTTCATCTAGTTTCGACGAAGTTTGTCCAGACTTTGCTCCGTTTGAGTTTCGGAGAGTTTGGAACTCAAAGTTCGTCCCAATGAGAGTCTTTCATCTAGTTTGGACAAAGTTGGTCCAAACTTTTCTCTGTTTGAGTTTCTAGAGAGTTTGGAACTCAAAGTTCGGCCCAATGAGAGTTCTTTAGGTCGTTTGGACGACACATGGTCGAAACTTTGCTCCGTTTAAGTTTTTTAGGGCTTGGATCCCAAAGTTCGTCCCCATGAGAGTCTTTCATCTAGTTTGGACGAAGTCTGTCCAAACTTTGCTCCGTTTTAGTTTCGGAGAGTTTGGAACTCAAAGTTCGGCCCAATGAGAGTTCTTTAGGTCGTTTGGACGACACATGGTCCAAACTTTACTCCGTTTAAGTTATTGAGGGCTCAGAAACCAAAGTTCGTCCCAATGAGGGTCTTTCATCTAGTTTCGACGAAGTTGGTCCAAACTTTGCTCCGTTTGAGTTTCGGAGAGTTTGGAACTCAAAGTTCGTCCCAATGAGAGTCTTTCATCTAGTTTGGACAAAGTTGGTCCAAACTTTTCTCTGTTTGAGTTTCTAGAGAGTTTGGAACTCAAAGTTCGTCCCAATGAGAGTTCTTCAGGTGGTTTAGACGACACATGGTCGAAACTTTGCTCCGTTTAAGTTTTTGAGGGCTTGGATCCCAAAGTTCGTCCCCATGAGAGTCTTTCATCTAGTTTGGACGAAGTCTGTCCAAACTTTGCTCCGTTTTAGTTTCGGAGAGTTTGGAACTCAAAGTTCGGCCCAATGAGAGTTCTTTAGGTCGTTTGGACGACACATGGTCCAAACTTTACTCCGTTTAAGTTATTGAGGGCTCAGAAACCAAAGTTCGTCCCAATGAGAGTCTTTCATCTAGTTTCGACTAAGTTGGTCCAAACTTTGCTCCGTTTGAGTTTTGAGAGAGATTGGAACTCAAAGTTCCTCCGAATGAGAGTTCTTTAGGTAGTTTGGACGACACATTGTCCAAACTCTACTCCGTTTAAGTTTTTGAGGGCTCAGAACCCAAATTTCGTCCCTATGACAGTTTTTCATCTAGTTTGGACGAAGTTGGGCCAAACTTTGCTCCGTTTGAGTTTCGGGGAGTTTCGAACTCAAAGTTCATCGCAATGAGAGTTCTTTAGGTGGATTGAATGACACATGGTCCAAACTTTACTCCGTTTAAGTTTCTGAGAGATCGAAACCCAAAGTTAGTCCCAATGAGAGTTTTTCATCTAGTTTGGACGAAGTTGGTCAAAACTTTGCTCCGTTTGAGTTTCGAGAGAGTTTGGAACTAAAAGTTCGTCCCAATGAGAGTTCTTTAGGTGGTGTGGTCGACACATGGTCGAAACTTTACTCCGTTTAAGTTTTTGAGAGCTCGGAACCCAAAGTTAGTCCCAATGAGAGTTTTTCATCTAGTTTGGACGAAGTTGGTCCAAACTTTGTTCCGTTTTAGTTTCGAGCGAGTTTGGAACTCAAAGTTCGTGCCAATGAGAGTTCTTTAGGTGGTTTGGACGACACATTGTCCAAACTATACTTCGTTTAAGATTTTGAGGACTCGGAACCCAAAGTTCGTCCCATTGAGAGTTTTTCATCTAGTGTGGACGAACTTGGTCCTAACTTTGCTCCGTTTGAGTTTCGGAGAGTTTGGAACTTAAAGTTCGGCCCAATAAGAGTTCTTTAGGTGCTTTGGACGACACATGGTCCAAACTTTACTCCGTTTAAGTTTTTGAGAGCTGGGAACCCAAAGTTCGTCGCAATGAGAGTTTTTCATCTAGTTTCGACGAAGTTTGTCCAGACTTTGCTCCGTTTGAGTTTCGGAGAGTTTGGAACTCAAAGTTCGTCCCAATGAGAGTCTTTCATCTAGTTTGGACAAAGTTGGTCCAAACTTCTCTCTGTTTGAGTTTCTAGAGAGTTTGGAACTCAAAGTTCGGCCCAATGAGAGTTCTTTAGGTCGTTTGGACGACACATGGTCGAAACGTTGCTCCGTTTAAGTTTTTGAGGGCTTGGATCCCAAAGTTCGTCCCCATGAGAGTCTTTCATCTAGTTTGGACGAAGTCTGTCCAAACTTTGCTCCGTTTTAGTTTCGGAGAGTTTGGAACTCAAAGTTCGGCCCAATGAGAGTTCTTTAGGTCGTTTGGACGACACATGGTCCAAACTTTACTCCGTTTAAGTTATTGAGGGCTCAGAAACCAAAGTTCGTCCCAATGAGAGTCTTTCATCTAGTTTCGACGAAGTTGGTCCAAACTTTGCTCCGTTTGAGTTTCGGAGAGTTTGGAACTCAAAGTTCGTCCCAATGAGAGTCTTTCATCTAGTTTGGACAAAGTTGGTCCAAACTTTTCTCTGTTTGAGTTTCTAGAGAGTTTGGAACTCAAAGTTCGTCCCAATGAGAGTTCTTCAGGTGGTTTAGACGACACATGGTCGAAACTTTGCTCCGTTTAAGTTTTTGAGGGCTTGGATCCCAAAGTTCGTCCCCATGAGAGTCTTTCATCTAGTTTGGACGAAGTCTGTCCAAACTTTGCTCCGTTTTAGTTTCGGAGAGTTTGGAACTCAAAGTTCGGCCCAATGAGAGTTCTTTAGGTCGTTTGGACGACACATGGTCCAAACTTTACTCCGTTTAAGTTATTGAGGGCTCAGAAACCAAAGTTCGTCCCAATGAGAGTCTTTCATCTAGTTTCGACGAAGTTGGTCCAAACTTTGCTCCGTTTGAGTTTTGAGAGAGATTGGAACTCAAAGTTCCTCCGAATGAGAGTTCTTTAGGTAGTTTGGACGACACATTGTCCAAACTCTACTCCGTTTAAGTTTTTGAGGGCTCAGAACCCAAATTTCGTCCCTATGACAGTTTTTCATCTAGTTTGGACGAAGTTGGGCCAAACTTTGCTCCGTTTGAGTTTCGGGGAGTTTCGAACTCAAAGTTCATCGCAATGAGAGTTCTTTAGGTGGATTGAATGACACATGGTCCAAACTTTACTCCGTTTAAGTTTCTGAGAGATCGAAACCCAAAGTTAGTCCCAATGAGAGTTTTTCATCTAGTTTGGACGAAGTTGGTCAAAACTTTGCTCCGTTTGAGTTTCGAGAGAGTTTGGAACTAAAAGTTCATCCCAATGAGAGTTCTTTAGGTGGTGTGGTCGACACATGGTCGAAACTTTACTCCGTTTAAGTTTTTGAGAGCTCGGAACCCAAAGTTAGTCCCAATGAGAGTTTTTCATCTAGTTTGGACGAAGTTGGTCCAAACTTTGTTCCGTTTTAGTTTCGAGCGAGTTTGGAACTCAAAGTTCGTGCCAATGAGAGTTCTTTAGGTGGTTTGGACGACACATTGTCCAAACTATACTTCGTTTAAGATTTTGAGGACTCGGAACCCAAAGTTCGTCCCATTGAGAGTTTTTCATCTAGTGTGGACGAACTTGGTCCTAACTTTGCTCCGTTTGAGTTTCGGAGAGTTTGGAACTTAAAGTTCGGCCCAATAAGAGTTCTTTAGGTGCTTTGGACGACACATGGTCCAAACTTTACTCCGTTTAAGTTTTTGAGAGCTGGGAACCCAAAGTTCGTCGCAATGAGAGTTTTTCATCTAGTTTCGACGAAGTTTGTCCAGACTTTGCTCCGTTTGAGTTTCGGAGAGTTTGGAACTCAAAGTTCGTCCCAATGAGAGTCTTTCATCTAGTTTGGACAAAGTTGGTCCAAACTTCTCTCTGTTTGAGTTTCTAGAGAGTTTGGAACTCAAAGTTCGGCCCAATGAGAGTTCTTTAGGTCGTTTGGACGACACATGGTCGAAACGTTGCTCCGTTTAAGTTTTTGAGGGCTTGGATCCCAAAGTTCGTCCCCATGAGAGTCTTTCATCTAGTTTGGACGAAGTCTGTCCAAACTTTGCTCCGTTTTAGTTTCGGAGAGTTTGGAACTCAAAGTTCGGCCCAATGAGAGTTCTTTAGGTCGTTTGGACGACACATGGTCCAAACTTTACTCCGTTTAAGTTATTGAGGGCTCAGAAACCAAAGTTCGTCCCAATGAGAGTCTTTCATCTAGTTTCGACGAAGTTGGTCCAAACTTTGCTCCGTTTGAGTTTCGGAGAGTTTGGAACTCAAAGTTCGTCCCAATGAGAGTCTTTCATCTAGTTTGGACAAAGTTGGTCCAAACTTTTCTCTGTTTGAGTTTCTAGAGAGTTTGGAACTCAAAGTTCGTCCCAATGAGAGTTCTTCAGGTGGTTTAGACGACACATGGTCGAAACTTTGCTCCGTTTAAGTTTTTGAGGGCTTGGATCCCAAAGTTCGTCCCCATGAGAGTCTTTCATCTAGTTTGGACGAAGTCTGTCCAAACTTTGCTCCGTTTTAGTTTCGGAGAGTTTGGAACTCAAAGTTCGGCCCAATGAGAGTTCTTTAGGTCGTTTGGACGACACATGGTCCAAACTTTACTCCGTTTAAGTTATTGAGGGCTCAGAAACCAAAGTTCGTCCCAATGAGAGTCTTTCATCTAGTTTCGACGAAGTTGGTCCAAACTTTGCTCCGTTTGAGTTTTGAGAGAGATTGGAACTCAAAGTTCCTCCCAATGAGAGTTCTTTAGGTAGTTTGGACGACACATTGTCCAAACTCTACTCCGTTTAAGTTTTTGAGGGCTCGGAACCCAAATTTCGTCCGTATGAGAGTTTTTCATCTAGTTTGGACGAAGTTGGGCCAAACTTTGCTCCGTTTGAGTTTCGGGGAGTTTGGAACTCAAAGTTCATCGCAATGAGAGTTCTTTAGGTGGATTGAATGACACATGGTCCAAACTTTACTCCGTTTAAGTTTCTTAGAGATCGAAACCCAAAGTTAGTCCCAATGAGAGTTTTTCATCTAGTTTTGACGAAGTTGGTCAAAACTTTGCTCCGTTTGAGTTTCGAGAGAGTTTGGAACTAAAAGTTCGTCCCAATGAGAGTTCTTTAGGTGGTTTGGTCGACACATGGTCGAAACTTTACTCCGTTTAAGTTTTTGAGAGCTCGGAACCCAAAGTTCGTCCCAATGAGAGTTTTTCATCTAGTTTAGACCCGTTTGAGTTTCGGAGAGTTTGGAACTCAAAGTTCGTCGCAATGAGAGTTCTTTAGGTGGATTGAATGACACATGGTCCAAACTTTACTCCGTTTAAGTTTCTGAGAGCTCGGAACCCAAAGTTAGTCCCAATGAGAGTTTTTCATCTAGTTTGGATGATGTTGGTCCAAACTTTGCTCCGTTTGAGTTTCGAGAAAGTTTGGAACTCAAACTTCGTCCCAATGAGAGTTCTTTAGGTGGTTTTGTCGACACATGGTCGAAACTTTACTCCGTTTAAGTTTTTGAGAGCTCGGAACCCAAAGTTTGTCCCAATGAGAGTTTTTCATTTAGTTTGGACGAAGTTGGTCCAAACTTTGCTCCGTCTAAGTTTCGAGAGAGTTTGGAACTCAAAGTTCGTCCCAATGTGAGTTCTTTAGGTGGATTGGACGACACATGGTCCAAACTTTACTCCATTTAAGTTTTTGAGAGGTTGGAACCCAAAGTTAGTCCCAATGAGAGTTTTTCATCTAGTTTGGACGAAGTTGGTCCAAACTTTGCTTCGTTTTAGTTTCGAGAGAATTTGGAACTCAAAGTTCGTCCGAATGAGAGTTCTTTAGCTGGTTTGGTCGAAAAATCGTCCAAACTTTACTCCATTTAAGTTTTTGAGAGCTCGGAACCCAAAGTTCATCCCAATGAGAGTTTTTCATCTAGTTTCGACGAAGTTGGTCCAGACTTTGCTCCGTTTGAGTTTCGGAGAGTTTGGAACTCAAAGTTCGTCCCAATGAGAGTTCTTTAAGTGGATTGAATGACACATCGTTAAAAGTTTACTCCGTTTAAGTTTCTGAGAGCTCGGAACCCAAAGTTAGTCCCAATGAGAGTTTTTCATCTAGTTTGGACGAAGTTGGTCCAAACTTTGCTCCGTTTGAGTTTCGAGAGAGTTTGGAACTCAAAGTTCCTCCCAATGAGAGTTCTTTAGGTAGTTTGGACGACACATTGTCCAAACTCTACTCCGTTTAAGTTTTTGAGGGCTCGGAACACAAATTTCGACCCTATGAGAGTTTTTCATCTAGTTTGGACGAAGTTGGGCCAAACTTTGGTTCGTTTGAGTTTCGGAGAGTTGGAACTTAAAGTTCGGCCCAATGAGAGTTCTTTAGGTGGTTTGGACGACACATGGTCGAAACTTTACTCTGTTTAAGTTTTTGAGAGCACGGAACCCAAAATTCGTCTCAATGAGAGTTTTTCATCTAGTTTGGACGAAGTTGGTCCAAACTTTGCTCCGTTTGAGTTTCGAGAGAGTTTGGAACTAAAAGTTCGTCCCAATGAGGGTTCTTTAGGTGGATTCAACGACACATGATCCAAACTTTACTCCGTTTAAGTTTTTGAAAGCTCGGAACCCAAAGTTCGTCTCATTGAGAGTTTTTCATCTAGTTTGGACGAAGTTGGTCCAAACTTTGCTCCGTTTGAGTTTCGAGAGAGTTTGGAATTCAAAGCTCGTCCCAATGAGAGTTCTTTAGGTTGTTTGGACGACCCATGGTCATAACTTTACTCCATTTAAGTTATTGAGGGCTCAGAAACCCAAGTTCTTCCCAATGAGAGTCTTTCATCTAGTTTTGACGAAGTTGGTAAAAACTTTGCTCCGTTTGAGTTTCGAGAGAGTTTGGAACTCAAAGTTCCTCCCAATGAGAGTCCTTTAGGTGGTTTGGACGACACATGGTCCAAACTTTAGTCCGTTTAAGTTATTGAGGGCTCGGAACCCAAAGTTCGTCCCAATGAGAGTTTCTCATCTAGTTCGGACGAAGTTGGTCCAAACTTTGCTCCGTTTGAGTTTCGAGAGAGTTTGGAACTCAAAGTTCCTCCCAATGAGAGTTCTTTAGGTGGTTTGGACGACACATGGTCCAAACTTGACTCCGCTTAAGTTTTTGAGAGCTCGGAACCCAAAGTTCGTCGCAATTAGAATTTTTCATCTAGTTTGGATGAAGTTGGTCCAAACTTTGCTCCGTTTGAGTTTCGAGAGAGTTTGGAACTCAGAGTTCCTCCCAATAAGAGTTCTTTAGGTGGTTTGGACGACACATGGTCCAAACTTTACTCCGTTTAAGTTATTGAGGGCTCGGAACCCAAAGTTCGTCCCAATGAGAGTCTTTCATCTAGTTTGGAGAAAGTCTGTCGAAACTTTGCTCCGTTTGAGTTTCGGAGAGTTTGGAACTCAAAGTTCGGCCCAATGAGAGTTCTTTAGGTCGTTTGGACGACAAATGGTCCAAACTTTACTCCGTTTAAGTTATTGAGGGCTCAGAAACCAAAGTTCGTCCCAATGAGAGTCTTTCATCTAGTTTGGACAAAATTGGTCCAAACTTTTCTCTGTTTGAGTTTCTAGAGAGTTTGGAACTCAAAGTTCGTCCCAATGAGAGTTCTTCAGGTGGTTTAGACGACACATGGTCGAAACTTTGCTCCGTTTAAGTTTTTGAGGGCTTGGAACCCAAAGTTCGTCCCAATGAGAGTCTTTCATCTAGTTTCGACGATGTCTGCTCAAACTTTGCTCCGTTTGAGTTTCGGAGAGTTTGGAGCACAAAGTTCGGCCCAATGAGAGTTCTTTAGGTCGTTTGGACGACACATGGTCCAAACTTTACTCCGTTTAAGTTTTTGAGAGCTCGGAACCCAAAGTTCGTCCCAATAATTTTTTTTTCATCTAGTTTGGACAAACTTGGTCCAAACTTTGCTCCGTTTGAGTTTCGGAGAGTTTGGAACTCAAGGTTCGACCCAATGAGAGTTATTTAGGTGGTTTGGACGACACATGGTCCAAACTTTACTCCGTTTAAGTTTTTGAGAGCTCAAAACCCAAAGTTCGCCCCAATGAGAGTTTTCATCTTGTATGGACGAAGTTGGTCCAAACTTTGCTCCGTTTGAGTTTCGGAGAGTTTGGAACTCAAAGTTCGGCCCAATGAGAGTTCTTTAGGTAGTTTGGACGACACATGGTCCAAACTTTACTCCGTTTAAGTTAATTAGGGCTTAGAACCAAAAGTTCGTCCCAATGAGAGACTTTCATCTAGTTTGGACGAAGTTGGTCCAATCTTTACTCCGTTTGAGTTTCGAGAGAGTTTGGAACTCAAAGTTCCTCCCAATGAGTTCTTTAGGTGGTTTGGACGACACATGGTCCAAACTTTACTCCGTTTAAGTTATTGAGGGCTTTGAACCCAAAGTTCGTCCCAATGAGAGTCTTTCATCTAGTTTGGACGAAGTCTGTCCAAACTTTGCTCCGTTTGAGTTTCGGAGAGTTTGGAACTCAAAGTTCGGCCCAATGAGAGTTCTTTAGGTCGTTTGGACGACACATGGTCCAAACTTTACTTCGTTTAAGTTATTGAGGGCTCAGAAACCAAAGTTCGTGCCAATGAGAGTCTTTCATCTAGTTTGGACAAAGTTGGTCCAAACTTTTCTCTGTTTGAGTTTCTAGAGAGTTTGGAACTCAATGTTCGTCCCAATGAGAGTTCTTTAGGTGGTTTAGACGACACATGGTCGAAACTTTACTCCGTTTAAGTTATTGAGGGCTAGGAACCGAAAGTTCGTCCCAATGAGAGTCTTTCATCTAGTTTGGACGAAGTCTGTCCAAACTTTGCTCCGTTTGAGTTTCGGAGAGTTTGGAACTCAAAGTTCGGCCCAATGAGAGTTCTTTAGGTCGTTTGTTCGACACATGGTCCAAACTTTACTCCGTCTAAGTTATTGAGGGCTCAGAAACCAAAGTTCGTCCAAATGAGAGTCTTTCATCTAGTTTGGAAAAAGTTGGTCCAAACTTTTCTCTGTTTGAGTTTCTAGAGAGTTTGGAACTCAAAGTTCGTCCCAATGAGAGTTCTTCAGGTGGTTTAGACGACACATGGTCGAAACTTTGCTCCGTTTAAGTTTTTGAGGGCTTGGAACCCAAAGTTCGTGCCAATGAGAGTCTTTCATCTAGTTTGGACGATGTCTGCTCAAACGTTGCTCCGTTTGGGTTTCGGAGAGTTTGGAACACAAAGTTCGGCCCAATGAGAGTTCTGTAGGTCGTTTGGACGACACATGGTCCAAACTTTACTCCGTTTAAGTTATTGAGGGCTACGAAACCAAAGTTCGTCCCAATGAGAGTCTTTCATCTAGTTTGGACAAAGTTGGTCCAAACTTTTCTCTGTTTGAGTTTCTAGAGAGTTTGGAACTCAAAGTTCCGCCCATATAGAGTTCTTCAGGTGGTTTGGACGACACATGGTCCAAACTTTACTCCGTTTAAGTTTTTGAGAGCTCGGAACCCAAAGTTCATCTGTATGAGAGTTTTACATCTAGTTTGGACGAAATTGGTCCAAACTTTTCTCCGTTTGCGTTTCGAAAGAGTTTGGAACTCAAAGTTCCTCCCAATAAGAGTTCTTTAGGTGGTTTGGACGACACATGGTCCAAACTTTACTCCGTTTAAGTTTTTGAGAGCTCGGAACCCAAAGTTCGTCCCAATAATAGTTTTTCATCTAGTTTGGACGAACTTGGTCCAAACTTTGCTCCGTTTGAGTTTCGGAGAGTTTGGAACTCAAAGTTCGACCCAATGAGAGTTATTTAAGTGGTTTGGACGACACATGGTCCAAACTTTACTCTGTTTAAGTTATTAAGGGCTCGGAACCCAAAGTTCGTCCCAATGAGAGTTTTTCATCTAGTGTGGACGAAGTTGGTCCAAGCTTTGCTCCGTTTGAGTTTCAGAGAGTTTCGAACTCAAAGTACGGCCCAATCAGACTTCTTTATATGGTTTGGACGACACATGGTCGAAACTTTACTCCGTTTAAGTTAATTTGGGCTTAGATCCCAAAGTTCGTCCCAATGAGAGACTTTCATCTAGTTTGGACGAAGTTGGTCCAAACTTTACTCCGTTTGAGTTTCGAGAGAGTTTGGAACTGAAAGTTCATCCCAATGAGAGTTCGTTAGGTCGTTTGAATAACACATGGTCCAAACTTTACTCTGTTTCAGTTATTGAGGCCTCGGAACCCAAAGTTCGTCCCAATGAGAGTCTTTCATCTAGTTTGGACGAAGTCTGTCCAAACTTTGCTCCGTTTGAGTTATGAGAGTTTGGAATTCAATGTTCGCCCCAATGAGAGTTCTTTAGGTGGTTTGGACGACACATAGTCATAACTTTACTCCGTTTAAGTTATTGAGGGCTCAGAAACCAAAGTTCGTCCCAATGAGAGTCTTTCATCTAGTTTGGACGAAGTTGATATAAACTTTGCTCCGTTTGAGTTTCGAGAGAGTTTGGAACTCAAAGTTCCTCCCAATGAGAGTTCTTTAGGTAGTTTGGACGACACATGGTCCAAACTTTACTCCGTTTAAGTTAATTAGGGCTCAGAACCCAAAGTTCGTCCCAATGAGAGACTTTCATCTAGTTTGGACGAAGTTGGTCCAAACTTTACTCCGTTTCAGTTTCGAGAGAGTTTGGAACTCAAACTTCATCCCAATGAGAGTTCTTTAGGTGGTTTGGACGACACATGGTCCAAAGTTTACTCCGTTTCAATTTTTGAGAGCTCGGAACCCAAAGTTCGTCCCAATGAGAGTTTTTCATCAAGTTTGGACAAACTTGGTTCAAACTTTGCTCCGTTTGAGATTCGGAGAGTTTGGAACTTAAAGTAAGGCCCAATGAGAGTTCTTTAGGTGGTTTGGACGACACATGGTCGAAACCTTACTCCGTTTAAGTTTTTGAGAGCTCGGAACCCAAAGTTCGTCTCAATGAGAGTAGTTCATCTCGTTTGGACGAAGTTGGTCCAAACTTTGCTCCGTTTGAGTTTTGAGAGAGTTTGGAACTCAAAGTTCGTCCCAATGAGAGTTCTTTAGGTGGTTTGGACGACCCATGGTCGAAACTTTACTCCGTTTAAGTTTTTCAGAGCTCGGAACCGAAAGTTCGTCCCAATGAGAGTTTTTCATCTAGTTTGGACGAACTTGGTCCAAACTTTTCTCCATTTGAGTATCGGAGAGTTTGGAACTTAAAGTTCGGCCCAATGAGAGTTCTTTAGGTGGTTTGGACGACAACTTGTCGAAACTTTACTCCGTTTAACTTTTTGAGAGTTCGGAACCCAAAATTCGTCTCAATGAGCGTTTTTCATCTAGTTTGGACGAAGTTTGTCCAAACTTTGCTCCGTTTGAGTTTCGAGAGAGTTTGGAACTAAAAGTTCGTCCCAATGAGGGTTCTTTAGGTTGTTTCAACGACACATGGTCCAAACTTTACTCCGTTTAAGTTTTTGAAAGCTCGGAACCCAAAGTTCGTCTCATTGAGAGTTTTTCATCTAGTTTGGACGAAGTTGGTAAAAACTTTGCTCCGTTTGAGTTTCGAGAGAGTTTGGAACTCAAAGTTCCTCCCAATGAGAGTTCTTTAGGTGGTTTGGACGACACATGGTCCAAACTTTAGTCCGTTTAAGTTATTGAGGGCTCGGAACCCAAAGTTCGTCCCAATGAGAGTTTCTCATCTAGTTCGGACGAAGTTGGTCCAAACTTTGCTCCGTTTGACTTTCGAGGACAGACTTCGTCCAAACTAGATGAAAGACTCTCATTGGGACGAACTTTGGGTTCCGAGTCCTCAATAACTTAAACGGAGTAAAGTTTGGACCATGTGTCGTCTAAACCACTTAAAGAACTCACATTGGGACGAACTTTGAGTTCCAAACTCTCTAGAAACTCAAACAGAGAAAAGTTTGGACCAACTTTGTTCAAACTAGATGAAAGACTCTCATTGGGACGAACTTTGGTTTCGGAGCCCTCAATAACTTAAACGGAGTAAAACTTTGAACCATGTGTCGTCCAAACGACCTAAAGAACTCTTATTGGGCCGAACTTTGAGTTCCAAACTCTCTGAAACTCAAACGGGCCAAAGTTTGGACAGACTTCCTCCAAACTAGATGAAAGACTCTCATTGGGACGAACTTTGGGTTCCGAGCCCTCAATAACTTAAATGGAGTAAAGTTTGGACCATGTGTCGTCCAAACCACCTAAAGAACTCTTATTGGGAGGAACTTTGAGTTCCAAACTCTCTCGAAACTTCAACGGAGCAAAGTTTGAACCAACTTCATCCAAACTAGATGAAAAACTCTCATTGCGACGAACTTTGGGTTCCTAGCTCTCAAAAACTTAAGCGGAGTAAAGTTTGGACCATGTGTCGTCCAAACCAAGTTTCTAGAGAGTTTGGAACTCAAAGTTCCGCCCATATAGAGTTCTTCAGGTGGTTTGGACGACACATGGTCCATACTTTACTCCGTTTAAGTTTTTGAGAGCTCGGAACCCAAAGTTCATCTGTATGAGAGTTTTACATCTAGTTTGGACGAAGTTGGTCCAAACTTTTCTCCGTTTCCGTTTCGAGAGAGTTTGGAACTCAAAGTTCCTCCCAATGAGAGTTCTTTAGGTGGTTTGGACGACACATGGTCCAAACTTTACTCCGTTCAAGTTTTTTAGAGCTCAGAACCCAAAGTTCGTCCCAATAATAGTTTTTCATCTAGTTTAGACGAACTTGGTCCAAACTTTGCTCCGTTTGAGTTTCGGAGAGTTTGGAACTCAAAGTTCGGACCAATGAGAGTTATTTAGGTGGTTTGGACGACACATGGTCTAAACTTTACTCTGTTTAAGTTATTGAGGGCTCGAAACCCAAAGTTCGTCCCAATGAGAGTTTTTCATCTAGTGTGGACAAAGTTGGTCCAAACTTTGCTCCGCTTGAGTTTCGGAGAGTTTCGAACTCAAAGTTCGGCCTATTCAGACTTCTTTAGATGGTTTGGACGACACATGGTCGAAACTTTACTCCGTTTAAGTTTATTAGAGCTCAAAACCCAAAGTTCGTCCCAATGAGAGTTTTCATCTTGTATGGACGAAGTTGGTCCAAACTTTGCTCCGTTTGAGTTTCAGAGAGTTTGGAACTCAAAGTTCGGCCCAATGAGAGTTCTTTAGGTAGTTTGGATGACACATGGTCCAAACTTTACTCCGTTTAAGTTAATTAGGGCTTAGAACCCAAAGTTCGTCCCAATGAGAGACTTTCATCTAGTTTGGACGAAGTTTGTCCAAACTTTACTCCGTTTGAGTTTCGAGAGAGTTTGGAACTGAAAGTTCATCCAAATGAGAGTTCCTTAGGTCGTTTGGATGACACATGGTCCAAACTTTACTCTGTTTAAGTTATTGAGGGCTCGGAACCCAAAGTTCGTCCCAATGAGAATCTTTCATCTAGTTTGGACGAAGTTGGTCCAAAATTTGCTCCGTTTGAGTTTCGAGAGAGTTTGGAACTCAAAGTTCCTCCCAATGAGTTCTTTACGTGGTTTGGACGACACATGGTCCAAACTTTACTCCGTTTAAGTTATTGAGGGCTCGGAACCCAAAGTTCGTCCCAATGAGAGTCTTTCATCTATTTTGGACGAAGTCTGTCCAAACTTTGCTCCGTTTTAGTTATGAGAGTTTGGAACTCAAAGTTCGCCCCAATGAGAGTTCTTTAGGTGGTTTGGACGACATATAGTCATAACTTTACTCCGCTTAAGTTATTGAGGGCTTAGAAACCAATGTTCGTCCCAATGAGAGTCTTTCATCGAGTTTGGACGAAGTTGGTAAAAACTTTGCTCCGTTTGAGTTTCGAGAGAGTTTGGAACTCAAAGTTCCTCCCAATGAGAGTTCTTTAGGTGGTTTGGACAACACATGGTCCAAACTTTACTCCGTTTAAGTTAATTAGGGCTCAGAACCCAATGTTCGTACCAATGAGAGACTTTCATCTAGTTTGGACGAAGTTGGTCCAAACTTTACTCCGTTTGAGTTTCGAGAGAGTTTGGAACTCAAAGTTCATCCCAATGAGAGTTCCTTAGGTCGTTTGGACGACACATGGTCGAAACTTTACTCCGTTTAAGTTATTGAGGGCTCGGAACCCTAAGTTCGTCCCAATGAGAGTCTTTCAACTAGTTTGGACGAAGTTGGTCCAAAATTTCCTCCGTTTGAGTTTCGAGAGAGTTTGGAACTCAAAGTTCCTCCCAATGAGTTCTTTAGGTGGTTTGGACGACACATGGGCCAAACTTTACTCCGTTTAAGTTTTTGAGAGCTTGGAACCCAAAGTTCGTACCAATGAGAGTTTTTCGTCTAGTTTCGACGAACTAGGTCTAAACTTTGCTCTGTTTGAGTTTCGAGAGAGTTTTGAACTCAAAGTTCATCCCAATGAGAGTTCTTTAGGTGGTTTGGACGACACATGGTTTAAACTTTACTCCGTTTAAGTTTTTGAGAGCTCGGAACCCAAAGTTCGTCCCAATGAGAGTTTTTCATCTAGTTTGGACGAACTAGGTCCAAACTTTGCTCTGTTTGAGTTTCGAGAGAGTTTGGAACTGAAAGTTCCTCCCAATGAGAGTTCTTTAGGTGGTTTGGACGACACATGGTCCAAAGTTTACTCGGTTTATGTTTTTGAGAGCTCGGAACCCAAAGTTCGTCCCAATGATAGTTTTTCATATAGTTTGGACGAAGTTGGTCAAAACGTTGCTCCGTTTGAGTTTTGAGAGAGTTTTGAACTCAAAGTTCTTCCCAATGAGAGTTCTTTAGGTGGTTTGGACGACACATGGTCCAAACTTTACTCCGTTTAAGTTTTTGAGAGCTCGGAACCCAAAGTTCGTCCCAATGAGAGTCTTTCATCTAGTTTGGACGAAGTTGGTCCAAACTTTGCTCCGTTTGTGATATGAATTCTACTAATAGAGAATTCAAATAGAGTTGAAGGTGTTGATTGTCAAACTTTATGTGTAGAAGAGCTTCAAGATGGAAAGCATTAAATGCACTCCGGGTTCATGAAAGCTGCATTTAATGCAAATCAAGCATCAATTGATGGAACTATACTTTAAGCTACTTCAAAGGGAAGCTTAATTAATTCATGGAATGTTACACACAAAATGAAGGTTGACCAAGACTTCAATTCTCGGATTTATGGAGTCCATTATGTAATTTTTCAGTTTTTGAGTCATTTCAATGTTACTTAGGTTACTTTTGATGGTGGCTCTTTAATACATTAAAGTTAGGAAGGTTACACACTTTAACGTGACCTAGTGGCTGAATTTAGGTTATAATTTGGAGGCTATAAAAAGCCATCTTTGATGTAACACAAATAAGATGAAATTTTGATGATGTTTCAAGGAAATTGAGTCTTTTGAGCCTAAAGGCCATGAGCAATTTTCTTTGCATATCTTGTGTTTAGATTTGCATGCTAGGATCATTCAAGTAGCTTTGATCAAACTACTTGTGGAGTGATTCGAATCTCGAGTTTAGAAACGAGTTTTCTCTACTCTGTCTCTTGATCATCAAGGTAAATCCGTTTCTATCTTCTTCCTTGGGATGAAATCATCTTGGTTTTGGGGTTTTTGATATTTAGTTCTTTGGGAGTTTGCTAGCAAAGTTTTTAGATCCAATCATCAAGGGTTTCTTATCATTTGGTATCAGAGCTGCTTTGATTCTTAACAGTTTGAGTTTCGAGAGAGTTTGGAACTCAAAGTTAATCCCAATGAGAGTTCTTTAGGTGGTTTGGACAACACATGGTCGAAACTTTATTCCGTTTAAGTTTTTGAGACCTCGGAACCCAAAGTTCGTCTCAATGAGAGTAAAACTTCTAGTTTGGACAAACTTGGTCCAAACTTTCCTCCGTTTGAGTTTCGAGAGAGTTTGGAACTCAAAATTCTTCCCAATGAGAGTTATTTAGGTGGTTTGGACGACACATGGTCCAAACTTTACTCCATTTAAGTTTTTGAGAGCTCGAAACCGAAAGTTCATCCGTATGAGAGTTCTACATCTAGTTTAGACGAAGTTGGTCCAAACTTTGCTCCGTTTGAGTTTCGAGAGAGTTTGGAACTCAAAGTTCCTCCCAATGAGAGTTCTTTAGGTGGTTTGGAAAACACATGGTCGAAACTTTATTCCGTTTAAGTTTTTGAGACCTCGGAGCCCAAAGTTCGTCCCAATGAGAGTTTTTCATCTAGTTTGGACGAACTTGGTCCAAACTTTGCTTCGTTTGATTTTCGAGAGAGTTTGGAAGTCAAAGTTCCTCCCAATGAGAGCTCTTTAGGTGGAGTGGACGACACATGGTCGAAACTTTACTCCGTTTAAGTTTTTGAGAGCTCGGAACCCAAAGTTCGCCCCAATGAGAGTTTTTCATATAGTTTGGACGAAGTTGGTCGAAACTTTGCTCCGTTTGAGTTTCGAGAGAGTTTGGAACTCAAAGTTCTTCCCAATGAGAGTTCTTTAGGTGGTTTGGACGACAAATGGTCCAAACTCTACTCCGTTTAAGTTTTTGAGAGCTCGGAACCCAAAGTTCATCCGTATGAGAGTTTTCATCTAGTATGGACGAAGTTGGTCCAAACTTTCCTCCGTTTGAGTTTCGGAGAGTTTGGAACTATAAGTTTGGCTAAATGAGAGTTCTTTAGGTAGTTTGGACAACACATGGTCCAAACTTTACTCCGTTTAAGTTTTTGAGAGCTCAGAACCCAAAGTTCGTCCCAATGAGAGTTTTCACCTAGTATGGACGAAGTTGGTCCAAACTTTGCTCCGTTTGAGTTTCGGAGAGTTTGGAACTCAAAGTTCGGCCCAATGAGAGTTCTTTAGGTAGTTTGGACGACACATGGTCCAAACTTTACTCCGTTTAAGTTATTGAGGGCTCGGATCCCAAAGTTCGTCCAAATGAGAGACTTTCATCTTGTTTGGACGAAGTTGGTCCAAACTTTACTCCGTTTGAGTTTCGAGAGAGTTTGGAACTCAAAGTTCATCCCAATGAGAGTTCCTTAGGTCGTTTGGATGACACATGGTCCAAACTTTGCTCCGTTTAAGTTTTTGAGAGCTCGGAACCCAAAGTTCGTCCCAATGAGAGTTTTTCATCTAGTTTAGACGAAGTTGGTCGAAACTTTGCTCCGTTTGAGTTTCGAGAGAGTTTGGGACTCAAACTTTGTCCCAATGAGAGTTCTTTAGGTGGTTTGGACGACACATGGTCCAAACTTTACTCCGTTTAAGTTTTTGAGAGCTCGGAACCCAAAATTCATCCGTATGAGAGTTTTGCATCTAGTTTGGACGAAGTTGGTCCAAACTTTGCTCCGTTTGAGTTTCGAGAGAGTTTGGAACTCAAAGTTCCTCCCAATGAGAGTTCTTTAGGTGGTTTCGGCAACACATGGTCGAAACTTTATTCCGTTTAAGTTTTTGAGACATCGGAACCCAAAGTTCATCCCAATGAGGGTTTTTCATCTAGTTTGGACGAACTTGGTCCAAACTTTGCTTCGTTTGATTTTCGAGAGGGTTTGGAACTCAAAGTTCCTCCCAATGAGAGTTCCTTAGGTCGTTTGGACGACACATGGTCCAAAGTTTACTCTGTTTATGTTTTTGAGAGCTCGGAACCCAAAGTTCGTCCCAATGAGAGTTTTTCATCTAGTTTTGACGAAGTTGGTCGAAACTTTGCTCCGTTTGAGTTTCGGGAGAGTTTGGAACTCAAAGTTCGTCCCAATGAGAGTTCTTTAGGTGGTTTGGACGACACATGGTACAAACTTTACTCCAGTTAAGTTTTTGAGAGCTCGGAACCCAAAGTTCGTCCCAATGAGAGTTTTTCATCTAGTTTCGACGAAGTTGATCCAAACTTTGCTCCGTTGGAGTTTATACGGAGAGTATGGAACTCAAAGTTCGTCCCAATGAGAGTTCTTTAGGTGGTTTGAACGACACATGGTCTAAACTTTACTTCGTTTAAGTTTTTCAGAGCTAGGAACCCAAAGTTCGTCCCAAGGAGAGTTTTTCATCTAGTTTGGACGAACTAGATCCAAACTTTGCTCCGTTGGAGTTTCGGAGAGTATGGAACTCAAAGTTCGTCCCAATGAGAGTTCTTTAGGTGGTTTGGACGACACATGGTCCAAACTTTACTCCGTTTAAGTTTTTGAGAGCTCGGAACCCAAAGTTCGTCCCAATGAGAGCTTTTCATCTAGTTTGGACGAAGTTGGTCCAAACTTTTCTCCGTTTGAGTTTCGAGAGAGTTTGAAACTCAAAGGTCGTCCCAATGACAGTTCTTTAGGTGGTTTGGACGACACATGGTCCAAACTTTAATCCGTTTAAGTTTTTGAGAGCTCGGAACCCAAAGATCGTCCCAATGAGAGTTTTTCATCTAGTTCTGACGAAGTTGGTCCAAACTTTGCTCCGTTGGAGTTTCGGAGAGTATGGAACTCAAAATTCGCCCCAATGAGAGTTCTTTAGGTGGGTTGAACGACACATGGTCTAAACTTTACTTCGTTTAAGTTTTTGAGAGCTAGGAACCCAAAGTTCGTCCCAATGAGAGTTTTTCATCTAGTTTGGACTAACTAGATCCAATCCTTGCTCCGTTGGAGTTTCGGAGAATATGGAACTCAAAGTTCGTCCCAATGAGAGTTCTTTAGGTGGTTTGGACGACACATGGTCCAAACTTTACTCCGTTTAAGTTTTTGAGAGCTCGGAACCCAAAGTTCGTCCCAATGAGAGTTTTTCATCTAGTTTGGACGAAGTTGGTCCAAACTTTTCTCCGTTTGAGTTTCGAGAGAGTTTGAAACTCAAAGGTCGTCCCAATGACAGTTCTTTAGACTGTTTGGACGACACATGGTCCAAACTTTACTCTGTTTAAGTTTTCGAGAGCTAGGAACCCAAAGTTCGTCCCAATGAGAGTTTTTCATCTAGTTTGGACGAAGTTGTTCCAAACTTTTATCCGTTGGAGTTTCGAAGAGTTTGGAACTCAAAGTTCGGCCGAATGAGAGTTCTTTAGGTGGTTTGGACGACACATGGTCCAAACTTTACTCCGTTTAAGTTTTTGAGAGCTCGGAACCCAAAGTTCGTCCCAATGAGAGTTTTTCATCTACTTTGGACGAACTACGTCCAAACTTTGCTCCGTTTGAGTTTCGAGAGAGTTTAGAACTCAAAGTTCGTCCCAATGAGAGTTCTTTAGGTTGTTTGGACGACACATGGTCCAAACTTTACTCCGTCTGAGTTTTTGAGAGCTCGGAAACCAAAGTTCGTCCCAATGAGAGTTTTTCATCTAGTTTGGACGAAGTTGGTTCAAACTTTGCTCCGTTTAAGTTTCGAGAGAGTTTGAAACTCAAAAGTTGTCCCAATGAGAGTTCTTTAGGGTGTTTTGACGACACATGGTCAAAACTTTACTCCGTTTAAGTTTTTGAGAGCTCGGAACCAAAAGTTCGTCCCAATGAGTGTTTTTCATCTAGTTTGGACGAAGTTAGTCCAAACTTTGCTCCGTTTAAGTTTCAAGAGAGTCTGGAACTCAAAGTTCGTCCCAATGAGAGTTCTTTAGGTGGTTTGGACGACACATGGTCCAAACTTTACTCCGTTTAAGTTTTTGAGAGCTCAGAACCCAAAGTTCGTCCTGATGAGAGTTTTTCATCTAGTTTGGACGACGTTGGTCCAAACTTTACTCCGTTTGAGTTTTGAGAGAGTTTGGAACTCAAACTTCGTCCCAATGAGAGTTCTTTAGGTGGTTTGGACGACACATGGTCCAAACTTTACTCCGTTTATGTTTTTGGGAGCTCGGAACCCAAAGTTCGTCCCAATGAGAGTTTTTCATCTAGTTGTGACGAACTTGGTCCAAACTTTGCTCCGTTTGAGTTTCGAGAGAGTTTGGAACTCAAAGTTCTTCCCCATGAGAGTTCTTTAGGTGGTTTGGACGACACATGGTCCAAACTTTACTCCGTTTAAGTTTTTGACAGCTCGGAACCCAAAGTTCGTCCCAATGAGAGTTTTTCATCTAGTTTGGACGAAGTTCGTCCAAACTTCGCTCCGTTTAAGTTTTGAGTAAGTTTGGAACTCAAAGTTCGTCCCAATGAGAGTTCTTTAGGTCGTTTGGACGACACATGGTCCAGACTTTACTCCGTTTAAGTTTTTGAGAGCTCGGAATCCAAAGTTCGTCCCAATAAGAGTTTTTCATCTAGTTTTGACAAAGCTTGTCCAAACTTTACTCCGTTTGAGTTTCGAGAGAGTTTGGAACTCAAACTTCGTCCCAATGAGAGTTCTTTAGGTGGTTTGGACGACAAATGGTCAAAACTTTACTCTGTTTAAGTTTTTGACATCTCGGAACCCAAAGTTCGTCCCAATGAGAGTTTTTCATCTAGTTTGGACGAAGTTCGTCCAAACTTCGCTCCGTTTAAGTTTCGAGAGAGTTTGGAACTCAAAGTTTGTTCCAATGAGAGTTCTTTAGGTCGTTTGGACGACACATGGTCCAAACTTTAAAATGTTTAAGTTTTTTAGAGCTCGGAACCCAAAGTTCGTCCCAATGAGAGTTTTTCATCTAGTTTAGACGAAGTTGGTCCAAACTTTGCTCCGTTTGAGTTTCGAGAGAGTTTGGAACTCAACTTCGTCCGAATGAGAGTTCTTTAGGTGATTTAGACGACACATGGTCCAGACTTTACTCCGTTTAAGTTTTTGAGAGCTCGGAACCCAAAGTTCGTCCCAATGAGAGTTTTTCATCTAGTTTGAACGAAGTTGGTCCAAACATTACTCCGTTTGAGTTTCGAGAGAGTTTGGAACTCAAACTTCGTCCCAATGAGAGTTCTTTAGTTGGTTTGGACGACAAATGGTCCTAACTTTACTCCGTTTAAGTTTTTGACAGCTCGGAACCCAAAGTTCGTCCCAATGAGAGTTTTTCATCTAGTTTGGACGAAGTTCGTCCAAACTTCGCTCCGTTTAAGTTTCGAGAGAGTTTTGGAACTCAAAGTTCGTCCCAATGAGAGTTCTTTAGGTCGTTTGGACGACACACGGTCCAAACTTTAAAATGTTTAAGTTTTTAAGAGCTCGGAACCAAAAGTTCGTCCCAATGATAGTTTTTCATCTAGTTTGGACGAAGTTGGTTCAAACTTTGCTCCGTTTAAGTTTCGAGAGAGTTTGGAACTCAAAAGTCGTCCCAATGAGAGTTCTTTAGGTGGTTTTGACGACACATGGTCAAAACTTTAATCCGTTTAAGTTTTTGAGAGCTCGGAACTCAATGTTCGTCCCAATGAGAGTTTTTCATCTAGTTTGGACGACGTGGGTTTAAACTTTCCTCTGTTTGAGTTTCGGAGAGTTTGGAACTCAAAGTTCGGCCCAATGAGAGTTCTTTAGGTGGTTTTGACGACACATGGTCCAAAGTTTACTCCGTTTAAGTTTTTGAGAGCTCGGAACCCAAAGTTCGTCCCAATCAGTGTTTTTCATCTAGTTTGGACGAAGTTAGTCCAAACTTTGCTCCGTTTGAGTTTCAAGAGAGTCTGGAACTCAAAGTTCGTCCCAATGAGAGTTCTTTAGGTGGTTTGGACGACACACGGTCCAAACTTTACTCCGTTTAAGTTTTTGAGAGCTCGGAAACCAAAGTTCGTCCCAATGAGAGTTTTTCATCTAGTTTTGACGAAGCTTGTCCAAACTTTACTCCGTTTGAGTTTCGAGAGAGTTTGGAACTCAAACTTCGTCCCAATGAGAGTTCTTTAGGTGGTTTGGACGACAAATGGTCCAAACTTTACTCCGTTTAAGTTTTTGACAGCTCGGAACCCAAAGTTCGTCCCAATGAGAGTTTTTCATCTAGTTTGGACGAAGTTCGTCCAAACTTCGCTCCGTTTAAATTTCGAGAGAGTTTGGAACTCAAAGTTCGTCCAAATGAGAGTTCTTTAGGTCGTTTGGACGACACATGGTCCAGACTTTACTTCGTTTAAGTTTTTGAGAGCTCGGAACCCAAAGTTCGTCCCAATGAGAGTTTTTCATCTAGTTTGAACGAAGTTGGTCCATACATTACTCCGTTTGAGTTTCGAGAGAGTTTGGAACTAAAAGTTCGTGCCAATGAGAGTTCTTTAGCTGGTTTGGACGACACATGGTCCAAACTTTACTCCGTTTGAGTTTTTGAGAGAGTTTGGAACTCAAAGTTCTTCCCCATGAGAGTTCTTTAGGTGGTATTGACGACACATGGTCCAAACTTTACTACGTTTAAGTTTTGGAGAACTCGGAAACCAAAGTTCGTCCCAATGAGAGTTTTTCATCTAGTTTTGACGCAGCTTGTCCAAACTTTACTCCGTTTGAGTTTCGAGAGAGTTTGGAACTCCAACTTCGTCCCAATGAGAGTTCTTTAGGTGGTTTGGACGACAAATGGTCCAAACTTTACTCCGTTTAAGTTTTTGACAGCTCGGAACCCAAAGTTCGTCCCAATGAGAGTTTTTCATCTAGTTTGGACGAAGTTCGTCCAAACTTCGCTCCGTTTAAGTTTCGAGAGAGTTTGGAACTCAAAGTTCGTCCCAATGAGAGTTCTTTAGGTCGTTTGGACGACACATGGTCCAGACTTTACTCCGTTTAAGTTTTTGAGAGCTCGGAACACAAAGTTCGTCCCAATGAGAGTTTTTCATCTAGTTTGAACGAAGTTGGTCCAAACATTACTCCGTTTGACTTTCGAGAGAGTTTGGAACTCAAAGTTCGTCCCAATGAGAGTTCTTTAGCTGGTTTGGACGACACATGGTCCAAACTTTACTCCGTTTGAGTTTTTAAGAGAGTTTGGAACTCAAAGTTCTTCCCCATGAGAGTTCTTTAGGTGGTTTGGACGACACATGGTCCAAACTTTACTACGTTTAAGTTTTTGAGAGCTCGGAAACCAAAGTTCGTCCCAATGAGAGTTTTTCATCTAGTTTTGACGAAGCTTGTCCAAACTTTACTCTGTTTGAGTTTCGAGAGAGTTTGAAACTCAAACTTCGTCCCAATGAGAGTTCTTTAGGTGGTTTGGACGACAAATGGTCCAAACTTTACTCCGTTTAAGTTTTTGACAGCTCGGAACCCAAAGTTCGTCCCAATGAGAGTTTTTCATCTAGTTTGGACGAAGTTCGTCCAAACTTCGCTCCGTTTAAGTTTCGAGAGAGTTTGGAACTCAAAGTTCGTTCCAATGAGAGTTCTTTAGGTCGTTTGGACGACACATGGTCCAAACTTTAAAATGTTTAAGTTTTTTAGAGCTCGGAACCCAAAGTTCGTCCCAGTGAGAGTTTTTCATCTAGTTTGGACGAAGTTGGTCCAAACTTTGCTCCATTTGAGTTTCGAGAGAGTTTGGAACTCAAACTTCGTCCGAATGAGAGTTCTTTAGGTGGTTTAGACGACACATGGTCCACACTTTACTCCGTTTAAGTTTTTGAGAGCTCGGAACCCAAAGTTCGTCCCAATGAGAGTTTTTCATCTAGTTTGAACGAAGTTGGTCCAAACATTACTCTGTTTGAGTTTCGAGAGAGTTTGGAACTCAAAGTTCGTCCCAATGAGAGTTCTTTAGGTCGTTTGGACGACACATGGTCCAAACTTTAAAATGTTTAAGTTTTTTAGAGCTCGGAACCAAAAGTTCGTCCCAATGATAGTTTTTCATCTAGTTTGGACGAAGTTGGTTCAAACTTTGCTCCGTTTAAGTTTCGAGAGAGTTTGGAACTCAAAAGTCGTCCCAATGAGAGTTCTTTAGGTGGTTTTGAAGACACATGGTCAAAACTTTACTCCGTTTAAGTTTTTGAGAGCTCGGAACCCAATGTTCGTCCCAATGAGAGTTTTTCATCTAGTTTGGACGAAGTGTGTCCAAACTTTCCTCCGTTTGAGTTTCGGAGAGTTTGGAACTCAAAGTTCGGCCCAATGAGAGTTCTTTCGGTGGTTTTGACGACACATGGTCCAAAATTTACTCCGTTTAACTTTTTGACAGCTCGGAACCCAAAGTTCGTCCCGATGAGAGTTTTTCATCTAGTTTGGACGACGTTGGTCAGAACTTTGCTCCGTTTGAGTTTTGAGAGAGTTTGGAACTCAAACTTCGTCCCAATGAGAGTTCTTTAGGTGGTTTGGACGACACATGGTCCAAACTTTACTCCGTTTATGTTTTTGGGAGCTCGGAACCCAAAGTTCGTCCCAATAAGAGTTTTTCATCTAGTTTGGACGAAGTTTCTCCAAACTTTTCTCCGTTTGAGTTTCGAGAGAGTTTGGAACTCAAAGTTCTTCCCCATGAGAGTTCTTTAGGTGGTTTGGACGACACATGGTCCAAACTTTACTACGTTTAAGTTTTTAAGAGCTCGGAAACCAAAGTTCGTCCCAATGAGAGTTTGTCATCTAGTTTTGACGAAGCTTGTCCAAACTTTACTCCGTTTGAGTTTCGAGAGAGTTTGGAACTGAAACTGTGTCCCAATGAGAGTTCTTTAGGTGGTTTGGACGACACATGGTCCAAACTTTACTCCGTTTGAGTTTTTAAGAGAGTTTCGAACTCAAAGTTCTTCCCCATGAGAGTTCTTTAGGTCGTTTGGACGACACATGGTCCAAACTTTACTACGTTTAAGTTTTTGAGAGCTCGGAAACCAAAGTTCGTCCCAATGAGAGTTTTTCATCTAGTTTTGACGAAGCTTGTCCAAACTTTACTCTGTTTGAGTTTCGAGAGAGTTTGAAACTCAAACTTCGTCCCAATGAGAGTTCTTTAGGTGGTTTGGACGACAAATGGTCCAAACTTTACTCCGTTTAAGTTTTTGACAGCTCGGAACCCAAAGTTCGTCCCAATGAGAGTTTTTCATCTAGTTTGGACGAAGTTCGTCCAAACTTCGCTCCGTTTAAGTTTCGAGAGAGTTTGGAACTCAAAGTTCGTTCCAATGAGAGTTCTTTAGGTCGTTTGGACGACACATGGTCCAAACTTTAAAATGTTTAAGTTTTTTAGAGCTCGGAACCCAAAGTTCGTCCCAGTGAGAGTTTTTCATCTAGTTTGGACGAAGTTGGTCCAAACTTTGCTCCGTTTGAGTTTCGAGAGAGTTTGGAACTCAAACTTCGTCCGAATGAGAGTTCTTTAGGTGGTTTAGACGACACATGGTCCACACTTTACTCCGTTTAAGTTTTTGAGAGCTCGGAACCCAAAGTTCGTCCCAATGAGAGTTTTTCATCTAGTTTGAACGAAGTTGGTCCAAACATTACTCTGTTTGAGTTTCGAGAGAGTTTGGAACTCAAAGTTCGTCCCAATGAGAGTTCTTTAGGTCGTTTCGACGACACATAGTCCAAACTTTAAAATGTTTAAGTTTTTTAGAGCTCGGAACCAAAAGTTCGTCCCAATGATAGTTTTTCATCTAGTTTGGACGAAGTTGGTTCAAACTTTGCTCCGTTTAAGTTTCGAGAGAGTTTGGAACTCAAAAGTCGTCCCAATGAGAGTTCTTTAGGCGGTTTTGAAGACACATGGTCAAAACTTTACTCCGTTTAAGTTTTTGAGAGCTCGGAACCCAATGTTCGTCCCAATGAGAGTTTTTCATCTAGTTTGGACGAAGTGTGTCCAAACTTTCCTCCGTTTGAGTTTCGGAGAGTTTGGAACTCAAAGTTCGGCCCAATGAGAGTTCTTTCGGTGGTTTTGACGACACATGGTCCAAAATTTACTCCGTTTAACTTTTTGACAGCTCGGAACCCAAAGTTCGTCCCGATGAGAGTTTCTCATCTAGTTTGGACGACGTTGGTCAGAACTTTGCTCCGTTTGAGTTTTGAGAGAGTTTGGAACTCAAACTTCGTCCCAATGAGAGTTCTTTAGGTGGTTTGGACGACACATGGTCCAAACTTTACTCCGTTTATGTTTTTGGGAGCTCGGAACCCAAAGTTCGTCCCAATAAGAGTTTTCATCTAGTTTGGACGAAGTTTGTCCAAACTTTTCTCCGTTTGAGTTTCGAGAGAGTTTGGAACTCAAAGTTCTTCCCCATGAGAGTTCTTTAGGTGGTTTGGACGACACATGGTCCAAACTTTACTACGTTTAAGTTTTTAAGAGCTCGGAAACCAAAGTTCGTCCCAATGAGAGTTTGTCATCTAGTTTTGACGAAGCTTGTCCAAACTTTACTCCGTTTGAGTTTCGAGAGAGTTTGGAACTCAAACTGTGTCCCAATGAGAGTTCTTTAGGTGGTTTGGACGACACATGGTCCAAACTTTACTCCGTTTGAGTTTTTAAGAGAGTTTGGAACTCAAAGTTCTTCCCCATGAGAGTTCTTTAGGTGGTTTGGACGACACATGGTCCAAACTTTACTACGTTTAAGTTTTTGAGAGCTCGGAAACCAAAGTTCGTCCCAATGAGAGTTTTTCATCTAGTTTTGACGAAGCTTGTCCAAACTTTACTCTGTTTGAGTTTCGAGAGAGTTTGAAACTCAAACTTCGTCCCAATGAGAGTTCTTTAGGTGGTTTGGACGACAAATGGTCCAAACTTTACTCCGTTTAAGTTTTTGACAGCTCGGAACCCAAAGTTCGTCCCAATGAGAGTTTTTCATCTAGTTTGGACGAAGTTCGTCCAAACTTCGCTCCGTTTAAGTTTCGAGAGAGTTTGGAACTCAAAGTTCGTTCCAATGAGAGTTCTTTAGGTCGTTTGGACGACACATGGTCCAAACTTTAAAATGTTTAAGTTTTTTAGAGCTCGGAACCCAAAGTTCGTCCCAGTGAGAGTTTTTCATCTAGTTTGGACGAAGTTGGTCCAAACTTTGCTCCGTTTGAGTTTCGAGAGAGTTTGGAACTCAAACTTCGTCCGAATGAGAGTTCTTTAGGTGGTTTAGACGACACATGGTCCACACTTTACTCCGTTTAAGTTTTTGAGAGCTCGGAACCCAAAGTTCGTCCCAATGAGAGTTTTTCATCTAGTTTGAACGAAGTTGGTCCAAACATTACTCTGTTTGAGTTTCGAGAGAGTTTGGAACTCAAAGTTCGTCCCAATGAGAGTTCTTTAGGTCGTTTGGACGACACATGGTCCAAACTTTAAAATGTTTAAGTTTTTTACAGCTCGGAACCAAAAGTTCGTCCCAATGATAGTTTTTCATCTAGTTTGGACGAAGTTGGTTCAAACTTTGCTCCGTTTAAGTTTCGAGAGAGTTTGGAACTCAAAAGTCGTCCCAATGAGAGTTCTTTAGGTGGTTTTGAAGACACATGGTCAAAACTTTACTCCGTTTAAGTTTTTGAGAGCTCGGAACCCAATGTTCGTCCCAATGAGAGTTTTTCATCTAGTTTGGACGAAGTGTGTCCAAACTTTCCTCCGTTTGAGTTTCGGAGAGTTTGGAACTCAAAGTTCGGCCCAATGAGAGTTCTTTAGGTGGTTTTGACGACACATGGTCCAAAATTTACTCCGTTTAACTTTTTGACAGCTCGGAACCCAAAGTTCGTCCCGATGAGAGTTTTTCATCTAGTTTGGACGACGTTGGTCCAAACTTTGCTCCGTTTGAGTTTTGAGAGAGTTTGGAACTCAAACTTCGTCCCAATGAGAGTTCTTTAGGTGGTTTGGACGACACATGGTCCAAACTTTACTCCGTTTATGTTTTTGGGAGCTCGGAACCCAAAGTTCGTCCCAATAAGAGTTTTTCATCTACTTTGGACGAAGTTTGTCCAAACTTTTCTCCGTTTGAGTTTCGAGAGAGTTTGGAACTCAAAGTTCTTCCCCATGAGAGTTCTTTAGGTGGTTTGGACGACACATGGTCCAAACTTTACTACGTTTAAGTTTTTAAGAGCTCGGAAACCAAAGTTCGTCCCAATGAGAGTTTGTCATCTAGTTTTGACGAAGCTTGTCCAAACTTTACTCCGTTTGAGTTTCGAGAGAGTTTGGAACTCAAACTGTGACCCAATGAGAGTTCTTTAGGTGGTTTGGACGACACATGGTCCAAACTTTACTCCGTTTAAGTTCTTCAGAGCTCAGAACCCAAAGTTCGTCCGAATGAGAGTTTTCCATCTAGTTTAGAAGAAGTTGGTCCAAACTTTGCTCCGTTTGAGTTTCGAGAGAGTTTGGAACTCAAAGTTCGTCCCAATGATTGTTCTTTAGCTGGTTCTGACGACACATGGTCCAAACATTACTCCGTTTGAGTTTTTGAGAGCTCGGAACCCAAAGTTAGTCCCAATGAGAGTTTTTCATCTAGTTTGGACAAAGTGTGTCCAAACTTTTCTCCGTTTGAGTTTCGAGAGAGTTTGGAACTCAAAGTTCGTACCAATGAGAGTTCTTCAGGTGGTTTGGATGACACATGGTCCAAACTTTACTCCGTTTAAGTTTTTGACAGCTCGGAAGCCGAAGTTCGTCCCAATGAGAGTTTTTCATCTAGTTTGGACGAAGTTCGTCCAAACTTTCCTCCGTTTAAGTTTCGAGAGAGGTTGGAACTAAAAGATCGTCCCAATGAGAGTTCTTTACGTGGTTTGGACGACACATGGTCCAAACATTACTCCGTTTAAGTTTTTGAGAGCTCAGAACCATAACTTCGTCCCGATGAGAGTTTTTCATCTAGTTTGGACGAAGTTGGTCCAAACTTTGCTCCGTTTGAGTTTCGAGTGAGTTTGGAACTCAAACTTAGTCCCAATGAGAGTTCTTTAGCTGGTTTAGACGACACATGGTCCAGACTTTACTCCGTTTAAGTTTTTGAGAGCTCGGAACCCAATGTTTGTTCCAATGAGAGTTTTTCATCTAGTTTGGACGAAGTGGGTCCAAACTTTTCTCCGTTTGAGTTTCGGAGAGTTTGGAACTCAATGTTCGGCCTAATGAGAGTTCTTTAGGTGGTTTTGATGACACATGAGCCAAAGTTTACTCCGTTTAAGTTTTTGAGAGCTCGGAACCCAAAGTTCGTCCCAATGACTGTTTTTCATCTAGTTTGGACGAAGTTGGTCCAAACTTTGCTCCGTTTGAATTTCGAGAGAGTTTGGAACTCAAAGTTCGTTCGAATGAGAGTTCTTTAGCTGGTTTGGATGACACATATTCCAAACTTTACTCCGTTTGAGTTTTTGAGAACTCGGAACCCAAAGTTCGTCCCAATGAGAGTTTTTCATATAGTTTGGACGAAGTTGGTTCAAACTTTGCTCTGTTTGAGTTTCGAGAGAGTTTGGAACTCAAACTTCGTCCCAATGAGAGTTCTTTCGGTGGTTTGGACGACACATGGTCCAAACTTTACTCCGTTTAAGTTTTTGAGAGCTCAGAACCCAAAGTTCGTACGAATGAGAGTTTTTCATCTAGTTTAGAAGAAGTTGGTCCCAACTTTGCTCCGTTTGAGTTTCGAGAGAGTTTGGAACTCAAAGTTCGTCCCAATGAGAGTTTTGTAGCTGGTTTGGACGACACATGATCGAAACTTTACTCCGTTTAAGTTTTTGACAGCTCGGAACCCAAAGTTCGTCCCAATGAGAGTTTTTCATCTAGTTTGGACGAAGTTCGTCCAAACTTCGCTCCGTTTAAGTTTCGAGAGAGTTTGGAACTCAAAGTTCGTCCCAATGAGAGTTCTTTATGTCGTTTGGACGACACATGGTCCAAATTTTACTCCGTATAAGTTTTTGAGAGCTCGGAACCCAAAGTTCGTCCCGATGAGAGTTTTTCATCTAGTTTGGACGACGTTGGTCCAAACTTTGCTCCGTTCGAGTTTTGAGAGAGTTTGGAACTCAAACTTCGTCCCAATGAGAGTTCTTTAGGTGGTTTGGACGACACATGGTCCAAACTTTACTCCATTTATGTTTTTGGGAGCTCGGAACCCAAAGTTCGTCCCAATGAGAGTTTTTCATCTAGTTTGGACGAAGTTTGTCCAAACTTTGCTCCGTTTGAGTTTCTAGAGAGTTTGGAACTCAAAGTTCTTCCCCATGAGAGTTCTTTAGGTGGTTTGGACGACACATGGTACAAACTTTACTACGTTTAAGTTTTTAAGAGCTCGGAAAAAGTTCGTCCCAATGAGAGTTTTTCATCTAGTTTTGACGAAGCTTGTCCAAACTTTACTCCGTTTGTGTTTTGAGAGAGTTTGGAACTCAAACTTCGTCTCAATGAGAGTTCTTTAGGTGGTTTGGACGACACATGGTCCAAACTTTACTCCGTTTACGTTCTTCAGAGCTCAGAACCCAAAGTTCGTCCGAATGAGAGTTTTCCATCTAGTTTAGAAGAAGTTGGTCCAAACTTTGCTCCGTTTGAGTTTCGAGAGAGTTTGGAACTCAAAGTTCGTCCCAATGAGAGTTTTGTAGCTGGTTTGGACGACACATGATCGAAACTTTACTCCGTTTAAGTTTTTGACAGCTCGGAACCCAAAGTTCGTCCCAATGAGAGTTTTTCATCTAGTTTGGACGAAGTTCGTCCAAACTTCGCTCCGTTTAAGTTTCGAGAGAGTTTGGAACTCAAAGTTCGTCCCAATGAGAGTTCTTTATGTCGTTTGGACGACACATGGTCCAAATTTTACTCCGTATAAGTTTTTGAGAGCTCGGAACCCAAAGTTCGTCCCGATGAGAGTTTTTCATCTAGTTTGGACGACGTTGGTCCAAACTTTGCTCCGTTCGAGTTTTGAGAGAGTTTGGAACTCAAACTTCGTCCCAATGAGAGTTCTTTAGGTGGTTTGGACGACACATGGTCATACTTTACTCCGTTTATGTTTTTGGGAGCTCGGAACCCAAAGTTCGTCCCAATGAGAGTTTTTCATCTAGTTTGGACGAAGTTTGTCCAAACTTTGCTCCGTTTGAGTTTCTAGAGAGTTTGGAACTCAAAGTTCTTCCCCATGAGAGTTCTTTAGGTGGTTTGGACGACACATGGTACAAACTTTACTACGTTTAAGTTTTTAAGAGCTCGGAAAAAGTTCGTCCCAATGAGAGTTTTTCATCTAGTTTTGACGAAGCTTGTCCAAACTTTACTCCGTTTGTGTTTTGAGAGAGTTTGGAACTCAAACTTCGTCTCAATGAGAGTTCTTTAGGTGGTTTGGACGACACATGGTCCAAACTTTACTCCGTTTACGTTCTTCAGAGCTCAGAACCCAAAGTTCGTCCGAATGAGAGTTTTCCATCTAGTTTAGAAGAAGTTGGTCCAAACTTTGCTCCGTTTGAGTTTCGAGAGAGTTTGGAACTCTAAGTTCGTCCCAATGATTGTTCTTTCGCTGGTTCTGACGACACATGGTCCAAACATTACTCCGTTTGAGTTTTTGAGAGCTCGGAACCCAAAGTTAGTCCCAATGAGAGCTTTTCATCTAGTTTGGACAAAGTGTGTCCAAACTTTTCTCCGTTTGAGTTTCGAGAGAGTTTGGAACTCAAAGTTCGTCCCAATGAGAGTTCTTCAGGTGGTTTGGATGACACATGGTCCAAACTTTACTCCGTTTAAGTTTTTGACAGCTCGGAAGCCGAAGTTCGTCCCAATGAGAGTTTTTCATCTAGTTTGGATGAAGTTCGTCCAAACTTTTCTCCGTTTAAGTTTCGAGAGAGGTTGGAACTCAAAGATCGTCCCAATGAGAGTTCTTTAGGTGGTTTGGACGACACATGGTCCAAACATTACTCCGTTTAAGTTTTTGAGAACTCAGAACCCAAACTTCGTCCCGATGAGAGTTTTTCATCTAGTTTGGACGAAGTTGGTCCAAACTTTGCTCCGTTTGAGTTTCGAGTTAGTTTGGAACTCAAACTTAGTCCCAATGAGAGTTCTTTAGGTGGTTTAGACGACACATGGTCCAGACTTTACTCCGTTTAAGTTTTTGAGAGCTCGGAACCCAATGTTTGTCCCAATGAGAGTTTTTCATCTAGTTTGGACGAAGTGGGTCCAAACTTTGCTCCGTTTGAGTTTCGGAGAGTTTGGAACTCAATGTTCGGCCCAATGAGAGTTCTTTAGGTGGTTCTGACGACAGATGAGCCAAAGTTTACTCCGTTTAAGTTTTTGAGAGCTCGGAACCCAAAGTTCGTCCCAATGAGTGTTTTTCATCTAGTTTGGACGAAGTTGGTCCAAACTTTGCTCCGTTTGAGTTTCGAGAGAGTTTGGAACTCAAAGTTCGTCCCAATGAGAGTTCTTTAGCTGGTTTGGACCACACATGGTCCAAACTTTACTCCGTTTGAGTTTTTGAGAACTCGGAACCCAAAGTTCGTCCCAATGAGAGTTTTTCATCTAGTTTGGACGAAGTTGGTTCAAACTTTGCTCCGTTTGAGTCTCGAGAGAGTTTGGAACTCTAAGTTCGTCCCAATGATTGTTCTTTAGCTGGTTCTGACGACACATGGTCCAAACATTACTCCGTTTGAGTTTTTGAGAGCTCGGAACCCAAAGTTAGTCCCAATGAGAGCTTTTCATCTAGTTTGGACAAAGTGTGTCCAAACTTTGCTCCGTTTGAGTTTCGAGAGAGTTTGGAACTCAAACTTCGTCCCAATGAGAGTTCTTTAGGTGGTTTGGACGACACATGGTCCAAACTTTACTCCGTTTAAGTTTTTGAGAGCTCAGAACCCAAAGTTCGTCCGAATGAGAGTTTTTCATCTAGTTTAGAAGAAGTTGGTCCAAACTTTGCTCCGTTTGAGTTTCGAGAGAGTTTGGAACTCAAAGTTCGTCCCAATGAGAGTTCTGTAGCTGGTTTGGACGACACATGGTCGAAACTTTACTCCGTTTAAGTTTTTTAGAGCTCGGAACCCAAAGTTCGTCCCAGTGAGAGTTTTTCATCTAGTTTGGACGAAGTTGGTCCAAACTTTGCTCCGTTTGAGTCTCGAGAGAGTTTGGAACTCAAACTTCGTCCCAATGACAGTTCTTTAGGTGGTTTGGACGACACATGGTCCAAACTTTACTCCGTTTAAGTTCTTCAGATCTCAGAACCCAAAGTTCGTCCGAATGAGAGTTTTCCATCTAGTTTAGAAGAAGTTGGTCCAAACTTTGCTCCGTTTGAGTTTGGAGAGAGTTTGGAACTCAAACTTCGTCCCAATGACAGTTCTTTAGGTGGTTTGGACGACACATGGTCCAAACTTTACTCTGTTTAAGTTCTTCAGAGCTCAGAACCCAAAGTTCGTCCGAATGAGAGTTTTCCATCTAGTTTAGAAGAAGTTGGTCCAAACTTTTCTCCGTTTGAGTTTCGAGAGAGTTTGGAACTCAAAGTTCGTCCCAATGATTGTTCTTTAGCTGGTTTTGACGACACATGGTCCAAACATTACTCCGTTTGAGTTTTTGAGAGCTCGGAACCCAAAGTTCGTCCCAATGAGAGTTTTTCATCTAGTTTAGAAGAAGTTGGTCCAAACTTTTCTCCGTTTGAGTTTCGACAGAGTTTGGAACTCAAAGTTCGTCCCAATGAGAGTTCTTCAGGTGGTTTGGATGACACATGGTCCAAACTTTACTCCGTTTAAGTTTTTGACAGCTCGGAAGCCAAAGTTCGTCCCAATGAGAGTTTTTCATCTAGTTTGGACGAAGTTCGTCCAAACTTCGCTCCGTTTAAGTTTCGAGTGAGTTTGGAACTCAAAGTTCGTCCCAATGAGAGTTCTTTAGGTCGTTTGGACGACACATGGTCCAGACTTTACTCCGTTTAAGTTTTTGAGAGCTCGAAACCCAAAGTTCGTCCCAATGAGAGTTTTTCATCTAGTTTGAACGAAGTTGGTCCAAACATTACTATGTTTGAGTTTCGAGAGAGTTTGGAACTCAAAGTTCGTCCCAATGAGAGTTCTTTAGCAGGTTTGGACGACACATGGTCCAAACTTTACTCCGTTTGAGTTTTTGAGAGAGTTTGGAACTCAAAGTTCTTCCCCTTGAGAGTTCTTTAGGTGGTTTGGACGACACATGGTCCAAACTTTACTACGTTTAAGTTTTTGAGAGCTCGGAAACCAAAGTTCGTCCCAATGAGAGTTTTTCATCTAGTTTTGACGAAGCTCTTCCAAACTTTACTCCGTTTGAGTTTCGAGAGAGTTTGGAACTCAAACTTCGTCCCAATGAGAGTTCTTTAGGTGGTTTGGATGACAAATGGTCCAAACTTTACTCTGTTTAAGTTTTTGACAGCTCGGAACCCAAAGTTCGTCCCAATGAGAGTTTTTCATCTAGTTTGGACGAAGTTGGTCCAAACTTCGCTCCGTTTAAGTTTCGAGAGAGTTTGGAACTCAAAGTTCGTCCCAATGAGAGTTCTTTAGGTCGTTTAGACGACACATGGTCCAGACTTTACTCCGTTTAAGTTTTTGAGAGCTCGGAACCCAAAGTTCGTCCCAATGAGAGTTTTTCATCTAGTTTGAACGAAGTTGGTCCAAACATTACTATGTTTGAGTTTCGAGAGAGTTTGGAACTCAAAGTTCGTCCCAATGAGAGTTCTTTAGCTGGTTTGGACGACACATGGTCCAAACTTTACTCCGTTTGAGTTTTTGAGAGAGTTTGGAACTCAAAGTTCTTCCCCTTGAGAGTTCTTTAGGTGGTTTGGACGACACATGGTCCAAACTTTACTACGTTTAAGTTTTTGAGAGCTTGGTAACCAAAGTTCGTCCCAATGAGAGTTTTTCATCTAGTTTTGACGAAGCTTGTCCAAACTTTACTCCGTTTGAGTTTCGAGAGAGTTTGGAACTCAAACTTCGTCCCAATGAGAGTTCTTTAGGTGGTTTGGATGACAAATGGTCCAAACTTTACTCTGTTTAAGTTTTTGACAGCTCGGAACCCAAAGTTCGTCCCAATGAGAGTTTTTCATCTAGTTTGGACGAAGTTCGTCCAAACTTCGCTCCGTTTAAGTTTCGAGAGAGTTTGGAACTCAAAAATGGTCCCAATGAGAGTTCTTTAGGTCATTTGGACGACACATGGTCCAGACTTTACTCCGTTTAAGTTCTTCAGAGCTCGGAACCCAAAGTTCGTCCGAATGAGAATTTTCCATCTAGTTTAGAAGAAGTTGGTCCAAACTTTGCTCCGTTTGAGTTTCGAGAGAGTTTGGAACTCAAAGTTCGTCCCAATGATTGTTCTTTAGCTGGTTTTGACGACACATGGTCCAAACATTACTCCGTTTGAGTTTTTGAGAGCTCGGAACCCAAAGTTCGTCCCAATGAGAGTTTTTCATCTAGTTTGGACAAAGTTGGTCCAAACTTTTCTCCGTTTGAGTTTCGAGAGAGTTTGGAACTCAAAGTTCGTCCCAATGAGAGTTCTTCAGGTGGTTTGGATGACACATGGTCCAAACTTTACTCCGTTTAAGTTTTTGACAGCTCGGAAGCAAAAGTTCGTCCCAATGAGAGTTTTTCATCTAGTTTGGATGAAGTTCGTCCAAACTTTTCTCCGTTTAAGTTTCGAGAGAGTTTGGAACTCAAAGATCGTCCCAATGAGAGTTCTTTAGGTGGTTTGGACGACACATGGTCCAAACTTTACTCCGTTTAAGTTTTTGAGAGCTCAGAACCCAAACTTCGTCCCGATGAGAGTTTTTCATCTAGTTTGGACGAAGTTGGTCCAAACTTTGCTCCGTTTGAGTTTCGAGTGAGTTTGGAACTCAAACTTAGTCCCAATGAGAGTTCTTTAGGTGGTTTAGACGACACATGGTCTAGACTTTACTCCGTTTAAGTTTTTGAGAGCTCGGAACCCAATGTTTGTCCCAATGAGAGTTTTTCATCTAGTTTGGACGAAGTGGGTCCAAACTTTGCTCCGTTTGAGTTTCGGAGAGTTTGGAACTCAATGTTCGGATCAATGAGAGTTCTTTAGGTGGTTTTGACGACACATGAGCCAAAGTTTACTCCGTTTAAGTTTTTGAGAGCTCGGAACCCAAAGTTCGTCCCAATGAGTGTTTTTCATCTAGTTTCGACGAAGTTGGTCCAAACTTTGCTCCGTTTGAGTTTCGAGAGAGTTTGGAACTCAAAGTTCGTCCCAATGAGAGTTCTTTATCTGGTTCGGACGACACATGGTCCAAACTTTACTCCGTTTGAGTTTTTGAGAGCTCGGAAACCAAAGTTCGTCCCAATGAGAGTTTTTCATCTAGTTTGAACGAAGTTGGTCCAAACATTACTCCGTTTGAGTTTCGAGAGAGTTTTGAACTCAAAGTTCGTCCCAATGAGAGTTCTTTAGCTGGTTTGGACGATACATGGTCAAAACTTTACTCCGTCTGAGTGTTTGAGAGCTAGGAAACCAAAGATCGTCCCAATGAGAGTTTTTCATCTAGTTTGGACGAAGTTGGTCCAAACTTTGCTCCGTTTGAGTCTCGAGAGAGTTTGGAACTCAAACTTCGTCCCAATGACAGTTCTTTAGGTTGTTTGGACGGCACATGGTCCAAACTTTACTCCGTTTAAGTTCTTCAGATCTCAGAACCCAAAGTTCGTCCGAATGAGAGTTTTCCATCTAGTTTAGAAGAAGTTGGTCCAAACTTTGCTCCGTTTGAGTTTCGAGAGAGTTTGGAACTCAAAGTTCGTCCCAATGATTGTTCTTTAGCTGGTTTTGACGACACATGGTCCAAACATTACTCCGTTTGAGTTTTTGAGAGCTCGGAACCCAAAGTTCGTCCCAATGAGAGTTTTTCATCTAGTTTAGAAGAAGTTGGTCCAAACTTTGCTCCGTTTGAGTTTCGAGAGAGTTTGGAACTCAAAGTTCGTCCCAATGAGAGTTCTTTAGGTGGTTTGGACGACACATGGTCCAAACTTTACTCCGTTTAAGTTTTTGAGAGCTCAGAACCCAAATTCCTTCCCAATAAGAGTTTTTCATCTAGTTTAGAAAAGGTTGGTCCAAACTTTTGTCCGTTTTAGTTTCGAGAGAGTTTGGAACTCAAAGTTCGTCTCAATGAGAGTTCTTTAGGTGGTTTGGACGACACATGGTCCAAACTTTACTCCGTTTAAGTTTTTAAGAGCTCAGAACCCAAAGTCCGTCCCAATAAGAGTTTTTCATCTAGTTTAGAAGAAGTTGGTCCAAACTTTGCTCCGTTTGAGTTTCGAGAGAGTTTGGAACTCAAAGTTCGTCCCAATGAGAGTTCTTTAGGTGGTTTGGACGACACATTGTCCAAACTTTACTCCGTTTAAGTTTTTGAGAGCTCGGAACCCAAAGTTCGTCCCAATGAGAGTTTTTCATCTAGTTTGGACGAACTTGTTCCAAACTTTGCTCTGTTTGTGTTTTTTGAGAGGTAGGAACTCAAAGTTCGGCCCAATGAGAGTTATTTAGGTGGTTTGGACCACATATGGTCGAAACTTTTCTCCGTTTCAGTTTTTGAGAGCTCGGAGCCAGAAGTTCGTCCCAATGAAAGTTTTTCATATGGTTTGGACGAACTTGGTCCAAACTTTGCCCCCTTTGAGTTTTTGAGAGGTAGGAAATCAAAGTTCGGCCCAATGAGAGTTCTTTAGGTGGTTTGGACGACACAGGGTCCAAACTTTGCTCCGTTTCATGATTTGAGAGCTCCGAACCCAAAGTTCGTCCCAATGAGAGTTTTTCATATGTTTTGGACGAACATGGTCCAATCTTTGCTCCGTTTGAGTTTTTGGAGAGTTAGGAACTCAAAGTTCGGCCCAATGAGAGTTCTTTAGGTGGTTTGGACGACACATGGTCAAAACTTTGCTACGTTTCAGTTTTTTAGAGATCGGAACCCAAATGTCGTCCCAAAGAGAGTTTTTCATATGGTTTGGACAAACTTGGTGAAAACTCTTCTCCGTTTTAGTTTTTCGAAAGTTAGGAACTCAAAGTTCGGCCCAATGAGAGTTCTTTAGGTGGTTTGGACGACACATGGTCCAAACTTTTCTCCGTTTGAGTTTTTGGGGAGTTAGGAACTCAAAGTTCAGCCCAATGAGAGTTATTTAGGTGGTTTGGACGACACATGGTCCAAACTTTTCTCCGTTTAAGCTTTTGAGGGCTCGGAACCCAAAGTTCGTCCCAATGAGAGTTTTTCATACGGTTTGGACGAACTTGTTCCAAACTTTGCTCTGTTTGAGTTTTTTGAGAGGTAGGAACTCAAAGTTCGGCCCAATGAGAGTTATTTAGGTGGTTTGGACCACATATGGTCGAAACTTTTCTCCGTTTCAGTTTTTGAGAGCTCGGAACCAGAAGTTCGTCCCAATGAAAGTTTTTCATATGGTTTGGACGAACTTGGTCCAAACTTTGCTCCATTTGAGTTTTTTGAGAGGTAGGAACTCAAAGTTCGGCCCAACGAGAGTTCTTTAGGTGGTTTGGATGACACATCGTCAAAACTTTTCTCCGTTTCTTTATTTGACAGCTCGGAACCCAAAGTTCGTCCTAATGAGAGTTTTTCATATGGTTTGGACGAGCATGTCGAAACTTTTCTACGTTTGAGTTTTTCGAGCTTTAGGAACTCAAAGTTCGGCCCAATGAGATTTATTTAGGTGGTTTCGATGAAACATGGTCCAAACTTTGCTCCGTTTCAGTTTTTGAGACCTCGGAACCCAAAGTTCGTCCCAATGAGAGTTTTTCATATGGTTTGGACGAACTTGGTCCAAACTTTGCTACGTTTGAGTTTTTCGAGCTTTAGCAACTCAAACTTCGGCCCAATGAGAGTTCTTTAGGTGGTTTGGAATACACATGGTCCCAACTTTGCTGCGTTTCAGTTTTTGAGAGCTCGGAACCCAAAGTTCGTCCAAAGAGAGCTTTTCATATGGTTTGGACGAACTTAGTCCAAACTTTGCTCCGTTTCAGTTTTTGGAGAGTTAGGAACTCAAAGTTCGGCCCAATGAGAGTTCTTTAGGTGGTTTGGACAACATATTGTCCAAACTTTTCTCCGTTTCAGTTTTTGAGAGCTCGGAAGCCAAAGTTTGTCCCAATGAGAGTTTTTCATATGGTTTGTTCGAACTTGGTCCAAACTTTCTCCGTTTGAGTTTTTGAGAGTTAGGAAATCAAAGTTCAGCCCAATGAGAGTTCTTTAGGTGGTTTGGACGACACAGGGTCCAAACTTTGCTCCTTTCAGTATTTGAGAGTTCGGAACCCAAAGTTCGTCCCAATGAGAGTTTTTCATATGGTTTGGACGAACTTGGTTCAATCTTTGCTCCGTTTGAGTTTTTGGAGAGTTAGGAACTCAAAGTTCGGCCCAATGAGAGTTCTTTAGGTGGTTTGGACTTCACATGGTCCAAACTTTTCTCCAGTTGAGTTTTTGGAGAGTTAGGAACTCAAAGTTCAGCCCAACGAGAGTTATTTAGGTGGTTTGGACGACACATGGTCCAAACTTTTCTCCGTTTAAGCTTTTGAGGGCTCGGAACCCAAAGTTCGTCCCAATGAGAGTTTTTCATATGGTTTGGACGAACTTGTTCCAAACTTTGCTCTGTTTGAGTTTTTTGAGAGGTAGGAACTCAAAGTTCGGCCCAATGAGAGTTATTTAGGTGGTTTGGACCACATATGGTCGAAACTTTTCTCCGTTTCAGTTTTTGAGAGCTCGGAACCAGAAGTTCGTCCCAATGAAAGTTTTTCATATGGTTTGGACGAACTTGGTCCAAACTTTGCTCCATTTGAGTTTTTTGAGAGGTAGGAACTCAAAGTTCGGCCCAACGAGAGTTCTTTAGGTGGTTTGGATGACACATGGTCAAAACTTTTCTCTGTTTCTTTATTTGACAGCTCGGAACCCAAAGTTCGTCCTAATGAGAGTTTTTCATATGGTTTGGACGAACATGTCGAAACTTTTCTACGTTTGAGTTTTTCGAGCTTTAGGAACTCAAAGTTCGGCCCAATGAGATTTATTTAGGTGGTTTCGATGAAACATGGTCCAAACTTTGCTCCGTTTCAGTTTTTGAGACCTCGGAACCCAAAGTTCGTCCCAATGAGAGTTTTTCATATGGTTTGGACGAACTTGGTCCAAACTTTGCTACGTTTGAGTTTTTCGAGCTTTAGCAACTCAAACTTCGGCCCAATGAGAGTTCTTTAGGTGGTTTGGAATACACATGGTCCCAACTTTGCTGCGTTTCAGTTTTTGAGAGCTCGGAACCCAAAGTTCGTCCCAAAGAGAGCTTTTCATATGGTTTGGACGAACTTAGTCCAAACTTTGCTCCGTTTCAGTTTTTGGAGAGTTAGGAACTCAAAGTTCGGCCCAATGAGAGTTCTTTAGGTGGTTTGGACAACATATTGTCCAAACTTTTCTCCGTTTCAGTTTTTGAGAGCTCGGAAGCCAAAGTTTGTCCCAATGAGAGTTTTTCATATGGTTTGTTCGAACTTGGTCCAAACTTTCTCCGTTTGAGTTTTTGAGAGTTAGGAAATCAAAGTTCAGCCCAATGAGAGTTCTTTAGGTGGTTTGGACGACACAGGGTCCAAACTTTGCTCCTTTCAGTATTTGAGAGTTCGGAACCCAAAGTTCGTCCCAATGAGAGTTTTTCATATGGTTTGGACGAACTTGGTTCAATCTTTGCTCCGTTTGAGTTTTTGGAGAGTTAGGAACTCAAAGTTCGGCCCAATGAGAGTTCTTTAGGTGGTTTGGACTTCACATGGTCCAAACTTTTCTCCAGTTGAGTTTTTGGAGAGTTAGGAACTCAAAGTTCAGCCCAACGAGAGTTATTTAGGTGGTTTGGACGACACATGGTCCAAACTTTTCTCCGTTTAAGCTTTTGAGGGCTCGGAACCCAAAGTTCGTCCCAATGAGAGTTTTTCATATGGTTTGGACGAACTTGTTCCAAACTTTGCTCTGTTTGAGTTTTTTGAGAGGTAGGAACTCAAAGTTCGGCCCAATGAGAGTTATTTAGGTGGTTTGGACCACATATGGTCGAAACTTTTCTCCGTTTCAGTTTTTGAGAGCTCGGAACCAGAAGTTCGTCCCAATGAAAGTTTTTCATATGGTTTGGACGAACTTGGTCCAAACTTTGCTCCATTTGAGTTTTTTGAGAGGTAGGAACTCAAAGTTCGGCCCAACGAGAGTTCTTTAGGTGGTTTGGATGACACATGGTCAAAACTTTTCTCTGTTTCTTTATTTGACAGCTCGGAACCCAAAGTTCGTCCTAATGAGAGTTTTTCATATTGTTTGGAAGAACATGTCGAAACTTTTCTACGTTTGAGTTTTTCGAGCTTTAGGAACTCAAAGTTCGGCCCAATGAGATTTATTTAGGTGGTTTCGATGAAACATGGTCCAAACTTTGCTCCGTTTCAGTTTTTGAGACCTCGGAACCCAAAGTTCGTCCCAATGAGAGTTTTTCATATGGTTTGGACGAACTTGGTCCAAACTTTGCTACGTTTGAGTTTTTCGAGCTTTAGCAACTCAAACTTCGGCCCAATGAGAGTTCTTTAGGTGGTTTGGAATACACATGGTCCCAACTTTGCTGCGTTTCAGTTTTTGAGAGCTCGGAACCCAAAGTTCGTCCCAAAGAGAGCTTTTCATATGGTTTGGACGAACTTAGTCCAAACTTTGCTCCGTTTCAGTTTTTGGAGAGTTAGGAACTCAAAGTTCGGCCCAATGAGAGTTCTTTAGGTGGTTTGGACAACATATTGTCCAAACTTTTCTCCGTTTCAGTTTTTGAGAGCTCGGAAGCCAAAGTTTGTCCCAATGAGAGTTTTTCATATGGTTTGTTCGAACTTGGTCCAAACTTTCTCCGTTTGAGTTTTTGAGAGTTAGGAAATCAAAGTTCAGCCCAATGAGAGTTCTTTAGGTGGTTTGGACGACACAGGGTCCAAACTTTGCTCCTTTCAGTATTTGAGAGTTCGGAACCCAAAGTTCGTCCCAATGAGAGTTTTTCATATGGTTTGGACGAACTTGGTTCAATCTTTGCTCCGTTTGAGTTTTTGGAGAGTTAGGAACTCAAAGTTCGGCCCAATGAGAGTTCTTTAGGTGGTTTGGACTTCACATGGTCCAAACTTTTCTCCAGTTGAGTTTTTGGAGAGTTAGGAACTCAAAGTTCAGCCCAACGAGAGTTATTTAGGTGGTTTGGACGACACATGGTCCAAACTTTTCTCCGTTTAAGCTTTTGAGGGCTCGGAACCCAAAGTTCGTCCCAATGAGAGTTTTTCATATGGTTTGGACGAACTTGTTCCAAACTTTGCTCTGTTTGAGTTTTTTGAGAGGTAGGAACTCAAAGTTCGGCCCAATGAGAGTTATTTAGGTGGTTTGGACCACATATGGTCGAAACTTTTCTCCGTTTCAGTTTTTGAGAGCTCGGAACCAGAAGTTCGTCCCAATGAAAGTTTTTCATATGGTTTGGACGAACTTGGTCCAAACTTTGCTCCATTTGAGTTTTTTGAGAGGTAGGAACTCAAAGTTCGGCCCAACGAGAGTTCTTTAGGTGGTTTGGATGACACATGGTCAAAACTTTTCTCTGTTTCTTTATTTGACAGCTCGGAACCCAAAGTTCGTCCTAATGAGAGTTTTTTATATGGTTTGGAAGAACATGTCGAAACTTTTCTACGTTTGAGTTTTTCGAGCTTTAGGAACTCAAAGTTCGGCCCAATGAGATTTATTTAGGTGGTTTCGATGAAACATGGTCCAAACTTTGCTCCGTTTCAGTTTTTGAGACCTCGGAACCCAAAGTTCGTCCCAATGAGAGTTTTTCATATGGTTTGGACGAACTTGGTCCAAACTTTGCTACGTTTGAGTTTTTCGAGCTTTAGCAACTCAAACTTCGGCCCAATGAGAGTTCTTTAGGTGGTTTGGAATACACATGGTCCCAACTTTGCTGCGTTTCAGTTTTTGAGAGCTCGGAACCCAAAGTTCGTCCCAAAGAGAGCTTTTCATATGGTTTGGACGAACTTAGTCCAAACTTTGCTCCGTTTCAGTTTTTGGAGAGTTAGGAACTCAAAGTTCGGCCCAATGAGAGTTCTTTAGGTGGTTTGGACAACATATTGTCCAAACTTTTCTCCGTTTCAGTTTTTGAGAGCTCGGAAGCCAAAGTTTGTCCCAATGAGAGTTTTTCATATGGTTTGTTCGAACTTGGTCCAAACTTTCTCCGTTTGAGTTTTTGAGAGTTAGGAAATCAAAGTTCGGCCCAATGAGAGTTCTTTAGGTGGTTTGGACGACACAGGGTCCAAACTTTGCTCCTTTCAGTATTTGAGAGTTCGGAACCCAAAGTTCGTCCCAATGAGAGTTTTTCATATGTTTTGGACGAACTTGGTTCAATCTTTGCTCCGTTTGAGTTTTTGGAGAGTTAGGAACTCAAAGTTCGGCCCAATGAGAGTTCTTTAGGTGGTTTGGACTTCACATGGTCCAAACTTTTCTCCAGTTGAGTTTTTGGAGAGTTAGGAACTCAAAGTTCAGCCCAATGAGAGTTATTTAGGTGGTTTGGACGACACATGGTCCAAACTTTTCTCCGTTTAAGCTTTTGAGGGCTCGGAACCCAAAGTTCGTCCCAATGAGAGTTTTTCATATGGTTTGGACGAACTTGTTCCAAACTTTGCTCTGTTTGAGTTTTTTGAGAGGTAGGAACTCAAAGTTCGGCCCAATGAGAGTTATTTAGGTGGTTTGGACCACATATGGTCGAAACTTTTCTCCGTTTCAGTTTTTGAGAGCTCGGAACCAGAAGTTCGTCCCAATGAAAGTTTTTCATATGGTTTGGACGAACTTGGTCCAAACTTTGCCCCCTTTGAGTTTTTGAGAGGTAGGAAATCAAAGTTCGGCCCAATGAGAGTTCTTTAGGTGGTTTGGACGACACAGGGTCCAAACTTTGCTCCGTTTCATGATTTGAGAGCTCCGATCCCAAAGTTCGTCCCAATGAGAGTTTTTCATATGGTTTGGACGAACTTGGTCCAAACTTTGCTCCATTTGAGTTTTTTGAGAGGTAGGAACTCAAAGTTCGGCCCAACGAGAGTTCTTTAGGTGGTTTGGAAGACACATGGTCAAAACTTTTCTCCGTTTCTTTATTTGACAGCTCGGAACCCAAAGTTCGTCCTAATGAGAGTTTTTCATATGGTTTGGACGAACATGTCGAAACTTTTCTACGTTTGAGTTTTTCGAGCTTTAGGAACTCAAAGTTCGGCCCAATGAGATTTATTTAGGTGGTTTCGACGAAACATGGTCCAAACTTTGCTCCGTTTCAGTTTTTGAGACCTCGGAACCCAAAGTTCGTCCCAATGAGAGTTTTTCATATGGTTTGGACGAACTTGGTCCAAACTTTGCTACGTTTGAGTTTTTCGAGCTTTAGCAACTCAAACTTCGGCCCAATGAGAGTTCTTTAGGTGGTTTGGAATACACATGGTCCCAACTTTGCTGCGTTTCAGTTTTTGAGAGCTCGGAACCCAAAGTTCGTCCCAAAGAGAGCTTTTCATATGGTTTGGACGAACTTGGTCAAAACTTTGCTCCGTTTCAGTTTTTGGAGAGTTAGGAACTCAAAGTTCGGCCCAATGAGAGTTCTTTAGGTGGTTTGGACAACATATTGTCCAAACTTTTCTCCGTTTCAGTTTTTGAGAGCTCGGAATCCAAAGTTTGTCCCAATGAGAGTTTTTCATATGGTTTGTTCGAACTTGGTCCAAACTTTCTCCGTTTGAGTTTTTGAGAGTTAGGAAATCAAAGTTCGGCCCAATGAGAGTTCTTTAGGTGGTTTGGACGACACAGGGTCCAAACTTTGCTCCTTTCAGTATTTGAGAGCTCGGAACCCAAAGTTCGTCCCAATGAGAGTTTTTCATATGGTTTGGACGAACTTGGTTCAATCTTTGCTCCGTTTGAGTTTTTGGAGAGTTAGGAACTCAAAGTTCGACCCAATGAGAGTTCTTTAGGTGGTTTGGACGACACATGGTCAAAACTTTGCTCCGTTTCAGTTTTTGAGAGATCGGAACCAAAATGTCGTCCCAAAGAGAGTTTTTCATATGGTTTGGACAAACTTGGTGAAAACTCTTCTCCGTTTTTGTTTTTCGAGAGTTAGGAACTCAAAGTTCGGCCCAATGAGAGTTCTTTAGGTGGTTTGGACGACACATGGTCCAAACTTTACTCCGTTTGAGTTTTTGGAGAGTTAGGAACTCAAAGTTCGGCCCAATGAGAGTTATTTAGGTCGTTTGGACGACACATGGTCCAAACTTTTCTCCGTTTAAGCTTTTGAGGGCTCGGAACCCAAAGTTCGTCCCAATGAGAGTTTTTCATATGGTTTGGACGAACTTGTTCCAAACTTTGCTCTGTTTGAGGTTTTTGAGAGGTAGGAACTCAAAGTTCGGCCCAATGAGAGTTCTTTAGGTGGTTTGGACGACACATCGTCCCAACTTTTCTCCGTTTCAGTTTTTGAGAGCTCGAAACCCAAAGTTCGTCCCAAAGAGAGCTTTTCATATGGTCTGGACGAACTTGGTCCAAACTTTGCTCCGTTTCAGTCTTTGGAGAGTTAGGAACTCAAAGTTCGGCCCAATGAGAGTTCTTTAGGTGGTTTGGATGACACATGGTCAAAACTTTGATCTGTTTTTGTATTTGAGAGCTCGAGACCCAAAGTTCGTCCGAAAGAGAGTTTTGCATATGGTTTGGACGAACATGTCCAAACTTTGCTACGTTTCAGTTTTTGGAGAGTTAGGAACTCAAAGTTCGGCCCAATGAGAGTTCTTTAGGTGGTTTGGACGACACATGGTCAAAACTTTGCTACGTTTCTTTTTTAGAGATCGGAACCCAAATGTCGTCCCAAAGAGAGTTTTTCATATGGTTTGGACAAACTTGGTGAAAACTCTTCTCCGTTTTAGTTTTTCGAGAGTTAGGAACTAAAAGTTCGGCCCAATGAGAGTTCTTTAGTTGTTTTGAACAACACATGGTCCAAACTTTTCTCCGTTTGAGTTTTTGGAGAGTTAGGAACTCAAAGTTCGGCCCAATGAGAGTTATTTAGGTGGTTTGGATGACACATGGTCCAAACTTTTCTCCGTTTAAGCTTTTGAGGGCTCGGAACCCAAAGTTCGTCCGAATGAGAGTTTTTCATAAGGTTTGGACAAACTTGTTCCAAACTTTGCTCTGTTTGAGTTTTTTGAGAGGTAGGAACTCAAAGTTCGGCCCAATGAGAGTTCTTTAGGTAGTTTCGATGACACATGGTCAAAACTTTTCTCCGTTTCTTGATTTGACAGCTCGGAACCCAAAGTTCGTCCTAATGAGAGTTTTTCATATGGTTTGGACGAACATGTCCAAACTTTGCTACGTTTGAGTTTTTCGAGCTTTAGGAACTCAAAGTTCGGCCCATTGAGAGCTATTTAGGTGGTTTGGACGACACATGGTCCATACTTTTCTCCATTTCAGTTTTTGAGGGCTCGGAACCCAAAGTTTGTCCCAATGAGAGTTTTTCATATGGTTTGGACGAACTTGGTCCAAACTTTACTCCGTTTGAGTTTTTTGAGAGGTAGGAACTCAAAGTTCGGCCCAACGAGAGTTCTTTAGGTGGTTTGGATGACACATGGTCAAAACTTTTCTCCGTTTCTTTATTTGACAGCTCGGAACCCAAAGTTCGTCCTAATGAGAGTTTTTCATATGGTTTGGACGAACATGTCAAAACTTTGCTATGTTTGAGTTTTTCGAGCTTTAGGAACTCAAAGTTCGGCCCAATGAGATTTATTTAGGTGTTTTCGACGAAACATGGTCCAATTTTTGCTCCGTTTCAGTTTTTGAGACCTCGGAACCCAAAGTTCGTCCCAATGAGAGTTTTTCATATGGTTTGGACGAACTTGGTCCAAACTTTCCTACGTTTGAGTTTTTCGAGCTTTAGCAACTCAAACTTCGGCCCAATGAGAGTTCTTTAGGTGGTTTGGACGACACATGGTCCCAACTTTGCTGCGTTTCAGTTTTTGAGAGCTCGGAACCCAAAGTTCGTCCCAAAGTGAGCTTTTCATATGGTTTGGACGAACTTGGTCCAAACTTTGCTCCGTTTCAGTTTTTGGAGAGTTAGGAACTCAAAGTTCGGCCCAATGAGAGTTCTTTAGGTGGTTTGGACAACATATTGTCCAAACTTTTCTCCGTTTCAGTTTTTGAGAGCTCGGAAGCCAAAGTTTGTCCCAATGAGAGTTTTTCATATGGTTTGTTCGAACTTGGTCCAAACTTTCTCCGTTTGAGTATTTGAGAGTTAGGAAATCAAAGTTCGGCCCAATGAGAGTTCTTTAGGTGGTTTGGACGACACAGGGTCCAAACTTTGCTCCTTTCAGTATTTGAGAGCTCGGAACCCAAAGTTCGTCCCAATGAGAGTTTTTCATATGGTTTGGACGAACTTGGTCCAATCTTTGCTCCGTTTGAGTTTTTGGAGAGTTAGGAACTCAAAGTTCTCCCCAATGAGAGTTCTTTAGGTGGTTTGGACGACACATGGTCAAAACTTTGCTCCGTTTCAGTTTTTGAGAGATCGGAACCCAAATGTCCCCAAAGAGAGTTTTCATATGGTTTGGAAAAACTTGGTGAAAACTCTTCTCCGTTTTAGTTTTTCGAGAGTTAGGAACTCAAAGTTCGGCCCAATGAGAGTTCTTTAGGTGGTTTGGACAACACATGGTCCAAACTTTTCTCCGTTTGAGTTTTTGGAGAGTTAGGAACTCAAAGTTCGGCCCAATGAGAGTTATTTAGGTGGTTTGGACGACACATGGTCCAAACTTTTCTCCGTTTAAGCTTTTGAGGGCTCGGAACCCAAAGTTCGTCCCAATGAGAGTTTTTCATGGTTTGGACGAACTTGTTCCAAACTTTGCTCTGTTTGAGTTTTTTGAGAGGTAGGAACTCAAAGTTCGGCCCAATGAGAGTTCTTTAGGTGGTTTGGATGACACATGCTCAAAACTTTGCTCCGTTTCTTTATTTCACAGCTCGAAACCCAAAGTTCGTCCTAAAGAGAGTTTTTCATATGGTTTGGACGAACATGTCCAAACTTTGCTATGTTTGAGTTTTTCGAGCTTTAGGAACTCAAAGTTCGGCCCATTGAGAGCTATTGAGGTGGTTTGGACGAAACATGGTCCAAACTTTGCTCCGTTTCAGTTTTTGAGAGCTCGAAACCCAAAGTTCGTCCCATTGAGAGTTTTTCATATGGTTTGGACGAACTTGGTCCAAACTTTGTTTTGTTTGAGTTTTTGGAGAGTTAGGAACTCAAAGTTCGGCCCAATGAGAGTTCTTTAGGTGGGTTGGACGACACATGGTCCAAACTTTCCTCAGTTTCAGTTTTTGAGAGCTCGGAAGCCAAAGTTCGTCCCAATGAGAGTTTTTCATATGGTTCCGACGAACTTGGTCTAAACTTTGCTCCGTTTGAGTTTTTGGAGAGGTAGGCACTCAAAGTTCGGCCCAATGATAGTTCTTTAGGTGGTTTGGATGACACATGGTCAAAACTTTGCTCCGTTTCTTTATTTGAGAGCTCGGAACCCATATTTTGTCCCAATGAGAGTTTTTCATATGGTTTGGACGAACTTGGTCCAAACTTTGCTTTGTTTGAGTTTTTGGAGAGTTAGGAACTCGAAGTTCGGCCCAATGAGAGTTCTTTAGGTGGTTTGGACGACACATGGTCCAAACTTTTCTCCGTTTCAGTTTTTGAGAGCTTGGAAGCCAAAGTTCGTCCCAATGAGAGTTTTTCATATGGTTCCGATGAACGTGGTCCAAACTTTGCTCCGTTTGAGTTTTTGGAGAGGTAGGCACTCAAAGTTCGGCCCAATGAGAGTTCTTTAGGTGGTTTGGATGACACATGGTCAAAACTTTGCTCCGTTTCTGTATTTGAGAGCTCGGAACCCAAAGTTTGTCCTAATGAGAGTTTTTCATTTGGTTTGGACGAACTTGGTCCAAACTTTGCTCCGTTTGAGTTTTTTGAGAGTTAGGAACTCAAAGTTCGGCCCAATGAGAGTTATTTAGGTGGTTTGGACGACACATGGTCCAAACTTTTCTCCGTTTTAGTTTTTGAGGGCTCGGAACCCAAAGTTCGTCCCAATGAGAGTTTTTCATATGGTTTGGACGAACTTGGTCCAAAATTTGCTCCGTTTGAGTTTTTTTAGAGGTAGGAACTAAAAGTTCGGCCCAATGAGAGTTCTTTAGGTGCTTTGGATGACACATGGTCAGAACAATTCTCCGTTTCAGTATTTGAGAGCTCGGAACCCAAAGTTCGTCCTAAAGGGAGTTTTCATATGGTTTGGACAAACATGTCCAAACTTTGCTACGTTTGAGTTTTTCGAGCTTTAGGAACTCAAAATTCGGCCCAATGAGGGTTATTTAGGTTGTTTGGACGAAACATGGTCCAAAGTGTTCTCCGTTTCGGTTTTTGAGAGCTCGGAACCCAAAGTTCGTCCCATTGAGAGTTTTTCATATGGTATGGACGAACTTGGTCCAAACTTTGCTATGTTTGAGTTTTTGGAGAGTTAGGAACTCAAAGTTCGGCCCAATGAGAGTTCTGTAAGTGGTTTGGACGACACATGGTCCAAACTTTGCTCCGTTTCAGTTTTTGAGAGCTCGGAACCCAAAATTCGTCCCATTGAGAGTTTTTCATATGGTTCCAACGAACTTTGTCCAAACTTTGCTCCGTTTGAGTTTTTGGAGAGGTAGGCACTCAAAGTTCGGCCCAATGAGAGTTGTTTAGGTGGTTTGGATGACACATGGTCAAAACTTTGCTCCGTTTCTGTATTTGAGAGCTCGGAACCCAAAGTTTGTCCCAATGAGAGTTTTTCATATGGTTTGGACGAACTTGGTCCAAACTTTGCTCCGTTTGAGTTTTTGGAGAGTTAGGAACTCAAAGTTCGGCCCAATGAGAGTTCTTTAGGTGGTTTGGACGACACATGGTCCAAACTTTGCTCCGTTTCAGTTTTTGAGAGCTCGGAAGCCAAAGTTCGTCCCAATGAGAGTTTTTCATATGGTTCCAACGAACTTTGTCCAAACTTTGCTTTGTTTGAGTTTTTGGAGAGGTAGGCACTCAAAGTTCGGCCCAATGAGAGTTCTTTAGGTGGTTTGGATGACACATGGTCAAAACTTTGCTCCGTTTCTGTATTTGAGAGCTCGGAACCCAAAGTTCGTCCCAATGAGAGTTTTTCATATGGTTTGGATGAACTTGGTCCAAACTTTGCTCCGTTTGAGTTTTTTGAGAGTTAGGAACTCAAAGTTCGGCCCAATGAGAGTTATTTAGGTGGTTTGGACGACACGTGGTCCAAACTTTTCTCCGTTTTAGTTTTTGAGGGCTCGGAACCCAAAGTTCGTCCCAATGAGAGTTTTTCATATGGTTTGGACGAACTTGGTCCAAAGTTTGCTCCGTTTGAGTTTTTTTAGAGGTAGGAACTAAAAGTTCGGCCCAATGAGAGTTCTTTAGGTGCTTTGGATGACACATGGTCAGAACAATTCTCCGTTTCAGTATTTGAGAGCTCGGAACCCAAAGTTCGTCCTAAAGGGAGTTTTTCATATGGTTTGGACAAACATGTCCAAACTTTGCTACGTTTGAGTTTTTCGAGCTTTAGGAACTCAAAATTCGGCCCAATGAGAGTTATTTAGGTTGTTTGGACGACACATGGTCCAAAGTGTTCTCCGTTTCAGTTTTTGAGAGCTCGGAACCAAAAGTTCGTCCCATTGAGAGTTTTTCATATGGTATGGACGAACTTGGTCCAAACTTTGCTATGTTTGAGTTTTTGGAGAGTTAGGAACTCAAAGTTCGGCCCAATGAGAGTTCTTTAAGTGGTTTGGACGACACATGGTCCAAACTTTGCTCCGTTTCAGTTTTTGAGAGCTCGGAACCCAAAATTCGTCCCATTGAGAGTTTTTCATATGGTTCCAACGAACTTTGTCCAAACTTTGCTCCGTTTGAGTTTTTGGAGAGGTAGGCACTCAAAGTTCGGCCCAATGAGAGTTCTTTAGGTGGTTTGGATGACACATGGTCAAAACTTTGCTCCGTTTCTGTATTTGAGAGCTCGGAACCCAAAGTTTGTCCCAATGAGAGTTTTTCATATGGTTTGGACGAACTTGGTCCAAACTTTGCTCCGTTTGAGTTTTTGGAGAGTTAGGAACTTAAAGTTCGGCCCAATGAGAGTTATTTAGGTGGTTTGGACGACACATGGTCCAAACTTTGCTCCGTTTCAGTTTTTGAGACCTCGGAAGCCAAAGTTCGTCCCAATGAGAGTTTTTCATATGGTTCCAACGAACTTTGTCCAAACTTTGCTCCGTTTGAGTTTTTGGAGAGGTAGGCACTCAAAGTTCGGCCCAATGAGAGTTCTTTAGGTGGTTTGGATGACACATGGTCAAAACTTTGCTCCGTTTCTGTATTTGAGAGCTCGAAACCCAAAGTTTGTCCCAATGAGAGTTTTTCATATGGTTTGGACGAACATGGTCCAAACTTTGCTCCGTTTCAGTTTTTGGAGAGTTAGGAACCCAAAGTTCGGCCCAATGAGAGTTATTTAGGTGGTTTGGACGACACATGCTCCAAACTTTTCTCCGTTTCAGTTTTTGAGGGCTCGGAACCCAAAGTTCGTCCCAACGAGAGTTTTTCATATGGTTTGGACGAACTTGGTCCAAAGTTTGCTCCGTTTGAGTTTTTTTAGAGGTAGGAACTCAAAGTTCGGCCCAATGAGAGTTCTTTAGGTGGTTTGGATGACACATGGTCAGAACTTTGCTCCGTTTCTGTATTTGAGAGCTCGGAACCCAAAGTTCGTCCTAAAGGGAGTTTTTCATATGGTTTGGACAAACATGTCCAAACTTTGCTACGTTTGAGTTTTTCGAGCTTTAGGAACTCAAAGTTCGGCCCAATGAGAGTTATTTAGGTTGTTTGGACGAAACATGGTCCAAAGTTTGCTCCGTTTAAGTTTTTGAGAGCTCGGAACCCAAAGTTCGTCCCATTGAGAGTTTTTCATATGGTTTGGACGAACTTGGTCCAAAGTTTGCTCTGTTTGAGTTTTTTGAGAGTTAGGAACTCAAAGTTCGGCCCAATGAGAGTTCTTTAAGTGGTTTGGACGACACATGGTCCAAACTTTGCTCCGTTTCAGTTTTTGAGAGCTCGGAACCCAAAATTCGTCCCATTGAGAGTTTTTCATATGGTTCCAACGAACTTTGTCCAAACTTTGCTCCGTTTGAGTTTTTGGAGAGGTAGGCACTCAAAGTTCGGCCCAATGAGAGTTCTTTAGGTGGTTTGGATGACACATGGTCAAAACTTTGCTCCGTTTCTGTATTTGAGAGCTCGGAACCCAAAGTTTGTCCCAATGAGAGTTTTTCATATGGTTTGGACGAACATGGTCCAAACTTTGCTCCGTTTGAGTTTTTGGAGAGTTAGGAACCCAAAGTTCGGCCCAATGAGAGTTATTAAGGTGGTTTGGACGACACATTCTCCAAACTTTTCTCCGTTTCAGTTTTTGAGGGCTCGGAACCCAAAGTTCGTCCCAATGAGAGTTTTTCATATGGTTTGGACGAACTTGGTCCAAAGTTTGCTCCGTTTGAGTTTTTTTAGAGGTAGGAACTCAAAGTTCGGCCCAATGAGAGTTCTTTAGGTGGTTTGGATGACACATGGTCAGAACTTTGCTCCGTTTCTATATTTGAGAGCTCGGAACCCAAAGTTCGTCCTAAAGGGAGTTTTTCATATGGTTTGGACAAACATGTCCAAACTTTGCTACGTTTGAGTTTTTCGAGCTTTAGGAACTCAAAGTTTGGTCCAATGAGAGTTATTTAGGTTGTTTGGACGAAACATGGTCCTAAGTTTGCTCCGTTTAAGTTTTTGAGAGCTCAGAACCCAAAGTTCGTCCCATTGAGAGTTTTTCATATGGTTCCAACGAACTTTGTCCAAACTTTGCTCCGTTTGAGTTTTTTGAGAGGTAGGCACTCAAAGTTCGGCCCAATGAGAGTTCTTTAGGTGGTTTGGATGAGACATGGTCAAAACTTTGCTTCGTTTCTGTATTTGAGAGCTCGGAACCAAAAGTTTGTCCCAATGAGAGTTTTTCATATGGTTTGGACGAACTTGGTCCAAACTTTTCTCCGTTTGAGTTTTTGGAGAGTTAGGAACTTAAAGTTCGGCCCAATGAGAGTTATTTAGGTGATTTGGACGACAATTGGTCCAAACTTTTCTCCGTTTCAGTTTTTGAGGGCTCGGAACCCAAAGTTCGTCCCAATGAGAGTTTTTCATATGGTTTGGACGAACTTGGTCCAAAGTTTGCTCCGTTTGAGTTTTTTTAGAGGTAGGAACTCAAAGTTCGGCCCAATGAGAGATCTTTAGGTGGTTTGGATGACACATGGTCAGAACTTTGCTCCGTTTCTGTATTTGAGAGCTTGGAACCCAAAGTTCGTCCTAAAGGGAGTTTTTCATATGGTTTGGACAAACATGTCCAAACTTTGCTACGTTTGAGTTTTTCGAGCTTTAGGAACTCAAAGTTCGGCCCAATGAGAGTTATTTAGGTTGTTTGGACGAAACATGGTCCAAAGTTTGCTCCGTTTCAGTTTTTGAGAGCTCGGAACCCAAAGTTCGTCCCATTGAGAGTTTTTCATATGGTTTGGACAAACTTTGCTATGATTGAGTTTTTGGAGAGTTTCCACTAAAGTTCGGCCCAATGAGAGTTCTTTAGGTGGTTTGGACGACTCATGGTCCAAACTTTGCTCCGTTTCAGTTTTTGAGAGCTCGGAAGCCAAAGTTCGTCCCAATGAGAGTTTTTCATATGGTTCCGACGAACTTGGTCCAAACTTTTCTCCGTTTGAGTTTTTGGAGAGGTAGGCACTCAAAGTTCGGCCCAATGAGAGTTCTTTAGGTGGTTTGGATGACACATGGTCAAAACTTTGCTCCGTTTCTGTATTTGAGAGCTCGGAACCCAAAGTTCGTCCCAATGAGAGTTTTTCATATTGTTGGGACGAACTTGGTCCAAACATTGCTCCGTTTGAGTTTTTGGAGAGTTAGGAACTCAAAGTTCGACCCAATGAGAGTTATTCAGGTGGTTTGGACGACACATTGTCCAAACTTTTCTCCGTTTCAGTTTTTGAGGGCTCGGAACCCAAAGTTTGTCCCAATGAGAGTTTTTCATATGGTTTGGACGAACCTTGTCCAAACTTTGCTCCGTTTGAGTTTTTTGAGAGGTAGGAACGCAAAGTTCGGCCCAATGAGAGTTCTTTAGGTGGTTTGGATGACACATGGTGAAAACTTTGCTCCGTTTCTGTACTTGAGAGCTCGGAACCCAAAGTTCGTCCCAATGAGAGTTTTTCATATTGTTTGGACGAACTTGGTCCAAACTTTGCTCCGTTTGAGTTTTTGGAGAGTTAGGAACTCAAAGTTCGACCCAATGAGAGTTATTCAGGTGGTTTGGACGACACATTGTCCAAACTTTTCTCCGTTTCAGTTTTTGAGGGCTCGGAACCAAAAGTTCGTCCCAATGAGAGTTTTACATATGGTTTTGACGAACCTTGTCCAAACTTTGCTCCGTTTGAGTTTTTTGAGAGGTAGGAACTCAAAGTTCGGCCCAATGAGAGTTCTTTAGGTGGTTTGGATGACACATGGTGAAAACTTTGCTCCGTTTCTGTACTTGAGAGCTCGGAACCCAAAGTTCGTCCTAAAGAGAGTTTTTCAAATGGTTTGGATGAACATGTCCAAACTTTGCTACGTTTGAGTTTTTCGAGCTTTAGGAACTCAAAGTTCGGCCCAATGAGAGTTATTTAGGTTGTTTGGACGAAACCTGGTCCAAAGTTTGCTCCGTTTCAGTTTTTGAGAGCTCGGAACCCAAAGTTCGTCCCATTGAGAGTTTTTCATATGGTTTGGACGAACTTGGTCCAAACTTTGCTATGATTGAGTTTTTGGAGAGTTAGGAACTCAAAGTTCGGCCCAATGAGAGTTCTTTAGGTTATTTGGACGACTCATGGTCCAAACTTTGTTCCGTTTCAGTTTTTGAGAGCTCGGAAGCCAAAGTTCGTCCCATTGACAGTTTTTCATATGGTTTGGACGAACTTGGTCCAAACTTTGCTATGTTTGTGTTTTTGGAGAGTTAGGAACTCAAACTTCGGCCCAATGGAGTTCTTTAGGTGGTTTGGACGACACATGGTCCAAACTTTGCTCCGTTTCAGTTTTTGAGAGCTCGGAAGCCAAAGTTCGTCCCAATGAGAGTTTTTCATATGGTTCCGACGAACTTGGTCCAAATTTTGCTCCGTTTGAGTTTTTGGAGAGGTAGCCACTCAAAGTTCGGCCTAATGAGAGTTCTTTAGGTGGTTTGGATGACACATGGTCAAAACTTTGCTCCGTTTCTGTATTTGAGAGCTCGGAACCCAAAGTTCGTCCCAATGAGAGTTTTTCATATTGTTTGGACGAACTTGGTCCAAACTTTGTTCCGTTTGAGTTTTTGGGGAGTTAGGAACTCAAAGTTCGACCCAATGAGAGTTATTCAGGTGGTTTGGACGACACATGGTCCAAACTTTTCTCCGTTTCAGTTTTTGAGGGCTCGGAACCCAAAGTTCGTCCCAATGAGAGTTTTTCATATGGTTTGGACGAACCTTGTCCAAACTTTGCTCCGTTTGAGTTTTTTGAGAGGTAGGAACTCAAAGTTCGGCCCAATGAGAGTTCTTTAGGTGGTTTGGAAGACACATGGTGAAAACTTTGCTCCGTTTCTGTACTTGAGAGCTCGGAACCCAAAGTTCGTCCTAAAGAGAGTTTTTCATATGATTTGGATGAACATGTCCAAACTTTGCTACATTCGAGTTTTTCGAGCTTTAGGAACTCAAAGTTCGGCCCAATGAGAGTTATTTAGGTTGTTTGGACGAAACCTGGTCCAAACTTTGCTCCGTTTCAGTTTTTGACAGCTTGGAACCCAAAGTTCGTCCCAATGAGAGTTTTTCATATGGTTTGGACGAACTTGGTCCAGACTTTGCTACGTTTGAGTTTTTGGAGAGTTAGGAACTTAAAGTTTGGCCCAATGAGAGTTATTTAGGTGGTTTGGACGACACATGGTCGACACTTTTCTCCGTTTCAGTTTTTGAGGGCTCGGAACCCAAAGTTCGTCCCAATGAGAGTTTTTCATATGGTTTGGACGAACTTGGTCAAAACCTTGCTCCGTTTGAGTTTTTTGAGAGGTAGGAACTCAAAGTTCGACCCAATGAGAGTTCTTTAGGTGGTTTGGATGACAGATGGTCAAAACTTTGCTCCGTTTCTGTATTTGAGAGCTCGGAACCCAAAGTTCGTCCTAATGAGAGTTTTTCATATGGCTTGGACGAACATGTCCAAACTTTGCTACATTTGAGTTTTTCGAGCTTTAGGAACTCAAAGTCCGGCCCAATGAGAGTTATTTAGGTGGTTTGGACGACACAAGGTCCAAACTTTGCTCCGTTTCAGTTTTTTAGAGCTCGGAAGCCAAAGTTCGTCCCAATGAGAGTTTTTCATATGGTTCCGACGAACTTTGTCCAAACTTTGCTCCGTTTGAGTTTTTGGAGAGGTAGGCACTCAAAGTTCAGCCCAATGAGAGTTCTTTAGGTGGATTGGATGACACATGGTCAAAACTTTTCTCCGTTTCTGTATTTGAGAGCTCGGAACCCAAACTTCGTCCCAATGAGAGTTTTTCCTATGGTTTGGACGAACTTAGTCCAAACTTTGCTCCGTTTGAGTTTTTGGAGAGTTAGGAACTCAAAGTTCGGCCCAATGAGAGTTCTTTAGGTGGTTTGGACGACACATGGTCTAAACTTTGCTCTGTTTAAGTTTTTGAGAGCTCGGAACCCAAAGTTCGTCCCAAAGAGAGCTTTTCATATGGTTTGGACGAACGTGGTCCAAACTTTTCTCCGTTTGAGTTTTTGGAGAGTTAGGAACTCAAAGTTCGGCCAAATGAGAGTTCTTTAGGTGGTTTGGACGACACATGGTCCAAACTTTGCTCCGTTTCAGTTTTTGAGAGCTCGGAAGCCAAAGTTCGTCCCAATGATAGTTTTTCGTATGGTTCCGACGAACTTGGTCCAAACGTTGCTCTGTTTGAGGTTTTGGAGAGGTAGGCACTCAAAGTTCGGCCCAATGAGAGTTCTTTAGGTGGTTTGGATGAGACATGGTCAAAACTTTGCTCCGTTTCTGTATTTGAGAGCTCGGAACCAAAAGTTTGTCCCAATGAGAGTTTTTCATATGGTTTGGACGAACTTGGTCCAAACTTTTCTCCGTTTGAGTTTTTGGAGAGTTAGGAACTTAAAGTTCGGCCCAATGAGAGTTATTTAGGTGATTTGGACGACAATTGGTCCAAACTTTTCTCCGTTTCAGTTTTTGAGGGCTCGGAACCCAAAGTTCGTCCCAATGAGAGTTTTTCATATGGTTTGGACGAACTTGGTCCAAAGTTTGCTCCGTTTGAGTTTTTTTAGAGGTAGGAACTCAAAGTTCGGCCCAATGAGAGTTCTTTAGGTGGTTTGGATGACACATGGTCAGAACTTTGCTCCGTTTCTGTATTTGAGAGCTCGGAACCCAAAGTTCGTCCTAAAGGGAGTTTTTCATATGGTTTGGAAAAACATGTCCAAACTTTGCTACGTTTGAGTTTTTCGAGCTTTAGGAACTCAAAGTTCGGCCCAATGAGAGTTATTTAGGTTGTTTGGACGAAACATGGTCCAAAGTTTGCTCCGTTTCAGTTTTTGAGAGCTCGGAACCCAAAGTTCGTCCCATTGAGAGTTTTTCATATGGTTTGGACGAACTTGGTCCAAACTTTGCTATGATTGAGTTTTTGGAGAGTTTCCACTAAAGTTCGGCCCAATGAGAGTTCTTTAGGTGGTTTGGACGACTCATGGTCCAAACTTTGCTCCGTTTCAGTTTTTGAGAGCTCGGAAGCCAAAGTTCGTCCCAATGAGAGTTTTTCATATGGTTCCGACGAACTTGGTCCAAACTTTTCTCCGTTTGAGTTTTTGGAGAGGTAGACACTCAAAGTTCGGCCCAATGAGAGTTCTTTAGGTGGTTTGGATGACACATGGTCAAAACTTTGCTCCGTTTCTGTATTTGAGAGCTCGGAACCCAAAGTTCGTCCCAATGAGAGTTTTTCATATTGTTGGGACGAACTTGGTCCAAACATTGCTCCGTTTGAGTTTTTGGAGAGTTAGGAACTCAAAGTTCGACCCAATGAGAGTTATTCAGGTGGTTTGGACGACACATTGTCCAAACTTTTCTCCGTTTCAGTTTTTGAGGGCTCGGAACCCAAAGTTTGTCCCAATGAGAGTTTTTCATATGGTTTGGACGAACCTTGTCCAAACTTTGCTCCGTTTGAGTTTTTTGAGAGGTAGGAACGCAAAGTTCGGCCCAATGAGAGTTCTTTAGGTGGTTTGGATGACACATGGTGAAAACTTTGCTCCGTTTCTGTACTTGAGAGCTCGGAACCCAAAGTTCGTCCCAATGAGAGTTTTTCATATTGTTTGGACGAACTTGGTCCAAACTTTGCTCCGTTTGAGTTTTTGGAGAGTTAGGAACTCAAAGTTCGACCCAATGAGAGTTATTCAGGTGGTTTGGACGACACATTGTCCAAACTTTTCTCCGTTTCAGTTTTTGAGGGCTCGGAACCAAAAGTTCGTCCCAATGAGAGTTTTACATATGGTTTGGACGAACCTTGTCCAAACTTTGCTCCGTTTGAGTTTTTTGAGAGGTAGGAACTCAAAGTTCGGCCCAATGAGAGTTCTTTAGGTGGTTTGGATGACACATGGTGAAACTTTGCTCCGTTTCTGTACTTGAGAGCTCGGAACCCAAAGTTCGTCCTAAAGAGAGTTTTTCATATGGTTTGGATGAACATGTCCAAACTTTGCTACGTTTGAGTTTTTCGAGCTTTAGGAACTCAAAGTTCGGCCCAATGAGAGTTATTTAGGTTGTTTGGACGAAACCTGGTCCAAACTTTGCTCCGTTTCAGTTTTTGAGAACTTGGAACCCAAAGTTCGTCCCAATGAGAGTTTTTCATATGGTTTGGACGAACTTGGTCCAGACTTTGCTACGTTTGAGTTTTTGGAGAGTTAGGAACTCAAAGTTCGGCCCAATGAGAGTTCTTTAGGTGGTTTGGATGACACATGGTCAGAACATTGCTCCGTTTCTGTATTTGAGAGCTCGGAACCCAAGTTCGTCCTAAAGGGAGTTTTTCATATGGTTTGGACAAACATGTCCAAACTTTGCTACGTTTGAGTTTTTCAAGCTTTAGGAACTCAAAGTTCGGCCCAATGAGAGTTATTTAGGTTGTTTGGACGTAACATGGTCCAAAGTTTGCTGCGTTTCAGTTTTTGAGAGCTCGGAACCCAAAGTTCGTCCCATTGAGAGTTTTTCATATGGTTTGGACGAACTTGGTCCAATTTTTGCTCCGTTTGAGTTTTTGGAGAGTTAGGAACTCAAAGTTCGGCCCAATGAGAGTTCTTTAGGTGATTTGGATGAAACATGGTCAAAACTTTGCTCCGTTTCTGTATTTGAGAGCTCGGAACCCAAAGTTCGTCCCAATGAGAGTTTTTCATATTGTTTGGACGAACTTGGTCCAAACTTTGCTCCGTTTGAGTTTTTGGAGAGTTAGGAACTCAAAGTTCGACCCAATGAGAGTTATTTAGGTGGTTTGGACGACACATGGTCCAAAATTTTCTCCGTTTCAGTTTTTGAGGGCTCGGAACCAAAAGTTCGTCCCAATGAGAGTTTTACATATGGTTTGGACGAACCTTGTCCAAACTTTGCTCCGTTTGAGTTTTTTGAGAGGTAGGAACTCAAAGTTCGGCCCAATGAGAGTTCTTTAGGTGGTTTGGATGACACATGGTGAAAACTTTGCTCTGTTTCTTTACTTGAGAGCTCGGAACCCAAAGTTCGTCCTAAAGAGAGTTTTTCATATGGTTTGGATGAACATGTCCAAACTTTGCTACGTTTGAGTTTTTCGAGCTTTAGGAACTCAAAGTTCGGCCCAATGAGAGTTATTTAGGTTGTTTGGACGAAACCTGGTCCAAACTTTGCTCCGTTTCAGTTTTTGAGAACTTGGAACCCAAAGTTCATCCCATTGAGAGTTTTTCATATGGTTTGGACGAACTTGGTCCAAACTTTTCTATGATTGAGTTTTTGGAGAGTTAGGAACTCAAAGTTCGGCCCAATGAGAGTTCTTTAGGTTATTTGGACGACTCATGGTCCAAACTTTGTTCCGTTTCAGTTTTTGAGAGCTCGGAACCCGGGCTATAGTGAGGGGAGTGCAACTATCGGGCTCTAGTGGAGTGTCCCGGTAGTTAACGAATGTTGGCTAGCTTGGATAATGAGATTAGTCGGTTAGCCTCGAATCGTTGGAGCCCATGATCTATAGGTCCATTAGGTCCCCCTACTAGCTCATATCGGAACAAAGCCTAGAACAAAAAGATAGGAAGCTTTGAATCGTTCAAAATCGGGAAAACGGGTATTATCGTAAATTGTGTTTGACACAATAATTTAATTATGAATTAAATTAGAAAATGAGAGATGGAGTATTTAAAAGTGTTTTGAATACCATATATATGTATTAGGAATCATATATAATTCATGGCACTAGGTGATAAAGATTAATTGGATTAATCATGTAAAAATTACTTGGAATTGTACAAATTAATTGCCTAGAAATCAATTTCAATTTTGAATTGAAATAGGAATGAATTGCAAGCTGAAAATTGAGAATTTAGATTCAATTTTAAGTGGATTTAGTGGCATTCCCACTCTTGCATGTTGATGCATAGTGGAAAACAACACAACCATGCACTAGTTGCATGTGTTGTGAATTAAACACCTAGAATCCACTTTGAGTTGCAATTTCACCATGTGTCTAGTGTCATGAGGCTTCTCTTTGCATGGAAGATGTCTATATAAGGAGTATGAATCAGATTCAAAGGAAGGAGAGCCATTTTCCATATTGTTATGCTGCTGGATTTTGGTCTCAAACTCACTCATCTCCATATATCTCTCTAGTGCTTGAACCTTCAAGCATTCCCTTCCCATTCCCTATATCTATAGACTCCCACAAGTCGTTCTTGGCCCGGAGAATAGTAGGGAAGACACTAGAGGTGGTCCACACACCGTTCGTGATCAAAGGAATCAAAGGGAGTTGTTGAATCGGTCTCCAAAAGGTTGGTAAAAATTCTGCTCTCTCCTTACGGTATTTGGACAGCATGTTTTCATTTTCTAAAATTGATGTAGTTAAGTGCCTCCGATCCTAAAATTGCTTCCGCATGTGTTATATGAACACCTTCAATTGGTATCAGAGCATGATTAAGGCACCTAACATGCATTAATTTTAGCTTGGTGGGTAGCTTTTCATATGATGAAACTGTGTAAAAACTAAAGAAAATTGGTTTTGGGATTGATTTTAATTTTCAGTCAATTCGTTGGAATTAATTTTAATTGCCTACATGTTTATGGGCTTTAATGTGTTCATATGGAGTCTATAAAATTTGAGAGTCAATAGAGTCCATTTAGGCCTTCAATTTGAAGAAATTCGGAGACTGCTCGCTGTTGGCCGAAAATTCCAGCATGCTGTTTTTTAGTTCCAGCTCAAGTACGTTCTTCTCGTAACGGTAAAATGGTCCGGTTCAAGCAATCCAAAGGTGGTTCGGGTCGGTTCGAATGGTTCGGAAGCGGTCCAAGCCCTATTTGAAATTATTATTGTAATAATTTTAGTTCTTATTTTTGCTTGATTAAAAATCCCAAAACCAATTCACTTTAGTAAATTTAATTAATTATGCATTATTGAATGTATATTTTAATTAAATAGTATTTTATGTGCATAATGTATGTCATTTATATTTAAAACCCCACCATAGGAAAGCATGTTCATGCATTTGTTTAATTTGAATAAGTGTTATTTATTAATTCAAATGCATGAGGGAAATTTCATGTTTTATTAATATAAGAGTTGTATTAATTTAGGGAGATTCATGCTTGAATGGTTAATTAAAATTGATTAATTCTTATAATAGTTATAATTATTAAATGATAAAATTAACCAAGCATGAACATGAAATTTCATTAGTTTGATTATAATTGTTATACTCAAATTAGGCTTGTTATGGATTTGTTTTATAATTGTTATAAAAGAGATAGAAATCTAAAATCTATAACAAGATAAAGAGCATGCTCACTTAGGTTAATGAACCTTCAACAATTCGATCAACTTGCATAGTTTAGGTCGATATCTTGTAAAACAACGGTTACGAGAGAACTCACCCGACAAAATGCTGTCTAAGGCTGGAGGTATTTAAGTTGACGGTTTACGGAACACCTCCTACCTGGGCATTGAGTCGGTTCTTGAGTTAAGTTAACTCGAGTTTTATGAGCATGCGTGAGCGGTGTGAGGTTTTAAAGTGTTATCACCTAGACATCGTAGTATAAAGAGTTATACAAACCTAGACATAGGTTGTTTCTAAAGGGTGCTTTTCTTATAACTTGAATGATTGATTGTTATATGCTTTAAAACACCATTAGAAAGCATGTTATAGGGTTTATTCATTAAAAGTTATAAGAGTTATAAAAGTTGATGAATAGAAACCGTAAAATCTATAACAAAGAGTTGCATGCTAACATAGGATCTTAGGATCTTATCATTCTTTAAATGGTTTAAAATGAAATAGACCTAAGATCGCCTTTTTCTAATAGGATTAGAAATATGTCTTACTTAGTTTTTTAAAATAGTTTTGAAATTCGAGTAAGTAGGACATAAGACCTTGGTTATAAGGGAACTCTCCCGGCAAATGGTTCGGAACCTGAGTTGAATTAACCATAGTCTTACTAGCATGCAATGTCACTAGGTTATTAAAAGTGTTTAATCACCTAGACATTTAGTGTAAAGACCTTGTTTAATAAGGCATAGACTTAGATAGATTCATTTAGCCGGAATTTACCTAAGTAATAAGACCCTAAAACTTTACAACACTTTAGTGGGAGGAAAAGTATAGAAACGAAATATTCATATTAAGTTTCTACTCTCACGTCCCCCTGAGTTCACACCGTGAGATCCATGCTTGGCCTCGAGGCGCCCTGGGAGCGTCCCCCTACGGATGGTGTTTGCATGGGTTAATATCAAGGTGAATGGGGAAAGTGTTCATAGTAAGTGGGAGAAGGAAACGTGTCAAACGTATCCTGCGGTCTCCATCATTAGGTTTCACCGTGAGATTCCTATGCGCTGCCTGCGAGTCGCCCTGGGAGCGATCACCCTACGGAGGGCTTGCGCATGGGATTCGGAACAACGCAAACTCCAGAAATGGATAGGGTTTCCTAGGGCCATTCCCAACATTAGCTCTTCCCTACGGTGGCATTGTTGGGGCCGTCCTCTGCGATCTGAAAATGATGGGTAACACTTACAAGATGGTCTTGACCAAATTAACGTTAGCTAATAACTATTGGAGTAAGAGTTATTCTGAGAATAGTATTTGGTCGAGATTGTCTCGATTCAGAGGAGGAGTAGCTGACTGCCCTACGGTAGCGGTTATTCTAAACCCCTGAAGTATCGTTGCAAAATAAATCAATTGTATATATGGGTCGATGATTGCTTTTGCTAAATCTGATTGGATAAATGTGATTAATGGGTTTAGTGCATGATTCTGACTTTCAAACCGATAAAGATTCGAGGAAATCTACATCGGGATCAGTATTCACTCTAAATGGAGGAGCAATAGTATGGCGCAGCATCAAGCAAGGATGCATTGCAGACTCGACCATGGAGGCCGAATATGTAGCCGCTTGCGAAGCAGCAAAAGAGGCAGTATGGCTCAGGAAGTTCCTAACTGACTTAGAAGTCATTCCGAATATGCATCTGCCTATCACCTTGTATTGTGATAATAGCGGCGCAGTTGCAAACTCAAAGGAACCTCGCAGCCATAAGAGAGGCAAGCACATCGAAAGGAAATACCATCTCATTAGGGAGATTGTGCACCGAGGAGACGTGATCGTCACGAAGATAACGTCGGAGCACAACATTGCTGATCCATTCACGAAGGCTCTCACGGCTAAAGTGTTCGAGAGTCATCTAGAAGGTCTAGGTCTACGAGAAATGTACGAGAAATAATCTAGGTCAAGTGGAAGAATTGTAACCGGTATATCGATGCCTCAGTATACTGGGTATTTAGATGCCCTAGTTTATTGTATTTTTACTTTGTTATTAATACAAGTATTTATTCACCCACTGCTGTTATAGATTATAGTACATCCCACTAAACTAGAGTGTTAGTTCAAGTGGGAGATTGTTGGGATTATTGTCCTAAAACTCGTAGATAGTGAATGTTAAACGAATTATATACTTATTCGATAAAGGCGTTATCGAGACTAATTCAGTAAAGTTATTACTGAATAAAGTAAATTTGACATATAATTACCCAAATCCAATAAACTAAGATCCATGGCTATAGGATGAACACTTGAGCTTTATGTAGAGACATAAAAGTGGATCAAGCTCGAGTAATAGCCAAAACAGTCTATAGTATAGGGATAGGGCTGGATACCTTATTCTGGGGACACTATGAGACGAGGCCCGCTTTATAGATGGTATAGACGATGTGATCCTAAATCGTCCATGTAGAGACATGCGAGTGGGGGCGTCCTATGCAATGAGTTTGCATAAGACCAGGACCTAGAAATAAGTCGCTCTCGCTTTATAACATCGTTTACTGATGAGACTGACTATTTCATATGATGACCTAGGTAACTCGATCTTAATCTTGAGCTATCTATGAACTCCTGTTTATTCGGGCTTATCCTTAGATCTGCATAGGTGAGAGTGGCTCAGTATCGCCGACTCAATAAGCCTCCCATTTCAGGGATAGGAACGGGTAGATAGCTGGGGACATAGTCGTGCAAGAAGGAATTCACTCCTACCCGAATTAGGGATAGGAGAGAGGTTGTTCCCTTAAGTGCTGACTCCGGGGCTTGAACAAAGGGATCCCGCCCTCTCATTGGCCCGAGAGGGACTCGGTTTATTGGTTGGACCATAAACCAATTGTTCATTAGAGGATCAGTGGGACTTGAGGAACTAGAAGTACTATAGGGGTGAAACGGCTTTTTGACCTAGCTATAGATACGAACAATCTGTGAAGGATCGACTTACTAATCATGGTTAAATCAAGTGGACGGAAATATATCTATAGTGATGGGAGTGCAACTATCGGGCTATAGTGGAGTGTCCCGGTAGTTAACGAATGTTGGCTAGCTTGGATAATGAGATTAGTCGGTTAGCCTCGAATCGTTGGAGCCGATGATCTATAGGTCCATTAGGTCCCCATACTAGCTCATATCGGAACAAAGCCTAGAACAAAAAGATAGGAAGCTTTGAATCGTTCAAAATCGGGAAAACGGGTATTATCGTAAATTGTGTTTGACACAATAATTTAATTATGAATTAAATTATAAAATGAGAGATGGAGTATTTAAAAGTGTTTTGAATACCATATATATGTATTAGGAATCATATATAATTCATGGCACTAGGTGATAAAGATTAATTGGATTAATCATGTAAAAATTACTTGGAATTGTACAAATTAATTGCCTAGAAATCAATTTCAATTTTGAATTGAAATAGGAATGAATTGCAAGCTGAAAATTGAGAATTTAGATTCAATTTTAAGTGGATTTAGTGGCATTCCCACTCTTGCATGTTGATGCATAGTGGAAAACAACACAACCATGCACTAGTTGCATGTGTTGTGAATTAAACACCTAGAATCCACTTTGAGTTGCAATTTCACCATGTGTCTAGTGTCATGAGGCTTCTCTTTGCATGAAAGATGTCTATATAAGGAGTATGAATCAGATTCAATGGAAGGAGAGCCATTTTCCATATTGTTATGCTGCTGGATTTTGGTCTCAAACTCACTCATCTCCATATATCTCTCTAGTGCTTGAACCTTCAAGCATTCCCTTCCCATTCCCTATCTCTATAGACTCCCACAAGTTGTTCTTGGCCCGGAGAATAGTAGGGAAGACACTAGAGGTGGTCCACACACCGTTCGTGATCAAAGGAATCAAAGGGAGTTGTTGAATCGGTCTCCAAAAGGTTGGTAAAAATTCTGCTCTCTCCTTACAGTATTTGGACAACATGTTTTCATTTTCTAAAATTGATGTAGTTAAGTGCCTCCGATCCTAAAATTGCTTCCGCATGAGTTCTTTAGGTGGTTTGGATGACACATGGTCAAAACTTTGCTCCGTTTCAGTATTTGAGAGCTCGGAACCAAAAGTTCGTCCCAATGAGAGTTTTTCATATGGTTTGGACGAACTTGGTACAAACTTTGCTCCGTTTGAGTTTTTGGAGAGTTGGGAACTCAAAGTTCGGCCCAATGAGAGTTCTTTAGGTGGTTTGGACGACACATGGTCCAAACTTTTCTCCGTTTCAGTATTTGAGAGCTCAGAACCCAAAGTTCGTCCCAATCAGAGTTTTTCATACGGTTTGCACGAACTTGGTCCAAACTTTGCTCCGTTTGAGTTTTTTGAGAGGTAGGAACTCAAAGTTCGGCCCAATGAGAGTTCTTTAGGCGGTTTGGATGACAGATGGTCAAAACTTTGCTCCGTTTTTTTTTATTTGAGTGCTCGGAACCCAAAGTTCGTTATAAAGATAGTTTTTCAAATGGTTTGGACGAACTTGGTCCAAACATTGCTCCGTTTTAGTTTTTCGACTGTTAGGAACTCAAAGTTCGGCCCAATGAGAGTTATTTAGGTGGTTTTGAGGAAAAATGGTCCAAACTTTGCTCCGTTTCAGTTTTTGAGAGCTCGGAACCCAAAGTTCATCCCAATGAGAGTTTCTCATATGGTTTGGACGAACTTGGTCAAAACTTTGCTCTGTTTGAGTTTTTGGAGAGTTAGGAACTAAAAGTTCGGCCCAATGAAAGTTCTTTAGGTGGTTTGGACGACACATGGTCAAAACTTCGTTCCGTTTAAGTTTTTGAGAGCTCGAAACCCAAAGTTCGTCGCAAGGAGAGCTTTTCATATGGTTTGGACGAACTTGGTCCAAACTTTTCTACGTTTGAGTTTTTCGAGCTTTAGGAACTTAAAGTTCGGCCCAATGAGAGTTCTTTTGGTGGTTTGGACGACACATGGTCCCAACTTTGCTCCGTTTAAGTTTTTCAGAGCTCGGAAGCCAAAGTTCGTCCCAATGAGAGTTTTTCATATGGTTTGGACGAACTTGGTCCAAACTTTGCTATGTTTGAGTTTTTCGAGCTTTAGGAACTCAAAGTTGGCCCAATGAGAGTTCTTTAGGTGGTTTGGATGACACATGGTCAAAACTTTTTTCCGTTTCTGTATTTGAGAGCTCGGAACCCAAAGTTCGTCCTAAAGAGAGTTTTTAATATGGTTTGGACGAACTTGGTCAAAACTTTGCTCTGTTTGAGTTTTTGGAGAGTTAGGAACTAAAAGTTCGGCCCAATGAAAGTTCTTTAGGTGGTTTGGACGACACATGGTCAAAACTTCGTTCCGTTTAAGTTTTTGAGAGCTCGAAACCCAAAGTTCGTCGCAAGGAGAGCTTTTCATATGGTTTGGACGAACTTGGTCCAAACTTTTCTACGTTTGAGTTTTTCGAGCTTTAGGAACTTAAAGTTCGGCCCAATGAGAGTTCTTTTGGTGGTTTGGACGACACATGGTCCCAACTTTGCTCCGTTTAAGTTTTTCAGAGCTCGGAAGCCAAAGTTCGTCCCAATGAGAGTTTTTCATATGGTTTGGACGAACTTGGTCCAAACTTTGCTATGTTTGAGTTTTTCGAGCTTTAGGAACTCAAAGTTGGCCCAATGAGAGTTCTTTAGGTGGTTTGGATGACACATGGTCAAAACTTTTTTCCGTTTCTGTATTTGAGAGCTCGGAACCCAAAGTTCGTCCTAAAGAGAGTTTTTAATATGGTTTCGACGAACTTGGTCCAAACTTTGCTCAATTTGAATTTTTCGAGCGTTAGGAACTCAAAGTTCGGCCCAACGAGAGTTATTTAGGTGGTTTGGACGAAACATGGTCCAAACTTTGCTCCGTTTCAGTTTTTGAGAGCTCGGAACCCAAAGTTCGTGCCAATGAGAGTTTTTCATATGGTTTGGATGAACTTGGTCCAAACTTTACTCCGTTTGAATTTTTGGAGAGTTAGGAACTCAAAGTTCGGACCAATGAGAGTCATTTAGGTGGTTTGGACGAAACATGGTCCAAACTTTGCTCCATTTCAGTTTTTGAGAGCTCTGAACCCAAAGTTCGTCCCAATGAGAGTTTTTCATATGGTTTGGACGAACTTGGTCCAAACTTTGCTCCGTTTCAGTTTTTGGAGAGTTAGGAACTCAAAGTTTGACCCAATGAGAGTTCTTTAGGTGGTTTGGACGACACATGGTCAAAACTTTGCTCCGTTTCAGTTTTTGAGAGATCGGAAGCCAAAGTTCGTCCCAATGAGAGTTTTTCATATGGTTTGGACGAACTTGGTCCAAACTTTGCTCGCTTTGAGTTTTTGAGAGTTAGGAACACAAAGTTCGGCCCAATGAGAGTTCTTTAGGTGGTTTGGACGACACATCGTCCAAACTTTGCTCCGTTTCAGTATTTGAGAGCTCGGAACCTAAAGTTCGTTCCAATGAGAGTTTTTCATATGGTTTGGACGAACTTGGTCCAAACTTTGCTCCCTTTGAGTTTTTGAGAGTTAGGAACACAAAGTTAGGCCCAATGAGAGTTCTTTAGGTGGTTTGGACGACACATCGTCCAAACTTTGCTCCGTTTCAGTATTTGAGAGCTCGAAACCTAAAGTTCGTTCCAATGAGCGTTTTTCATATGGTTTGGACGAACTTGGTCCAAACTTTGCTCCCTTTGAGTTTTTGAGAGTTAGGAACACAAAGTTCGGCCCAATGAGAGTTCTTCAGGTGGTTTTGACGACACATGGTCCAAACTTTTCTCCGTTTCAGTTTTTGAGAGATCGAAACCCAAATGTCGTCCCAAAGAGAGTTTTTCATATGGTTTGGACGAACTTGGTCCAAACTTTGCTACGTTTGAGTTTTTCGAGCCTTAGGAACTGAAACTTCGGCCCAATGAGAGTTTTTCATATGGTTTGGACGAACTTTGTACAAACTTTGCTCCGTTTGAGTTTTTCGAGCGTTAGGAACTCAAAGTTCGGCCCAATTAGAGTTATTTAGGTGGTTTGGACGAAATGTGGTCCAAACTTTGCTCCGTTTCAGTTATTGAGAGCTCGGAAGCCAAAGTTCGTCCCAATGAGAGTTTTTCATATGGTTCCGACGAACTTGGTCCAAACTTTGCTCCGTTTGAGTTTTTCGAGCGTTAGGAACTAAAAGTTCGTCCCAATGAGATTTATTTTGGTGGTTTGGACGAAACATGGTCCAAACTTTGCTCCGTTTCAGTTTTTGAGAGCTCGGAAGCCAAAGTTCGTCCCAATGAGAGTTTTTCATATGGTTCCGACGAACTTCGTCCAAACTTTGATCCGTTTGAGTTTTTTGAGAGTTAGGAACTCAAAGTTCGGCCCAATGAGAGTTCTTTAGGTGGTTTTGACGACACATGGTCCAAACTTTGCTCCGTTTCAGTTTTTGAGAGCTCGGAAGCCAATGTTCGTCCATATGAGAGTTTTTCATATGGTTCCGATGAACTTGGTCCAAACCTTGCTCCGTTTGAGTTTTTTGAGAGGTAGGTACTCAAAGTTTGGCCCAATGAGAGTTCTTTAGGTGGTTTGGATGACACATGGTCAAAACTTTGCTTCGTTTTTGTATTTCAGAGCTCGGAACCCAAAGTTCGTCCTAAAGAGAGTTTTTCATATGGTTTGGACGAACTTGGTCCAAACTTTGCTCCGTTTGAGTTTTTCGAGCGTTAGGAACTCAACGTTCGGCCCAATGAGAGTTATTTTGGTGGTTTGGACGAAACATGCTCCAAACTTTTCTGCATTTAAGTTCTTGAGAGCTCGGAACCCAAAGTTCGTCCCAATGAGAGTTTCTTATATGGTTTGGACGAACTTGGTCAAATCTTTGCTCCGTTTGAGTTTTTTGAGAGTTAGGAACTCAAAGTTCAACCGAAATAAAGTTCTTTAGGTGGTTTCGACGACACATGGTCAAAACTTTGCTCCGTTTCAGTTTTTGAGAGCTCGGAACCCAAAGTTCGTCGCAAAGAGAGCTTTTCACATGGTTTGGACGAACTTGGTCCAAACTTTGCTCCGTTTGAGTTTTTGGAGAGTTAGGAACTCAAAGTTCGGTCCAATGAGAGTTCTTTAAGTGGTTTGGACGACACATGGTCCCAACTTTGCTCCGTTTCAGTTTTTGAGAGCTCGGAAGCCAAAGTTCGTCCCACCGAGAGTTTTCATATGGTTTGCACGAAATTGGTCCAAACTTTGCTCCCTTTGAGTTTTTGAGAGTTAGGAACACAAAGTTCGGCCCAATGAGAGTTCTTTAGGTGGTTTCGACGACACATGGTCCAAACTTTGCTCTATTTCAGTATTTGAGAGCTCGGAACCCAAAGTTCATCCCAAAGAGAGTTTTTCATATGGTTTGGACGAACTTGGTCCAAACTTTGCTACGTTTGAGTTTTTCGAGCTTTAGGAACTGAAAGTTCGGCCCAATGAGAGTTCTTTAGGTGGTTTGGACGACACATGGTCCCAACTTTGCTCCCTTTCAGTTTTTGAGAGCTCGGAAGCCAAACTTCGTCCCAATGAGAGTTTTTCATATGGTTTGGACGAACTTGGTCCAAACTTTGCTCCCTTTGAGTTTTTGAGAGTTAGGAACACAAAGTTCGGCCCAATGAGAGTTCTTTAGGTGGTTTGGACGACACATGGTCCAAATTATGCTCCGTTTCAGTATTTGAGAGCTCGGAACCCAAAGTTCGTCCCAATCAAAGTTTTTCATATGGTTTGGACGAATTTGGTCCAAACTTTTCTCCGTTTGAGTTTTTGGAGAGTTAGGAACTCAAAGTTCAGCCCAATGAGAGTTCTTTAGGCGGTTTGGACGACACATGGTCTCAACTTTTCTCCGTTTCAGTTTTTGAGAGCTCGGAAGCCAAACTTCGTCCCAATGAGAGTTTTTCATCTGGTATGGAAGAACTTGGTCCAAACTTTGCTCCGTTTGGGTTTTTGGAGAGTTAGGAACTCAAAGTTCGGCCCAATGAAAGTTCTTTAGGTGGTTTGGACGACACATGGTCCAAACTTTGCTCCGTTTCAGTTTTTGAGAGCTCGGAAGCCAAAGTTCATCTCAATGAGAGTTTTTCATATGGTTCCGACGAACTTGGTCCAAACTTTGCTCCGTTTGAGTTTTGAGAGGCAGGCACTCAAAGTTCGGCCCAATGATAGTTCTTTAGGTGGTTTGGATGAAACATGGTCAAAACTTTGCTCCATTTCTGTATTTGAGAGCTCGGAACCCAAAGTTCGTCCCAATGAGAGTTTTTCATATGGTTTGGACAAACCTTGTCCAAACTTTGCTCCGTTTGAGTTTTTTGAGAGGTAGGAACTCAAAGTTCGGCCCAATGAGAGTTCTTTAGGTGGTTTGGATGACACATGGTGAAAACTTTGCTCCGTTTCTGTACTTGAGAGCTCGGAACCCGATGTTCGTCATAAAGAGAGTTTTTCATGTGGTTTGGACGAACATGTCAAAAGTTTGCTACGTTTGAGTTTTTCGAGCTTTAGGAACTCAAAGTTCGGCCCAATGAGAGTTACTTCGGTTGTTTGGACGAAACATGGTCCAAACTTTGCTCCGTTTCAGTTTTTGAGAGCTCGGAACCCAAAGTTCGTCCCAATGAGAGTTTTTCATATGGTTTGGACGAACTTGGTCCAAACTCTTCTCTGTTTGAGTTTTTGGAGAGTTAGGAACTCAAAGTTCGGCCCAATGAGAGTTCTTTAGGTGGTTTGGACGACACATGGTCCAAACTTTGCTTCATTTAAGTTTTTGAGAGCTCGGAACCCAAAGTTCGTCCCAAAGAGAGCTTTTCATATGGTTTGGAAAAACTTGGTCCAAACTTTGCTCCGTTTGAGTTTTTGGAAAGTTAGGAACTCAACGTTCGGCCCAATCAGAGTTATTTAGGTGGTTTGGACGACACATGGTCCAAAATTTTCTCCGTTTCAGTATTTGAGAGCTCGGAAACCAAAGTTCGTCCCAATGAGAGTTTTTCATATGGTTTGGACGAACTTGGTCCAAACTTTGCTCCGTTTGAGTTTTTTGAGAGGTAGGAACTCAAAGTTCGGCCCAATGAGAGTTCTTTAGGTGGTTTTGATGACACATGGTCAGAACTTTGCTCCGTTTCTGTATTTGGGAGCTCGGAACCCAAAGTTCGTCCTGAAGGGAGTTTTTCATATGGTTTGGACGAACATGTCCAAACTTTGCTACGTTTGAGTTTTTCGAGCTTTAGGAACTCAAAGTTCGGCCCAATGAGAGTTATTTAGGTTGTTTGGACGAAACATGGTCCAAAGTTTGCTCCGTTTGAGTTTTTGAGAGCTCGGAACCCAAAGTTCGTCCCATTGAGAGTTTTTCATATGGTTTGGACGAACTTGGTCCAAACTTTGCTATGTTTGAGTTTTTGGAGAGTTAGGAACTCAAAGTTCGGCCAAATGAGAGTTCTTTAGGTGGTTTGGACGACACATGGTCCAAACTTTTCTCCGTTTCAGTTTTTGCGAGCTCGGAACCCAAAGTTCGTCCCATTGAGAGTTTTTCATATGGTTCCGACGAACTTGGTCCAAACTTTGCTCCGTTTGAGTTTTTGGAGAGGTAGGCACTCAAAGTTCGGCCCAATGAGAGTTCTTTAGGTGGTTTGGATGACACATGGTCAAAACTTTGCTCCATTTCTGTATTTGAGAGCTCGGAACCCAAAGTTTGTCCCAATGAGAGTTTTTCATATGGTTTGGACGAACTTGGTCCAAACTTTGCTCCGTTTGAGTTTTTGAAGAGTTAGGAACTCAAAGTTCGGCCCAATGAGAGTTATTTAGGTGGTTTGGACGACACATGGTCCAAACTTTTCTCCGTTTCAGTTTTTGAGGGCTCGGAACCCAAAGTTCGTCCCAATGAGAGTTTTTCATATGGTTTGGACGAACTTGGTCCAAAGTTTGCTCCGTTTGAGTTTTTTTAGAGGTAGGAACTCAAAGTTCGGCCCAATGAGAGTTCTTTAGGTGGTTTGGATGACACATGGTCAAAACTTTTCTCCGTTTCTGTATTTGAGAGCTCGGAACCCAAAGTTCGTCCTAAAGGGAGATTTTCATATGGTTTGGACGAACATGTCCTAACTTTGCTACGTTTGAGTTTTTCGAGCTTTAGGAACTCAAAGTTCGGCCCAATGAGAGTTATTTAGGTTGTTTGGACGAAACATGGTCCAAAGTTTGCTCCGTTTGAGTTTTTGATGTTGGGATTGGTGTCCTAAAACTCGTAGATAGTGAATGTTAAACGAATTATATACTTATTCGATAAAGGCGTTATCGAGATTAATTCAGTAAAGTTATTACTGAATAAAGTAAATTGCACATATAATAACTCAAATCCAATAAACTAAGATCCATGGCTATAGGATGAACACTTGAGCTTTATGTAGAGACATAAAAGTGGATCAAGCTTGAGTAATAGCCAAAACGGTCTATAGTATAGGGATAGGGTTGGGTACCTTATTCTGGGGACACTATGAGACGCGGCCCACTTTATAGATGGTATAGACGATGTGATCCTAAATTGTCCATGTAGAGACATGCGAGTGGGGGCGTCCTATGCAATGAGTCTGCATAAGACCAGGACCAAGAAATAAGTCACTCTCGCTTTATAACACCGTTTACTGACGAGACTGACTATTTCATATGATGACCTAGGTAACTCGATCTTAATCCTGAGCTAACTATGAACTCCTGTTTATTCGGGCTTATCCTTAGATCTGCAAGGGTGAGAGTGGCTCAGTATCGCCGACTCAATAAGCCTCCCATTTCAGGGATAGGAACGGGTAGATAGCTGGGGACATAGTCGTGCGAGAAGGAATTCACTCCTACCCAAAATAGGGATAGTAGAGAGGTTGTTCCCTTAAGTGCTGACTCCGGGGCTTGAACAAAGGGATCCCACCCTCTCATTTGGCCTGAGAGGGACTCGGTTTATTGGTTGGACCATAAACCAATTGTTCATTAGAGGATCAGTGGGACTTAAGGAACTAGAAGTACTATAGGGGTAAAACGGGCTTTTGACCTAGCTATAGCTACGAACAACCTGTGAAGGATCGACTTACTAATCATGGTTAAATCAAGTGGACGGAAATATATCTATAGTGAGGGGAGTGCAACTATCGGGCTATAGTGGAGTGTCCCGGTAGTTAACGAATGTTGGCTAGCTTGGATAATGAGATTAGTCGGTTAGCCTCAAATCGTTGGAGCCCATGATCTATAGGTCCATTAGGTCCCCCTACTAGCTCATATCGGAATTAAGCCTAGAACAAAAGATAGGAAGCTTTGAATCGTTCAAAAATCGGGAAAAAGGATATTATCGTAAATTGTGTTTGACACAATAATTTAATTATGAATTAAATTAGAAAATGAGAGATGGAGTATTTAAAAGTGTTTTGAATACCATATATATGTATTAGGAATCATATATGATTTATTGCACAAGATTAGAATGATTAATTGGATTAATCATAAGAAATCATTTTGTAATGCCTCAAAATCAATTACCTAATGTTAAATTCAATTTGGAATTGAAATGAACATTAAATTGCAAGCTTGAAATTAGATTTCAATTTGTATTTGGTGGATTTAGTTGGAAATCCACTTATGCATGAACATTCAAAGTGGAAAGACAACTCACTCATGCATTGTTGCATGTCTTGTGAGATGTACACCTAGAATCCACTTGAACTTGCAAATACACCATGTGTCTTGTGTCTTGAGGCTTGGCTTTGCATGGAGAATGTCTTTAAAAGGAGCTTGAATCAAATTCATAGGCAAGAGAGCCATTTTTCCTTAATGTTATGCTGCTGGAATTTAGACTCAAAGTTCTCTCATCTCTCATTCTTCTCCATTGCTTGATGCTTCAAGCATTCCCTTCCCATTCCCTATCTTATATAGACTCCCACAAGTCGTTCTTGGCCCGGAGTATAGTAGGGAAGACTCTAGAGGTTGTCCAAGGAGCATAGGAGAGGCAAACACCACAAGGAGTTCAACATAAGTGAGCTACAAAGGTTGGTGTTTTCTAAACTCTCTATTCTGTCTTTTCTAGAACATGCATGCTTTAGGAGTAAAATTGAATGTCTTAAGTGCTTTCGATCTTCAATTGCTTCCGCATGTGTAATATGTACACCTTCATTTCAGAGCTCGGAACCCAAAGTTCATCCCATTGAGAGTTTTTCATATGGTTTGGACAAATTGGTCCAAACTTTGCTATGTTTGAGTTTTTGCAGAGTTAGGAACTCAAAGTTCGGCCAAATGAGAGTTCTTTAGGTGGTTTGGACGACACATGGTCCAAACTTTGCTCCGTTTCAGTTTTTGAGAGCTCGGAAGCCAAAGTTCGTCCCAATGAGAGTTTTACATATGGTTCCGACGAACTTGGTCCAAACTTTGCTCCGTTTGAGTTTTTGGAGAGGTAGGCACTCAAAGTTCGGCCCAATGAGAGTTCTTTAGGTGGTTTGGGTGACACATGGTCAAAACTTTGCTCCGTTTCTGTATTTGAGAGCTCAGAACCCAAAGTTTGTCCCAATGAGAGTTTTTCATATGGTTTGGACGAACTTGGTCCAAAGTTTGCTCCGTTTCAGTTTTTGGAGAGTTAGGAACTAATAGTTCGGCCCAATGAGAGTTATTTAGGTGGTTTGGACGACACATGGTCCAAACTTTTCTCCGTTTAAGTTTATGAGAGTTTTTCATACGGTTTGGACGAACTTGGTCCAAAGTTTGCTCCGTTTGAGTTTTTTTAGAGGTAGGAACACAAAGTTCGGCCCAATGAGAGTTCTTTAGGTGGTTTGGATGAGACATGGTCAGAACTTTGCTCCGTTTCTGTATTTGAGAGCTCGGAACCCAAAGTTCGTCCTAAAGGGAGTTTTTCATATGGTTTGGACGAACTTGGTCCAAACTTTGCTATGTTTGAGTTTTTGGAGAGTTAGGAACTCAAAGTTCGGCCCAATGAGAGTTATTTAGGTGGTTTGGACGACACATGGTCCAAACTTTTCTCCGTTTCAGTTTTTGAGGGCTCGGAACCGAAAGTTCGTCCCAATGAGAGTTTTTCATATGGTTTGGACGAACTTGGTCCAAACTTTGCTCCGTTTGAGTTTTTGGAGAGTTAGGAACTCAAAGTTCAGCCCAATGAGAGTTATTTAGGTGGTTTGGACGACACATGGTCCAAACTTTTCTCCGTTTCAGTTTTTGAGGGCTCGGAACCCAAAGTTCGTCCCAATGAGAGTTTTTCATATGGTTTGGACGAACTTGGTCCAAAGTTTGCTCCGTTTGAGTTTTTTTAGAGGTAGGAACTCAAAGTTCGGCCCAATGAGAGTTCTTTAGGTGGTTTGGATGACACATGGTCAGAACTTTGCTCCGTTTCTGTATTTGAGAGCTCGGAACCCAAAGTTCGTCCTGAAGGGAGTTTTTCATATGGTTTGGACGAACATGTCAAAACTTTGCTACGGAGAAAAGTTTTGACCCTGTGTCATCCAAACCACCTAAAGAACTCTCATTGGGCCGAACTTTGAGTTCCTAAAGCTCGAAAAACTCAAACGTAGCAAAGTTTGGACCAAGTTTGTCCAAACCATATGAAAAACTCTCATTGGGACGAACTTTGGGTTCCGAGCTCTCAAATACTGAAACGGAGCAAAGTTTAGACCATGTGTTGTTCAAACCACCTAAAGAACTCTCATTGGGCCGAACTTTGTGTTCCTAACTCTCAAAAACTCAAAGGGAGCAAAGTTTGAACCAAGTTCGTCCAAACCATTTGAAAAACTCTCATTGGGACGAACTTTGGGTTCCGAGCACTCAAAAACTGAAACGGAGCAAAGTTAGGACCATGTGTCGTCCAAACCACCTAAAGAACTCTCATTGGGCCGAACTTTGAGTTCCTAACTCTCCAAAAACTCAAACGAAGAAAAGTATGGACCAAGTTCGTCCAAACCATATGAAAAACTCTCATTGGGACGAACTTTGGGTTCCGAGCTCTCAAATAATGAAACGGAGCAAAGTTTTGACCATGTGTCATCCAAACCACCTAAAGAACTCTCATTGGGCCGAACTTTGAGTGCCTACCTCTCAAAAAACTCAAACGGAGTAAAGTTTGGACCAAGTTCGTTGGAACCATATGAAAAACTCTCATTGGGACGAACTTTGGCTTCCGAGCTCTCAAATACAGAAACGGAGAAAAGTTTTGACCATGTATCCAAACCACCTAAAGAACTCTCATTGGGCCGAACTTTGAGTTCCTACTTCTAAAAAAACTCAAATGGGGCAAACTTTGGACCAAGTTCGTCCAAACCATATGAAAAACTCTCATTGGGACGAACTTTGGGTTCCGAGCCCTCAAAAACTGAAACGGAGAAAAGTTTGGACCATGTGTCGTCCAAACCACCTAAATACCTCTCATTGGGCCGAACTTTGAGTTCCTAACTCTCATAAAACTCAAACGGAGCAAAGTTTGGACCAAGTTCGTCCAAACCATATGAAAAACTCTCATTGGGACAAACTTTGGGTTCCGAGCTCCCAAATACAGAAACGGAGCAAAGTTTTGACCATGTGTCATCCAAACCACCTAAAGAACTCTCATTGGGCCGAACTTTGAGTTCCTAAAGCTCGAAAAACTCAAACGTAGCAAAGTTTGGAAAAAGTTGGTCCAAACCATATGAAAAACTCTCATTGGGACGAACTTTGGGTTCTGAGCTCTCAAATACTGAAACGGAGCGAAGTTTAGACCATGTGTTGTTCAAACCACCTAAAGAACTCTCATTGGGCCGAACTTTGTGTTCCTAACTCTCAAAAACTCAAAGGGAGCAAAGTTTGAACCAAGTTCGTCCAAACCATATGAAAAACTCTCATTGGGACGAACTTCTGGTTCCGAGCACTGAAAAACTGAAACGGAGCAAAGTTAGGACCATGTGTCGTCCAAACCACCTAAAGAACTCTCATTGGGCCGAACTTTGTGTTCCTAACTCTCAAAAACTCAAAGGGAGCAAAGTTTGAACCAAGTTCGTCCAAACCATATGAAAAACTCTCATTGGGACGAACTTTGGGTTCCGAGCACTCAAAAACTGAAACGGAGCAAAGTTAGGACCATGTGTCATCCAAACCACCTAAAGAACTCTCATTGGGCCGAACTTTGAGTTCCTAACTCTCCAAAAACTCAAACGAAGAAAAGTATGGACCAAGTTCGTCCAAACCATATGAAAAACTCTCATTGGGACGAACTTTGGGTTCCGAGCTCTCAAATAATGAAACGGAGCAAAGTTTTGACCATGTGTCATCCAAACCACCTAAAGAACTCTCATTGGGCCGAACTTTGAGTGCCTACCTCTCAAAAAACTCAAACGGAGTAAAGTTTGGATCAAGTTCGTTGGAACCATATGAAAAACTCTCATTGGGACGAACTTTGGCTTCCGAGCTCTCAAATACAGAAACGGAGAAAAGTTTTGACCATGTATCCAAACCACCTAAAGAACTCTCATTGGGCCGAACTTTGAGTTCCTACTTCTAAAAAAACTCAAATGGAGCAAACTTTGGACCAAGTTCGTCCAAACCATATGAAAAACTCTCATTGGGACGAACTTTGGGTTCTGAGCCCTCAAAAACTGAAACGGAGAAAAGTTTGGACCATGTGTCGTCCAAACCACCTAAATACCTCTCATTGGGCCGAACTTTGAGTTCCTAACTCTCATAAAACTCAAACGGAGCAAAGTTTTGACCAAGTTCGTCCAAACCATATGAAAAACTCTCATTGGGACAAAGTTTGGGTTCCGAGCTCTCAAATACAGAAACGGAGCAAAGTTTTGACATGGTGTCATCCAAACCACCTAAAGAACTCTCATTGGGCCGAACTTTGAGTTCCTAAAGCTCGAAAAACTCAAACGTAGCAAAGTTTGGAAAAAGTTTGTCCAAACCATATGAAAAACTCTCATTGGGACGAACTTTGGGTTCTGAGCTCTCAAATACTGAAACGGAGCGAAGTTTAGACCATGTGTTGTTCAAACCACCTAAAGAACTCTCATTGGGCCGAACTTTGTGTTCCTAACTCTCAAAAACTCAAAGGGAGCAAAGTTTGAACCAAGTTCGTCCAAACCATATGAAAAACTCTCATTGGGACGAACTTCTGGTTCCGAGCACTGAAAAACTGAAACGGAGCAAAGTTAGGACCATGTGTCGTCCAAACCACCTAAAGAACTCTCATTGGGTCGAACTTTGAGTTCCTAACTCTCCAAAAACTAAAACGAAGAAAAGTATGGACCAAGTTCGTCCAAACCATATGAAAAACTCTCATTGGGACGAACTTTGGGTTCCGAGCTCTCAAAAACTGAAACAGAGCAAAGTTTGGACCATGTTTCGTCCAAACCACCTAAATAACTCTCATTGGGCTGAACTTTGCATTCCTAACGCTCGAAAAACTCAAACGGAGCAAAGTTTGGACCATGTTCGTCCAAACCATATGAAAAACTCTCTTTAGGAGGAACTTTGGGTTCCGAGCTCTCAAATACAGAAACGGAGAAAAGTTTTGACCATGTATCCAAACCACCTAAAGAACTCTCACTGGGCCGAACTTTGAGTTCCTAAAGCTCGAAAAACTCAAACGTAGCAAAGTTTGGACCAAGTTTGTCCAAACCATATGAAAAACCCTCATTGGGACGAACTTTGGGTTCTGAGCTCTCAAATACTGAAACGGAGCAAAGTTTAGACCATGTGTTGTTCAAACCACCTAAAGAACTCTCATTGGGCCGAACTTTGTGTTCCTAACTCTCAAAAACTCAAAGGGAGCAAAGTTTGAACCAAGTTCGTCCAAACCATATGAAAAACTCTCATTGGGACGAACTTTGGGTTCCGAGCACTCAAAAACTGAAACGGAGCAAAGTTAGGACCACGTGTCGTCCAAACCACCTAAAGAACTCTCATTGGGCCGAACTGTGAGTTTCTAACTCTCCAAAAACTCAAACGAAGAAAAGTATGGACCAAGTTCGTCCAAACCATATGAAAAACTCTCATTGGGACGAACTTTGGGTTCCGAGCTCTCAAAAACTGAAACAGAGCAAAGTTTGGACCATGTTTCGTCCAAACCACCTAAATAACTCTCATTGGGCTGAACTTTGCATTCCTAACGCTCGAAAAACTCAAACGGAGCAAAGTTTGGACCAAGTTCGTCCAAACCATATGAAAAACTCTCTTTAGGACGAACTTTGGGTTCCGAGCTCTCAAATACAGACACGGAGAAAAGTTTTGACCATGTGTCATCCAAACCACCTAAAGAACTCTCATTGGGCCGAACTTTGAGTTCCTAAAGCTCGAAAAACTCAAACGTAGCAAAGTTTGGACCAAGTTCGTCCAAACCATATGAAAAGTTCTCCTTGCGACGAACTTTGGGTTTCGAGCTCTCAAAAACTGAAACGGAGCAAAGTTTTGACCTTGTGTCGTCCAAACCACCTAAAGGACTTTAATTGGGCCGAACTTTTAGTTCCTAAGTCTCCAAAAACTCAAACGGAGCAAAGTTTTGACCATGTTCGTCCAAACCATATGAGAAACTCTCATTCGGACGAACTTTGGGTTCCGAGCTCTCAAAAACTGAAACGGAGAAAAGTTTGGGCCATATTTCACCCAAACCACCTAAATAACTCTCATTGGGCCGAACTTTGAGTTCCTAACGCTCGAAAAACTCAAACGGAGCAAAGTTTGGACCAAGTTCGCCAAACCATATGAAAAGCTCTCTTTATGACGAACTTTGGGTTCCGAGCTCTCAAATACTGAAACGGAGCAAAGTTTGGACCATGTGTCGTCCAAACCACCTAAAGAACTCTCATTGGGCCAAACTTTGAGTTCCTAACTCTCCAAAAACTCAAATGGAGCAATGTTTGGACCAAGTTCGTCCAAACCATATGAAAAACTCTCATTGGGACGAACTTTGGGTTCTGAGCTCTCAAATACTGAAACGGAGAAAAGTTTGGACCATGTGTCGTCCAAACCACCTAAAGAATTCTCATTGGGCCGAACTTTGTGTTCCTAACTCTCAAAAACTCAAAGGGAGCAAAGTTTGGACCAAGTTCGTACAAACCATATGAAAAACTCTCATTGGGACGAACTTTGGCTTCCGAGCTCTCAAAAACTGAAACGGAGCAAAGTTGGGACCATGTGTCGTCCAAACCACCTAAAGAACTCTCATTGGGCAGAACTTTCAGTTCCTAAAGCTCGAAAAACTCAAACGTAGCAAAGTTTGGACCAAGTTCGTCCAAACCATATGAAAAACTCTCATTGGGACGAACTTTGGGTTCCGAGCCCTCAAAAACTGAGACGGAGATAAGATTGGACCATGTGTCGTCCAAACCACCTAAAGAACTCTCATTGGGCCGAACTTTGAGTTCCTAAAGCTCGAAAAACTCAAACGTAGCAAAGTTTGGACCAAGTTCGTCCAAACCATATGAAAAACCTCTTTGGGACGACATTTGGGTTCCGATCTCTCAAAAACTGAAACGGAGCAAAGTTTTGACCATGTGTCGTCCAAACCACCTAAAGAACTCTCATTGGGCCGAACTTTGAGTTCCTAACTCTCCAAAAACTCAAACAGAGCAAAGATTGGACCAAGTTCGTCCAAACCATATAAAAAACTCTCATTGGGACGAACTTTGGGTTCCGAGTTCTCAAATACTGAAACGGAGCAAAGTTTGGACCCTGTGTCGTCCAAACCACCTAAAGAACTCTCATTTGGCCAAACTTTGATTTCCTAACTCTCAAAAACTCAAAGGGAGCAAAGCTTGGACCAAGTTCGTCCAGACCATATGAAAAACTCTCATTGGGACGAACTTCTGGTTCCGAGCTCTCAAAAACTGGAACGGGGCAAAGTTTGGACCATGTTTCGTCCAAGCCACCTAAATAACTCTCATGGTGCCATACTTTGAGTTTTAAAGCTTGAAAAACTCAAACGGAGCAAAGTTTGGACCAAGTTCGTCGGAACCAAATGAAAAACTCTCATTGGGACGAACTTTGGCTTCCGAGCTCTCAAAAACGGAAACGGAGCAAAGTTTGACCATGTGTCATCCAAACCACCTAAAGAACTCTCATTGGGCCGAACTGTGAGTTTCTAACTCTCCAAAAACTCAAACGAAGAAAAGTATGGACCAAGTTCGTCCAAACCATATGAAAAACTCTCATTGGGACGAACTTTGGGTTCCGAGCTCTCAAAAACTGAAACAGAGCAAAGTTTGGACCATGTTTCGTCCAAACCACCTAAATAACTCTCATTGGGCTGAACTTTGCATTCCTAACGCTCGAAAAACTCAAACGGAGCAAAGTTTGGACCAAGTTCGTCCAAACCATATGAAAAACTCTCTTTAGGACGAACTTTGGGTTCCGAGCTCTCAAATACAGACACGGAGAAAAGTTTTGACCATGTGTCATCCAAACCACCTAAAGAACTCTCATTGGGCCGAACTTTGAGTTCCTAAAGCTCGAAAAACTCAAACGTAGCAAAGTTTGGACCAAGTTCGTCCAAACCATATGAAAAGCTCTCCTTGCGACGAACTTTGGGTTTCGAGCTCTCAAAAACTGAAACGGAGCAAAGTTTTGACCTTGTGTCGTCCAAACCACCTAAAGGACTTTAATTGGGCCGAACTTTTAGTTCCTAAGTCTCCAAAAACTCAAACGGAGCAAAGTTTTGACCATGTTCGTCCAAACCATATGAGAAACTCTCATTCGGACGAACTTTGGGTTCCGAGCTCTCAAAAACTGAAACGGAGAAAAGTTTGGGCCATATTTCACCCAAACCACCTAAATAACTCTCATTGGGCCGAACTTTGAGTTCCTAACGCTCGAAAAACTCAAACGGAGCAAAGTTTGGACCAAGTTCGCCAAACCATATGAAAAGCTCTCTTTATGACGAACTTTGGGTTCCGAGCTCTCAAATACTGAAACGGAGCAAAGTTTGGACCATGTGTCGTCCAAACCACCTAAAGAACTCTCATTGGGCCAAACTTTGAGTTCCTAACTCTCCAAAAACTCAAATGGAGCAATGTTTGGACCAAGTTCGTCCAAACCATATGAAAAACTCTCATTGGGACGAACTTTGGGTTCTGAGCTCTCAAATACTGAAACGGAGAAAAGTTTGGACCATGTGTCGTCCAAACCACCTAAAGAATTCTCATTGGGCCGAACTTTGTGTTCCTAACTCTCAAAAACTCAAAGGGAGCAAAGTTTGGACCAAGTTCATACAAACCATATGAAAAACTCTCATTGGGACGAACTTTGGCTTCCGAGCTCTCAAAAACTGAAACGGAGCAAAGTTGGGACCATGTGTCGTCCAAACAACCTAAAGAACTCTCATTGGGCAGAACTTTCAGTTCCTAAAGCTCGAAAAACTCAAACGTAGCAAAGTTTGGACCAAGTTCGTCCAAACCATATGAAAAACTCTCATTGGGACGAACTTTGGGTTCCGAGCCCTCAAAAACTGAGACGGAGATAAGATTGGACCATGTGTCGTCCAAACCACCTAAAGAACTCTCATTGGGCCGAACTTTGAGTTCCTAAAGCTCGAAAAACTCAAACGTAGCAAAGTTTGGACCAAGTTCGTCCAAACCATATGAAAAACCTCTTTGGGACGACATTTGGGTTCCGATCTCTCAAAAACTGAAACGGAGCAAAGTTTTGACCATGTGTCGTCCAAACCACCTAAAGAACTCTCATTGGGCCGAACTTTGAGTTCCTAACTCTCCAAAAACTCAAACAGAGCAAAGATTGGACCAAGTTCGTCCAAACCATATAAAAAACTCTCATTGGGACGAACTTTGGGTTCCGAGTTCTCAAATACTGAAACGGAGCAAAGTTTGGACCCTGTGTCGTCCAAACCACCTAAAGAACTCTCATTTGGCCAAACTTTGATTTCCTAACTCTCAAAAACTCAAAGGGAGCAAAGCTTGGACCAAGTTCGTCCAGACCATATGAAAAACTCTCATTGGGACGAACTTCTGGTTCCGAGCTCTCAAAAACTGGAACGGGGCAAAGTTTGGACCATGTTTCGTCCAAGCCACCTAAATAACTCTCATGGTGCCATACTTTGAGTTTTAAAGCTTGAAAAACTCAAACGGAGCAAAGTTTGGACCAAGTTCGTCGGAACCAAATGAAAAACTCTCATTGGGACGAACTTTGGCTTCCGAGCTCTCAAAAACGGAAACGGAGCAAAGTTTGACCATGTGTCATCCAAACCACCTAAAGAACTCTCATTGGGCCGAACTGTGAGTTTCTAACTCTCCAAAAACTCAAACGAAGAAAAGTATGGACCAAGTTCGTCCAAACCATATGAAAAACTCTCATTGGGACGAACTTTGGGTTCCGAGCTCTCAAAAACTGAAACAGAGCAAAGTTTGGACCATGTTTCGTCCAAACCACCTAAATAACTCTCATTGGGCTGAACTTTGCATTCCTAACGCTCGAAAAACTCAAACGGAGCAAAGTTTGGACCAAGTTCGTCCAAACCATATGAAAAACTCTCTTTAGGACGAACTTTGGGTTCCGAGCTCTCAAATACAGACACGGAGAAAAGTTTTGACCATGTGTCATCCAAACCACCTAAAGAACTCTCATTGGGCCGAACTTTGAGTTCCTAAAGCTCGAAAAACTCAAACGTAGCAAAGTTTGGACCAAGTTCGTCCAAACCATATGAAAAGCTCTCCTTGCGACGAACTTTGGGTTTCGAGCTCTCAAAAACTGAAACGGAGCAAAGTTTTGACCTTGTGTCGTCCAAACCACCTAAAGGACTTTAATTGGGCCGAACTTTTAGTTCCTAAGTCTCCAAAAACTCAAACGGAGCAAAGTTTTGACCATGTTCGTCCAAACCATATGAGAAACTCTCATTCGGACGAACTTTGGGTTCCGAGCTCTCAAAAACTGAAACGGAGAAAAGTTTGGGCCATATTTCACCCAAACCACCTAAATAACTCTCATTGGGCCGAACTTTGAGTTCCTAACGCTCGAAAAACTCAAACGGAGCAAAGTTTGGACCAAGTTCGCCAAACCATATGAAAAGCTCTCTTTATGACGAACTTTGGGTTCCGAGCTCTCAAATACTGAAACGGAGCAAAGTTTGGACCATGTGTCGTCCAAACCACCTAAAGAACTCTCATTGGGCCAAACTTTGAGTTCCTAACTCTCCAAAAACTCAAATGGAGCAATGTTTGGACCAAGTTCGTCCAAACCATATGAAAAACTCTCATTGGGACGAACTTTGGGTTCTGAGCTCTCAAATACTGAAACGGAGAAAAGTTTGGACCATGTGTCGTCCAAACCACCTAAAGAATTCTCATTGGGCCGAACTTTGTGTTCCTAACTCTCAAAAACTCAAAGGGAGCAAAGTTTGGACCAAGTTCATACAAACCATATGAAAAACTCTCATTGGGACGAACTTTGGCTTCCGAGCTCTCAAAAACTGAAACGGAGCAAAGTTGGGACCATGTGTCGTCCAAACAACCTAAAGAACTCTCATTGGGCAGAACTTTCAGTTCCTAAAGCTCGAAAAACTCAAACGTAGCAAAGTTTGGACCAAGTTCGTCCAAACCATATGAAAAACTCTCATTGGGACGAACTTTGGGTTCCGAGCCCTCAAAAACTGAGACGGAGATAAGATTGGACCATGTGTCGTCCAAACCACCTAAAGAACTCTCATTGGGCCGAACTTTGAGTTCCTAAAGCTCGAAAAACTCAAACGTAGCAAAGTTTGGACCAAGTTCGTCCAAACCATATGAAAAACCTCTTTGGGACGACATTTGGGTTCCGATCTCTCAAAAACTGAAACGGAGCAAAGTTTTGACCATGTGTCGTCCAAACCACCTAAAGAACTCTCATTGGGCCGAACTTTGAGTTCCTAACTCTCCAAAAACTCAAACAGAGCAAAGATTGGACCAAGTTCGTCCAAACCATATAAAAAACTCTCATTGGGACGAACTTTGGGTTCCGAGTTCTCAAATACTGAAACGGAGCAAAGTTTGGACCCTGTGTCGTCCAAACCACCTAAAGAACTCTCATTTGGCCAAACTTTGATTTCCTAACTCTCAAAAACTCAAAGGGAGCAAAGCTTGGACCAAGTTCGTCCATACCATATGAAAAACTCTCATTGGGACGAACTTCTGGTTCCGAGCTCTCAAAAACTGGAACGGGGCAAAGTTTGGACCATGTTTCGTCCAAGCCACCTAAATAACTCTCATGGTGCCATACTTTGAGTTTTAAAGCTTGAAAAACTCAAACGGAGCAAAGTTTGGACCAAGTTCGTCGGAACCAAATGAAAAACTCTCATTGGGACGAACTTTGGCTTCCGAGCTCTCAAAAACGGAAACGGAGCAAAGTTTGACCATGTGTCATCCAAACCACCTAAAGAACTCTCATTGGGCCGAACTGTGAGTTTCTAACTCTCCAAAAACTCAAACGAAGAAAAGTATGGACCAAGTTCGTCCAAACCATATGAAAAACTCTCATTGGGACGAACTTTGGGTTCCGAGCTCTCAAAAACTGAAACAGAGCAAAGTTTGGACCATGTTTCGTCCAAACCACCTAAATAACTCTCATTGGGCTGAACTTTGCATTCCTAACGCTCGAAAAACTCAAACGGAGCAAAGTTTGGACCAAGTTCGTCGAAACCATATGAAAAACTCTCTTTAGGACGAACTTTGGGTTCCGAGCTCTCAAATACAGACACGGAGAAAAGTTTTGACCATGTGTCATCCAAACCACCTAAAGAACTCTCATTGGGCCGAACTTTGAGTTCCTAAAGCTCGAAAAACTCAAACGTAGCAAAGTTTGGACCAAGTTCGTCCAAACCATATGAAAAGCTCTCCTTGCGACGAACTTTGGGTTTCGAGCTCTCAAAAACTGAAACGGAGCAAAGTTTTGACCTTGTGTCGTCCAAACCACCTAAAGGACTTTAATTGGGCCGAACTTTTAGTTCCTAAGTCTCCAAAAACTCAAACGGAGCAAAGTTTTGACCATGTTCGTCCAAACCATATGAGAAACTCTCATTCGGACGAACTTTGGGTTCCGAGCTCTCAAAAACTGAAACGGAGAAAAGTTTGGGCCATATTTCACCCAAACCACCTAAATAACTCTCATTGGGCCGAACTTTGAGTTCCTAACGCTCGAAAAACTCAAACGGAGCAAAGTTTGGACCAAGTTCGCCAAACCATATGAAAAGCTCTCTTTATGACGAACTTTGGGTTCCGAGCTCTCAAATACTGAAACGGAGCAAAGTTTGGACCATGTGTCGTCCAAACCACCTAAAGAACTCTCATTGGGCCAAACTTTGAGTTCCTAACTCTCCAAAAACTCAAATGGAGCAATGTTTGGACCAAGTTCGTCCAAACCATATGAAAAACTCTCATTGGGACGAACTTTGGGTTCTGAGCTCTCAAATACTGAAACGGAGAAAAGTTTGGACCATGTGTCGTCCAAACCACCTAAAGAATTCTCATTGGGCCGAACTTTGTGTTCCTAACTCTCAAAAACTCAAAGGGAGCAAAGTTTGGACCAAGTTCATACAAACCATATGAAAAACTCTCATTGGGACGAACTTTGGCTTCCGAGCTCTCAAAAACTGAAACGGAGCAAAGTTGGGACCATGTGTCGTCCAAACCACCTAAAGAACTCTCATTGGGCAGAACTTTCAGTTCCTAAAGCTCGAAAAACTCAAACGTAGCAAAGTTTGGACCAAGTTCGTCCAAACCATATGAAAAACTCTCATTGGGACGAACTTTGGGTTCCGAGCCCTCAAAAACTGAGACGGAGATAAGATTGGACCATGTGTCGTCCAAACCACCTAAAGAACTCTCATTGGGCCGAACTTTGAGTTCCTAAAGCTCGAAAAACTCAAACGTAGCAAAGTTTGGACCAAGTTCGTCCAAACCATATGAAAAACCTCTTTGGGACGACATTTGGGTTCCGATCTCTCAAAAACTGAAACGGAGCAAAGTTTTGACCATGTGTCGTCCAAACCACCTAAAGAACTCTCATTGGGCCGAACTTTGAGTTCCTAACTCTCCAAAAACTCAAACAGAGCAAAGATTGGACCAAGTTCGTCCAAACCATATAAAAAACTCTCATTGGGACGAACTTTGGGTTCCGAGTTCTCAAATACTGAAACGGAGCAAAGTTTGGACCCTGTGTCGTCCAAACCACCTAAAGAACTCTCATTTGGCCAAACTTTGATTTCCTAACTCTCAAAAACTCAAAGGGAGCAAAGCTTGGACCAAGTTCGTCCAGACCATATGAAAAACTCTCATTGGGACGAACTTCTGGTTCCGAGCTCTCAAAAACTGGAACGGGGCAAAGTTTGGACCATGTTTCGTCCAAGCCACCTAAATAACTCTCATGGTGCCATACTTTGAGTTTTAAAGCTTGAAAAACTCAAACGGAGCAAAGTTTGGACCAAGTTCGTCGGAACCAAATGAAAAACTCTCATTGGGACGAACTTTGGCTTCCGAGCTCTCAAAAACGGAAACGGAGCAAAGTTTGACCATGTGTCATCCAAACCACCTAAAGAACTCTCATTGGGCCGAACTTTGAGTTCCTAACTCTCCAAAAACTCAAACGTAGCAAAGTTTGGACCAAGTTTCCTAAATTCTATGGAAGTACAAACTCAAAGGAGTACATTCAATGGGAAAGGCAAGTTGATCATGTCTTTGATTGTTGCACTTTAAGTGAGGAGAAAAAGGTAAAACTTATTGTTTCTCATCTTAGAGATTATGCCATTACTTGGTGGGATAAATTGTTTTTGAGTTCGAGGAACCTTGAACATCCAATAGATTCATGGAATGATTTGAAGCAATTAATGCGGGAGCACTTTATTCCTAAGCGTTTCTATAACTTGTGGACTTTGAGACAAGGGAGCAAAAGTGTGGAGGTTTTCTACATGGAGATGCAAACATTGCTTGAGGAACTTGATCTTTATGAGGATGAGATGACTACCATGGCTCGTTTCTTTAGAGGACTTAATAAGGAGATTGCTGCCCTACTTGATCTTCAACTTTATGGGGATTTAGACGAGATGGTGAACTTAGCCATAAAGATTGAAAAACATCTCCAAAGGAAGTCTACAAGGTACACTAAACCTAAACCAATTTCCAATATTCATTCATCTTTGGAAAAGGTTAGTTTACCTAGTAAAATACAGCCTAATATTGAGGTAGAAAGGGGTGGAATTAAAATTGAAATGCAACCAACACATGTTAATGATTTCTTGTCTACTATTGTTATACTTACTCATGATGCAGTACATGTTGATGTGTGTGAGTTAGAGAAAAAGGCAAAAAAGGCCAAGACAAAAGCATGTGAATTGATTGAAAAAGAATCTTGTGAGAAAATGAGTGAAAGAGAAAAACATGAGATTAGTTTATGGCCTAAAGAGAAAAATGAGAGAAAAGCCAAGAATATGAGTTTGTGTGAAACAGTTTGTGAGGTTAAATCTGTTTTGTTTTCAAAACAAAATATTTTTGATCTTTTATACAAAGGAACTTGTTTTCTCACCGGTGAGCTCAAACCATGTTTTTCTTGTTGGGTTTTATGCCCTAAAACTCGTAGATAGTGAATGTAAACGAATTGTATACTTGTTTCAATAAAGTGTTATTGAGTTTCTACAATAAAGTGTTATTGTTAAATATTGCACAATTTGACCCAAATCCAATAAACTAAGATCCAAGGTTGTTTACATGTGACTTGAACTGGTATGTGGGGACATACGGGGATCAGTGTTCAAGTAACAACCTAAAAGGTCTATAGTACAGGGATAAGACTGGGTACCTTATCCTGGTAACACTATGTGATACGGCCCGCTCTGTATTCGATACAGACATAGTGATCCAAGGCGTCCATGTAGGAGACATGCGAGCGGGGGTATCCTATGCAATGAGTTTGCATAAGACCGGACCACGAAATAGTAAACCACTAGATGTAACACCGTTAACTAGTTAGGTTACTGTTTCAATACGATGACCTAGGTAACTCAGTCTTAATCCTGAGTGTGTCATGAACTCCTTCTCATGAGGGATTGTCCTTTGATTAGCATGGGTGAGAGTGGCCAATACGCCGACTCAATATGCCTTCCTTTTTTGGGATAAGACCGAGTGGGAGGCTGGGGACATGACAACACAAGAAGAAATTCACTAGGAGAAGTAGATGAGTGTTCCCTTAAGTGGTGACTCCGGGACTTGAACAAAGGGATCCCGTCCTCTCACTGGCCCGAGAGGAACTTTCTGTTTAATGGTTGGACCATAAACAGGTTGTTCATTAGAGGAGCGCTGGTACTTAAGGAGACAGATGTAACACAGGGGTAAAACGGTAATTTGACCCAACTGTAGTTACGAACACTTGTGAAGGATTGACTTACTGGTATAGGTCTATATCCGTGGACACAAAAATGTTCTACAGTGAGAAGAGTTCAGCTGTGGGTCTTTAGTGGAATGACCCACAGTTAATGAATATTGGTTAACCTGATTAATGAGTTTAATCGGTTAACCTCATATCATTGGAGCTTCTGATCTGTAGGTCCATTAGGTCCCCCTGCTAGCTCGTAAAGAGTAATTAGGAACAATTATATCTTGAGAGGATTTGAATAGTTCAAATTCATATTGGGAATTAAGTTAATTGTATGAGATACAAATTAATATAATGTATAATGATACATTAAAATATAAAGTCTAATTTGAAATTAAACTTTATTATTATGAGAGAAATAAATATTTGAAGAAGTTCAAATATCAATATGAATTTGATTCATATTAAATTTATAGGATATAAGAGAATTGGAAGGAGTTCCAATTTTAATATGAATTTGATTCATATTATAGAATTAATTAATTGAAGGCCTGAAATTAAATATATGATATTTAATTGGGTAATTAATTAATTAACTAATAGAAGGTTTGAAATTAAATATATGATATTTAATTGGTGATTAATTAATTTAAAGAATTAATTAATTGGAAATTAATCAATTATGAAAATGATTAATTACTTATGGAAGTAATTAATCATTTATGGAAATGATTTAATCACTTATGGAGGTGATCAATCATTTATGGAAAAGATTATTCAATTATGGAATTGATTGGTTATGGAATTGATTAATTATGGAAAAGATTAAATCGATTATGGAAATAATTGATTTTAAATGAATATTTTATTCATGGCCTTTCTCCTATAAATAGAACACTAACCCTAGGGTTTATGTGCTACAACATATGGCCACCATAAGGCCCTCTCATATTCTCTCAACTCAAGAACTCTAGGGAGAATTTTCTCTCTAGAGTTTTTCCCATTCAAGATTAGGTAGTCCCACAACTACGTTCCTAATCTCAGAGTTATAGCAGGGAAGATCAAATGGTGGTGTTCTTCGTTGTTGCAGAGCAATCAAGAATCATTCTTGAAGTATTCAGAGTCGTCAACGGAGGTATGTTTTTCACCGCTTAACCTTTTGCCAATGTATTGGTATTTTGTAGAACGAAATTAATTTACGAACGGTCCAATTGCTTCCGCTGTAACGGAATTGGGAATTCCAATCCTTCATTTCTAGTGTTTCTCTTGAGTTCTTACAGGAAGCCAAAACAATCATTGAGAAGCTTGATTCAAAGTTCCCTTCTAAAATCAACAATGACAACCGACACATGGACGTCAATTCCAATGCATTTCTTGAGAGGCAAAACTCCAAATTTGCTTCTAAGTTCATCCATGGTAGCACGCATAAGGTGTTCAAACCGGGTGATTGGGTTTGGAAACATTATTGGAAGGATCCTTGTTCTTTTCATAAGAAACCCAAGTGGAGATCCAAAGACGGTTTACCAATCACATCCCATGACTACAAGATTGCTCTACAAGGCGAGAGAGATGTCAGTTACATTTTCAATGCCGCTGATTTTCGCCCATTTGATGTAGGAGACCCTTTTGATTTGAGGAAAAATCCTCTTGAAGAAAGGGAGAATGATATGAATCCTACCATGCTATCCAAAACTAAAGAAAAGCTTCAAAATGGTGATGCATTAAATGCAGTCAAGCTTCATTGAAGACAACTCAAAGTGTCCTTTATGGAACATGGACTTCAAGATACTTCAAGTGACGCTTCATTTATACATGGGAGATTACAAACATTAAGTTGGCTGATTGAAAACTCCTATTCTCGGATTTATGTTGCCTTTTGAATGTATTTTAAGTTTTATGTCATTTTATTTACTTTTTAGGTTACATTTAGTTAATGGCTGATTATGGTCATAAAGTTGGAATGTTACAACTCTTGAAATGCCTCATGGAAGGTCTAGGGTTTCAATTTTAAGGCAATATAATGCCATGTAATTCCATTGTAAAAAGGTAGACTTGGAACGGAACAAAGTTTGGACCAAGTTCGTCGGAACCATATGAAAAACTCTCATTGGGACGAACTTTGGCTTCCGAGCTCTCAAAAACTGAAATGGAGCAAACTTTGGACCATGTTTCGTCTAAACAACCTAAATAACTCTCATTGGGCCGAACTTTGAGTTCCTGAAGCTCGAAAAACTCAAACGTAGCAAAGTTTGGACATGTTCGTCCAAACCATATGAAAAACTCTCTTTAGGACGAACTTTGGGTTCCAAGCTCTCAAATACAAAAACAGAGCAAAGTTTTGACCATGTGTCAACCAAACCACCTAAAGAACTCTCATTGGGCCGAACTTTGAGTTCCTAACTCTCCAAAAACTCAAACGGAGCAAAGTTTGGACCAAGTTCGTCCAAACCATATGAAAAGTTCTCTTTGGGACGAACTTTGGGTTCCGAGCTCTCAAAAACTTAAACGGAGCAAAGTTTGGACCATGTGTCGTCCAAACCACCTAAAGAACTCTATTTGGGCCGAACTTTGAGTTCCTAACTCTCCAAAAACTCAAACGGAGCAAAGTTTGGACCAAGTTCGTCCAAACACTATGAAAAACTCTCATTGGGACGAACTTTGGGTTCCGAGCTCTCAAATACTGAAACGGAGCAAAGTTTGAACCATATGTCGTCCAAACCACCTAAAGAACTCTCATTGGGCCGAACTTTGAGTTCCTAACTCTCCAAAAACTCAAACGGGGCAAAGTTTGGACCATGTTCGTCCAAACCATATGAACAACTCTCATTGGGTCGAACTTTGGGTTCCCTGCTCTCAAATACTGAAACGGAGCAAAGTTTGGACCATGTGTCGTCCAAACCACCTAAAGAACTCTCATTGGGCCGAACTTTGAGTTCCTAACTTTCCAAAAACTCAAACGGAGCAAAGTTTGGACCAAGTTCGTCCAAACCATATGAAAAACTCTCATTGGGACGAACTTTGGGTTCCAAGCTCTCAAATACAGAAACGGAGCAAAGTTTTGACCATGTGTCGTCCAAACCACCTAAAGAACTCTCATTGGGCCGAACTTTGAGTGCCTACCTCTCAAAAAACTCAAAAGGAGCAAAGTTTGGACCAAGTTCGTCGTAACCATACGAAAAACTCTCTTTAGGACGAACTTTGGGTTCCGAGCTCTCAAATACAGAAACGGAGCAAAGTTTTGGCCATGTGTCATCCAAACCACCTAACGAACTCTCATTGGGCCGAACTTTGAGTTCGTACCTCTCAAAAAACTCAGACGGAGCAAAGTTTGGACCGAGTTCGTCCAAACCATATGAATGACTCTCATTGGTACGAACTATGGATTCCGAGCTCTCCAAAACTGAAACGGAGCAAAGTTTGGACATGTTCGTCCAAACCACCTAAAGAACTCTCATTTGGCAGAACTTTGAGTTCCTGAAGCTCGAAAAACTCAAACGTAGCAAAGTTTGGACATGTTCGTCCAAACCATATGAAAAACTCTCTTTAGGACGAACTTTGGGTTCCAAGCTCTCAAATACAAAAACAGCGCAAAGTTTTGACCATGTGTCATCCAAACCACCTAAAGAACTCTCATTGGGCCGAACATTGAGTTCCTATGATAAGCGCCCACTTGCTTGTTAGATGCAAAGCTAGAGGTCCTTCTAGGATCCTTGCAAACACTCACAAAGAAAGCTAACTTAGATCACACTTAGAATCTATGATGGTCACTCATAAATCCTAAGACAACTCACTCCAGAATTAGCTTGATCAAGACTAATCCAATGAATTGATTTTAACATCAAATCTAAAACAAGATTTGAAAGAAAAAGACAACACCAAAGGGGTTGAATATGCACAAACTTTTTAATATTGATAATCTGAGTTTTCAAGAGTATTACAAGCCATTTAAAGGCCAAATGGTCGTGGATAGACCAAGGAACTCAAAAGTCTTTCAACTACACTTAATTGCAAATTGTAGAAAATAAGACCTAGGAACTTAAAACTTGATTGCACATCAAACGAGCAGCCATATCTCAAAACTAAAAAGATAGAATTGCTTTAAATTGTCTTAAATATGTGCTATGGAATCCGCTCCTCATAATGGCAACGTTTGACAAGGTTTGACATCACGTTTTCCCATGCAGTGCACACTTGACAGCATTTTCTTCACAAAATCTGCACAATGTTTTTGATCACCGTGTCATCTTCTAAACTATTGGACTTTTCCCGTGCCATCTTCATGCCATTCTCTTCTTGACTCATTGAACTAACATTATATAAAAATTTGGCCTCAAAATTATCCGTCGGGTCTTGTGAATTTGCTAGTGTTTGAAGATGTAGTGTGAATGCCTCTTGAATCTATTTTGCCTTGCTTCTTGTAATTGGTCCTTCAGGTACATGCAATGGATTATTGATTGATTCCATATCATTCCCCCTTTCTTTAAAAGGATTTGTCCTCAAATCAAGGTCTTCATTTCCTACATCAAAAGGAGTCAAGTCAGCCACATTAAAAGTAGAACTTACATTGTACTCACCTCGTAGATCTAATTTGTATGCATTGTTATTGATCCGTTCAAGCACTATAAAAGGACCATCTCCCCTTGGTTGAAGTTTTGACTTCCTTTGATCTGGAAACCTTTCCTTTCTTAGATGAACCCAATCTCCCGGTTTAAAAATCAATTCCTTTCTTCCTTGGTTCTTGCGAGTGACTAGCTTTTGATTCTTCTTTTCAATCCTTTCTTTGATTTCTTTGTGCAAAGTTTTGATGTATTCGACCCTAGAAGAAGCTGCATCACTAGTAAACATATTAGGTGGCAAAGGTGATAAATCTAGAGGAGTCAAAGGATTAAAGGCGTACACAACCTCAAAAGGTGAACAATGAGTTGTGCTATGAATCGCCCTATTGTATGCAAACTCCACAAAAGGTAGAGTCTCTTCCCAAGACTTAAGATTTTTAGAAATTAGTGACCTAAGCAAGGCCCCCAATGTTCTATTAACCACCTCAGTTTGCCCATCCGTTTGTGGGTGACAAGTTGTAGAAAATAGAAGCTTAGTTCCCAATTTTCCCCACAAAACTTTCCAAAAATGACTTAAAAATTTAACATCCCTATCACTAACAATAGTTTTGGGAATGCCATGCAATCTAACCACTTCCCGAAAGAAAAGATTAGCTATGTTGGTAGCATCATCAGTTTTGTTACATGGAATGAAATGCGCGATTTTACTAAACCTATCAACCACCACAAAAATACTATCATGATTTCTTCTAGTCTTTGGTAATCCTAGAACAAAATCCATGCTAATGTCTACCCATGGTTCACTAGGAACATCTAAAGGAGTGTAAAGGCCATGTGGTTGTGTCTTAGACTTAGCCTCCTTACACTTGAAACATTGCTTGCAAACTTTGTTCACATCTTTCCTCATTTTAAGCCAATAAAAATGTTCACACAACATGCTATATGTTTTAAATTCTCCAAAATGTCCCATAAGTCCTCCCCCATGAGCTTCCTTCACAAGTAACTCTCTAATGGAACACTTAGGAATACAAAGCTTACCTTTCCTAAAAAGCATCCCATCAAACACAATATAATCTTGAACATTTTTCCCTTCTAAACATTGTGCATACACATCATAAAATTCAGATTTCTCAACTTTATACAACTCAATCATGTGTTTAAAACCAAGAACTTTTGCACTAAGGGATGAGAATAAAGCATACCTTCTTGATAATGCATCAGCCACCACATTGTCCTTACCTTTTTTGTAATGGATGACATAAGGAAATGTCTCAATGAATTCCACCCATTTCGCATGCCTCTTGTTAAGCTTCGTTTGGCCTTTGAGATGCTTCAAGCTTTCATGATCCGTGTGGATAACAAACTCTTTTGGCCATAAGTAATGTTGCCAAACTTTCAAAGCCCTCACAAGTGCATGTAGCTCCTTGTCATAAGTCGGGTAGTTGAGTTGAGCTCCATTTAGCTTTTCACTAAAGAACATGATTGGTCGCTTTTCTTGCATCAAAACAGCCCCTATACATATCCCACTTGCATCACATTCAATCTCAAAAGATTTATCAAAGTTAGGTAAAGCAAGACAAGGTGCATTGGTCAATTTTTCTTTTAACTCATTGAATGCATTCTCTTGCTTTTCTTTCCATTCAAATTTCACATGCTTTTTCACAAGTTCAGTTAATGGTGAGGCTATGCTACTAAAATCTTTAATAAATCTCCTATAGAAACTAGCCAAACCATGAAAGGATCTTACCTCGGATGCATTGGTAGGAGTTGGCCATTCTCGGATAGCCTTTACCTTTTCTTCATCAACTTTAACTCCATCTTTTCCTCCTCCTCTCGGATTTGAGATGTTGATACCAATTTCCAGCATGGTTAGTGAATTCGGCAATGGCAAGTCGCATCTTCTTATTTTCACTAAATGTGTTGCAATCAAACACATGTTCTATCTTCCTTTCCCATTCCAAGTATGCCTCCACATCCGTCGTTCCACTAAATGGTGGAATTTTGAGCTTGACTCCGTTATCCCTATCTTCATGGATTATTTCTCCTCTTCTAGGTTGCATAAAATTATTTCTTCCTCTTCCTCTCATGTTTCCTCTTCCTCCAACTTGTCTTCCTTGTTCAACTAAATCAATCACTTCTTCATCTTCTTGTAAGACTTGTTCTTCTCTTTGTTGTTGCGCCCTCCTTTCTAACCTTTCTTCCCTCATCATTTCCATCATGCCTTGAATGGCTTGAAGAATAGCCATATTAGTATCTTGTACTTGTGGTACTCCATCGTCCTGTGACATTTTAAAGTTAGAAATAAAAGGACCTCACCACACTTCTCACCAATTTCACTCAAGGACACTCGTGTTTATCACTCAAGGGTAGGCTTTTGGTACTAGGTCAAAGATGTAAGGGTTGGCTTAATTTTTTTTTTTTTTTTTTTTTTTTTTTTGGTGCAATCTCACTAAAGTTTGATGAAAACCAATTCAAAATGATCAACTCTTACAAACTAAGACTAGAGTAACTCAAACATAGGATCAACAACTTAAAAACGAATCTGATTTTTTTTTTTTCCTTTTTTTTTTTTTGTTGCTGATTTCTTTTTCTCTCTCTCTTTTTTTTTTTTTTTTTTTTTTTTTTTTTTTTTTTTTTTTGCTACTTTTCTTTCTTTCTTTTTTTTTTTTTGCTACTTTTCTTTCTTTTTTTTTTTTTTTTATGATCCAATAGCAAATTTCAAGACAAGTTGTAGTATGTCTTGTATTACAAGATGTAAACAATTACTTTGGAGAAAGAAAAACGAATTGAAATGAAAATAAATTGAAATAAAGTAAAGATAAAACCTCTAGAGTCGGCCAAGAACGATGACCAAATGCTCTGATACCAAATGATAAGCGCCCACTTGCTTGTTAGATGCAAAGCTAGAGGTCCTTCTAGGATCCTTGCAAACACTCACAAAGAAAGCTAACTTAGATCACACTTAGAATCTATGATGGTCACTCATAAATCCTAAGACAACTCACTCCAGAATTAGCTTGATCAAGACTAATCCAATGAATTGATTTTAACATCAAATCTAAAACAAGATTTGAAAGAAAAAGACAACACCAAAGGGGTTGAATAAGCACAAACTTTTTAATATTGATAATCTGAGTTTTCAAGAGTATTACAAGCCATTTAAAGGCCAAATGGTCGTGGATAGACCAAGGAACTCAAAAGTCTTTCAACTACACTTAATTGCAAATTGTAGAAAATAAGACCTAGTAACTTAAAACTTGATTGCACATCAAACGAGCAGCCATATCTCAAAACTAAAAAGATAGAATTGCTTTAAATTGTCTTAAATATGTGCTATGGAATCCGCTCCTCATAATGGCAACGTTTGACAAGGTTTGACATCACGTTTTCCCATGCAGTGCACACTTGACAGCATTTTCTTCACAAAATCTGCACAATGTTTTTGATCACCGTGTCATCTTCTAAACTATTGGACTTTTCCCGTGCCAACTTCATGCCATTCTCTTCTTGACTCATTGAACTAACATTATATAAAAATTTGGCCTCAAAATTATCCGTCGGGTCTTGTGAATTTGCTAGTGTTTGAAGATGTAGTGTGAATGCCTCTTGAATCTTCTTTGCCTTGCTTCTTGTAATTGGTCCTTCAGGTACATGCAATGGATTATTGATTGATTCCATATCATCCTACCTCTCAAAAAACTCAAACGGAGCAAAGTTTGGACAAAGTTCGTCGGAACAATATGGAAAACTCTCATTCGGACGAACTTTGGCTTCCGAGCTCTCAAAAACTGATACAGAGCAAAGTTTGGACCGTGTGTCGTCAAAACCACCTAAAGAACTCTCATTGGGCTGAACTTTGAGTTCCTAACTCTCCAAAAACTCAAACGGAGCAAAGTTTGGACCAAGTTTGTCCAAACCATATGAAAAACTCTCATTGGGACGAACTTTGGGTTCCGAACTCTCAAAAACTGAAACGGAGCAAAGTTTGGACCATGTTTCGTCCAAACAACCTAAATAACTGTCATTGGGCCGAACTTTGAGTTCTTAAAGCTCGAAAAACTCAAACGTAGCAAAGTATTGACATGTTCGTCCAAACCATATGAAAAACTCTCTTTAGGACGAACTTTGGGTTCCGAGCTCTCAAATACAGAAACAGAGCAAAGTTTTGACCATGGATCATCCAAACCACTTAAAGAACTCTCATTGGGCCGAACTTTGAGTTCGTACCTCTCAAAAAACTCAGACGGAGCAAAGTTTGGACCGAGTTCGTCCAAACCATATGAAAAACTCTCATTGGTACGAACTATGGATTCCGAGCTCTCAAAAACTGAAACGGAGCAAAGATTGGACCATGTTTCGTCCAAACAACCTAAACAACTCTCATTGGGGTGAACTTTGAGTTCCTAAAGCTCGAAAAACTCAAACGTAGCAAAGTTTGGACATGTTCGTCCAAACCATATGAAAAACTCTCTTTAGGACGAACTTTGGGTTCCAAGCTCTCAAATACAAAAACAGAGCAAAGTTTTAACCATGTGTCATCCAAACCACCTAAAGAACTCTCATTGGGCCGAACTTTGAGTTCCTACCTCTCAAAAAACTCAGACGGAGCAAAGTTTGGACCAAGTTCGTCCAAACGATATGAAAAACTCTCATTGGGACGAACTGTGGGTTCCGAGCTCTCAAAAACTTAAACGGAGCAAAGATTGGACCATGTTTCGTCCAAACAACCTAAATAACTCTCATTGGGGCGAACTTTGAGTTCCTAAAGCTCGAAAAACTCAAACGTAGCAAAGTTTGGACATGTTCATCCAAACCATATGAAAGACTCTCTTTAGGACGAACTTTGGGTTCCGAGCTCTCAAATACAGAAACGGAGCAAAGTTTTGACCATGTATCATCCAAACCACCTAAAAAACTCTCATTGGGCCGAACTTTGAGTTCCTACCTCTCAAAAAACTCAAACGGAGCAAAGTTTGGACCAAGTTCGTCCAAACGATATGAAAAGCTCTCTTTGGGACGAACTTTTGTTTCTAAGCTCTCAAAAACTTAAACGGAGCAAAGTTTGGACCATGTGTTGTCAAAACCACCTAAAGAACTCTCATTTGGCCGAACTTTGAGTTCCTGAAGCTCGAAAAACTCAAACGTAGCAAAGTTTGGACATGTTCGTCCAAACCATATGAAAAACTCTCTTTAGGACGAACTTTGGGTTCCAAGCTCTCAAATAAAAAACGAGAGCAAATTTTGACCATGTGTCATCCAAACCACCTAAAGAACTCTCATTTGGCCGAGTTTGGAGTTCCTACCTCTCAAAAAACTCAAACGGAGCAAAGTTTGGACAAAGTTCGTCGGAACAATATGAAAAACTCTCATTGGGACGAACTTTGGGTTTCGAGCTGTCAAAAACTGAAACGGAGCAAAGTTTGGACCATGTGTCGTCAAAACCACCTAAAGAACTCTCATCGGGCCGAACTTTGAGTTCCTAACTCTCCAAAAACTGAAACGAAGCAATGTTTGGACCAAGTTCGTCCAAACCATATGAAAAACTCTCATTGGGACGAAGTTTGGCTTCTGAGCTCTCAAAAACTGAAACGGAGCAAAGTTGGGACCATGTATCATCCAAACCACCTAAAGAACTCTCATTGGCCGAACTTTGAGTTCCTAATGCTCGAAAAACTCAAACGTAGCAAAGTTTAGACCAAGTTTGTCCAAACCATATGAAAAACTCTCTTTGGGATGACATTTGGGTTCCGATCTCTCAAAAACTGAAACGGAGCAAAGTTTTGACCATGTGTCGTCCAAACAACCTAAAGAACTCTCATTCGGCTGAACTTTGAGTTCCTAACTCTCCAAAAACTCAAACGGAGCAAAGTTTGGACCAAGTTCGTCCAAACCATATGAAAAACTCTCATTGGGACGAACTTTGCGTTCCGAACTCTCAAAAACTGAAATGGAGCAAAGTTTGGACCATGTTTCGTCCAAATAACCTAAATAACTCTCATTGGGCCGAACTTTGAGTTCCTAACGCTCGAAAAACTCAAACAAAGCAAAGTTTGGACATGTTCGTCCAAACCATATGAAAAACTCTCTTTAGGACGAACTTTGGGTTCCGAGCTCTCAAATACAGAAACAGAGCAAAGTTTTGACCATGGATCATCAAAACCACCTAAAGAACTCTCATTGGGCCGAACTTTGAGTTCCTACCTCTCAAAAAACTCAAACGGAGCAAAGTTTGGACCAAGTTCGTCCAAACCATAAGAAAAACTCTCATTGGGACGAACTCTGGGTTTCGAGCTCTCAAAAACTGAAACGGAGCAAAGATTGGACCATGTTTCGTCCAAACAACCTAAATAACTCTCATTGGGGCGAACTTTGAGTTCCTAAAGCTCGAAAAACTCAAACGTAGCAAAGTTTGGACATGTTCGTCCAAACCATATGAAAAACTCTCTTTAGGACGAACTTTGGGTTCCAAGCTCTCAAATACAGAAACGGAGCAAAGTTTCAACCATGTATCATCCAAACCACCTAAAGAACTCTCATTGGGCCGTACTTTGAGTTCCTACCTCTGAAAAAACTCAAACGGAGCAAAGTTTGGACCAAGTTCGTCCAAACCATATGAAAAACTCTCATTCGGACGAACTGTGGGTTTCGAGCTCTCAAAAACTGAAACGGAGCAAAGATTGGACCATGTTTCGTCCAAACAACCTAAATAACTCTCATTGGAGCGAACATTGAGTTCCTAAAGCTCGAAAAACTCAAACGTAGCAAAGTTTGGACATGTTCGTCCAAACCATATGAAAAACTTTCTTTAGGACGAACTTTGGGTTCGAAGCTCTCAAATACAGAAACAGAGCAAAGTTTTTACCATGTATCATCCAAACCACCTAAAGAACTCTCACTGGGCCGAACATTGAGTTCCTACCTCTCAAAAAACTCAAACGGAACAAAGTTTGGACCAAGTTCGTCCAAACCATATAAAAAACTCTTATTGGGACAAACTTTGGGTTCCGAGCCCTCAAAAACTGAAACGGAGAAAAGTTTGGACCATGTATCGTCCAAACCACCTAAATAACTCTCATTGGGCCGAACTTTGTGTTCCTAACTCTCAAAATCTCAAAGGGAGCAAAGTTTCGACGAAGTTCGTCCAAACCATATGAAAAACTCTCATTGGGACGAAGTTTGGCTTCCGAGCTCTCAAAAACTGAAACGGAGAAAAGTTGGGACCATGTGTCGTCCAGACCACCTAAAGAACTCTCATTGGGCCGAACTTTAAGTTCCTAAAGCTCGAAAAACTCAAACGTAGCAAAGATTTGACCAAGTTCGTCCAAACCATATGAAAAGCTCTCTTTGCGACGAACTTTGGGTTCCGAGCTCTCAAAAACTGAAACGGAGTAAAGTTTTGACCATGTGTCGTCCAAACCACCTAAAGAACTTTCGTTGGGCCGAACTTTGTGTTCCTAACTCTCCAAAATCTAGAACGGAGCAAAGTTTGGACCAAGTTCGTCCACACCATATGAAAAACTCTCATTGGGACGAACTTTGGGTTCCGAGCCCTCAACAACTGAAACGGAGAAAAGTTTCGACCATGTGTCGTCCAAACCATCAAAATAACTCTCATTGGGCCGAACTTTGAGTTCCTAACTCTCCAAAAACTGAAACGGAGCAAAGTTTGGACCATGTGTCGTCCAAACCACCTAAAGAACTCTCATTGGGCCGAACTTTAAGTTCCTAACGCTCGAAAAACTCAAACGGAGAAAAGTTTACACCAAGTTCGTCCAAACCATATAATAAACTCTCATTGGGACGAAGTTTGGCTTCCGAGCTCCCAAAAACTGAAACGGAGAAAAGTTGGGACCATGTGTCGTCCAGACCACCTTAAGAATTCTCATTGGGCCGAAATTTAAGTTCCTAAAGCTCGAAAAACTCAAACGTAGCAAAGTTTTGACCAAGTTCATCCAAACCATGTGAAAAACTCTCTTTGGGATTAACTTTGGGTTCCGAGCCCTCATAAACTGAAACGGAGAAAAGATTGGACCATGTGTCGTCCAAACCACCTAAATAACTCTAATTGAGCCGAACTTTGAGTTCCTAACTCTCCAAAAACTCAAACGTAGCAAAGATTTGACCATGTTCGTCCACACCATATGAAAAACTCTCATTGGGACGAACTTTGGGTTCCGAGCCATCAAAAACTGAAACGGAGAAAAGTTTCGACCATGTGTCGTCCAAACCATCAAAATAACTCTCATTGGGCCGAACTTTGAGTTCCTAACTCTCCAAAAACTCAAACGGAGCAAAGTTTGGACCATTTGTCGTCCAAACCACCTAAAGAACTCTCATTGGGCCGAACTTTGTGTTCCTAACTCTCAAAAACTCAAAGGGAGCAATGTTTGGACCAAGTTCGGCGAAACCATAGGAAAAACTCTCATTGGGACAAACTTTGGGTTCCGAGCTCTCAAATACTGAAACGGAGCAAAGTTTGAACCATGTGTCGTCCAAACCACCTAAAGAACTCTCATTGGGCCGAACTTTGAGTTCCTAACTCTCCAAAAACTCAAACGGAGCAAAGATTGGACCAAGTTCGTCCAAACCATATGATAAACTCTCATTGGGACGAAGTTTGGCTTCCGAGCTCTCAAAAACTGAAACGGAGAAAAGTTGGGACCATGTGTCGTCCAGACCACCTAAAGAACTCTCATTGGGCCGAACTTTAAGTTCCTAAAGCTCGAAAAGCTCAAACGTAGCAAAGTTTTGACCAAGTTCGTCCAAACCATATGAAAAACTCCCTTTGGGATTAACTTTGGGTTCCGAGCCCTCAAAAACAGAAACGGAGAAAAGATTGGACCATGTGTCATCCAAACCACCTAAATAACTCTCATTGGGCCGAACTTTGAGTTCCTAACTCTCCAAAAACTCAAACGGAGCAAAGTTTGGACCAAGTTCGTCCAAACCATATGAAAAGCTCTCTTTTCAACGAACTTTGGGTTCAGAGCTCTCAAAAACTGAAACGGAGCAAAGTTTTGACCATGTGTCGTCCAAACCACCTAAAGAACTTTCATTCGGCCGAACTTTGAGTTCCTAACTCTCCAAAATCACAAACGGAGCAAAGTTTGGACCAAGTTCGTCCAAACCATATGAAAAATTCTCATTGGGACGAACTTGGGTTCCGAGCCCTCAAAAACTGAAACGGTGAAAAGTTTCGACCATGTGTCGTCCAAACCATCAAAATAACTCTCATTGGGCCGAACTTTAAGTTCCTAACTCTCCTAAAACTCAAACGGAGCAAAGTTTGGACCATGTGTCGTCCAAACAACCTAAAAAACTCTCATTGGGCCGAACTTTGAGTTCCTAAATCTCAAAAACTCAAAGGGAGCAATGTTTGGACGAAGTTCGTCCAAACCATATGAAAAACTCTCATTGGGACGAACTTTGGGTTCCGAGCTCTCAAATAGTGAAACGGAGCAAAGTTTGGACCATGTGTCGTCCAAACCACCTAAAGAACTCTCATTGGGCCGAACTTTGTGTTCCTAACTCTCAAAAACTCAAAGGGAGCAAAGTTTGGACCAAGTTCGTCGAAACCATATGAAAAACTCTCATTGGGACGAACTTTGGCTTCTGAGCTCTCAAAAACTGAAACGGAGCAAGGTTGGGACCATGTGTCGTCCAAACCACCTAAAGAACTCTCATTGGGCCGAACTTTCAGTTCCTAAAGCTCGAAAAACTCAAACGTAGCAAAGTTTGGACAAGGTTCGTCCAAACCATATGAAAAACTCTCTTTGGGACAACATTTGGGTTACGATCTCTCAAAAATTGAAACGGAGCAAAGTTTTGAACGTGTGTCGTCCAAACCACCTAAAGAACTCTCATTGGGCCGAACTTTGAGTTCCTAACTCTCCAAAAACTCAAACGGAGCAAAGTTTGGACCAAATTCGTCCAAACCATATGAAAAACTCTCATTGGGACGAACTTTGGGTTCCGAGCTCTCAAAAACTAAAATGGAGCAAAGTTTGCACCATGTGTCGTCCAAACCACCTGAAGAACTCTCATTGGGCCGAACTTTGAGTTCCTAACTCTCCAAAAACTCAAACGGAGAAAAGTTGGGAGCAAGTTCGTCCAAACCATTTGAAAAACTCTCATTGGGACGACCTTTGGGTTCCGAGCTCTCAAAAACTGAAACGAAGTAAAGTTTGGAGAATGTGTGGTCCAAACCACCTAAAGAACTGTCATTGGGCCGAACTTTGAGTTCCTAACTCTCCAAAAACTCAAACGGAGCAAAGTTTGGACCAAGTTCGTCCAAACTATATGAAAAACTCTCATTGGGACGAATTTGGGTTCCGAGCTCTCAAAAACTAAAATGGAGCAAAGTTTGCACCATGTGTCGTCCAAACCACGTAAAGAACTCTCATTGGGCCGAACTTTGAGTTCCTAAGTCTCCAAAAACTCAAACGGAGCAAAGTTGGGACCAAGTTCGTCAAAACCATTTGAAAAACTCCCATTGGGACGAACTTTGGGTTCCGAGGTCTAAAAAACGGAAACAGAGCAAAGTTTGGACCATGTGTCGTCCAAACCACCTAAAGAACTCTCATTGGGCCGAACTTTGAGTTCCTAACTCTCCAAAAACTCAAACGGAGCAAAGTTTGGACCAAGTTCGTCCAAACCATATGAAAAACTCTCATTGGGACGAACTTTGGGTTTTGAGGTCTCAAAAACGGAAACAGAGCAAAGTTTGGACCATGTGTCGTCCAAACCACCTAAAGAACTCTCATTGGGCCGAACTTTGAGTTCCTAACTCTCCAAAAACTCAAACGGAGCAAAGTTTGGACCAAGTTCGTCCAAACCATATGAAAAACTCTCATTGGGACAAACTTTGGGTTCTGGTCTCTCAAAAACGGAAACGGAGCAAAGTTTGAACCAAGTTCGTCCAAACCATATGAAAAACTCTCATTGGGACGAACTTTGGGTTCCGAGGTCTAAAAAACGGAAACAGAGCAAAGTTTGGACCATGTGTCGTCCAAACCACCTAAAGAACTCTCATTGGGCCGAACTTTGAGTTCCTAACTCTGCAAAAACTCAAACGAAGCAAAGTTGGACCAAGTTCGTCCAAACAATATGAAAAACTCTCATTGGGACGAACTCTGGGTTCCGAGCTCTTAAAAACGGAAACGGAGCAAAGTTTGGACCAAGTTCGTCCAATCCATATGAAAAACTCTCATTGGGACGAACTATGGTTTGGACCAAGTTCGTCCAAACCATATTAAAAACTCCATTTTAGCTCTCAAAAACTAAAATGGAGCAAAGTTTGCACCATGTGTCGTCCAAACCACCTAAAGAACTCTCATTGAGCCGAACTTTGAGTTCCTAACTCTCCAAAAACTCAAACGGAGAAAAGTTGGGACCTAGTTCGTCCAAACCATTTGAAAAATACTCATTGGGACGAACTTTGGGTTCCGAGCTCTCAAAAACTGAAACGGAGCAAAGTTTGGACCATGTGTCGTCCAAACCACCTAAAGAACTCTCATTGGGCCGAACTTTGAGTTCCTAAGTCTCCAAAAACTCAAACGGAGCAAAGTTTGGACCAAGTTCGTCCAAACCATATGAAAAACTCTCATTGGGACGAACTTTGGGTTCCGAGCTCTCAAAAACTAAAATGGAGCAAAGTTTGCACCATGTGTCGTCCAAACCATCTAAAGAACTCTCATTGGGCCGAACTTTGAGTTCCTAACTCTCCAAAAACTCAAACGGAGCAAAGCTTGGACCAAGTTCGTCGAAACCACATGCAAAACTCTCATTGGGACGAAGTTTGGGTTCGGAGCTCTCAAAAACTTAAACGGAGCAAAGTTTGGACCATGTGTCGTCCAAACCACCTAAAAAACTCTCATTGGGCCGAACTTTGAGTTTCTAACTCTCCAAAAACTCAAACGAAGCAAAGTTGGGACCAAGTTCGTCCAAACCATAAGAAAAACTCTCATTGCGACGAACTTTGGGTTCCGAGCTCTCAATTACTGAAACGGAGCAATGTTTGGACCATGTGTCGTCAAAATCACGTAAAGAACTCTCATTGTGGCGAACTTTGAGTTCCTAACTCTCCAAAAACTCAAACAGAGCAAAGTTTGGACATAGTTCGTCCAAACCATATGAAAAACTCTCATTGTGACGAACTTTGGGTTCCGAGCTCTCAAAAACGGAAACGGAGCAAAGTTTGGACCAAGTTCGTCCAAACCATATGAAAACTCTCATTGGGACGAACTTTGGGTTCCGAGCTCTCAAAAACGGAAACGGAGCAAAGTTTGGACCAAGTTCGTCCAAACCATATGAAAAACTCTCATTGGGACGAACTTTGGGTTTCGAGGTCTCAAAAACGGAAACAGAGCAAAGTTCGGACCATGTGTCGTCCAAACCACCTAAAGAACTCTCATTGGGCCGAACTTTGAGTTCCTAACTCTCCAAAAACTCAAACGGAGCAAAGTTTGGACCAAGTTCGTCCAAACCATATGAAAAACTCTCATTGGGACGAACTTTGGGTTCCGGTCTCTCAAAAACGGAAACGGAGCAAAGTTTGAACCAAGTTCGTCCAAACCATATGAAAAACTCTCATTGGGACGAACTTTGGGTTCCGAGGTCTAAAAAACGGAAACAGAGCAAAGTTTGGACCATGTGTCGTCCAAACCACCTAAAGAACTCTCATTGGGCCGAACTTTGAGTTCCTAACTCTCCAAAAACTCAAACGGAGCAAAGTTTGGACCAAATTCGTCCAAACCATATGAAAAACTCTCATTGGGACGAACTTTGGGTTCCGAGCTCTCAAAAACTAAAATGGAGCAAAGTTTGCACCATGTGTCGTCCAAACCACCTGAAGAACTCTGATTGGGCCGAACATTGAGTTCCTAACTCTCCAAAAACTCAAACGGAGAAAAGTTGGGAGCAAGTTCGTCCAAACCATTTGAAAAACTCTCATTGGGACGACCTTTGGGTTCCGAGCTCTCAAAAACTGAAACGAAGTAAAGTTTGGAGAATGTCTGGTCCAAACCACCTAAAGAACTCTCATTGGGCCGAACTTTGAGTTCCTAACTCTCCAAAAACTCAAACGGAGCAAAGTTTGGACCAAGTTCGTCCAAACTATATGAAAAACTCTCATTGGGACGAATTTGGGTTCCGAGCTCTCAAAAACTAAAATGGAGCAAAGTTTGCACCATGTGTCGTCCAAACCACCTAAAGAACTCTCATTGGGCCGAACTTTGAGTTCCTAACTCTCCAAAAACTCAAACGGAGCAAAGTTGGGACCAAGTTCGTCAAAACCATTTGAAAAACTCCCATTGGGACGAACTTTGGGTTCCGAGGTCTAAAAAACGGAAACAGAGCAAAGTTTGGACCATGTGTCGTCCAAACCACCTAAAGAACTCTCATTGGGCCGAACTTTGAGTTCCTAACTCTCCAAAAACTCAAACGGAGCAAAGTTTGGACCAAGTTCGTCCAAACCATATGAAAAACTCTCATTGGGACGAACTTTGGGTTTCGAGGTCTCAAAAACGGAAACAGAGCGAAGTTTGGACCATGTGTCGTCCAAACCACCTAAAGAACTCTCATTGGGCCGAACTTTGAGTTCCTAACTCTCCAAAAACTCAAACGGAGCAAAGTTGGGACCAAGTTCGTCAAAACCATTTGAAAAACTCCCATTGGGACGAACTTTGGGTTCCGAGGTCTAAAAAACGGAAACAGAGCAAAGTTTGGACGATGTGTCGTCCAAACCACCTAAAGAACTCTCATTGGGCCGAACTTTGAGTTCCTAACTCTCCAAAAACTCAAACGGAGCAAAGTGGGACCAAGTTCGTCCAAACCATATGAAAAACTCTCATTGGGACGAACTTTGGGTTCCGAGCTCTTAAAAACGGAAACGGAGCAAAGTTTGGACCAAGTTCGTCCAATCCATATGAAAAACTCTCATTGGGACGAACTATGGTTTGGACCAAGTTCGTCCAAACCATATTAAAAACTCCATTTTAGCTCTCAAAAACTAAAATGGAGCAAAGTTTGCACCATGTGTCGTCCAAACCACCTAAAGAACTCTCATTGAGCCGAACTTTGAGTTCCTAACTCTCCAAAAACTCAAACGGAGAAAAGTTGGGACCTAGTTCGTCCAAACCATTTTAAAAATACTCATTGGGACGAACTTTGGGTTCCGAGCTCTCAAAAACTGAAACGGAGCAAAGTTTGGACCATGTGTCGTCCAAACCACCTAAAGAACTCTCATTGGGCCGAACTTTGAGTTCCTAACTCTCCAAAAACTCAAACGGAGCAAAGTTTTGACCAAGTTCGTCCAAACCATATGAAAAACTCTCATTGGGACGAACTTTGGGTTCCGAGCTCTCAAAAACTGAAACGGAGTAAAGTTTGGACCATGTGTCGTCCTAACCACCGAAAGAACTCTCATGGGGAAGAACTTTGAGTTCCAAACTCTCCCGAAACTCAAACGGAGCAAAGTTTGGACCAACTTCGTCCAAACTAGATGAAAAACACTCATTGGGACGAACTTTGGGTTCCGAGCTCTCCAAAACTTAAACGGAGTAAACTTTGGCTCATGTGTCGTCAAAACCACCTAAAGAACTCTCATTGGGCAGAACTTTGAGTTCCAAACTCTCCGAAACTCAAACGGAGAAAAGTTTGTACCAACTTCGTCCAAACTAGATGAAAAACTCTCATTGGGATGAACTTTGGGTTCCGAGCTCTCAAAAACTTAAACGGAGTAAAGTTGGACCATGTGTCGTCCAAACCACCTAAAGAACTCTCATTGGGACGAAGTTTGAGTTCCAAACTCTCTCGAGACTGAAACAGAGCAAAGTTTTCACGAAGTTGGTCCAAACTAGATGAAAAACTCTCATTGGGACGAACTTTAGGTTCCGAGCTCTCAAAAAATTAAACGGAGTAAAGTTTGGACCATGTGTCGTCCAAACCACCGAAAGAACTCTCATTGGGACGAACTTCTACATCCAAACTCTCTCGAAACTCAAACGAAGTAAAGTTTGGACCAACTTCGTCAAGACTAGATTAAAAACTCTCATTGGGACGAACTTTGGGTTCCGAGCTCTCAAAAATTGAAACGGAGCAAAGTTTGGACCATGTGTCGTCCTAACCACCTAAAGAACTCTCATGGGGATGAACTTTGAGTTCCAAACTCTCTCGAAACTCAAACGGAGCAAAGTTTGGACCAACTTCGTCCAAACTAGATGAAAAACTCTCACTGGGACGAACTTTGGGTTCCGAGGTCTCAAAAACTTAAACGAAGTAAAGTTTGGACCATGTGTCGTCCAAACCTCCTAAACAACTCTCCTTGGGACGAACTTCTAGTTCCAAACTCTCTCGAAACTCAAACGAAGAAAAGTTTGGACCCACTTCGTCCAAACTAGATGAAAAACTCTCATTGGGACGAACTTTGGGTTCCGAGCTCTCAAAAATTGAAACGGAGTAAAGTTTGGACCATGTGTCGTCCTAACCACCTAAAGAACTCTCATGGGGAAGAACTTTGAGTTCCAAACTCTCTCGAAACTCAAACGGAGCAAAGTTTGGACCAACTTCGTCCAAACTAGATGAAAAACACTCAATGGGACGAACTTTTGGTTCCGAGCTCTCAAAAAGTTAAACGGAGTAATGTTTGGACCATGTGTCGTCCAAACCACCTAAAGAACTCTCATGGGGAAGAACTTTGAGTTCCAAACTCTCTCGAAACTCAAACGGAGCAAAGTTTGGACCAACTTCGTCCAAACTAGATGAAAAACACTCATTGGGACGAACTTTTGGTTCCGAGCTCTCAAAAAGTTAAACGGAGTAAAGTTTGAACCATGTGTCGTCCAAACCACCTAAAGAACTCTCATGGGGAAGAACTTTTAGTTTCAAACTCTCTCGAAACTCAAACGGAGCAAAGTTTGGACCAACTTCGTCCAAACTAGACGAAAAACACTCATTGGGACGAACTTTGGGTTCCGAGCTCTCAAAAAGTTAAACGGAGTAAAGTTTGGACCATGTGTCGTCCAAACCACCTAAAGAACTCTCATGGAGAAGAACTTTGAGTTCCAAACTCTCTCGAAACTCAAACGGAGCAAAGTTTGGACCAACTTCGTCCAAACTAGATGAAAAACACTCATTGGGACGAACTTTGGGTTCCGAGCTCTCCAAAACTTAAACCGAGTAAACTTTGGCTCATGTGTCGTCAAAACCACCTAAAGAACTCTCATTGGGCAGAACTTTGAGTTCCAAACTCTCCGAAAGTCAAACGGAGCAAAGTTTGGACCAACTTCGTCCAAACTAGATGAAAAACTCTCATTGGGACGAACTTTGGGTTCCGAGCTCTCAAAAACTTAAACGGAGTAAAGTTTGGACCATGTGTCGTCCAAACCACCTAAAGAACTCTCATGGGGAAGAACTTTGAGTTCCAAACTCTCTCGAAACTCAAACGGAGCAAAGTTTGGACCAACTTCATCCAAACTAGATGAAAAACACTCATTGGGACGAACTTTTGGTTCCGAGCTCTCAAAAAGTTAAACGGAGTAAAGTTTGAACCATGTGTCGTCCAAACCACCTAAAGAACTCTCATGGGGAAGAACTTTTAGTTCCAAACTCTCTCGAAACTCAAACGGAGCAAAGTTTGGACCAACTTCGTCCAAACTAGACGAAAAACACTCATTGGGACGAACTTTGGGTTCCGAGCTCTCAAAAAGTTAAACGGAGTAAAGTTTGGACCATGTGTCGTCCAAACCACCTAAAGAACTCTCATGGAGAAGAACTTTGAGTTCCAAACTCTCTCGAAACTCAAACGGAGCAAAGTTTGGACCAACTTCGTCCAAACTAGATGAAAAACACTCATTGGGACGAACTTTGGGTTCCGAGCTCTCCAAAACTTAAACCGAGTAAACTTTGGCTCATGTGTCGTCAAAACCACCTAAAGAACTCTCATTGGGCAGAACTTTGAGTTCCAAACTCTCCGAAAGTCAAACGGAGCAAAGTTTGGACCCACTTCGTCCAAACTAGATGAACAATCTCATTGGGACGAACTTTGGGTTCCGAGCTCTCAAAAACTTAAATGGAGTGAAGTTTGGACCATGTGTCGTCCAAACCACCTAAAGAACTCTCATTGGGACGAACTTTGAGTTCCAAACTCTCTCGAAACTCAAACAGAGCAAAGTTTGGACGAAGTTGGTCCAAACTAGATGAAAAACTCTCATTGGGACGAACTTTGGGTTCCGAGCTCTCAAAAAATTAAACGGAGTAAAGTTTGGACCATGTGTCGTGCAAACCACCTAAAGAACTCTCATTGGGACGAACTTCTAGTTCCAAACTCTCTCGAAACTCAAACGAAGAAAAGTTTGGACCCACTTCGTCCAAACTAGATGAAAAACTCTCATTGGGACGAACTTTGGGTTCCGAGCTCTCAAAAACTGAAACGGAGTAAAGTTTGGACCATGTGTCGTCCAAACCACCAATGAACTCTCATGGGGAAGAACTTTGAGTTCCAAACTCTCTCGAAACTCAAACGGAGCAAAGTTTGGACCAACTTCGTCCAAACTAGATGAAAAACTCTCATTGGGACGAACTTTGGGTTCCGAGCTCTCAAAAACTTAAACGAAGTAAAGTTTGGACCATGTGTCATCCAAACCACCTAAAGAACTCTCATTGGGACGAACTTCTAGTTCCAAACTCTCTCGAAACTCAAACGAAGAAAGGTTTGGACCCACTTCGTCCAAACTAGATGAAAAACTCTCATTGGGACGAACTTTGGGTTCCGAGCTCTCAAAAACTGAAACGGAGTAAAGTTTGGACCATGTGTCGTCCTAACCACCGAAAGAACTCTCATGGGGAAGAACTTTGAGTTCCAAACTCTCCCGAAACTCAAACGGAGCAAAGTTTGGACCAACTTCGTCCAAACTAGATGAAAAACACTCATTGGGACGAACTTTGGGTTCCGAGCTCTCCAAAACTTAAACGGAGTAAACTTTGGCTCATGTGTCGTCAAAACCACCTAAAGAACTCTCATTGGGCAGAACTTTGAGTTCCAAACTCTCCGAAACTCAAACGGAGAAAAGTTTGTACCAACTTCGTCCAAACTAGATGAAAAACTCTCATTGGGATGAACTTTGGGTTCCGAGCTCTCAAAAACTTAAACGGAGTAAAGTTGGACCATGTGTCGTCCAAACCACCTAAAGAACTCTCATTGGGACGAAGTTTGAGTTCCAAACTCTCTCGAGACTGAAACAGAGCAAAGTTTTGACGAAGTTGGTCCAAACTAGATGAAAAACTCTCATTGGGACGAACTTTAGGTTCCGAGCTCTCAAAAAATTAAACGGAGTAAAGTTTGGACCATGTGTCGTCCAAACCACCGAAAGAACTCTCATTGGGACGAACTTCTACATCCAAACTCTCTCGAAACTCAAACGAAGTAAAGTTTGGACCAACTTCGTCAAGACTAGATTAAAAACTCTCATTGGGACGAACTTTGGGTTCCGAGCTCTCAAAAATTGAAACGGAGCAAAGTTTGGACCATGTGTCGTCCTAACCACCTAAAGAACTCTCATGGGGATGAACTTTGAGTTCCAAACTCTCTCGAAACTCAAACGGAGCAAAGTTTGGACCAACTTCGTCCAAACTAGATGAAAAACTCTCACTGGGACGAACTTTGGGTTCCGAGGTCTCAAAAACTTAAACGAAGTAAAGTTTGGACCATGTGTCGTCCAAACCTCCTAAACAACTCTCCTTGGGACGAACTTCTAGTTCCAAACTCTCTCGAAACTCAAACGAAGAAAAGTTTGGACCCACTTCGTCCAAACTAGATGAAAAACTCTCATTGGGACGAACTTTGGGTTCCGAGCTCTCAAAAATTGAAACGGAGTAAAGTTTGGACCATGTGTCGTCCTAACCACCTAAAGAACTCTCATGGGGAAGAACTTTGAGTTCCAAACTCTCTCGAAACTCAAACGGAGCAAAGTTTGGACCAACTTCGTCCAAACTAGATGAAAAACACTCAATGGGACGAACTTTTGGTTCCGAGCTCTCAAAAAGTTAAACGGAGTAATGTTTGGACCATGTGTCGTCCAAACCACCTAAAGAACTCTCATGGGGAAGAACTTTGAGTTCCAAACTCTCTCGAAACTCAAACGGAGCAAAGTTTGGACCAACTTCGTCCAAACTAGATGAAAAACACTCATTGGGACGAACTTTTGGTTCCGAGCTCTCAAAAAGTTAAACGGAGTAAAGTTTGAACCATGTGTCGTCCAAACCACCTAAAGAACTCTCATGGGGAAGAACTTTTAGTTTCAAACTCTCTCGAAACTCAAACGGAGCAAAGTTTGGACCAACTTCGTCCAAACTAGACGAAAAACACTCATTGGGACGAACTTTGGGTTCCGAGCTCTCAAAAAGTTAAACGGAGTAAAGTTTGGACCATGTGTCGTCCAAACCACCTAAAGAACTCTCATGGAGAAGAACTTTGAGTTCCAAACTCTCTCGAAACTCAAACGGAGCAAAGTTTGGACCAACTTCGTCCAAACTAGATGAAAAACACTCATTGGGACGAACTTTGGGTTCCGAGCTCTCCAAAACTTAAACCGAGTAAACTTTGGCTCATGTGTCGTCAAAACCACCTAAAGAACTCTCATTGGGCAGAACTTTGAGTTCCAAACTCTCCGAAAGTCAAACGGAGCAAAGTTTGGACCAACTTCGTCCAAACTAGATGAAAAACTCTCATTGGGACGAACTTTGGGTTCCGAGCTCTCAAAAACTTAAACGGAGTAAAGTTTGGACCATGTGTCGTCCAAACCACCTAAAGAACTCTCATGGGGAAGAACTTTGAGTTCCAAACTCTCTCGAAACTCAAACGGAGCAAAGTTTGGACCAACTTCATCCAAACTAGATGAAAAACACTCATTGGGACGAACTTTTGGTTCCGAGCTCTCAAAAAGTTAAACGGAGTAAAGTTTGAACCATGTGTCGTCCAAACCACCTAAAGAACTCTCATGGGGAAGAACTTTTAGTTCCAAACTCTCTCGAAACTCAAACGGAGCAAAGTTTGGACCAACTTCGTCCAAACTAGACGAAAAACACTCATTGGGACGAACTTTGGGTTCCGAGCTCTCAAAAAGTTAAACGGAGTAAAGTTTGGACCATGTGTCGTCCAAACCACCTAAAGAACTCTCATGGAGAAGAACTTTGAGTTCCAAACTCTCTCGAAACTCAAACGGAGCAAAGTTTGGACCAACTTCGTCCAAACTAGATGAAAAACACTCATTGGGACGAACTTTGGGTTCCGAGCTCTCCAAAACTTAAACCGAGTAAACTTTGGCTCATGTGTCGTCAAAACCACCTAAAGAACTCTCATTGGGCAGAACTTTGAGTTCCAAACTCTCCGAAAGTCAAACGGAGCAAAGTTTGGACCAACTTCGTCCAAACTAGATGAAAAACTCTCATTGGGACGAACTTTGGGTTCCGAGCTCTCAAAAACTTAAACGGAGTAAAGTTTGGACCATGTGTCGTCCAAACCACCTAAAGAACTCTCATGGGGAAGAACTTTGAGTTCCAAACTCTCTCGAAACTCAAACGGAGCAAAGTTTGGACCAACTTCGTCCAAACTAGATGAAAAACACTCATTGGGACGAACTTTGGGTTCCGAGCTCTCAAAAAGTTAAACGGAGTAAAGTTTGGACCATGTGTCGTCCAAACCACCTAAAGAACTCTCATGGGGAAGAACTTTGAGTTCCAAACTCTCTCGAAGTTTGGAGCATGTGTCGTCCAAACCAGATAAAGAAGTCTCATTGGGACGAACTTTGAGTTCCAAACTCGTTCGAAACTCAAACGGAGAAAAGTTTGGACCAACTTCGTCCAAACTTGATGAAAAACTCTCATTGGGACGAACTTTGGGTTCCGAGCTCTCAAAAACTTAAACGGAGTAAAGTTTGGACCATGTGTCGTCCAAACCACCTAAAGAACTCTCATTGGGACGAACTTCTAGTTCCAAACTCTCTCGAAACTCAAACGGAGAAAAGTTTCGACCAACTTCTTCTAAACTAGATGAAAAACTCTTATTGGGACGAACTTTGGGTTCTGAGCTCTCAAAAACTGAAACGGAGTAAAGTGTGGCCCATGTGTCGTCCAAACCACCTAAAGAACTCTCATGGGGAAGAACTTTGAGTTCCAAACTCTCTCGAAACTCAAACGGAGCAAAGTTTGGACCAACTTCGTCCAAACTAGATGAAAAACACTCATTGGGACGAACTTTGGGTTCCGAGCTCTCAAAAACTTAAATTGAGTAAACATTGGCTCATTTGTCGTCAAAACCACCTAAAGAACTCTCATTGGGCCGAACTTTGAGTTCCAAACTCTCCGAAATTCAAACGGAGCAAAGTTTGGACCCACTTCGTCCAAACTAGATGAAAAACTCTCATTGGGACGAACTTTGGGTTCCGAGTTCTACAAAACTTAAACGGAGTAAAGTTTGGACCATTTGTCGTCCAAACCACCTAAAGAAGTCTCATGGGGAAGAACTTTGAGTTCCAAACCATCTCGAAACTCAAACGGAGCAAAGTTTGGACCAACTTCGTCCAAACTAGATGAAATACACTCATTGGGACGAACTTTGGGTTCCGAGCTCTCAAAAACTTAAACGGAGTAAACTTTGTACCATGTGTCGTCAAAACCACCTAAAGAACTCTCATTGGGCCGAACTTTGAGTTCCAAAGTCTCCGAAACTCAAACGGAGCAAAGTTTGGACCAACTTCGTCCAAACTAGATGAAAAACTATCATTGGGACGAACTTTGGGTTCCGAGCTCTCAAAAACTGAAACGGAGTAAAGTTTTGACCATGTGTCGTCCAAACCACCTAGAGAACTCTCATGGGGAAGAACTTTGAGTTCCAAACTCTCTCGAAACTCAAACGGAGCAAAGTTTGGACCAACTTCGTCCAAACTAGATGAAAAACACTCATTGGGACGAACTTTGGGTTCCGAGCTCTCAAAACCTTGAACGGAGTAAAGTTTGGAGCATGTGTCGTCCAAACCAGATAAAGAAGTCTCATTGGGACGAACTTTGAGTTCAAAACTCGTTCGAAACTCAAACGGAGCAAAGTTTGAACCAACTTCGTCCAAACTAGATGAAAAACTCTCATTGGGACGAACTTTGGGTTCCGAGCTCTCAAACACTTAAACGGAGTAAAGTTTGGACCATGTGTCGTCCAAACCACATAAAGAACTCTCATTGGGACGAACTTCTTGTTCCAAACTCTCTCGAAACTCAAACGGAGAAAAGTTTGGACCAACTTCGTCCAAACTAGATGAAAAACTCCCATTGGGACGAACTTTGGGTTCCGAGCTCTCAAAAACTTAAACGGAGTAAAGTTTGGCTCATGTGTCGTCAAAACCACCTAAAGAACTCTCATTGGGCCGAACTTTGAGTTCCAAACTCTCCGAAAGTCAAACGGAGCAAAGTTTGGACCAACTTCGTCCAAACTAGATGAAAAACTCTCATTGGGACGAACTTTGGGTTCCGAGCTCTCAAAAACTTAAACGGAGTAAAGTTTGGACCATGTGTCGTCCAAACCACCTAAAGAACTCTCATGGGGAAGAACTTTGAGTTCCAAACTCTCTCGAAACTCAAACGGAGCAAAGTTTGGACAAACTTCGTCCAAACTAGATGAAAAACACTCATTGGGACGAACTTTGGGTTCCGAGCTCTCAAAACCTTGAACGGAGTAAAGTTTGGAGCATGTGTCGTCCAAACCAGATAAAGAAGTCTCATTGGGACGAACTTTGAATTCAAAACTCGTTCGAAACTCAAACGGAGCAAAGTTTGGACCAACTTCGTCCAAACTAGATGAAAAACTCTCATTGGGACGAACTTTGGGTTCCGAGCTCTCAAACACTTAAACGGAGTAAAGTTTGGACCATGTGTCGTCCAAACCACATAAAGAACTCTCATTGGGACGAACTTCTTGTTCCAAACTCTCTCGAAACTCAAACGGAGAAAAGTTTGGACCAACTTCGTCCAAACTAGATGAAAAACTCCCATTGGGACGAACTTTGGGTTCCGAGCTCTCAAAAACTTAAACGGAGTAAAGTTTGGCTCATGTGTCGTCAAAACCACCTAAAGAACTCTCATTGGGCCGAACTTTGAGTTCCAAACTCTCCGAAAGTCAAACGGAGCAAAGTTTGGACCAACTTCGTCCAAACTAGATGAAAAACTCTCATTGGGACGAACTTTGGGTTCCGAGCTCTCAAAAACTTAAACGGAGTAAAGTTTGGACCATGTGTCGTCCAAACCACCTAAAGAACTCTCATGGGGAAGAACTTTGAGTTCCAAACTCTCTCGAAACTCAAACGGAGCAAAGTTTGGACCAACTTCGTCCAAACTAGATGAAAAACACTCATTGGGACGAACTTTGGGTTCCGAGCTCTCAAAAAGTTAAACGGAGTAAAGTTTGGACCATGTGTCGTCCAAACCACCTAAAGAACTCTCATGGGGAAGAACTTTGAGTTCCAAACTCTCTCGAAGTTTGGAGCATGTGTCGTCCAAACCAGATAAAGAAGTCTCATTGGGACGAACTTTGAGTTCCAAACTCGTTCGAAACTCAAACGGAGCAAAGTTTGGACCAACTTCGTCCAAACTAGATGAAAAACTCTCATTGGGACGAACTTTGGGTTCCGAGCTCTCAAAAACTTAAACGGAGTAAAGTTTGGACCATGTGTCGTCCAAACCACCTAAAGAACTCTCATTGGGACGAACTTCTAGTTCCAAACTCTCTCGAAACTCAAACGGAGAAAAGTTTCGACCAACTTCTTCTAAACTAGATGAAAAACTCTTATTGGGACGAACTTTGGGTTCTGAGCACTCAAAAACTGAAACGGAGTAAAGTGTGGACCATGTGTCGTCCAAACCACCTAAAGAACTCTCATGGGGAAGAACTTTGAGTTCCAAACTCTCTCGAAACTGAAACGGAGCAAAGTTTGGACCAACTTCGTCCAAACTAGATGAAAAACACTCATTTGGACGAACTTTGGGTTACGAGCTCTCAAAAACTTAAATTGAGTAAACATTGGCTCATTTGTCGTCAAAACCACCTAAAGAACTCTCATTGGGCCGAACTTTGAGTTCCAAACTCTCCGAAATTCAAACGGAGCAAAGTTTGGACCCACTTCGTCCAAACTAGATGAAAAACTCTCATTGGGACGAACTTTGGGTTCCGAGTTCTACAAAACTTAAACGGAGTAAAGTTTGGACCATTTGTCGTCCAAACCACCTAAAGAAGTCTCATGGGGAAGAACTTTGAGTTCCAAACCATCTCGAAACTCAAACGGAGCAAAGTTTGGACCAACTTCGTCCAAACTAGATGAAATACACTCATTGGGACGAACTTTGGGTTCCGAGCTCTCAAAAACTTAAACGGAGTAAACTTTGGACCATGTGTCGTCAAAACCACCTAAAGAACTCTCATTGGGCCGAACTTTGAGTTCCAAAGTCTCCGAAACTCAAACGGAGCAAAGTTTGGACCAACTTCGTCCAAACTAGATGAAAAACTATCATTGGGACGAACTTTGGGTTCCGAGCTCTCAAAAACTGAAACGGAGTAAAGTTTTGACCATGTGTCGTCCAAACCACCTAGAGAACTCTCATGGGGAAGAACTTTGAGTTCCAAACTCTCTCGAAACTCAAACGGAGCAAAGTTTGGACCAACTTCGTCCAAACTAGATGAAAAACACTCATTGGGACGAACTTTGGGTTCCGAGCTCTCAAAACCTTGAACGGAGTAAAGTTTGGAGCATGTGTCGTCCAAACCAGATAAAGAAGTCTCATTGGGACGAACTTTGAGTTCAAAACTCGTTCGAAACTCAAACGGAGCAAAGTTTGAACCAACTTCGTCCAAACTAGATGAAAAACTCTCATTGGGACGAACTTTGGGTTCCGAGCTCTCAAACACTTAAACGGAGTAAAGTTTGGACCATGTGTCGTCCAAACCACATAAAGAACTCTCATTGGGACGAACTTCTTGTTCCAAACTCTCTCGAAACTCAAACGGAGAAAAGTTTGGACCAACTTCGTCCAAACTAGATGAAAAACTCCCATTGGGACGAACTTTGGGTTCCGAGCTCTCAAAAACTTAAACGGAGTAAAGTTTGGCTCATGTGTCGTCAAAACCACCTAAAGAACTCTCATTGGGCCGAACTTTGAGTTCCAAACTCTCCGAAAGTCAAACGGAGCAAAGTTTGGACCAACTTCGTCCAAACTAGATGAAAAACTCTCATTGGGACGAACTTTGGGTTCCGAGCTCTCAAACACTTAAACGGAGTAAAGTTTGGACCATGTGTCGTCCAAACCACATAAAGAACTCTCATTGGGACGAACTTCTTGTTCCAAACTCTCTCGAAACTCAAACGGAGAAAAGTTTGGACCAACTTCGTCCAAACTAGATGAAAAACTCCCATTGGGACGAACTTTGGGTTCCGAGCTCTCAAAAACTTAAACGGAGTAAAGTTTGGCTCATGTGTCGTCAAAACCACCTAAAGAACTCTCATTGGGCCGAACTTTGAGTTCCAAACTCTCCGAAAGTCAAACGGAGCAAAGTTTGGACCAACTTCGTCCAAACTAGATGAAAAACTCTCATTGGGACGAACTTTGGGTTCCGAGCTCTCAAAAACTTAAACGGAGTAAAGTTTGGACCATGTGTCGTCCAAACCACCTAAAGAAGTCTCATGGGGAAGAACTTTGAGTTCCAAACCATCTCGAAACTCAAACGGAGCAAAGTTTGGACCAACTTCGTCCAAACTAGATGAAATACACTCATTGGGACGAACTTTGGGTTCCGAGCTCTCAAAAACTTAAACGGAGTAAACTTTGTACCATGTGTCGTCAAAACCACCTAAAGAACTCTCATTGGGCCGAACTTTGAGTTCCAAACTCTCCGAAACTCAAACGGAGCAAAGTTTGGACCAACTTCGTCCAAACTAGATGAAAAACTATCATTGGGACGAACTTTGGGTTCCGAGCTCTCAAAAACTGAAACGGAGTAAAGTTTTGACCATGTGTCGTCCAAACCACCTAGAGAACTCTCATGGGGAAGAACTTTGAGTTCCAAACTCTCTCGAAACTCAAACGGAGCAAAGTTTGGACCAACTTCGTCCAAACTAGATGAAAAACACTCATTGGGACGAACTTTGGGTTCCGAGCTCTCAAAACCTTGAACGGAGTAAAGTTTGGAGCATGTGTCGTCCAAACCAGATAAAGAAGTCTCATTGGGACGAACTTTGAGTTCAAAACTCGTTCGAAACTCAAACGGAGCAAAGTTTGAACCAACTTCGTCCAAACTAGATGAAAAACTCTCATTGGGACGAACTTTGGGTTCCGAGCTCTCAAACACTTAAACGGAGTAAAGTTTGGACCATGTGTCGTCCAAACCACATAAAGAACTCTCATTGGGACGAACTTCTTGTTCCAAACTCTCTCGAAACTCAAACGGAGAAAAGTTTGGACCAACTTCGTCCAAACTAGATGAAAAACTCCCATTGGGACGAACTTTGGGTTCCGAGCTCTCAAAAACTTAAACGGAGTAAAGTTTGGCTCATGTGTCGTCAAAACCACCTAAAGAACTCTCATTGGGCCGAAGTTTGAGTTCCAAACTCTCCGAAACTCAAACGGAGTAAAAGTTTGGACCAGCTTCGTCCAAACTAGATGAAAAACTCTCATTGGGACGAACTTTGGGTTCCGAGCTCTCAAAAACTTAAACGGAGTAAAGTTTGGACCATGTGTCGTCCAAACCACCTAAAGAACTCTCATTGGGACGAACTTTGAGTTCCAAACTCTCTCGAAACCCAAACAGAGCAAAGTTTGGACCAACTTCGTCCAAACTAGATGAAAAACTCTCATTGGGACGAACTTTGGGTTCCGAGCTCTCAAAAACTTAAACGGAGTAAAGTTTGGACCATGTGTCGTCCAAACCACCTAAAGAACTCTCATTGGGACGAACTTTGAGTTCCAAACTCTCTCGAAACTCAAACAGAGCAAAGTTTGGACCAACTTCGTCCAAACTAGATGAAAAACACTCATTGGGACGAACTTTGGGTTCCGTGCTCTCAAAACCTTGAACGGAGTAAAGTTTAGAGCATGTGTCGTCCAAACCAGATAAAGAAGTCTCATTGGGACGAAATTTGAGTTCCAAACTCGTTCGAAACTCAAACGGAGCAAAGTTTGGACCAACTTCGTCCAAACTAGATGAAAAACTCTCATTGGGACGAACTTTGGGTTCCGAGCTCTCAAACACTTAAACTGAGTAAAGTTTGGACCATGTGTCGTCCAAACCACATAAAGAACTCTCGTTGGGACGAACTTCTAGTTCCAAACTCTCTCGAAACTCAAACGGAGAAAAGTTTGGACCAACTTCGTCCAAACTAGATGAAAAACTCCCATTGGGACGAACTTTGGGTTCCGAGCTCTCAAAAACTTATACGGAATAAAGTTTGGCTCATGTGTCGTCAAAACCACCTAAAGAACTCTCATTGGGCCGAACTTTGAGTTCCAAACTCTCCGAAAGTCAAACGGAGCAAAGTTTGGACCAACTTCGTCCAAACTAGATGAAAAACTCTCATTGGGACGAACTTTGGGTTCCGAGCTCTCAAAAACTTAAACGGAGTAAAGTTTGGACCATGTGTCGTCCAAACCACCTAAAGAACTCTCATTGGGACGAACTTTGAGTTCCAAACTCTCTCGAAACTCAAACAGAGCAAAATTTGGACCAACTTCGTCCAAACTAGATGAAAAACACTCATTGGGACGAAGTTTGGGTTCCGAGCTCTAAAAAACATAAACGGAGTAAACATTGGACCATGTGTCGTCAAAACCACCTAAAGAACTCTCATTGGGCCGAAGTTTGAGTTCCAAACTCTCCGAAACTCAAACGGAGTAAAAGTTTGGACCAACTTCGTCCAAACTAGATGAAAAACTCACATTGGGACGAACTTTGGGTTCCGAGCTCTCAAAAACTTAAACGGAGTAAAGTTTGGACCATGTGTCGTCCAAACCACCTAAAGAACTCTCATTGGGACGAACTTCTAGTTCCAAACTCTCTCGAAACTCAAACGGAGAAAAGTTTGGACCAACTTCGTCCAAACTAGATGAAAGACTCCCATTGGGACGAACTTTGGGTTCCGAGCTCTCAAAAATTGAAACGGAGTAAAGTTTGGACCATGTGTCGTCCAAACCACCTAAAGAACTCTCATGGGGAAGAACATTGAATTCCAAACTCTCTCGAAACTCAAACGGAGCAAAGTTTGGACCAACTTCGTCCAAACTAGATGAAAAACACTCATGTGGACGAGGGTTCCGAGCTCTCAAAAATTTAAACGGAGTAAACTTTGGCTCATGTGTCGTCAAAACCACCTAAAGAACTCTCATTGGGCCGAACTTTGAGTTCCAAACTCTCCGAAAGTCAAACGGAGCACAGTTTGGACCAACTTCGTCCAAACTAGATGAAAAACTCTCATTGGGACGAACTTTGGGTTCCGAGCTCTCAAAAACTTAAACGGAGTAAAGTTTGTACCATGTGTCGTCCAAACCACCTAAAGAACTCTCATTGGGACGAACTTTGAGTTCCAAACTCTCTCGAAACTCAAACAGAGCAAAGTTTGGACCAACTTCGTCCAAACTAGATGAAAAACACTCATTGGGACGAACTTTGGGTTCCGTGCTCTCAAAACCTTGAACGGAGTAAAGTTTGGAGCATGTGTCGTCCAAACCAGATAAAGAAGTCTCATTGGGACGAACTTTGAGTTCCAAACTCGTTCGAAACTCAAACGGAGCAAAGTTTGGACAAACTTCGTCCAAACTAGATGAAAAACTCTCATTGGGACGAACTTTGGGTTCCGAGCTCTCAAACACTTAAACGGAGTAAAGTTTGGACCATGTGTCGTCCAAACCACATAAAGAACTCTCATTGGGACGAACTTCTAGTTCCAAACTCTCTCGAAACTCAAACGGAGAAAAGTTTGGACCAACTTCGTCCAAACTAGATGAAAAACTCCCATTGGGACGAACTTTGGGTTCCGAGCTCTCAAAAACTTAAACGGAATAAAGTTTGGCTCATGTGTCGTCAAAACCACCTAAAGAACTCTCATTGGGCCGAACTTTGAGTTCCAAACTCTCCGAAAGTCAAACGGAGCAAAGTTTGGACCAACTTCGTCCAAACTACATGAAAAACTCTCATTGGGACGAACTTTGGGTTCCGAGCTCTCAAAAACTTAAACGGAGTAAAGTTTGGACCATGTGTCGTCCAAACCACCTAAAGAACTCTCATTGGGACGAACTTTGAGTTCCAAACTCTCTCGAAACTCAAACAGAGCAAAATTTGGACCAACTTCGTCCAAACTAGATGAAAAACACTCATTGGGACGAAGTTTGGGTTCCGAGATCTCAAAAACATAAATGGAGTAAACATTGGACCATGTGTCGTCAAAACCACCTAAAGAACTCTCATTGGGCCGAAGTTTGAGTTCCAAACTCTCCGAAACTCAAACGGAGTAAAAGTTTGGACCAACTTCGTCCAAACTAGATGAAAAACTCACATTGGGACGAACTTTAGGTTCCGAGCTCTCAAAAACTTAAACGGAGTAAAGTTTGGACCATGTGTCGTCCAAACCACCTAAAGAACTCTCATTTTGACGAACTTCTAGTTCCAAACTCTCTCGAAACTCAAAAGGAGAAAAGTTTGGACCAACTTCGTCCAAACTAGATGAAAAACTCCCATTGGGACGAACTTTGGGTTCCGAGCTCTCAAAAATTGAAACGGAGTAAAGTTTGGACCATGTGTCGTCCAAACCACCTAAAGAACTCTCATGGGGAAGAACATTGAGTTCCAAACTCTCTCGAAACTCAAACGGAGCAAAGTTTGGACCAACTTCGTCCAAACTAGATGAAAAACACTCATTGGGACGAACTTTGGGTTCCGAGCTCTCAAAAATTTAAACGGAGTAAACTTTGGCTCATGTGTCGTCAAAACCACCTAAAGAACTCTCATTGGGCCGAACTTTGAGTTCCAAACTCTCCGAAAGTCAAACGGAGCACAGTTTGGACCAACTTCGTCCAAACTAGATGAAAAACTCTCATTGGGACGAACTTTGGGTTCCGAGCTCTCAAAAACTTAAACGGAGTAAAGTTTGGACCATGTGTCGTCCAAACCACCTAAAGAACTCTCATTGGGACGAACTTTGAGTTCCAAACTCTCTCGAAACTCAAACAGAGCAAAGTTTGGACCAACTTCGTCCAAACTAGATGAAAAACACTCATTGGGACGAACTTTGGGTTTCGAGCTCTCAAAAACTTAAACGGAGTAAACATTGGACCATGTGTCGTCAAAACCACCTAAAGAACTCTCATTGGGCCGAACTTTGAGTTCCAAACTCTCCGAAACTCAAACGGAGCAAAGTTTGGACCAACTTCGTCCAAACTAGATGAAAAACTCTCATTGGGACGAACATTTGGTTCCGAGCTCTCAAAAACTTAAACGGAGTAAAGTTTGGACCATGTGTCGTCCAAACCACCTAAAGAACTCTCATGGGGACGAACTTTGAGTTCCAAACTCTCTCGAAACTCAAACAGAGCAAAGTTTGGACCAACTTCGTCCAAACTAGATGAAATACACTCATTGGGACGAACTTTGGGTTCCGAGCTCTCAAAAACGTAAACGGAGTAAACTTTTTTTTTTTTTTTTGCAAAGGTAAATATATACATAGCAAAAAACTTGAGGACCTCACAGCCCGAGGTCAAGTCAAAAAGAACGAAAGCTCACAACCCGAGCCAAGGGAAACAAAGAAACACTCCCAAACAGGGATAAAAAACCAAGCTCACAGCCCGAGCCAAGCAACAACAAAGAAAGAAAGGCAAACCATGGCGCATCAAGTAAACATTCTCCAGGGAGACGCCCCAGGCAGGAGAGAAGACACACCGCCTAGCCAGGAGGCACAACGACCGGAAATATCAGCCTGAACCACATGTAAAACAGACTGAAGAGAGCGAGGACCCGAAGCATGGAGACGCAGATTCCTCTCCCTCCAAATATGATAAATCGAGGCACACCAGGCAACCCTCCACACTCGGCGGCTACGACGCTTGCCACCACTAAACTGGCAGATCCAAGACAGCTCAGTATCCCATGAGGCAATCCTATGAGAATAGGCACCCCAACTCAAGATCCCACCCCACACAACCTGGCTGAAAGGGCACTCAAAAAACAAATGATCTCGGGACTCAGGGGCACCAAAGCACAAAAGACAATCAGTGGGGCTCGAAGAATCCCACCTATGCAACCGGTCCCTCGTATAGAGCCTATCCCACACCCCAAGCCAAGCAATAAAGGAGTGTTTAGGGATATTACCCCCAAACCATATCAAGCGAAACCAAGGAACAACTGCGGAACGAGGCCTAATAACCTCCCACGCACTGGAGACAGAGAAACCCCCAGACCTACTTGGGAGCCAAACCACAATATCCTCCCTAGCAAGACACGGTCGAACCCCTTGAACTGAAGGCAACAGAAGCAATAGCTCAAGCGATACACTAGGCCAACGCCAAGACCCATCAGGCAAGAGGAAATCAGCCACTTGAGCATACAACGAGGTAGCAGCATCATAAATAACCCTCTCAGAAAAACGAGGAATAATAGAGCCCTCAGGCAACCACGGATCCACCCACGTAAGACATCTCCGACCATCACCAATGCGGAAACGAATGAGTGATCGAAATTGATCCCGAAGACTAAGAATAGCTCTCCAACACCAAGACCACCGCGAGGAGGGGCGCACAGTCCACAGAGACCGCCCACACAAGATATAAGCCTCAACCCAGGCAACCCACAACGAACCAGACCTCAACATAAGCAGCCACAACAGCTTCATAACAGCTGCCTCATTCCATGAGCGAACATGCTTGATACCCAACCCCCCCTCCGCACGAGGAAGGCACACCTCTGACCAGGCAACCTTGGCCCCACCATGCAAGGCCGGATCACCCTTCCATAAATAAGAACGTAGCAACCGATCAACCTCATGGGTGACCCTAGCAGGGAGAACAAACACACTAGCCCAAAAGACTTGAAAGCTCTGAAGGACCGACTGAAAAAGCTGAAGACGACCAGCATACGATAAAACCCGGGCAGCCCAAGAGCTAATCCGAGCAGTGATCCGCTCTAGTAGAGGCTTACAGTCCCTATACGTTAACCGACCCGAAATAAGAGGGAGACCAAGATAACGTACAGGCAGAGAAGCTAAGGAGACCCCAATAAATGAGGCAAGATCCTCTGCAACCACCCGAGACACCCCTGCACAGAACAAGGAACTCTTCCCAGGGTTAGCCACAAGCCCCGAAAGAACCTGAAACCTGTGGAGACAATCCTGAATAAACGAAATGGAGGACCGATCCCCTGCACTGAAAATCATCAAGTCATCTGCAAAGCACAAGTGGGTCAACCCCACCTTCTCACATCGAAAGTGAAAACCAAAGCCATCTGGAGGAGCATTCAACATACGTGATAACACCTCCAACGCCATCACAAACAGATAAGGAGAAAGAGGATCCCCCTGTCGCAACCCTCTCCTCCCCGGAAAGAAACCTTCAAGGGAACCATTCACCGACACAGAGAACATAGGAGACGAAACACAAGCTCGTACCCAACTAACAAACTGGACAGGTGTACCCACTGCTAAAAGAAGCCCAAACAGAAAGTCCCACTGTACAGAATCATAAGCCTTCTGAAGATCAACCTTCAGAACACACCTGGGCGGCCCCCTATCTAGATGGTAACCCCCCACAAGCTCCTGACATAGCAGAATATTATCAACAATGCTTCTGCCCTGAACAAAAGCTAACTGGTTAGGGCTAATAAAGCGTGGAAGCCAAACCCTCAATCTGTTAGCTAAGATCTTAGTAATGCATTTATACAACACATTACAGCAAGAAATAGGTCGGTAATCACCCAACCCTTCTGGACTCTGACGCTTGGGAACTAGAGTGATAGAAGTAGCATTAATACCAGGAGGAAGGTAGCAAGTATCAAAGAAATGCAAGACAGCAGAACAAAAATCATCACCAACCACACTCCATGCTGCCTAAAAACCCCACAGAAAAACCATCCGGTCCCGGAGCTTTACTGCTATTCATCGAAAAAAGCACCAACTTGACCTCCTCTCTAGTCACACGGCGACACAAATCAACCCCACACTCCTCAGGCCAGACAAACCCCACAATCTCAGCAATCTGGGCTGTGAGATCTCTGTAACCAAGCAACTGAGTCCCCAAAATACCTCTATAATAATCAACCACAGCCCTCGCAATGTCAGACTGGCCAGTAAGAATATTACCCTCCTCATCCACCAAAGAATTAAGACCATTACGAATCACCCTGGCCTTAACACACCTGTGGAAAAAAGCAGAGTTATGATCCCCCAGCGAGAGCCACTGAACCCGAGACTTCTGGCGAAGGGAAGACTCCTCCCTCCTAACCCACTCCCAAAAAGACTGAGAAGCCCTAGCAGCCTGATCCACAAGACCAGACGAGAGAGGGTTAAGCCCAACAGCCACCTGAGCATCCTCCATGCGCCTCCTGGCCTCCACCACCTCCCTACTAATAATAGCAATAGAACACCCAAACTTCCTCCGAAGAACAGATTTAAGCGCCTTAAGATTACGCCCAAACCCAACCAACGGGGACACATCCTGATATCGCACCCAACTCTCAGCCACAGCATCCAAAAACCCATCCTCCTTGGCCCAATGACCAAAAAAACGAAAAGAAGGAGGCCTACGAGCCACACTCAACCCGGGATCAAAAATTAGGGGGCAATGATCAGAAATCCCCCAACCAACCACCTAAACCTCACACAACGGAAGAGCAGATACCCACTCCTCATTAACTAACACTCGATCCAGTCTGCGCATAATATCCACTGGACCTCGTGGGCGATTGGTCCAAGTAAACCAACTCCCTCTAACCCTCAACTCAACCAGATCAGCCTGAATCAACATATCATTAAAAGCCTCCATCTCCGGGAGATCAGGACTCCCTCCAAACCCTTCAGACGAACAACGAATAGCATTGAAGTCCCCCATCACAAGACCAGGCGAACTCCAAGCTGAGCAAACAGCAAGAATCTCTTCCCACAAGACACGTCTTTCCCCCTCAGAATTGGAGGCATACACACACACCACCTCAACAGAAACCTGAGAAGAAAGATCACAAACCGTACCATGAATCATTTGTGGCCTAACAGAAATAGGAACAAAAGAGAACCGATTCGCCCTCCACATCACCCAAATCCTCCCCAGACCACTAGACCCATAACTACAGGCACACTGCCAATCAGACCCGAAGCCATCAAACACTGACGCAAACTGATGACACTTCACCTTAGTCTCCAGGAGACAACAGAAACCCACACTAGACGACTGCAAAAAGGATCGCACCGCAAGACCCTTCGCAGGATCGCCCAACCCCCGCACATTCCACGAACACCAACTAGTCATCAGAAGGAAGGTCTAAGGCACCCTTCCCCCACTCGGGGTCCACACTGAACTGAGGTGCACGCTCAAAAGTAATAAAATTCGACCGAGGCGTCACCATAGCTAGTGGAGGAGGGTCCGTAACAGCCGGAACCACAGCAAGCGCAGACTCATCATCACCTTCCAACATAGCAAACGAATTCCCTAAGCTCGAATGACCCGAAGGGGAGGAGGAACCAACCCTTTTAATAGGCGAAACCGGTCCCACCCTTTTCGAGCCAATCGGCGAACCACGCGGACTTGTCGACACCTGTCGACCATTTGCAGGAGGGGCACTAGTAGAAGGGACACTAGTAGAAGGGAAATTAGCAGGTTTAACCCTAACCTCGTCACGAACCTCTACTGATTTCGGACAACTAGCACTAGAGTGCCCAAACACACCACAAGGCGCACACCTCCTAGGCTTCCATGAATAATCCACAGCCACGACAAAATTCTGGCCACGAATACACACCTCCACCGTACTCGGTAAATCATCCCTCGGCCCAATCTCCACACAAACACGTGCAAAAGACAACCGCCTGCACTCCTCAGTAGCCTTATCAAGGCACACCGGCCTGCCTATGGCACTAGCAACCACACTCAAACCTCTAGTAGTCCATAATTCTAACGGTAACTTAGACAATTTGATCCAAATAGGCACTCTATCAAAGGAGAAAGATTCTGGAACAATACCTGGGGACCATTTCCCAAGAAGTAGGGGCTTACCCCCAATATGCCACGGACCATTCCGAAGAATCCAATCACAAGAAGTAGAATGGTGGAATTGGAAAATAATAAGACCATCTTCAAGAATAGTAATCGTAGGCTCCTCCAGATGACCCCATGAGTAAACTTTGGACCATGTGTCGTCAAAACAACCTAAAGAACTCTCATTGGGCCGAACTTTGAGTTCCAAACTCTCCGAAACTCAAACGGAGACAAGTTTGGACCAACTTCGTCCAAACTAGATGAAAAACACTCATTGGGACGAACTTTGGGTTCCGAGCTCTCAAAAACTTAAACGGAGTAAAGTTTGGAGCATGTGTCGTCCAAACAAGATAAAGAAGTCTCATTGGGACGAACTTTGAGTTCCACACTCGTTCGAAACTCAAACGGAGCAAAGTTTGGACCAACTTCGTCCAAACTAGATGAAAAACTCTCATTGGGACGAACTTTGGGTTCCGAGCTCTCAAACACTTAAACGGAGTAAAGTTTGGACCATGTGTCGTCCAAACCACCTAAAGAACTCACATTGGGACGAACTTCTAGTTCCAAACTCTCTCGAAACTCAAACGGAGAAAAGTTTGGACCAACTTCGTCCAAACTAGATGAAAAACACTCATTGGGACGAACTTTGGGTTCCGAGCTCTCAAAAATTTAAACGGAGTAAACTTTGGCTCATGTGTCGTCAAAACCACTTAAAGAACTCTCATTGGGCCGAACTTTGAGTTCCAAACTCTCCGAAAGTCAAACGGAGCAAAGTTTGGACCAACTTCGTCCAAACTAGATGAAAAACTCTCATTGGGACGAACTTTGGGTTCCGAGCTCTCAAAAACTTACACGGAGTAATGTTTGGACCATGTGTCGTCCAAACCACCTAAAGAACTCTCATTGGGACGAACTTTGAGTTCCAAACTCTCTCGAAACTCAAACAGAGCAAAGTTTGGACCAACTTCGTCCAAACTAGATGAAAAACACTCATTGGGACGAACTTTGGGTTTCGAGCTCTCAAAACCTTAAACGGAGTAAACATTGGACAATGTGTCGTCAAAACCACCTAAAGAACTCTCATTGGGCCGAACTTTGAGTTCCAAACTCTCCAAAACTAACACGGAGCAAAGTTTGGACCAACATCGTCCAAACTAGATGAAAAACTCTCATTGGGACGAACTTTGGGTTCCGAGCTCTCAAAAACTTAAACGGAGTAAAGTTTGGACCATGTGTCGTCCAAACCACCTAAAGAACTCTCATGGGGACGAACTTTGAGTTCCAAACTCTCTCGAAACTCAAACAGAGCAAAGTTTGGACCAACTTCGTCCAAACTAGATGAAATACACTCATTGGGACGAACTTTCGGTTCCGAGCTCTCAAAAACTTAAACGGAGTAAACTTTGGACCATGTGTCGTCAAAACCACCTAAAGAACTCTCATTGGGCCGAACTTTGAGTTCCAAACTCCCCGAAACTCAAACGGAGAAAAGTTTGGACCAACTTCGTCCAAACTAGATGAAAAACACTCATTGGGACGAACTTTGGGTTCCGAGCTCTCAAAAACTTAAACGGAGTAAAGTTTAGAGCATGTGTCGTCCAAACCAGATAAAGAAGTCTCATTGGGACGAACTTTGAGTTCCAAACTCGTTCGTAACTCAAACGGAGCAAAGTTTGGACCAACTTCGTCCAAACTAGATGAAAAATTCCCATTGGGACAAACTTTGGGTTCCGAGCTCTCAAAAACTTAAACGGAGTAAAGTTTGGCTCATGTGTCGTCAAAACCACCTAAAGAACTCTCATTGGGCCGAACTTTGAGTTCCAAACTCTCCGAAAGTCAAACGGAGCAAAGTTTGGACCAACTTCGTGCAAACTAGATGAAAAACTCTCATTGGGACGAACTTTGGGTTCCGAGCTCTCAAAAACTTAAACGGAGTAAAGTTTGGACCATGTGTCGTCCAAACCACCTAAAGAACTCTCATTGGGACGAACTTTGAGTTCCAAACTCTCTCGAAACTCAAACAGAGCAAAGTTTGGACCAACTTCGTCCGAACTAGATGAAAAACACTCATTGGGACGAACTTTGGGTTCCGAGCTCTCAAAAACTTAAACGGAGTAAAGTTTAGAGCATGTGTCGTCCAAACCAGATAAAGAAGTCTCATTGGGACGAACTTTGAGTTCCAAACTCGTTCGTAACTCAAACGGAGCAAAGTTTGGACCAACTTCGTCCAAACTAGATGAAAAATTCCCATTGGGACAAACTTTGGGTTCCGAGCTCTCAAAAACTTAAACGGAGTAAAGTTTGGCTCATGTGTCGTCAAAACCACCTAAAGAACTCTCATTGGGCCGAACTTTGAGTTCCAAACTCTCCGAAAGTCAAACGGAGCAAAGTTTGGACCAACTTCGTGCAAACTAGATGAAAAACACTCATTGGGACGAACTTTGGGTTCCGAGCTCTCAAAAACTTAAACGGAGTAAAGTTTGGACCATGTGTCGTCCAAACCACCTAAAGAACTCTCATTAAGACGAACTTTGAGTTCCAAACTCTCTCGAAACTAAAACAGAGCAAAGTTTGGACCAACTTCGTCCGAACTAGATGAAAAACACTCATTGGGACGAACTTTGGGTTCCGAGCTCTCAAAAACTTAAACGGAGTAAACATTGGACCATGTGTCGTCAAAACCACCTAAAGAACTCTCATTGGGCCGAACTTTGAGTTCCTAACTCTCCGAAACTCAAACGGAGCAAAGTTTGGACCCACTTCGTCCAAACTAGATGAACAACTCTCATTGGGACGAACTTTGGGTTCCGAGCTCTCAAAAACTTAAACGGAGTAAAGTTTGGACCATGTGTCGTCCAAACCACCTAAAGAACTCTCATTGGGACGAACTTTGAGTTCCAAACTCCCTCGAAACTCAAACAGAGCAAAGTTTAGACCAACTTCGTCCAAACTAGATGAAATACACTCATTGGGACGAACTTTGGGTTCCGAGCTCTCAAAAACTTAAACGGAGTAAACTTTGGACCATGTGTCGTCAAAACCACGTAAAGAACTCTCATTGGGCCGAACTTTGAGTTCCAAACTCTCCGAAACTCAAACGGAGCAAAGTTTGGACCAACTTCGTCCAAACTAGATGAAAAACACTCATTGGGACGAACTTTGGGTTCCGAGCTCTAAAAAAACTTAAACGGAGTAAAGTTTGGAGCATGTGTCGTCCAAACCAGATAAAGAAGTCTCATTGGGACGAACTTTGAGTTCCAAACTCGTTCGAAACTCAAACGGAGCAAAGTTTGGACCAACTTCGTCCAAACTAGATGAAAAACTCTCATTGGGACGAACTTTGGGTTCCGAGCTCTCAAAAACTTAAACGGAGTAAAGTTTGGACCATGTGTCGTCCAAACCACCTAAAGAACTCTCATTGGGACGAACTTTGAGTTCCAAACTCTCTCGAAACTCAAACAGAGCAAAGTTTAGACCAACTTCGTCCAAACTAGATGAAATACACTCATTGGGACGAACTTTGGGTTCCGAGCTCTCAAAAAACTTAAACGGAGTAAACTTTGGACCATGTGTCGTCAAAACCACGTAAAGAACTCTCATTGGGCCGAACTTTGAGTTCCAAACTCTCCGAAACTCAAACGGAGCAAAGTTTGGACCAACTTCGTCCAAACTAGATGAAAAACACTCATTGGGACGAACTTTGGGTTCCGAGCTCTCAAAAACTTAAACGGAGTAAAGTTTGGAGCATGTGTCGTCCAAACCAGATAAAGAAGTCTCATTGGGACGAACTTTGAGTTCCAAACTCGTTCGAAACTCAAACGGAGAAAAGTTTGGACCAACTTCGTCCAAACTAGATGAAAAACTCTCATTGGGACGAACTTTGGGTTCCGAGCTCTCAAAAACTTAAACGGAGTAAAGTTTGGACCATGTGTCGTCCAAACCACCTAAAGAACTCGCATGGGGACGAACTTTGAGTTCCAAACTCTCTCGAAACTCAAACAGAGCAAAGTGTGGACCAACTTCGTCCAAACTAGATGAAATACACTCATTGGGACGAACTTTGGGTTCCGAGCTCTCAAAAACTTAAACGGAGTAAAGTTTGGAGCATGTGTCGTCAAAACCAGATAAAGAAGTCTCATTGGGACGAACTTTGAGTTCCAAACTCGTTCGAAACTCAAACGGAGCAAAGTTTGGACCAACTTCGTCCAAACTAGATGAAAAACTCTCATTGGGACGAACTTTGGGTTCCGAGCTCTCAAAAACTTAAACGGAGTAAAGTTTGGACCATGTGTCGTCCAAACCACCTAAAGAACTCGCATGGGGACGAACTTTGAGTTCCAAACTCTCTCGAAACTCAAACAGAGCAAAGTTTGGACCAACTTCGTCCAAACTAGATGAAATACACTCATTGGGACGAACTTTGGGTTCCGAGCTCTCAAAAACTTAAACGGAGTAAAGTTTGGAGCATGTGTCGTCCAAACCAGATAAAGAAGTCTCATTGGGACGAACTTTGAGTTCCAAACTCGTTCGAAACTCAAACGGAGCAAAGTTTGGACCAACTTCGTCCAAACTAGATGAAAAACTCTCATTGGGACGAACTTTGGGTTCCGAGCTCTCAAAAACTTAAACGGAGTAAAGTTTGGACCATGTGTCGTCCAAACCACCTAAAGAACTCGCATGGGGACGAACTTTGAGTTCCAAACTCTCTCGAAACTCAAACAGAGCAAAGTTTGGACCAACTTCGTCCAAACTAGATGAAAAACACTCATTGGGACGAACTTTGGGTTCCGAGCTCTCAAAAACTTAAACGGAGTAAAGTTTGGAGCATGTGTCGTCCAAACCAGATAAAGAAGTCTCATTGGGACGAACTTTGAGTTCCAAACTCGTTCGAAACTCAAACGGAGAAAAGTTTGGACCAACTTCGTCCAAACTAGATGAAAAACTCTCATTGGGACGAACTTTGGGTTCCGAGCTCTCAAAAACTTAAACGGAGTAAAGTTTGGACCATGTGTCGTCCAAACCACCTAAAGAACTCGCATGGGGACGAACTTTGAGTTCCAAACTCTCTCGAAACTCAAAAAGAGCAAAGTGTGGACCAACTTCGTCCAAACTAGATGAAATACACTCATTGGGACGAACTTTGGGTTCCGAGCTCTCAAAAACTTAAACGGAGTAAAGTTTGGAGCATGTGTCGTCAAAACCAGATAAAGAAGTCTCATTGGGACGAACTTTGAGTTCCAAACTCGTTCGAAACTCAAACGGAGCAAAGTTTGGACCAACTTCGTCCAAACTAGATGAAAAACTCTCATTGGGACGAACTTTGGGTTCCGAGCTCTCAAAAACTTAAACGGAGTAAAGTTTGGACCATGTGTCGTCCAAACCACCTAAAGAACTCGCATGGGGACGAACTTTGAGTTCCAAACTCTCTCGAAACTCAAACAGAGCAAAGTTTGGACCAACTTCGTCCAAACTAGATGAAAAACACTCATTGGGACGAACTTTGGGTTCCGAGCTCTCAAAAACTTAAACGGAGTAAACTTTGGACCATGTGTCGTCAAAACCAGATAAAGAAGTCTCATTGGGACGAACTTTGAGTTCCAAACTCGTTCGAAACTCAAACGGAGAAAAGTTTGGACCAACTTCGTCCAAACTAGATGAAAAACTCTCATTGGGACGAACTTTGGGTTCCGAGCTCTCAAAAACTTAAACGGAGTAAAGTTTGGACCATGTGTCGTCCAAACCACCTAAAGAACTCGCATGGGGACGAACTTTGAGTTCCAAACTCTCTCGAAACTCAAACAGAGCAAAGTGTGGACCAACTTCGTCCAAACTAGATGAAATACACTCATTGGGACGAACTTTGGGTTCCGAGCTCTCAAAAACTTAAACGGAGTAAAGTTTGGAGCATGTGTCGTCAAAACCAGATAAAGAAGTCTCATTGGGACGAACTTTGAGTTCCAAACTCGTTCGAAACTCAAACGGAGCAAAGTTTGGACCAACTTCGTCCAAACTAGATGAAAAACTCTCATTGGGACGAACTTTGGGTTCCGAGCTCTCAAAAACTTAAACGGAGTAAAGTTTGGACCATGTGTCGTCCAAACCACCTAAAGAACTCGCATGGGGACGAACTTTGAGTTCCAAACTCTCTCGAAACTCAAACAGAGCAAAGTTTGGACCAACTTCGTCCAAACTAGATGAAATACACTCATTGGGACGAACTTTGGGTTCCGAGCTCTCAAAAACTTAAACGGAGTAAACTTTGGACCATGTGTCGTCAAAACCACCTAAAGAACTCTCATTGGGCCGAACTTTGAGTTCCAAACTCTCCGAAACTCAAACGGAGCAAAGTTTGGACCAACTTCGTCCAAACTACATGAAAAACACTCATTGGGACGAACTTTGGGTTCCGAGATCTCAAAAACTTAAACGGAGTAAAGTTTAGAGCATGTGTCGTCCAAACCAGATAAAGAAGTCTCATTGGGAAGAACTTTGAGTTCCAAACTCGTTCGAAACTCAAACGGAGCAAAGTTTGGACCAACTTCGTCCAAACTAGATGAAAAACTCTCATTGGGACGAACTTTGGGTTCCGAGCTCTCAAACACTTAAACGGAGTAAAGTTTGGACCATGTGTTGTCCAAACCACCTAAAGAACTCTCATTGGGACGAATGAGAGTTCTTTAGGTGGTTTAGACGACACATGGTTCAAACTTTGCTTCGTTTCAGTTTTTGAGAGCTCGGAAGACAAAGTTCGTCCCAATGAGAGTTTTTCTTATGGTTTGTACGAACTTGGTCGAAACTTTGCTCCGTTTGAGTTTTTCGAGAGTTAGGAACTCAAAGTTCGGCCCAATGAGAGTTCTTTAGGTGGTTTAGACGACACATGGTTCAAACTTTGCTTCGTTTAAGTTTTTGAGAGCTCGGAAGACAAAGTTCGTCCCAATGAGAGTTTTTCTTATGGTTTGTACGAACTTGGTCGAAACTTTGCTCCGTTTGAGTTTTTCGAGAGTTAGGAACTCAATGTTCGGCCCAATGAGAGTTCTTTAGGTCGTTTGGACGACACATGGTCCAAACTTTGCTCCGTTTCAGTTTTTGAGAGCTCGGATGACAAAGTTCGTCCCAATGAGAGTTTTTCTTATGGTTTGTACGAACTTGGTCGAAACTTTGCTCCGTTTGAGTTTTTCGAGAGTTAGGAACTCAAAGTTCGGCCCAATGAGAGTTCTTTAGGTGGTTTAGACGACACATGGTTCAAACTTTGCTTCGTTTCAGTTTTTGAGAGCTCGGAAGACAAAGTTCGTCCCAATGAGAGTTTTTCTTATGGTTTGTACGAACTTGGTCGAAACTTTGCTCCGTTTGAGTTTTTCGAGAGTTAGGAACTCAATGTTCGGCCCAATGAGAGTTCTTTAGGTCGTTTGGACGACACATGGTCCAAACTTTGCTCCGTTTCAGTTTTTGAGAGCTCGGAAGCCAAAGTTCGTCCCAATGAGAGTTTTTCATATGGTTTGGACGAACTCGGTCCAAACTTTGCGCCGTTTGAGTTTTTGGAGAGTTAGGTGTTGGGTTTAATGTCCTATAAACTCGTAGTTTGTAAATCATTAAACATATTCTATTTCCAATAAAGACGTTATTGAGGTTATTCAGTAAAAGATGTTATTGAATATGTAAATTGCGAATGATTAACCTAAATCCAATAAACTAAGATCCTTGACTATAAAATGAATACTCGAACTATATGTAGGGACATATCGTAGGATCAAGTTCAAGTTTATAGTCAAAATAGTCTATAGTATAAGGATACGGTTGGGTGCCTTATCCTGGTGACACTATGGACGCGGCCCACTTTGTATTAAGTACAAACGATGAGATCCTAAATCGTTCATGTGGTGACATGCGAGTGGGGTCGTCCTATGCAATGAGTTTGCATAAGACTGGACCACGAAATAAGTCACTTTCTCTTTATAACGCCGTTTACTGAAGAAACTGACTATTTCTCATAGATGACCTAGGTAACTCGTTCTTAATCCTGAGCTATCTATGAACTCCTGTTTATGAGAGATTATCCTTTGATCTGCATGGGTGAGAGTGGCCAGCATCGCCGACTCGACAAGCCTACCATTTTGGGGATAAGATCGAATAGATAGCTGGGGACATAGTTTCGCAAGACGGAATTCACTCCTACCCATTTTAGGGATAGCAGAGAGGTTGTTCTCTTAAGTACTAACTCCAGGACTTGAACAAGGGGCCCCACCCTCTCGTTGGATCGAGAGGAACTTAGGTTTGATGGTTGGACCGCAAACCGATTGTTCATTAGAGGATTAGTGGAACTTAAGGAACAAGAAGTACTATAGGGGTGTAACGGTTATTTGACCTAGCTATAGCTACGAACAACCTGTGAAGGAACGACTTACTGAACATGGTTAAATCAAGTGGACGGAAATATATCTATAGTGAGGGGAGTGCAACTATCGGGCTATAGTGGAGTGTCCCGATAGTTAACGAATGTTGGTTAGCTTAGATAATGAGATTAGTCGGTTAGCCTTGAATCGTTGGAGCCCATGATCTATAGGTCCATTAGGTCCCTCTACTAGCTCATATCGGATTAAAGCCTAGAACATATTGATAGGAATTTTTGAATCGTTCAAAAACGGGAAATAGGGTTTTTATCGTAAGACGTGTTCGACACAATGATTTAATTATGAATTAAATTAGGAATTGAGAGATGAGGTATTTGAAAGTGTTTTAAATACCATATATATGTATTAGGAATCATATATAATTCATGACATTAGGTGATAAAGATTGATTGGATCAATCATATCAAAATTACTTGGAAATGTCCCAATTAATTGCCTAGAAATCAATTTCAATTTTGAATTGAAATTGAAATGAATTGCAAGCTGAAAATTTACAAATAGGATACAATTCATAATGGATTTAGTGGCATTTCCACTCTTGCATGATGATGCATAGTGGAAAACAACACAACCATGCACTAGATGCATGTGTTGTGAAGTAGACACCTAGAATCCACTTTGAGTTGCATCTTGGCCATGTGGCTAAGTGTCATGAAGCTTGTCTTTGCATGGGAGATGTCTATAAAAGGGGCTTGAATTAGATTCAAGAACAGCAAGCTTTCATTTAGTGTTATGCTGCAAATTTTCTCCCTCAAATTCTCTCTCATTTCATCTCCTTCCAAAAGCTTGTACCATCAAGCATTCCCTTCTATCTTTCTTCTATAGACTCCCACAAGTCTTTCTAGGCCCAAGAGAATAGTAGGGAAGACTCTAGAGGTTGTCCAAGGAGCATATGAGAGGCAAACACCACAAGGAGTTCCACATAAGTGAGCTACAAAGGTTGGTGTTCTCTCAACTCTATATTCTGTCTTTTATAGAACATGCATGCTTTAGGAGCAAAATTGAATGTCTTAAGTGCTTCCGATCTTCAATTGCTTCCGCATGTGTTATATGAACACCTTCAATTGGTATCAGAGCATGATTAGAGCACTTAATTCGTTTTAATTTTGCTTTGGTGGGTACCATTTTGAAATTGAATTTTCTGTGTGCTAAAATGGAAGTGTTCTGGTTTGGCAATTTTTTGAGCATTCAAACCTTCATGAAATTGTAATTGCTCGGATATGTAAGAGCGTTAATGTGTGTACTATAGTCTGTAATTTTTATAGAGTCATTAGAGTCCATATAGGCTGTAAAATCGAAGAAAAACCGGAGAAGACGCAGCAGAAAAGTAAAATTCCAGCAGCAGCAGTTTTTTTTTTCTTCTTCTTTTCGGGTCCGGTTCGGTCTGCTGCAGTTTTTTTACACATATTTGAAGGCCGGTTAACTCCATGGAGGGTTGGTTCGGGTCGGTTCGTAAAGCTCGGGATCATCACAAGCAATTTTATTGATTATTATTGTAATAATTAGTTGATTGTTTGTTTTAAATTGCCAAACCATTCCATTTTAGCTTGATTTAATTTATTTTATGCATTGAGAATGTATGGTTTAATTGGATTAAATGTATGTGCATTATGAGCATGCCATATAGTTTAAAATCCCACCATAGGAAAGCATGTTCATGCATTTTTTAATAAGTGTTATTAATAGTTCAAATGCATGAGGGAAATTTTATGTTTAAATTGATATAAATGTTGTATTGATTTAGGGAGATTCATGCTTGAATGGTTAATTAAAATTGATTAATTGATATAAAAGTTATATTAATCAAAAGATAAAATTAACCTAGCATGAAGCATGAAATTTCCTTAGAATTTTGTTTATAAGAGTTATATTCAAAAGGCAAGTTTGTTATAGTTTAGATTTATAATTGTTATAAATCACATAGAAATTTAAAATCTATAACAAAGAAAAAGGTGCATGCTCACTTAGGGTTAATTTGATCCAACTCTCGATCGATTTCAATTAGATTCAAATAGGTCGATAAGCTTGTAAAACATAGGTTACAAGAGAACTCACCCGACGAGATGCTGTCTAAGGCTGGAGGTATTTAAGTTGACGGTTTACGGAACACCTCCTACCTGGGCATCGAGTCGGTTCTTGAGTTAAAGTTAACCCAGTTTTATGAGCATGCACGTGTGTGATGTGAGGTTTTAATCGTTATCACCTAGACATCGTAAGATTATATGAACTTAGACTTAGGGTTATTCAATTAGCCGGAATTCACCTAAGTATAAGTATACCCAAAACCGTTTAAAATACTTAGTGGGAGGGGAGAGATATATCAAATCCATTTCCCTTTTACGTTCTCCCTTTTGTTCACAAGGTGAGATTTATGCTTGGCCTCGTGTTGATTATACCTCAACTGCTCCATTCGGAAGGTGTTTGCATAAATCAATAACAAGGTGAATGGAGAAAGTATTTATAGTAAGTGAGTGAAGGAAGTGTGTCAACACATCCTGCGGTCTCCTCCGTTAGGTTGCACCGTGAGATTTCCATGTTGCGCCTGCTTGTATGCCCTGGAGCTACTAACCATTCGGAGGGTTGTAACATGGAGATCGGAACAACGCAAACTCCAGAGATGGATAGGATTACTTAGGACCATTTCCAACATTAGCTTTTCCATTCGGTAGCATTGTTGGGGTCGTTCTCTGTAATCTTAAAACGGCGGGTCACACTTACAAGGGTTACTAAGTGTTAGTAAATTCCTGACCAAACGTAACAATAACTAAACAACTATAGGAATAAGAGTTATTCTGGGATGAGTATTTAGTCAAGAACGTCTTGGTTTGGTGAAGGAGTAATTGACTGCCCCTCGGTAGCGGTTGCTCTAACTCACTAAAGTGTCGTTGCAAAATAATAATCCTGGGTACATTATTACTTTTGCTAAAACTTGATTGGATTTTGTCTAAAAATGGTTAATAAGCAATTTCTAATAGCTTTGTTTAATTTTTCAGCATGTCTAGCTCACTAGTACAATTACTCGCTTCGGATAAGCTTAACGGGGATAACTATGGAACTTGGAAGTCTAATCTAAACACAATACTAGTAATCGAGGATCTTAGATTTGTCCTTACCGAAGAGTGTCCGCCTAACCCTGGCTCGTCAACAAACCGAATTGTTCGGGAAGCATATGAGAAATGGACTCGAGCTAATGATAAAGCAAGAGTCTATATTTTAGCAAGCATTTCGGATGTCTTGTCGAAAAAACACGAGAGGATGGTCACCGCAAGGGAGATCATGACTTCGTTGCAAGGTATGTTTGGACAACCGTCCTCACAAATCAGGCACGAAGCTCTCAAGAATGTTTACAATTCCCGAATGAAGGAAGGTGCTTCAGTTAGGGAACATGTTTTGAACATGATGGTTCAGTTTAACATTGCTGAAGTAAACGGTGCTACAATTGACGAGGGTAGTCAAGTAAGTTTCATAATGGAGTCTCTTCCGAAGAGCTTCATTCAGTTCAGGACAAACGCTGTCATGAACAAAATAGACTTTAACCTGACTACTTTGCTAAACGAGCTCCAGACTTACCAAAGTCTCACTAAGAGGGGACATGAAGGGGAGGCAAATGTTGCTACAACCAAAAGGTTCCAAAAGGGATCATCCTCAGGAACCAAGTCTGGACCTTCCACTTCAAAGAATAAGAGTATTCAAATGAAGAAAAAGAAGGATAAAGGGAAAGGAAAAGCTCCAGTGGGAAGCAAGGCAAAAACTAAAGCTGCAGATAAAGGAAAATGTTTCCATTGTAATGTAGACGGACATTGGAAACGCGATTGTCCCAAGTACCTAGCAGAAAAGAAGGCTGAAAAGGAAAAACAAGGTAAATATGATTTGCTCGTTATCGAAACATGTTTAGTTGAGCAAGATAGCTCTGCCTGGATATTAGATTCAGGAGCGACTAACCATGTATGCTCTTCTTTACAGGAAATTAGTTCCTAGCATATGCTGGAAGACGGCGAAGTAACTCTCAAAGTTGGAACTGGAGAGGTCGTCACAGCCAGAGCTTCAGGAATTCTTAAGTTGTCTTTTGGAGATAGATTTTTGTTACTAGAAAATGTCTTGTACGTTCCCGATATAAAAAGGAACTTAATTTCTATCTCTTGTTTGATTGAACATGAATACCAAGTATCTTTTGATATTAATAAAGTGTTTGTTAACAAAAGAGGTATGCATATATGTTCTGCAAAACTTGAAAGCAACTTATATGTGTTAAGGCCAATTCAAGTTAAAGCTATTTTTAATACGGAAATGTTTAAAGTAGCAGAAACTCAAAACAAAAGGCGGAAAGTTTCTCCTAATACCTATCTTTGGCACTTGAGATTAGGCCACATAAATCGCAATAGGATTGAAAGATTGGTAAAGAGTGGACTACTAAACCAGTTAGAAGATGACTCGTTACCACCATGTGAGTCCTGCCTCGAGGGAAAAATGACCAAACGACCTTTTTCAGAAAAAGGTTATAGGGCCAAAGAACCTTTAGAACTCGTGCATTCGGATCTCTGTGGTCCTATGAATGTCAAAGCACGAGGAGGGTATGAATACTTCGTCAGCTTCATTGATGATTATTCAAGGTATGGCTACCTTTACCTAATGCATCACAAGTCTGAAGCCCTTGAAAAGTTCAAAGAGTACAAGACCGAGGTTGAGAACCACTTAGGTAAAACGATTAAAACACTACGATCAGATCGAGGTGGAGAATATATGGACCTACAATTCCAAGACTATTTGATAGAACATGGAATTACGTCCCAACTCTCAGCCCCTGCTACACCACAACAAAATGGTGTATCAGAGAGGAGAAACCGAACCTTGTTAGACATGGTTCGATCAATGATGAGCTATGCTCAGTTGCCTGATTCGTTCTGGGGATATGCAGTTGAGACTGCCGTATACATTTTGAACATGGTTCCCTCTAAAAGTGTTTCTGAAACACCTTATGAGCTATGGAAAGGGCGTAAAGGTAGTTTACGTCACTTCAGGATTTGGGGATGCCCGGCACACGTGTTAGTACAAAACCCAAAGAAGTTGGAACGACGTTCAAAACTGTGCTTATTTGTAGGATATCCTAAAGAAACAAAAGGTGGTCTATTTTACGATCCTCAGGATAATAAAGTGATTGTATCGACAAACGCTACGTTCCTTGAGGAAGATCACATAAAAGATCATCGACCTCGCAGTAAGCTAGTATTAGATGAGATTTCAAGAAAAACTACAAAAGAATCTACAAAAGTTGTAGATCAAGCTGGTCCATCAAAAGTTGTTCATCAAACACATCCATCTCAGGTAGTGAGAGAGCCTCGACGTAGTGGGAGGGTTATAATTCAACCTGACCGTTACATGGGTTTAACAGAAACTCAAACCATCATGTCTGATGATGGTGTAGAGGATCCATTGTCCTTTAATCAGGCAATGAATGATGTTGATAAGGACCAGTGGATCAAAGCCATGGATCTCGAAATGGAGTCAATGTACTTCAATTCGGTATGGGATCTTGTAGAGCAGCCGGATGGGGTAAAACCTATTGGTTGCAAATGGATCTACAAGAGAAAACGAGACCAAGCCGGTAAGGTTCAAACCTTTAAGGCTCGACTTGTGGCAAAGGGTTTTACTCAGCGGGAAGGAGTCGATTTTGAAGAAACTTTTTCCCCTGTTGCCATGCTTAAGTCGATTAGAATACTCTTATCCATTGCCACATATTATGATTATGAAATATGGCAAATGGATGTCAAGACAGCCTTTTTGAACGGCAATCTTGAAGAAACTATCTATATGGCTCAACCAGAGGGATTCATAGTCCAGGGTGATGAGCAAAAGGTTTGCAAACTTAAACGATCCATTTATGGATTGAAACAAGCATCAAGATCCTGGAATATACGTTTTGACACTGCGATCAAAACGTATGGCTTTGAGCAGAATATTGACGAACCTTGTGTTTACAAGAAAATCGTCAAATCCACTGTAGCTTTTCTAGTTCTATACGTAGATGATATCCTACTTATTGGGAATAATGTAGGATTCCTGACTGACGTAAAACAATGGCTAGCGACTCAATTCCAAATGAAAGATTTGGGTGAGGCTCAATTTGTTCTGGGCATTCAAATCATTAGAAATAGAAAGAACAAAACGCTAGCACTGTCTCAAGCATCATATATCGACAAAATGTTGGTACGATATTCGATGCAGAACTCCAAGAAAGGATTATTACCTTTTAGACACGGGGTTCACTTATCAAAGGAACAAAGTCCTAAGACACCTCAAGAAGTTGAGGAAATGAGACGAATTCCCTACGCATCAGCAGTTGGTAGTTTGATGTATGCCATGCTGAGTACCAGACCCGACATATGCTATGCCGTAGGAATTGTCAGCAGATTTCAGTCCAATCCTGGTCATGCGCATTGGACTGCCGTTAAAAACATCCTTAAGTATCTAAGGAGAACTAGGGATTATACGCTCGTGTATGGAGCTAAGGATCTGATCCTTACAGGATACACTGACTCAGATTTTCAGACCGATATAGATTCAAGAAAATCAACATCGGGATCTGTGTTTACTCTAAATGGAGGAGCAATAGTATGGAGGAGTATTAAGCAAGGTTGCATTGCTGACTCTACCCTGGAAGCAGAGTACGTAGCCGCCTGTGAAGCAGCAAAAGAGGCAGTATGGCTAAGAAAATTCCTAACAGAGTTGGAAATTATTCCAAATATGCAACTGCCTGTCACCCTCTATTGTGATAACAGTGGTGCAGTTGCAAACTCTAAGGAACCTCGAAGTCACAAGCGAGGAAAGCATATTGAGCGCAAATACCATCTCATCAGGGAGATCGTGCAACGAGGAGATGTGATCGTCACGCAGATTGCTTCGGAGCACAACATGGCTGACCCGTTTACAAAACCCCTCACGGCTAAAGTTTTTGAGGGTCACCTAGTTAATCTAGGATTACGAGCTTTATTAGACTAGGGCAAGTGGGAGAAATGTAAGGGTATGGTTGATGCCCTAGTTTATTGTCTTTATACTTCTCTCACACCTAACTTTATGTACCCCACTAGAGTTTCTAGTCCAAGTGGGAGTTTGTTGGGTTTAATGTCCTATAAACTCGTAGTTTGTAAATCATTAAACATATTCTATTTCCAATAAAGACGTTATTGAGGTTATTCAGTAAAAGATGTTATTGAATATGTAAATTGCGAATGATTAACCTAAATCCAATAAACTAAGATCCTTGACTATAAAATCAATACTCGAACTATATGTAGGGACATATCGTAGGATCAAGTTCAAGTTTATAGTCAAAATAGTCTATAGTATAAGGATACTGTTGGGTGCCTTATCCTGGTGACACTATGGACGCGGCCCACTTTGTATTAAGTACAAACGATGAGATCCTAAATCGTTCATGTGGTGACATGCGAGTGGGGTCGTCCTATGCAATGAGTTTGCATAAGACTGGACCACGAAATAAGTCACTTTCTCTTTATAACGCCGTTTACTGAAGAAACTGACTATTTCTCATAGATGACCTAGGTAACTCGTTCTTAATCCTGAGCTATCTATGAACTCCTGTTTATGAGAGATTATCCTTTGATCTGCATGGGTGAGAGTGGCCAGCATCGCCGACTCGACAAGCCTACCATTTTGGGGATAAGATCGAATAGATAGCTGGGGACATAGTTTCGCAAGACGGAATTCACTCCTACCCATTTTAGGGATAGCAGAGAGGTTGTTCTCTTAAGTACTAACTCCAGGACTTGAACAAGGGGCCCCACCCTCTCGTTGGATCGAGAGGAACTTAGGTTTGATGGTTGGACCGCAAACCGATTGTTCATTAGAGGATTAGTGGAACTTAAGGAACAAGAAGTACTATAGGGGTGTAACGGTTATTTGACCTAGCTATAGCTACGAACAACCTGTGAAGGAACGACTTACTGAACATGGTTAAATCAAGTGGACGGAAATATATCTATAGTGAGGGGAGTGCAACTATCGGGCTATAGTGGAGTGTCCCGATAGTTAACGAATGTTGGCTAGCTTAGATAATGAGATTAGTCGGTTAGCCTTGAATCGTTGGAGCCCATGATCTATAGGTCCATTAGGTCCCTCTACTAGCTCATATCGGATTAAAGCCTAGAACATATTGATAGGAATTTTTGAATCGTTCAAAAACGGGAAATAGGGTTTTTATCGTAAGACGTGTTCGACACAATGATTTAATTATGAATTAAATTAGGAATTGAGAGATGAGGTATTTGAAAGTGTTTTAAATACCATATATATGTATTAGGAATCATATATAATTCATGACATTAGGTGATAAAGATTGATTGGATCAATCATATCAAAATTACTTGGAAATGTCCCAATTAATTGCCTAGAAATCAATTTCAATTTTGAATTGAAATTGAAATGAATTGCAAGCTGAAAATTTACAAATAGGATACAATTCATAATGGATTTAGTGGCATTTCCACTCTTGCATGATGATGCATAGTGGAAAACAACACAACCATGCACTAGATGCATGTGTTGTGAAGTAGACACCTAGAATCCACTTTGAGTTGCATCTTGGCCATGTGGTGTTGTGAAATCAAAGTAGCTCTGATACCAAATGTTGTGAAATCAAAGTAGCTCTGATACCAAATGTTAAGAAACTCCCAAGAGATGGATCTAACAACCTTGCTGAAAAACAAGACCTTTAGATCTCAAATCTGAAAACCCCAAAACCGATTTGAAAATCAACCCAAGGAAAGTAGAAACCGGATTACCTTGTCGATCAAATATCTCAAGGCAAGAAACTTGCTTGAGATTCGAATCACTCCACAAGCATGATTGATCAAGTCAAGCTTGAATGATTCTCAGCATGCAACCTAAACTACATAGAATTGCAAAGAAACTTAGCTCTAAGGCTAAAGGAAAAGCTCAAAGGCTCTTTTTACTACATTTCCAAGTCTTTTTTTTACAATGGAATTACATGGCATTATATAGCCTTAAAATTGAACTCTAGAGTAACCTATGGTCATTTGAAGAGTTGTAACTCTCATCCTCATTAATACTATAATGACCACTACCTAAATTGTAACCTAAAACATTGATAACAAAACTTAAAAACTGAAAATTACATAGAAACTCCCTTAAATCCGAGAATTGAAAACCCATCAACCAACAATGTCTTGTAACCTCCCAAAGTTTAAATGAAGCTTTACTTGATGTAGTTTGAAGTAGCTTGAAGTGTGGTTCCATCATTGATGCTTGACTTGCACTAAATGAACTTGACATGTAGTTGAGTTCATTCAATACAACTTGAGTTCCTTCAATGCTAGTTGACTTCAACTTTATTGACATTTGACTTCATTTAATGCAACGTAATTTTGAATATGTTTTTGGCATAACACAAGACATCTTGGTTCATATCATCCTCCCCTTCTTCAAGAGGATTCGTCCTCGAATCTTGTTGTGAGACATTGCTGTAAAAATATGTTAAGAAAAGAAAACACAAAGGACCTCACAACACTTTTTTATGTGCTCACACTCATGAAAATTTAGGCCACTCTTGTTTGCACTCATTTTCACAAATCACTCGGTATAAACTTGCATTCTCATCTCTCAAAATTGGAAGTGGAAAAGCCAAGGTAATTTGCAATTCTTGTAATTGAAAGCATATATCAAACAAGTTGAACCTCTACGAAGGATTCCAAATTAATATTATGAAATGAGAGAATAGATGGATAGAATGTGATATTGAAAATGAATTATATGGAGGATGGAAGACCAAATTTAAAGCCAATGGACAGACTTTAAACAAAGAAGTTACAATTCTGAAACTAATGGCTGGAAAATTCAATGAGCAGAAATGTAACTGTCCATATTTAATGCATAAAAACCAACTCTTGCTTAAATTGAATATGTAACTGATGTAATCAGCAAGTGAAAAGCCATATTAAAACACATTTGATGAATTTATATCAATGCAATTCGGATCTATAAGGCTTTGGAGGCAAAAATGAAATGAACAAAACAAGAACACACATTCTCGGGTATAGCAGTTTTTCCAGAACAGATTGCAAAAGTTCAGACGTTTCACCCTAAAAAAATTTGAATTAGAAATTCATGAAGTAGACAAAGTTGTAGCTTAAACAAAGATCTACAATATCATAGAAGACATTAAGATGAAAAGACCTACGGAAATATGAGTTTTCAGAGCGTTTAGTAAGACTACGAAACTGGACAGATTTAAAAAAATAACCAGAAAAGTAAAAAAAATAAATTCAAGAGAAACACAAAGGAAACATATATCCGATCTTGAACCTAAAGCTCTGATACCAAATGTTGTGAATCAAAGCAGCTCTGATACCAAATGTTGTGAAATCAAAGTAGCTCTGATACCAAATGTTAAGAAACTCCCAAGAGATGGATCTAACAACCTTGCTGAAAAACAAGACCTTTAGATCTCAAATCTGAAAACCCCAAAACCGATTTGAAAAATTCTCAGCATGCAACCTAAACTACATAGAATTGCAAAGAAACTTAGCTCTAAGGCTAAAGGAAAAGCTCAAAGGCTCTTTTTACTACATTTCCAAGTCTTTTTTTTACAATGGAATTACATGGCATTATATAGCCTTAAAATTGAACTCTAGAGTAACCTATGGTCATTTGAAGAGTTGTAACTCTCATCCTCATTAATACTATAATGACCACTACCTAAATTGTAACCTAAAACATTGATAACAAAACTTAAAAACTGAAAATTACATAGAAACTCCCTTAAATCCGAGAATTGAAAACCCATCAACCAACAATGTCTTGTAACCTCCCAAAGTTTAAATGAAGCTTTACTTGATGTAGTTTGAAGTAGCTTGAAGTGTGGTTCCATCATTGATGCTTGACTTGCACTAAATGAACTTGACATGTAGTTGAGTTCATTCAATACAACTTGAGTTCCTTCAATGCTAGTTGACTTCAACTTTATTGACATTTGACTTCATTTAATGCAACGTAATTTTGAATATGTTTTTGGCATAACACAAGACATCTTGGTTCATATCATGTGGCTAAGTGTCATGAAGCTTGTCTTTGCATGGGAGATGTCTATAAAAGGGGCTTGAATTAGATTCAAGAACAGCAAGCTTTCATTTAGTGTTATGCTGCAAATTTTCTCCCTCAAATTCTCTCTCATTTCATCTCCTTCCAAAAGCTTGTACCATCAAGCATTCCCTTCTATCTTTCTTCTATAGACTCCCACAAGTCTTTCTAGGCCCAAGAGAATAGTAGGGAAGACTCTAGAGGTTGTCCATGGAGCATATGAGAGGCAAACACCACAAGGAGTTCCACATAAGTGAGCTACAAAGGTTGGTGTTCTCTCAACTCTATATTCTGTCTTTTATAGAACATGCATGCTTTAGGAGCAAAATTGAATGTCTTAAGTGCTTCCGATCTTCAATTGCTTCCGCATGTGTTATATGAACACCTTCATTAGGAACTCAATGTTCGGCCCAATGAGAGTTCTTTGGTGGTTTGGACGACACATGGTCCAAACTTTGCTCCGTTTAAGTTTCTGAGAGCTCGGAACCCAAAGTTCGTCCCAATGAGAGTTTTTCTTATGGATTGGACGAACTTGGTCAAAACTTTGCGCCGTTTGAGTTTTTGGAGAGTTAGGAACTCAATGTTCGGCCCAATGAGAGTTCTTTAGGTGGTTTGGACAACACATGGTCCACACTTTGCTCCGTTTCAGTTTTGAGAGCTCGGAACCAAAAGCTCGTCCCAATGAAAGTTTTTCATATGGTTTGGACGAGCTTGATCCAAACTTTGTTTCGTTTGAGTTTTTGGAGAGTTAGGAACTCAAAGTTCGGCCGAATTAGAGTTCTTTAGGTGGTTTGGACGACCCATTTCCAAACTTTGCTCCGTTTCAGTATTTAAGAGCTCGGAACCGAAAGTTTGTCCCAAAGAGAGTTTTTCAAATGGTTTGGACGAACTTGATCCAAACTTTGCTTCGTTTGAGTTTTTGGAGAGTTAGGAACTCAAATTTCGGCCCAATGAGAGTTCTCTAGGTGGTTTGGACGACACATGGTCCAAACTATGCTCCGTTTCAGTATATGAGAGCTCGGAATCCAAAGTTTGTCCCAATGAGAGTTTTTCATATGGTTTGGACGAACTTGGTCCAAACTTTGCTCCGTTTGAGTTTTTGGAGAGTTAGGAACTTAAAGTTCAACCCAATGAGAGTTCTTTCGGTGGTTTGGACGACACATGGTCAAACTTTACTCCGTTTCAGTATTTGAGATCTCGGAACCCAAAGTTCGTCCAAATGAGAGTTTCTCATATGGTTTGGACGAACTTGGTCCAAATTTTGCTCTGTTTATGTTTTTGGAGAGTAAGAAACTCAAAGTTCGGCCCAATGAGAGTTCTTTAGGTGGTTTGGACGACACATGGTCAAAACTCTGCTCCGTTTCAGTATTTGAGAGCTCGGAACCAAAAGTTCGTCCCAATCAGAGTTTTTCATATGGTTTGGACGAACTTGGTCCAAACTTTTCTCCATTTGAGTTTTCCGAGAGTTAGAAACTCAAAGTTAAGCCCAATGAGATTTCTTTAGGTGGTTTAGACGACAAATGGTCCAAACTTTTCTCCGTTTAAGTTTTTGAGAGCTCGGAACCCAAAATTTGTCCCAATGAGAGTTCTTTAGGTGGTTTAGACGACACATGGTTCAAACTTTGCTTCGTTTCAGTTTTTGAGAGCTCGGAAGACAAAGTTCGTCCCAATGAGAGTTTTTCTTATGGTTTGTACGAACTTGGTCGAAACTTTGCTCCGTTTGAGTTTTTCGAGAGTAAGGAACTCAAACTTCGGCCCAATGAGAGTTCTTTAGGTGGTTTAGACGACACATGGTTCAAACTTTGCTTCGTTTAAGTTTTTGAGAGCTCGGAAGACAAAGTTCGTCCCAATGAGAGTTTTTCTTATGGTTTGTACGAACTTGGTCGAAACTTTGCTCCGTTTGAGTTTTTCGAGAGTTAGGAACTCAATGTTCGGCCCAATGAGAGTTCTTTAGGTCGTTTGGACGACACATGGTCCAAACTTTGCTCCGTTTCAGTTTTTGAGAGCTCGGAAGCCAAAGTTCGTCCCAATGAGAGTTTTTCATATGGTTTGGACGAACTCGGTCCAAACTTTGCGCCGTTTGAGTTTTTGGAGAGTTAGGAACTCAATGTTCGGCCCAATGAGAGTTCTTTGGTGGTTTGGACGACACATGGTCCAAACTTTGCTCCGTTTAAGTTTTTGAGAGCTCGGAACCCAAAGTTCGTCCCAATGAGAGTTTTTCTTATGGATTGGACGAACTTGGTCAAAACTTTGCGCCGTTTGAGTTTTTGGAGAGTTAGGAACTCAATGTTCGGCCCAATGAGAGTTCTTTAGGTGGTTTGGACAACACATGGTCCACACTTTGCTCCGTTTCAATTTTGAGAGCTCGGAACCCAAAGCTCGTCCCAATGAAAGTTTTTCATATGGTTTGGACGAGCTTGATCCAAACTTTGTTTCGTTTGAGTTTTTGGAGAGTTAGGAACTCAAAGTTCGGCCGAATTAGAGTTCTTTAGGTGGTTTGGACGACCCATTTCCAAACTTTGCTCCGTTTCAGTATTTAAGAGCTCGGAACCCAAAGTTTGTCCCAATGAGAGTTTTTCAAATGGTTTGGACGAACTTGATCCAAACATTGCTTCGTTTGAGTTTTTGGAGAGTTAGAAACTCAAATTTCGGCCCAATGAGAGTTCTTTAGGTGGTTTGGACGACACATGGTCCAAAGTTTGCTCTGTTTCAGTTTTTGAGAGCTCGGAACCCAAAGTTCGTCCCAATGAGAGTTTTTCTTATGGTTTGGACGAACTCGGTCCAAACTTTGCTCTGTTTGAGTTTTTAGAGAGTTAGGAACTCAGAGTTCGGCCCAATGAGAGGTCTTTAGGTGGTTTGGTCGACACATGGTCCAAACTTTTCTCCGTTTAAGTTTTTGAGAGCTCGGAACCGAAAGTTCGTCCCAATGAGTGTTTTTCTTATGGTTTTGACGAACTTGGTCGAAACTTTGCTCCGTTTGAGTTTTTCGAGAGTTAGTTAGGTGGTTTGGACGACACATTGTCAAAACTTATCTCCGTTTAAGTTTTTAAGAGCTTGGAAGCAAAAGTTCGTCCCAATGAGAGTTTTTCATATGGTTTTGACGAATTATGTCCAAAATTTGCTTCGTTTGAGTTTTTCGAGCGTTGGGAACTCAAAGTTCGGCCCAATGAGAGTTATTTAGGTTGTTTGGACGAAACATGGTCCAAACTTTGCTCCGTTTCAGTTTTTGAGTGCTCGGAAGCCAAAGTTCGTCCCAATGAGAGTTTTTCGTACGGTTTGGACGAACTTGGTCCAAACTTTTCTCCGTTTGAGTTTTTGGAGAGTTAGGAACTCAAAGTTCGGCCCAATGAGAGTTCTTTAGGTGGTTTGGACGACACATGGTCCAAACTTTGCACCGTTTAAGTTTTTGAGAGCTCGGAACCCAAAGTTCGTCCCAATGAGAGTTTTTCTTATGGTTTGGACGAACTTGGTCGAAACTTTGCTCCGTTTGAGTTTTTCGAGAGTTAGGAACTCAATGTTTGGCCCAATGAGAGTTCTTTAGGTGGTTTGGACAACACATGGTCCACACTTTGCTCCGTTTCAGTTTTGTGAGCTCGGAACCCAAAGCTCTTCCCAATGAAAGTGTTTCATATGGTTTGGACGAGCTTGATCCAAACTTTTTTCCGTTTGAGTTTTTGGAGGTTAGGAACTCAAAGTTCGGCCGAATTAGAGTTCTTTAGGTGGTTTGGACGACCCATTTCCAAACTTTGCTCCGTTTCAGTATTTAAGAGCTCGGAACCCAAAGTTTGTCCAATGAGTGTTTTTCAAATGGTTTGGACGAACTTGATCCAAACTTTGCTTCGTTTGAGTTTTTGGAGAGTTAAGAACTCAAATTTCGGCCCAATGAGAGTTCTTTAGGTGGTTTGGACGACACATGGTCCAAACTATGCTCCGTTTCAGTATTTGAGAGCTCCGAATCCAAAGTTTGTCCCAATGAGAGTTTTTCATATGGTTTGGACGAAGTTGGTTCAAACTTTGCTCCGTTTGAGTTTTTGGAGAGTTAGGAACTCAAAGTTCAGCCCAATGAGAGTTCTTTCGGTGGTTTGGACGACACATGGTCAAACTTTACTCCGTTTCAGTATTTGAGATCTCGGAACCCAAAGTTCGTCCAAATGAGAGTTTTTCATATGGTTTGGACGAACTTGGTCCAATATTTGCTCCGTTTAAGTTTTTGGAGAGTTAGAAACTCAAAGTTCGGCCCAATGAGAGTTCTTTAGGTGGTTTGGACGACACATGGTCAAAACTCTGCTCCGTTTCAGTATTTGAGAGCTCGGAACCAAAAGTTCGTTCCAATCAGAGTTTTTCATATGGTTTGGACGAACTTGGTCCAAACTTTTCTCCATTTGAGTTTTCGGAGAGTTAGAAACTCAAAGTTAAGCCCAATGAGATTTCTTTAGGTGGTTTAGACGACAAATGGTCCAAACTTTGCTACGTTTAAGTTTTTGAGAGCTCGAAACCCAAAATTTGTCCCAATGAGAGTTCTTTAGGTGGTTTAGACGACACATGGTTCAAACTTTGCTTCGTTTCAGTTTTTGAGAGCTCGGAAGACAAAGTTTGTCCCAATGAGAGTTTTTCTTATGGTTTGTACGAACTTGGTCGAAACTTTGCTCCGTTTGAGTTTTTCGAGAGTTAGGAACTCAAAGTTCGGCCCAATGAGAGTTCTTTAGGTGGTTTAGACGACACATGGTTCAAACTTTGCTTCGTTTCAGTTTTTGAGAGCTCGGAAGACAAAGTTCGTCCCAATGAGAGTTTTTCTTATGGTTTGTACGAACTTGGTCGAAACTTTGCTTCGTTTGAGTTTTTCGAGAGTTAGGAACTCAATGTTCGGCCCAATGAGAGTTCTTTAGGTCGTTTGGACGACACATGGTCCAAACTTTGCTCCGTTTCAGTTTTTGAGAGCTCGGAAGCCAAAGTTCGTCCCAATGAGAGTTTTTCATATGGTTTGGACGAACTTGGTCCAAACTTTGCGCCGTTTGAGTTTTTGGAGAGTTAGGAACTCAATGTCCGGCCCAATGAGAGTTCTTTGGTGGTTTGGACGACACATGGTCCAAACTTTGCTCCGTTTCAGTTTTTGAGAGCTCGGAACCCAAAGCTCGTCCCAATGAAAGTTTTTCATATGGTTTGGACGAGCTTGATCCAAACTTTGTTTCGTTTGAGTTTTTGGAGAGTTAGGAACCCAAAGTTCGGCCCAATTAGAGTTCTTTAGGTGGTTTGGACGACCCATTTCCAAACTTTGCTTCGTTTCAGTATTTAAGAGCTCGGAACCCAAAGTTTGTCCCAATGAGAGTTTTTCAAATGGTTTGGACGAACTTGATCCAAACTTTGCTTCGTTTGAATTTTTGGAGAGGTAGGAACTCAAATTTCGGCCCAATGAGAGTTCTTTAGGTGGTTTGGACAACACATGGTCCAAACTTTGCTCTGTTTCAGTTTTTGAGAGCTCGGAACCCAAAGTTCGTCCCAATGAGAGTTTTTCTTATGGTTTGGACGAACTCGGTCCAAAGTTTGCTCTGTTTGAGTTTTTGGAGAGTTAGGAACTCAAAGTTCGGCCCAATTTTAGAGGTCTTTAGGTGGTTTGGTCGACACATGGTCCAAACTTTTCTCCGTTTAAGTTTTTGAGAGCTCGGAACCGAAAGTTCGTCCCAATGAGAGTTTTTCTTATGGTTTTGACGAACTTGGTCGAAACTTTGCTCCGTTTGAGTTTTTCGAGAGTTAGTTAGGTGGTTTGGAGTACACATTGTCCAAACTAATCTCCGTTTAAGTTTTTAAGAGCACGGAAGCAAAAGTTCGTCCAAATGAGAGTTTATCATATGGTTTTGACGAACTATGTCCAAACTTTTCTTCGTTTGAGTTTTTCGAGCGTTAGGAACTAAAAGTTGGGCCCAATGAGAATTATTTAGGTTGTTTGGACGAAACTTGGTCCAAACTTTGCTCCGTTTCAGTTTTTGAGTGCTCGGAAGCCAAAGTTCGTCCCAATGAGAGTTTTTCGTACGGTTTGGACGAACTTGGTCCAAACTTTTCTCCGTTTGAGTTTTTGGAGAGTTAGGAACTCAAAGTTCGGCCCAATGAGAGTTCTTTACGTGGCTTGGACGACACATGGTCCAAACTTTGCTCCGTTTAAGTTTTTGTGAGCTCGAAACCCAAAGTTCGTCCCAATGAGAGTTTTTCTTATGGTTTGGACGAACTTGGTCGAAACTTTGCTCCGTTTGAGTTTTTCGAGAGTTAGGAACTCAAAGTTCGGCCCAATGAGAGTTCATTAGGTCGTTTGGACGACACATGGTCGAAACTTTGCTCCGTTTAAGTTTTTGAGAGCTCGGAACCGAAAGTTCGTCCCAATGAGAGTTTTTCTTATGGTTTTGACGAACTTGGTCGAAACTTTGCTCCGTTTGAGTTTTTCGAGAGTTAGTTAGGTGGTTTGGACGACACATTGTCCAAACTTATCTCCGTTTAAGTTTTTAAGAGCTCGGAAGCAAAAGTTCGTCCCAATGAGAGTTTTTCATATGGTTTTGACGAACTATGTCCAAACTTTGCTTTGTTTGAGTTTTTCGAGCGTTAGGAACTCAAAGTTCGGCCCAATGAGAGTTATTTAGGTTGTTTGGACGAAACATCGTCCAAACTTTGCTCCGTTTCAGTTTTTGAGTGCTCGGAAGCCAAAGTTCGTCCCAATGAGAGTTTTTCGTACGGTTTGGACAACTTGGTCCAAACTTTTCTCCGTTTGAGTTTTTGGAGAGTTAGGAACTCAAAGTTCGGACCAATGAGAGTTCTTTAGGTTGTTTGGACGACACATGGTCCAAACTTTGCTCCTTTTAAGTTTTTGAGAGCTCGGAACCCAAAGTTCGTCCCAATGAGAGTTTTTCTTATGGTTTGGACGAACTTGGTCGAAACTTTGCTCCGTTTGAGTTTTTCGAGAGTTAGGAACTAAAAATTCGACCCAATGTGAGTTCTTTAGGTGGTTTGGACGACACACGGTCCAAACTTTGCTCCGTTTCAGTTTTTGAGAGCTCGGAAGCAGATGTTCGTCCCAATGAGGGTTTCCATATGGTTTGAACGAACTTGGTCGAAACTTTGCTCCGTTTGAGTTTTTGGAGAGTTAGGAACTCAAAGTTCGTCCCAATGAGAGTTCTTTAGGTGGTTTGGAAGACACATGGTCCAAACTTTGCTCCGTTTAAGTTTTTGAGAGCTCGGAACCGAAAGTTGGTCCCAATGAGAGTTTTTCTTATGGTTTGGACGAACTTGGTCGAAACTTTGCTCCGTTTGAGTTTTTCGAGAGTTAGTTAGGTGGTTTGGACGACACATTGTCCAAACTTATCTCCAATTAAGTTTTTAAGAGCTCGGAAGCAAAAGTTCGTCCCAATGAGAGTTTTTCATATGGTTTTGACGAACTATGTCCAAACTTTGCTTTGTTTGAGTTTTTCGAGCGTTAGGAACTCAAAGTTCGGCCCAATGAGAGTTATTTAGGTTGTTTGGACGAAACATGGTCCAAACTTTGCTCCGTTTCAGTTTTTGAGTGCTCGGAAGCAAAAGTTCGTCCCAATGATAGTTTTTCGTACGGTTTGGACAACTTGGTCCAAACTTTTCTCCGTTTGAGTTTTTGGAGAGTTAGGAACTCAAAGTTCGGACCAATGAGAGTTCTTTAGGTGGTTTGGACGACACATGGTCCAAACTTTGCTCCGTTTAAGTTTTTGAGAGCTCGGAACCCAAAGTTCGTCCCAATGAGAGTTTTTCTTATGGTTTGGACGAACTTGGTCGAAACTTTGCTCCGTTTGAGTTTTTCGAGAGTTAGGAACTCAAAGTTCGGCCCAATGAGAGTTCTTTAGGTGGTTTGGACGACACACGGTCCAAACTTTGCTCCGTTTCAGTTTTTGAGAGCTCGGAAGCAAATGTTCGTCCCAATGAGGGTTTCCATATGGTTTGAACGAACTTGGTCGAAACTTTGCTCCGTTTGAGTTTTTGGAGAGTTAGGAACTCAAAGTTCGTCCCAATGAGAGTTCTTTAGGTGGTTTGGAAGACACATGGTCCAAACTTTGCTCCGTTTAAGTTTTTGAGAGCTCGGAACCGAAAGTTCGTCCCAATGAGAGTTTTTCTTATGGTTTTGACGAACTTGGTCGAAACTTTGCTCCGTTTGAGTTTTTCGAGAGTTAGTTAGGTGGTTTGGACGACACATTGTCCAAACTTATCTCCGTTTAAGTTTTTAAGAGCTCGGAAGCAAAAGTTCGTCCCAATGAGAGTTTTTCATATGGCTTTGACGAACTATGTCCAAACTATGCTTTGTTTGAGCTTTTCGAGCGTTAGGAACTCAAAGTTCGGCCCAATGAGAGTTATTTAGGTTGTTTGGACGAAACATCGTCCAAACTTTGCTCCGTTTCAGTTTTTGAGTGCTCGGAAGCCAAAGTTCGTCCCAATGAGAGTTTTTCGTACGGTTTGGACAACTTGGTCCAAACTTTTCTCCGTTTGAGTTTTTGGAGAGTTAGGAACTCAAAGTTCGGACCAATGAGAGTTCTTTAGGTTGTTTGGACGACACATGGTCCAAACTTTGCTCCTTTTAAGTTTTTGAGAGCTCGGAACCCAAAGTTCGTCCCAATGAGAGTTTTTCTTATGGTTTGGACGAACTTGGTCGAAACTTTGCTCCGTTTGAGTTTTTCGAGAGTTAGGAACTAAAAGTTCGGCCCAATGAGAGTTCTTTATGTGGTTTGGACGACACACGGTCCAAACTTTGCTCCGTTTCAGTTTTTGAGAGCTCGGAAGCAAATGTTCGTCCCAATGAGGGTTTCCATATGGTTTGAACGAACTTGGTCGAAACTTTGCTCCGTTTGAGTTTTTGGAGAGTTAGGAACTCAAAGTTCGTCCCAATGAGAGTTCTTTAGGTGGTTTGGAAGACACATGGTCCAAACTTTTCTCCGTTTAAGTTTTTGAGAGCTCGGAACCGAAAGTTCGTCCCAATGAGAGTTTTTCTTATGGTTTGGACGAACTTGGTCGAAACTTTGCTCCGTTTGAGTTTTTCGAGAGTTAGTTAGGTGGTTTGGACGACACATTGTCCAAACTTATCTCCAATTAAGTTTTTAAGAGCTCGGAAGCAAAAGTTCGTCCCAATGAGAGTTTTTCATATGGTTTTGACGAACTATGTCCAAACTTTGCTTTGTTTGAGTTTTTCGAGCGTTAGGAACTCAAAGTTCGGCCCAATGAGAGTTATTTAGGTTGTTTGGACGAAACATCGTCCAAACGTTTCTCCGTTTCAGTTTTTGAGTGCTCGGAAGCCAAAGTTCGTTCCAATGAGAGTTTTTCGTACGGTTTGGACAACTTGGTCCAAACTTTTCTCCGTTTGAGTTTTTGGAGAGTTAGGAACTCAAAGTTCGGACCAACGAGGGTTCTTTAGGTTGTTTGGACGACACATGGTCCAAACTATGCTCCTTTTAAGTTTTTGAGAGCTCGGAACCCAAAGTTCGTCCCAATGAGAGTTTTTCTTATGGTTTGGACGAACTTGGTCGAAACATTGCTCCGTTTGAGTTTTTCGAGAGTTAGGAACTCAAAGTTCGGCCCAATGAGAGTTCTTTAGGTGGTTTGGACGACACACGGTCCAAACTTTGCTCCGTTTCAGTTTTTGAGAGCTCGGAAGCAAATGTTCGTCCCAATGAGGGTTTCCATATGGTTTGAACGAACTTGGTCGAAACTTTGCTCCGTTTGAGTTTTTGGAGAGTTAGGAACTCAAAGTTCGTCCCAATGAGAGTTCTTTAGGTGGTTTGGAAAACACATGGTCCAAACTTTGCTCCGTTTAAGTTTTTGAGAGCTCGGAACCGAAAGTTCGTCCCAATGAGAGTTTTTCTTATGGTTTGGACGAACTTGGTCGAAACTTTGCTCCGTTTGAGTTTTTCGAGAGTTAGTTAGGTGGTTTGGACGACACATTATCCAAACTTATCTCCGTTTAAGTTTTTAAGAGCTCGGAAGCAAAAGTTCGTCCCAATGAGAGTTTTTCATATGGTTTTGACGAACTATGTCCAAACTTTGCTTTGTTTGAGTTATTCGAGCGTTAGGAACTCAAAGTTCGGCCCAATGAGAGTTATTTAGGTTGTTTGGACGAAACATCGTCCAAACTTTGCTCCGTTTCAGTTTTTGAGTGCTCGGAAGCCAAAGTTCGTCCCAATGAGAGTTTTCCGTACGGTTTGGACAACTTGGTCCAAACTTTTCTCCGTTTGAGTTTTTGGAGAGTTAGGAACTCAAAGTTCGGACCAATGAGAGTTCTTTAGGTTTTTTGGACGACACATGGTCCAAACTTTGCTCCGTTTATGTTTTTGAGAGCTCGGAACCCAAAGTTCGTCCCAATGAGAGTTTTTCTTATGGTTTGGACGAACTTGGTCGAAACTTTGCTCCGTTTGAGTTTTTCGAGAGTTAGGAACTCAAAGTTCGGCCCAATGAGAGTTCTTTAGGTCTTTTGGACTACACATGGTCAAAACTTTGCTCCGTTTCAGTTTTTGAGAGCTCGGAAGCCAAAGTTCGTCCCAATGAGAGTTTTTCGTACGGTTTGGACAACTTGGTCCAAACTTTTCTCCGTTTGAGTTTTTGGAGAGTTAGGAACTCAAAGTTCGGACCAATGAGAGTTCTTTAGGTTGTTTGGACGACACATGGTCCAAACTTTGCTCCTTTTAAGTTTTTGAGAGCTCGGAACCCAAAGTTCGTCCCAATGAGAGTTTTTCTTATGGTTTGGACGAACTTGGTCGAAACATTGCTCCGTTTGAGTTTTTCGAGAGTTAGGAACTCAAAGTTCGGCCCAATGAGAGTTCTTTAGGTGGTTTGGACGACACACGGTCCAAACTTTGCTCCGTTTCAGTTTTTGAGAGCTCGGAAGCAAATGTTTGTCCCAATGAGGGTTTCCATATGGTTTGAACGAACTTGGTCGAAACTTTGCTCCGTTTGAGTTTTTGGAGAGTTAGGAACTCAAAGTTCGTCCCAATGAGAGTTCTTTAGGTGGTTTGGAAGACACATGGTCCAAACTTTGCTCCGTTTAAGTTTTTGAGAGCTCGGAACCGAAAGTTCGTCCCAATGAGAGTTTTTCTTATGGTTTTGACGAACTTGGTCGAAAGTTTGCTCCGATTGAGTTTTTCGAGAGTTAGTTAGGTGGTTTGGACGACACATTGTCCAAACTTATCTCCGTTTAAGTTTTTAAGAGCTCGGAAGCAAAAGTTCGTCCCAATGAGAGTTTTTCATATGGTTTTGACGAACTATGTCCAAACTTTGCTTTGTTTGAGTTTTTCGAGCGTTAGGAACTCAAAGTTCGGCCCAATGAGAGTTATTTAGGTTGTTTGGACGAAACATCGTCCAAACTTTGCTCCGTTTCAGTTTTTGAGTGCTCGGAAGCCAAAGTTCGTCCCAATGAGAGTTTTTCGTACGGTTTGGACAACTTGGTCCAAACTTTTCTCCGTTTGAGTTTTTGGAGAGTTAGGAACTCAAAGTTCGGACCAATGAGAGTTCTTTAGGTTGTTTGGACGACACATGGTCCAAACTTTGCTCCTTTTATGTTTTTGAGAGCTCGGAACCCAAAGTTCGTCCCAATGAGAGTTTTTCGTACGGTTTGGACAACTTGGTCCAAACTTTTCTCCGTTTGAGTTTTTGGAGAGTTAGGAACTCAAAGTTCGGCCCAATGAGAGTTCTTTAGGTGGTTTGGACGACACACGGTCCAAACTTTGCTCCGTTTCAGTTTTTGAGAGCTCGGAAGCAAATGTTCGTCCCAATGAGGGTTTCCATATGGTTTGAACGAACTTGGTCGAAACTTTGCTCCGTTTGAGTTTTTGGAGAGTTAGGAACTCAAAGTTCGTCCCAATGAGAGTTCTTTAGGTGGTTTGGAAGACACATGGTCCAAACTTTTCTCCGTTTAAGTTTTTGAGACCTCGTAACCGAAAGTTCGTCCCAATGAGAGTTTTTCTTATGGTTTTGACGAACTTTGTCGAAACTTTTCTCCGTTTGAGTTTTTCGAGAGTTAGTTAGGTGGTTTGGACCACACATTGTCCAAACTTATCTCCGTTTAAGTTTTTAAGAGCTCCGAAGCAAAAGTTCGTCCCAATGAGAGTTTTTCATATGGTTTTGACGAACTATGTCCAAACTTTGCTTTGTTTGAGTTTTTCGAGCGTTAGGAACTCAAAGTTCGGCCCAATGAGAGTTATTTAGGTTGTTTGGACGAAACATCGTCCAAACTTTGCTCCGTTTCAGTTTTTGAGTGCTCCGAAGCCAAAGTTCGTCCCAATGAGAGTTTTCCGTACGGTTTGGACAACTTGGTCCAAACTTTTCTCCGTTTGAGTTTTTGGGGAGTTAGGAACTCAAAGTTCGGACCAATGAGAGTTCTTTAGGTTGTTTGGACGACACATGGTCCAAACTTTGCTCCGTTTAAGTTTTTGAGAGTTCGGAACCCAAAGTTCGTCCCAATGAGAGTTTTTCTTATGGTTTGGACGAACTTGGTCGAAACTTTGCTCCGTTTGAGTTTTTCGAGAGTTAGGAACTCAAAGTTCGGCCCAATGAGAGTTCTTTAGGTCTTTTGGACTACACATGGTCAAAACTTTGCTCCGTTTCAGTTTTTGAGAGCTCGGAAGCCAAAGTTCGTCCCAATGAGAGTTTTTCATATGGTTTGGACAAACTTGGTAAAAACTTTGCTTCGTTTGAGTTTTTGGGGAGTTAGGAACTCAAAGTTCGGCCAATGAGAGTTCTTTCGGTGGTTTGGACGACACATGGTCCAAACTTTGCTCCGTTTAAGTTTTTGAGAGCTCGGAAGCAAATGTTCGTCCCAATGAGGGTTTCCATATGGTTTGAACGAACTTGGTCGAAACTTTGCTCCGTTTGAGTTTTTGGAGAGTTAGGAACTCAAAGTTCGTCCCAATGAGAGTTCTTTAGGTGGTTTGGAAGACACATGGTCCAAACTTTGCTCCGTTTCAGTTTTTGAGGGCTCGGAACCCAAAGTTCGTCCCAATGAGAGTTTTTCATATGTTTGGAGGAACTTGGTAAAAACTTTGCTTCGTTTGAGTTTTTGGGGAGTTAGGAAATCAAAGTTAGGCTAATGAGAGTTCTTTCGGTTGTTTGGACAACACATGGTCCAAACTTTGCTCCGTTTAAGTTTTTGAGAGCTCGGAACCCAAAGTTCATCCCAATGAGAGTTCTTTAGGTGGTTTGGACGACACATGGTCCAAACTTTGCTCCGTTTAAGTTTTTGAGAGCTCGGAACCCAAAGTTCGTGTCAATGAGAGTTCTTTAGGTGGTTTGGAAGACACATGGTGCAAACTTTGCTCCGTTTCAGTTTTTGAGAGCTCGGAACCCAAAGTTCGTCCCAATGAGAGTTTTTCATATGGTTTGGACGAGCTTGGTAAAAACTTTGCTTCGTTTGAGTTTTTGGGGAGTTAGGAACTCAAAGTTCGGCCAATGAGAGTTCTTTCGGTTGTTTGGACGACACATGGTCCAAACTTTGCTCCGTTTAAGTTTTTGAGAGCTCGGAACCCAAAGTTCATCCCAATGAGAGTTCTTTAGGTGGTTTGGACGACACATGGTCCAAACTTTGCTCCGTTTAAGTTTTTGAGAGCTCGGAACCCAAAGTTCGTCCCAATGAGAGTTCTTTAGGTGGTTTGGAAGACACATGGTCCAAACTTTGCTCCGTTTCAGTTTTTGAGTGCTCGGAAGCCAAAGTTCGTCCCAATGAGAGTTTTTCGTACGGTTTGGACAACTTGGTCCAAACTTTTCTCCGTTTGAGTTTTTGGAGAGTTAGGAACTCAAAGTTCGGACCAATGAGAGTTCTTTAGGTTGTTTGGACGACACATGGTCCAAACTTTGCTCCTTTTAAGTTTTTGAGAGCTCGAAACCCAAAGTTCGTCCCAATGAGAGTTTTTCTTATGGTTTGGACGAACTTGGTCGAAACTTTGCTCCGTTTGAGTTTTTCGAGAGTTAGGAACTCAAAGTTCGGCCCAATGAGAGTTCTTTAGGTGGTTTGGACGACACACGGTCCAAACTTTGCTCCGTTTCAGTTTTTGAGAGCTCGGAAGAAAATGTTCGTCCCAATGAGGGTTTCCATATGGTTTGAACGAACTTGGTTGAAACTTTGCTCCGTTTGAGTTTTTGGAGAGTTAGGAACTCAAAGTTCGTCCCAATGAGAGTTCTTTAGGTGGTTTGGAAGACACATGGTCCAAACTTTGCTCCGTTTAAGTTTTTGAGAGCTCGGAACCGAAAGTTCGTCCCAATGAGAGTTTTTCTTATGGTTTGGACGAACTTGGTCGAAACTTTGCTCCGTTTGAGTTTTTCGAGAGTTAGTTAGGTGGTTTGGACGACACATTGTCCAAACTTATCTCCGTTTAAGTTTTTAAGAGCTCGGAAGCAAAAGTTCGTCCCAATGAGAGTTTTTCATATGGTTTTGACGAACTATGTCCAAACTTTGCTTTGTTTGAGTTTTTCGAGCGTTAGGAACTCAAAGTTCGGCCCAATGAGAGTTATTTAGGTTGTTTGGACGAAACATCGTCCAAACTTTGCTCCGTTTCAGTTTTTGAGTGCTCGGAAGCCAAAGTTCGTCCCAATGAGAGTTTTCCGTACGGTTTGGACAACTTGGTCCAAACTTTTCTCCGTTTGAGTTTTTGGAGAGTTAGGAACTCAAAGTTCGGACCAATGAGAGTTCTTTAGGTTGTTTGGACGACACATGGTCCAAACTTTGCTCCGTTTAAGTTTTTGAGAGTTCGGAACCCAAAGTTCGTCCCAATGAGAGTTTTTCTTATGGTTTGGACGAACTTGGTCGAAACTTTGCTCCGTTTGAGTTTTTCGAGAGTTAGGAACTCAAAGTTCGGCCCAATGAGAGTTCTTTAGGTCTTTTGGACTACACATGGTCAAAACTTTGCTCCGTTTCAATTTTTGAGAGCTCGGAAGCAAAAGTTCGTCCCAATGAGAGTTTTTCATATGGTTTGGACGAACTTGGTAAAAACTTTGCTTCGTTTGAGTTTTTGGGGAGTTAGGAACTCAAAGTTCGGCCAATGAGAGTTCTTTCGGTGGTTTGGACGACACATGGTCCAAACTTTGCTCCGTTTAAGTTTTTGAGAGCTCGGAACCCAAAGTTCGTCCCAATGAGAGTTTTTCTTATGGTTTGGATGAACTTGGTCGAAACTTTGCTCCGTTTGAGTTTTTGGAGAGTTAGGAACTCAAAGTTCGTCCCAATGAGAGTTCTTTAGGTGGTTTGGAAGACACATGGTCCAAACTTTGCTCCGTTTCAGTTTTTGAGGGCTCGGAACCCAAAGTTCGTCCCAATGAGAGTTTTTCATATGTTTGGAGGAACTTGGTAAAAACTTTGCTTCGTTTGAGTTTTTGGGGAGTTAGGAAATCAAAGTTAGGCTAATGAGAGTTCTTTCGGTTGTTTGGACAACACATGGTCCAAACTTTGCTCCGTTTAAGTTTTTGAGAGCTCGGAACCCAAAGTTCATCCCAATGAGAGTTCTTTAGGTGGTTTGGACGACACATGGTCCAAACTTTGCTCCGTTTAAGTTTTTGAGAGCTCGGAACCCAAAGTTCGTGTCAATGAGAGTTCTTTAGGTGGTTTGGAAGACACATGGTGCAAACTTTGCTCCGTTTCAGTTTTTGAGAGCTCGGAACCCAAAGTTCGTCCCAATGAGAGTTTTTCATATGGTTTGGACGAGCTTGGTAAAAACTTTGCTTCGTTTGAGTTTTTGGGGAGTTAGGAACTCAAAGTTCGGCCAATGAGAGTTCTTTCGGTTGTTTGGACGACACATGGTCCAAACTTTGCTCCGTTTAAGTTTTTGAGAGCTCGGAACCCAAAGTTCATCCCAATGAGAGTTCTTTAGGTGGTTTGGACGACACATGGTCCAAACTTTGCTCCGTTTAAGTTTTTGAGAGCTCGGAACCCAAAGTTCGTCCCAATGAGAGTTCTTTAGGTGGTTTGGAAGACACATGGTCCAAACTTTGCTCCGTTTCAGTTTTTGAGAGCTCGGAACCCAAAGTTCGTCCCGATGAGAGTTCTTTAGGTGGTTTGGAAGACACATGGTCCAAACTTTTCTCCGTTTAAGTTTTTGAGAGCTCGGAACCCAAAGTTCGTCCCAATGAGAGTTCTTTAGGTGGTTTGGAAGACACATGGTCCAAACTTTGCTCCGTTTCAGTTTTTGAGAGCTCGGAACCCAAAGTTCGTCCCAATGAGAGTTTTTCTTATGGTTTGGACGAACTCGGTCCAAACTTTGCTCTGTTTAAGTTTTTCGAGAGTTAGGAACTCAAAGTTCGGCCCAATGAGAGGTCTTTAGGTGGTTTGGTCGACACATGGTCCAAACTTTTCTCCGTTTAAGTTTTTGAGATCTCGGAACCGAAAGTTCGTCCCAATGAGAGTTTTTCTTATGGTTTTGACGAACTTGGTCGAAACTTTGCTCCGTTTGAGTTTTTCGAGAGTTAGTTAGGTGGTTTGGACGACACATTGTCCAAACTTATCTCCGTTTAAGTTTTTAAGAGCTCGGAAGCAAAAGTTCGTCCCAATGAGAGTTTTTCATATGGTTTTGACGAACTATGTCCAAACTTTGCTTTGTTTGAGTTTTTCGAGCGTTAGGAACTCAAAGTTCGGCCCAATGAGAGTTATTTAGGTTGTTTGGACGAAACATCGTCCAAACATTGCTCCGTTTCAGTTTTTGAGTGCTCGGAAGCCAAAGTTCGTCCCAATGAGAGTTTTTCGTACGGTTTGGACAACTTGGTCCAAACTTTTCTCCGTTTGAGTTTTTGGAGAGTTAGGAACTCAAAGTTCGGACCAATGAGAGTTCTTTAGGTTGTTTGGACGACACATGGTCCAAACTTTGCTCCTTTTAAGTTTTTGAGAGCTCGAAACCCAAAGTTCGTCCCAATGAGAGTTTTTCTTATGGTTTGGACGAACTTGGTCGAAACTTTGCTCCGTTTGAGTTTTTCGAGAGTTAGGAACTCAAAGTTCGGCCCAATGAGAGTTCTTTAGGTGGTTTGGACGACACACGGTCCAAACTTTGCTCCGTTTCAGTTTTTGAGAGCTCGGAAGAAAATGTTCGTCCCAATGAGGGTTTCCATATGGTTTGAACGAACTTGGTCGAAACTTTGCTCCGTTTGAGTTTTTGGAGAGTTAGGAACTCAAAGTTCGTCCCAATGAGAGTTCTTTAGGTGGTTTGGAAGACACATGGTCCAAACTTTGCTCCGTTTAAGTTTTTGAGAGCTCGGAACCGAAAGTTCGTCCCAATGAGAGTTTTTCTTATGGTTTGGACGAACTTGGTCGAAACTTTGCTCCGTTTGAGTTTTTCGAGAGTTAGTTAGGTGGTTTGGACGACACATTGTCCAAACTTATCTCCGTTTAAGTTTTTAAGAGCTCGGAAGCAAAAGTTCGTCCCAATGAGAGTTTTTCATATGGTTTTGACGAACTATGTCCAAACTTTGCTTTGTTTGAGTTTTTCGAGCGTTAGGAACTCAAAGTTCGGCCCAATGAGAGTTATTTAGGTTGTTTGGACGAAACATCGTCCAAACTTTGCTCCGTTTCAGTTTTTGAGTGCTCCGAAGCCAAAGTTCGTCCCAATGAGAGTTTTCCGTACGGTTTGGACAACTTGGTCCAAACTTTTCTCCGTTTGAGTTTTTGGAGAGTTAGGAACTCAAAGTTCGGACCAATGAGAGTTCTTTAGGTTGTTTGGACGACACATGGTCCAAACTTTGCTCCGTTTAAGTTTTTGAGAGTTCGGAACCCAAAGTTCGTCCCAATGAGAGTTTTTCTTATGGTTTGGACGAACTTGGTCGAAACTTTGCTCCGTTTGAGTTTTTCGAGAGTTATGAACTCAAAGTTCGGCCCAATGAGAGTTCTTTAGGTCTTTTGGACTACACATGGTCAAAACTTTGCTCCGTTTCAATTTTTGAGAGCTCGGAAGCCAAAGTTCGTCCCAATGAGAGTTTTTCATATGGTTTGGACGAACTTGGTAAAAACTTTGCTTCGTTTCAGTTTTTGGGGAGTTAGGAACTCAAAGTTCGGCCAATGAGAGTTCTTTCGGTGGTTTGGACGACACATGGTCCAAACTTTGCTCCGTTTAAGTTTTTGAGAGCTCGGAAGCAAATGTTCGTCCCAATGAGGGTTTCCATATGGTTTGAACGAACTTGGTCGAAACTTTGCTCCGTTTGAGTTTTTGGAGAGTTAGGAACTTAAAGTTCGTCCCAATGAGAGTTCTTTAGGTGGTTTGGAAGACACATGGTCCAAACTTTGCGTCCAAACTTTGCTCCGTTTAAGTTTTTGAGAGCTCGGAACCGAAAGTTCGTCCCAATGAGAGTTTTTCTTATGGTTTGGACGAACTTGGTCGAAACTTTGCTCCGTTTGAGTTTTTCGAGAGTTAGTTAGGTGGTTTGGACGACACATTGTCCAAACTTATCTCCGTTTAAGTTTTTAAGAGCTCGGAAGCAAAAGTTCGTCCCAATGAGAGTTTTTCATATGGTTTTGACGAACTATGTCCAAACTTTGCTTTGTTTGAGTTTTTCGAGCGTTAGGAACTCAAAGTTCGGCCCAATGAGAGTTATTTAGGTTGTTTGGACGAAACATCGTCCAAACTTTGCTCCGTTTCAGTTTTTGAGTGCTCCGAAGCCAAAGTTCGTCCCAATGAGAGTTTTCCGTACGGTTTGGACAACTTGGTCCAAACTTTTCTCCGTTTGAGTTTTTGGAGAGTTAGGAACTCAAAGTTCGGACCAATGAGAGTTCTTTAGGTTGTTTGGACGACACATGGTCCAAACTTTGCTCCGTTTAAGTTTTTGAGAGTTCGGAACCCAAAGTTCGTCCCAATGAGAGTTTTTCTTATGGTTTGGACGAACTTGGTCGAAACTTTGCTCCGTTTGAGTTTTTCGAGAGTTATGAACTCAAAGTTCGGCCCAATGAGAGTTCTTTAGGTCTTTTGGACTACACATGGTCAAAACTTTGCTCCGTTTCAATTTTTGAGAGCTCGGAAGCCAAAGTTCGTCCCAATGAGAGTTTTTCATATGGTTTGGACGAACTTGGTAAAAACTTTGCTTCGTTTGAGTTTTTGGGGAGTTAGGAACTCAAAGTTCGGCCAATGAGAGTTCTTTCGGTGGTTTGGACGACACATGGTCCAAACTTTGCTCCGTTTAAGTTTTTGAGAGCTCGGAAGCAAATGTTCGTCCCAATGAGGGTTTCCATATGGTTTGAACGAACTTGGTCGAAACTTTGCTCCGTTTGAGTTTTTGGAGAGTTAGGAACTTAAAGTTCGTCCCAATGAGAGTTCTTTAGGTGGTTTGGAAGATACATGGTCCAAACTTTGCTCCGTTTCAGTTTTTGAGGGCTCGGAACCCAAAGTTCGTCCCAATGAGAGTTTTTCATATGGTTTGGAGGAACTTGGTAAAAACTTTGCTTCGTTTGAGTTTTTGGGGAGTTAGGAAATCAAAGTTAGGCTAATGAGAGTTCTTTCGGTTGTTTGGACGACACATGGTCCAAACTTTGCTCCGTTTAAGTTTTTGAGAGCTCGGAACCCAAAGTTCATCCCAATGAGAGTTCTTTAGGTGGTTTGGACGACACATGATCCAAACTTTGCTCCGTTTAAGTTTTTGAGAGCTCGGAACCCAAAGTTCGTGTCAATGAGAGTTCTTTAGGTGGTTTGGAAGACACATGGTGCAAACTTTGCTCCGTTTCAGTTTTTGAGAGCTCGGAACCCAAAGTTCGTCCCAATGAGAGTTTTTCATATGGTTTGGACGAGCTTGGTAAAAACTTTGCTTCGTTTGAGTTTTTGGGGAGTTAGGAACTCAAAGTTCGGCCAATGAGAGTTCTTTCGGTTGTTTGGACGACACATGGTCCAAACTTTGCTCCGTTTATGTTTTTGAGAGCTCGGAACCCAAAGTTCATCCCAATGAGAGTTCTTTAGGTGGTTTGGACGACACATGGTCCAAACTTTGCTCCGTTTAAGTTTTTGAGAGCTCGGAACCCAAAGTTCGTCCCAATGAGAGTTCTTTAGGTGGTTTGGAAGACACATGGTCCAAACTTTGCTCCGTTTCAGTTTTTGAGAGCTCGGAACCCAAAGTTCGTCCCGATGAGAGTTCTTTAGGTGGTTTGGAAGACACATGGTCCAAACTTTTCTCCGTTTAAGTTTTTGAGAGCTCGGAACCGAAAGTTCGTCCCAAAGAGAGTTTTTCTTATGGTTTTGACGAACTTGGTCGAAACTTTGCTCCGTTTGAGTTTTTCGAGAGTTAGTTAGGTGGTTTGGACGACACATTGTCCAAACTTATCTCCGTTTAAGTTTTTAAGAGCTCGGAAGTAAAAGTTCGTCCCAATGAGAGTTTTTCATATGGTTTTGACGAACTATGTCCAAACTTTGCTTTGTTTGAGTTTTTCGAGCGTTAGGAACTCAAAGTTGGGCCCAATGAGAGTTATTTAGGTTGTTTGGACGAAACATGGTCCAAACTTTGCTCCGTTTCAGTTTTTGAGTGCTCGGAAGCCAAAGTTCGTCCCAATGAGAGTTTTTCGTACGGTTTGGACAACTTGGTCCAAACTTTTCTCCGTTTGAGTTTTTGGAGAGTTAGGAACTCAAAGTTCGGACCAATGAGAGTTCTTTAGGTGGTTTGGACGACACACGGTCCAAACTTTGCTCCGTTTCAGTTTTTGAGAGCTCGGAAGCAAATGTTCGTCCCAATGAGGGTTTCCATATGGTTTGAACGAACTTGGTCGAAACTTTGCTCCGTTTGAGTTTTTGGAGAGTTAGGAACTCAAAGTTCGTCCCAATGAGAGTTCTTTAGGTGGTTTGGAAGACACATGGTCCAAACTTTGCTCCGTTTCAGTTTTTGAGGGCTCGGAACCCAAAGTTCGTCCCAATGAGAGTTTTTCAAATGGTTTGGACGAACTTGGTAAAAACTTTGCTTCGTTTGAGTTTTTGGGGAGTTAGGAAATCAAAGTTAGGCCAATGAGAGTTCTTTCGGTTGTTTGGACGACACATGGTCCAAACTTTGCTCCGTTTAAGTTTTTGAGAGCTCGGAACCCAAAGTTCATCCCAATGAGAGTTCTTTAGGTGGTTTGGACAACACATGGTCCAAACTTTGCTCCGTTTAAGTTTTTGGGAGCTCGGAACCGAAAGTTCGTCCCAATGAGAGTTCTTTAGGTGGTTTGGAAGACACATGGTCCAAACTTTGCACTGTTTCAGTTTTTGAGAGCTCGGAACCCAAAGTTCGTCCCAATGAGAGTTTTTCATATGGTTTGGACGAACTTGGTAAAAACTTTGCTTCGTTTGAGTTTTTGGGGAGTTAGGAACTCAAAGTTCGGCCAATGAGAGTTCTTTCGGTGGTTTGGACGACACATGGTCCAAACTTTGCTCCGTTTAAGTTTTTGAGAGCTCGGAACCCAAAGTTCATCCCAATGAGAGTTCTTTAGGTGCTTTAGACGACACATGGTCCAAACTTTGCTCCATTTCAGTATTTGAGAGCTCGGAACCCAAAGATCGTCCCAATGAGAGTTCTTTAGGTGGTTTGGACGACCCATGGTTCAAACTTTGCTCCGTTTCTGTATTTGAGAGCTCGGAACGCAAAGTTCGTCGCAATGAGAGCTTTTCATATGGTTTGGACGAACTTGGTCAGAACTTTGCTCCGTTTGAGTATTTGGAGAGTAAGGAACTCAAAGTTCGGCCCAATGAGAGTTATTTAGGTGGTTTGGACGACACATGGTCCAAACTTTGCTCCGTTTATGTTTTTGAGAGCTCGGAACCCAAAGTTCGTCCGATTGAGAGTTCTTTAGGTGGTTTGGACGACACATGGTCCAAACTTTGCTCCGTTTCAGTTTTTGAGAGCTCGGAACCCAAAGCTCGTCCCAATGAAAGTTTTTCATATGGTTTGGACGAGCTTGATCCAAACTTTGTTTCGTTTGAGTTTTTGGAGAGTTAGGAACTCAAAGTTCGGCCCAATTAGAGTTCTTTAGGTGGTTTGGACGACCCATTTCCAAACTTTGCTCCGTTTCAGTATTTAAGAGCTCGGAACCCAAAGTTTTTCCCAATTAGAGTTTTTCAAATGGTTTGGACGAACTTGATCCAAACTTTGCTTCGTTTGAGTTTTTGGAGAGTTAGGAACTCAAATTTCGGCCCAATGAGAGTTCTTTAGGTGGTTGGGACGACACATGGTCCAAACTTTGCTCTGTTTCAATTTTTGAGAGCTCGGAACCCAAAGTTCGTCCCAGTGAGAGTTTTTCTTATGGTTTGGACGAACTCGGTCCAAACTTTGCTCTGTTTGAGTTTTTGGAGAGTTAGGAACTCAATGTTCGGCCCAATGAGAGGTCTTTAGGTGGTTTGGTCGACACATGGTCCACACTTTTCTCCGTTTAAGTTTTTGAGAGCTCGGAACCGAAAGTTTGTCCCAATGAGAGTTTTTCTTATGGTTTTGACGAACTTGGTCGAAACTTTGCTCCGTTTGAGTTTTTCGAGAGTTAGTTAGGTGGTTTGGACGACACATTGTCCAAACTTATCTCCGTTTAAGTTTTTAAGAGCTCGGAAGCAAAAGTTCGTCCCAATGAGAGTTTTTCATATGGTTTTGACGAACTATGTCCAAACTTTGCTTCATTTGAGTTTTTCGAGCGTTAGGAACTGAAAGTTCGACCCAATGAGAGTTATTTAGGTTGTTTGGGCGAAACGTGGTCTAAACTTTGCTCTGTTTCAGTTTTTGAGTGCTCCGAAGCCAAAGTTCGTCCCAATGAGAGTTTTTGGTACGGTTTGGAATACTTGGTCCAAACTTTTCTCCGTTTGAGTTTTTGGAGAGTTAGGAACTCAAAGTTCGGCCCAATGAGAGTTCTTTAGGTGGTTTGGACGACACATCGTCCAAACTTTGCTCCGTTTAAGTTTTTGAGAGCTCGGAACCCAAAGTTCGTCCCAATGAGAATTCTTTAGGTGGTTTGGAAGACATATGGTCCAAACTTTGCTCCGTTTCAGTTTTTGAGAGCTCGGAACCCAAAGTTCGTCCCAATGAGAGTTTTTCATATGGTTTGGACGAACTTGGTAAAAACTTTGCTTCGTTTGAGTTTTTGGGGAGTTAGGAACTCAAAGTTCGTCCAATGAGAGTTCTTTCGGTGGTTTGGACGACACACTGTCCAAACTTTGCTCCGTTTAAGTTTTTGAGAGCTCGGAACCCAAAGTTCATCCCAATGAAAGTTCTTTAGGTTCTTTAGACGACACATGGTCCAAACTTTGCTCTGTTTCGGTATTTGAGAGCTCGGAACACAAAGATCGTCCCAATGAGAGTTCTTTAGGTGGTTTGGACGACCCATGGTTCAAACTTTGCTCCGTTTCTGTATTTGAGAGCTCGGAACGCAAAGTTCGTCCCAATGAGAGCTTTTCATATGGTTTGGACGAACTTGGTCAGAACTTTGCTCCGTTTGAGTATTTGGAGAGTAAGGAACTCAAAGTTCGGCCCAATGAGAGTTATTTAGGTGGTTTGGACGACACATGGTATAAACTTTGCTCCGTTTATGTTTTTGATAGCTCGGAACCCAAAGTTCGTCCCAATGAGAGTTCTTTAGGTGGTTTGGACGACACATGGTCCAAACTTTGCTCCGTTTCAGTTTTTGAGAGCTCGGAACCGAAAGCTCGTCCCAATGAAAGTTTTTCATATGGTTTGGACGAGCTTGATCCAAACTTTGTTTCGTTTGAGTTTTTGGAGAGTTAGGAACTCAAAGTTCGGCCCAATTAGAGTTCTTTAGGTGGTTTGGACGACCCATTTCCAAACTTTGCTCCGTTTCAGTATTTAAGAGCTCGGAACCCAAAGTTTTTCCCAAAGAGAGTTTTTCAAATGGTTTGGACGAACTTGATCCAAACTTTGCTTCGTTTGAGTGTTTGGAGAGTTAGGAACTCAAATTTCGGCCCAAATGAGAGATCTTTAGGTGGTTGGGACGACACATGGTCCAAACTTTGCTCTGTTTCAATTTTTGAGAGCTCGGAACCCAAAGTTCGTCCCAGTGAGAGTTTTTCTTATGGTTTGGACGAACTCGGTCCAAACTTTGCTCTGTTTGAGTTTTTGGAGAGTTAGGAACTCAGTGTTTGGCCCAATGAGAGGTCTTTAGGTGGTTTGGTCGACACATGGTCCACACTTTTCTCCGTTTAAGTTTTTGAGAGCTCGGAATCGAAAGTTTGTCCCAATGAGAGTTTTTCTTATGGTTTTGACGAACTTGGTCGACACATTGCTCCGTTTGAGTTTTTCGAGAGTTAGTTAGGTGGATTGGACGACACATTGTCCAAACTTATCTCCGTTTAAGTTTTTAAGAGCTCGAAAGCAAAAGTTCGTCCCAATGAGAGTTTTTCATATGGTTTTGACGAACTATGTCCAAACTTTGCTTCATTTGAGTTTTTCGAGCGTTAGGAACTGAAAGTTCGTCCCAATGAGAGTTATTTAGGTTGTTTGGACGAAACATGGTCCAAACTTTGCTCCGTTTCAGTTTTTGAGTGCTCGGAAGCCAAAGTTCGTCCCAATGAGAGTTTTTGGTACGGTTTGGACAACTTGGTCCAAACTTTTCTCCGTTTGAGTTTTTGGAGAGTTAGGAACTCAAAGTTTGGCCCAATGAGAGTTCTTTAGGTGGTTTGGACGACACATCGTCCAAACTTTGCTCCGTTTAAGTTTTTGAGAGCTCGGAACCCAAAGTTCGTCCCAATGAGAGTTCTTTAGGTGGTTTGGAAGACATATGGTCCAAACTTTGCTCCGTTTCAGTTTTTGAGAGCTCGGAACCCAAACTTCGTCCCAATGAGAGTTTTTCATATGGTTTGGACGAACTTGGTAAAAACTTTGCTTCGTTTGAGTTTTTGGGGAGTTAGGAACTCAAAGTTCGGCCAATGAGAGTTCTTTCGGTGGTTTGGACGACACATGGTCCAAACTTTGCTCCGTTTAAGTTTTTGAGAGCTCGGAACCCAAAGTTCATCCCAATGAAAGTTCTTTAGGTGCTTTAGACGACACATGGTCCAAACTTTGCTCCGTTTCAGTATTTGAGAGCTCGGAACCCAAAGATCGTCCCAATGAGAGTTCTTTAGGTGGTTTGGACGACCCATGGTTCAAACTTTGCTCCGTTTCTGTATTTGAGAGCTCGGAACGCAAAGTTCGTCCCAATGAGAGCTTTTCATATGGTTTGGACGAACTTGGTCAGAAATTTGCTCCGTTTGAGTATTTGGAGAGTAAGGAACTCAAAGTTCGGCCCAATGAGATTTATTTAAGTGGTATGGACGACACATGGTCCAAACTTTGCTCCGTTTATGTTTTTGAGAGCTCGGAACCCAAAGATCGTCCCAATGAGAGTTCTTTAGGTGGTTTGGACGACACATGGTCCAAACTTTGCTCCGTTTCAGTTTTTGAGAGCTCGGAACCCAAAGCTCGTCCCAATGAAAGTTTTTCATATGGTTTGGACGAGCTTGATCCAAACTTTGTTTCGTTTGAGTTTTTGGAGAGTTAGGAACTCAAAGTTCGGCCCAATTAGAGTTCTTTAGGTGGTTTGGACGACCCATTTCAAAACTTTGCTCCGTTTCAGTATTTAAGAGATCGGAACCCAAAGTTTTTCCCAATGAGAATTTTTCAAATGGTTTGGACGAACTTGATCCAAACTTTTCTTCGTTTGAGTTTTTGGAGAGTTAGGAACTCAAATTTCGGCCCAATGAGAGTTCTTTAGGTGGTTGGGACGACACATGGTCCAAACTTTGCTCTGTTTCAATTTTTGAGAGCTCGGAACCCAAAGTTCGTTCCAGTGAGAGTTTTTCTTATGGTTTGGACGAACTCGGTCCAAACTTTGCTCTGTTTGAGTTTTTGGAGAGTTAGGAACTCAATGTTCGGCCCAATGAGAGGTCTTTAGGTGGTTTGGTCGACACATGGTCCACACTTTTCTCCGTTTAAGTTTTTGAGAGCTCGGAACCGAAAGTTTGTCCCAATGAGAGTTTTTCTTATGGTTTTGACGAACTTGGTCGAAACTTTGCTCCGTTTGAGTTTTTCGAGAGTTAGTTAGATGGTTTGGACGACACATTGTCCAAACTTATCTCCGTTTAAGTTTTTAAGAGCTCGGAAGCAAAAGTTCGTCCCAATGAGAGTTTTTCATATGGTTTTGACGAACTATGTCCAAACTTTGCTTCATTTGAGTTTTTCGAGCGTTAGGAACTGAAAGTTCGACCCAATGAGAGTTATTTAGGTTGTTTGGGCGAAACGTGGTCCAAACTTTGCTCTGTTTCAGTTTTTGAGTGCTCCGAAGCCAAAGTTCGTCCCAATGAGAGTTTTTGGTACGGTTTGGACAACTTGGTCCAAACTTTTCTCCGTTTGAGTTTTTGGAGAGTTAGGAACTCAAAGTTCGGCCCAATGAGAGTTCTTTAGGTGGTTTGGACGACACATCGTCCAAACTTTGCTCCGTTTAAGTTTTTGAGAGCTCGGAACCCAAAGTTCGTCCCAATGAGAGTTCTTTAGGTGGTTTGGAAGACATATGGTCCAAACTTTGCTCCGTTTCAGTTTTTAAGAGCTCGGAACCCAAAGTTCATCCCAATGAAAGTTCTTTAGGTGCTTTAGACGACACATGGTCCAAACTTTGCTCCGTTTCAGTATTTGAGAGCTCGGAACCCAAAGATCGTCCCAATGAGAGTTCTTTAGGTGGTTTGGACGACCCATGGTTCAAACTTTGCTCCGTTTCTGTATTTGAGAGCTCGGAACGCAAAGTTCGTCCCAATGAGAGCTTTTCATATGGTTTGGACGAACTTGGTCAGAACTTTGCTCCGTTTGAGTATTTGGAGAGTAAGGAACTCAAAGTTCGGCCCAATGAGAGTTATTTAAGTGGTTTGGATGACACATGGTCCAAACTTTGCTCCGTTTATGTTTTTGAGAGCTCGGAACCCAAAGATCGTCCCAATGAGAGTTCTTTAGGTGGTTTGGACGACACATGGTCCAAACTTTGCTCCGTTTCAGTTTTTGAGAGCTCGGAACCCAAAGCTCGTCCCAATGAAAGTTTTTCATATGGTTTGGACGAGCTTGATCCAAACTTTGTTTCGTTTGAGTTTTTGGAGAGTTAGGAACTCAAAGTTCGGCCCAATTAGAGTTCTTTAGGTGGTTTGGACGACCCATTTCCAAACTTTTCTCCGTTTCAGTATTTAAGAGATCGGAACCCAAAGTTTTTTCCCAATGAGAGTTTTTCAAATGGTTTGGACGAACTTGATCCAAACTTTGCTTCGTTTGAGTTTTTGGAGAGTTAGGAACTCAAATTTCGGCCCAATGAGAGTTCTTTAGGTGGTTGGGACGACACATGGTCCAAACTTTGCTCTGTTTCAATTTTTGAGAGCTCGGAACCCAAAGTTCGTTCCAGTGAGAGTTTTTCTTATGGTTTGGACGAACTCGGTCCAAACTTTGCTCTGTTTGAGTTTTTGGAGAGTTAGGAACTCAATGTTCGGCCCAATGAGAGGTCTTTAGGTGGTTTGGTCGACACATGGTCCACACTTTTCTCCGTTTAAGTTTTTGAGAGCTCGGAACCGAAAGTTTGTCCCAATGAGAGTTTTTCTTATGGTTTTGACGAACTTGGTCGAAACTTTGCTCCGTTTGAGTTTTTCGAGAGTTAGTTAGGTGGATTGGACGACACATTGTCCAAACTTATCTCCGTTTAAGTTTTTAAGAGCTCGGAAGCAAAAGTTCGTCCCAATGAGAGTTTTTCATATGGTTTTGACGAACTATGTCCAAACTTTGCTTCATTTGAGTTTTTAGAGCGTTAGGAACTGAAAGTTCGACCCAATGAGAGTTATTTAGGTTGTTTGGACGAAACATGGTCCAAACTTTGCTCCGTTTCAGTTTTTGAGTGCTCGGAAGCCAAAGTTCGTCCCAATAAGAGTTTTTGGTACGGTTTGGACAACTTGGTCCAAACTTTTCTCCGTTTGAGTTTTTGGAGAGTTAGGAACTCAAAGTTCGGCCCAATGAGAGTTCTTTAGGTGGTTTGGACGACACATCGTCCAAACTTTGCTCCGTTTAAGTTTCTGAGAGCTCGAAACCCAAAGTTCGTCCCAATGAGAGTTCTTTAGGTGGTTTGGAAGACATATGGTCCAAACTTTGCTTCGTTTCAGTTTTTGAGAGCTCGGAACCCAAAGTTCGTCCCAATGAGAGTTTTTCATATGGTTTGGACGAACTTGGTAAAAACTTTGCTTCGTTTGAGTTTTTGGGGAGTTAGGAACTCAAAGTTCGGCCAATGAGAGTTCTTTCGGTGGTTTGGACGACACACTGTCCAAACTTTGCTCCGTTTAAGTTTTTGAGAGCTCGGAACCCAAAGTTCATCCCAATGAAAGTTCTTTAGGTTCTTTAGACGACACATGGTCCAAACTTTGCTCTGTTTCGGTATTTGAGAGCTCGGAACCCAAAGATCGTCCCAATGAGAGTTCTTTAGGTGGTTTGGACGACCCATGGTTCAAACTTTGCTCCGTTTCTGTATTTGAGAGCTCGGAACGCAAAGTTCGTCCCAATGAGAGCTTTTCATATGGTTTGGACGAACTTGGTCAGAACTTTGCTCCGTTTGAGTATTTGGAGAGTAAGGAACTCAAAGTTCGGCCCAATGAGAGTTATTTAGGTGGTTTGGACGACACATGGTCCAAACTTTGCTCCGTTTATGTTTTTGAGAGCTCGGAACCCAAAGTTCGTCCCAATGAGAGTTCATTAGGTGGTTTGGATGACACATGGTCCAAACTTTGCTCCGTTTCAGTTTTTGAGTGCCCGAAAGCCAAAGTTCGTCCCAATGAGAGTTTTTGGTACGGTTTGGACAACTTGGTCCAAACTTTTCTCCGTTTGAGTCTTTGGAGAGTTAGGAACTCAAAGTTCGGCCCAATGAGAGTTCTTTAGGTGGTTTGGACGACACATCGTCCAAACTTTGCTCCTTTTAAGTTTTTGAGAGCTCGGAACCCAAAGTTCGTCCCAATGAGAGTTCTTTAGGTGGTTTGGAAGACATATGGTCCAAACTTTGCTCCGTTTCAGTTTTTGAGAGCTCGGAACCCAAAGTTCGTCCCAATGAGAGTTTTTCATATGGTTTGGACGAACTTGGTAAAAACTTTGCTTCGTTTGAGTTTTTGGGGAGTTAGGAACTCAAAGTTCGGCCAATGAGAGTTCTTTCGGTGGTGTGGAAGACACATGGTCCAAACTTTGCTCCGTTTAAGTTTTTGAGAGATCGGAACCCAAAGTTCATCCCAATGAGAGTTCTCTAGGTGGTTTGGAAGACACATGGTCCAAACTTTGCTCCGTTTAAGTTTTTGAGAGCTCGGAACCCAAAGTTCATGCCAATGAGAGTTCTTTAGGTGGTTTGGACGACACATGGTCCAAACTTTGCTCCGTTTAAGTTTTTTAGAACTCGGAACCCAAAGTTCGTCCCAATGAGAGTTCTTTAGGTGGCTTGGAAGACACATGGTCCAAACTTTGCTCCGTTTCAGTTTTTGAGAGCTCGGAACCCAAAGTTCGTCCCAATGAGAGTTCTTTAGGTGGTTTGGAAGACACATGGTCCAAACTTTGCTCCGTTTCAGTTTTCGAGAGCTCGGAACCCAAAGTTCGTCCCAATGAGAGTTTTTCATATGGTTTGGACGAACTTGGTAAAAACTTTGCTTCGTTTGAGTTTTTGGGGAGTTAGGAACTCAAAGTTCGGCCAATGAGAGTTCTTTCGGTGGTTTGGAAGACACAAGGTCCAAACTCTGCTCCGTGTAAGTTTTTGAGAGATCGGAACCCAAAGTTCATCCCAATGAGAGTTCTTTAGGTGGTTTGGAAGACACATGGTCCAAACTTTGCTCCGTTTAAGTTTTTGAGAGCTCGGAACCCAAAGTTCATCCCAATGAGAGTTCTTTAGGTGGTTTGGACGACACATGGTCCAAACATGGCTCCGTTTAAGTTTTTTAGAGCTCGGAACCCAAAGTTCGTCCCAATGAGAGTTCTTTAGGTGGTTTGGAAGACACATGGTCCAAACTTTGCTCCGTTTCCGTTTTTGAGAGCTCGGAACCCAAAGTTCGTCCCAATGAGAGTTCTTTAGGTGGTTTGCAAGACACATGGTCCAAACTTTGCTCCGTTTCAGTTTTCGAGAGCTCGGAACCCAAAGTTCGTCCCAATTAGAGTTTTTCATATGGTTTGGACGAACTTGGTAAAAACTTTGCTTCGTTTGAGTTTTTGGGGAGTTAGGAACTCAAAGTTCGGCCAATGAGAGTTCTTTCGGTGGTTTGGAAGACACATGGTCCAAACTTTGCTCCGTTTAAGTTTTTGAGAGCTCGGAACCCAAAGTTCATGCCAATGAGAGTTCTTTAGGTGGTTTGGACGACACATGGTCCAAACTTTGCTCCGTTTAAGTTTTTTAGAACTCGGAACCCAAAGTTCGTCCCAATGAGAGTTCTTTAGGTGGTTTGGAAGACACATGGTCCAAACTTTGCTCCGTTTCAGTTTTTGAGAGCTCGGAACCCAAAGTTCGTCCCAATGAGAGTTCTTTAGGTGGTTTGGAAGACACATGGTCCAAACTTTGCTCCGTTTCAGTTTTTGAGAGCTCGGAACCCAAAGTTCGTCCCAATGAGAGTTTTTCATATGGTTTGGACGAACTTGGTAAAAACTTTGCTTCGTTTGAGTTTTTGGGGAGTTAGGAACTCAAAGTTCGGCCAATGAGAGTTCTTTCGGTGGTTTGGACGACACATTGTCCAAACTTTGCTCCGTTTAAGTTTTTGAGAGCTCGGAACCCAAAGTTCATCCCAATGAGAGTTCTTTAGGTGCTTTAGACGACACATGGTCCAAACATTGCTCCGTTTAAGTATTTGAGAGCTCGGAACCCAAAGTTCATGCCAATGAGAGTTCTTTAGGTGGTTTGGACGACACATGGTCCAAACTTTGCTCCGTTTAAGTTTTTGAGAGCTCGGAACCCAAAGTTCATCCCAATGAGAGTTCTTTAGGTGGTTTTGACGACACATGGTCCAAACATTGCTCCGTTTAAGTTTTTTAGAGCTCGGAACCCAAAGTTCGTCCCAATGAGAGTTCTTTAGGTGGTTTGGAAGACACATGGTCCAAACTTTGCTCCGTTTCAGTTTTTGAGAGCTCGGAACCCAAAGTTCGTCCCAATGAGAGTTCTTTAGGTGGTTTGGAAGACACATGGTCCAAACTTTGCTCCGTTTCAGTTTTCGAGAGCTCGGAACCCAAAGTTCGTCCCAATGAGAGTTTTTCATATGGTTTGGACGAACTTGGTAAAAACTTTGCTTCGTTTGAGTTTTTGGGGAGTTAGGAACTCAAAGTTCGGCCAATGAGAGTTCTTTCGGTGGTTTGGAAGACACATGGTCCAAACTTTGCTCCGTTTAAGTTTTTGAGAGATCGGAACCCAAAGTTCATCCCAATGAGAGTTCTTTAGGTGGTTTGGAAGACACATGGTCCAAACTTTGCTCCGTTTAAGTTTTTGAGAGCTCGGAACCCAAAGTTCATCCCAATGAGAGTTCTTTAGGTGGTTTGGACGACACATGGTCCAAACATTGCTCCGTTTAAGTTTTTTAGAGCTCGGAACCCAAAGTTCGTCCCAATGAGAGTTCTTTAGGTGGTTTGGAAGACACATGGTCCAAACTTTGCTCCGTTTCAGTTTTTGAGAGCTCGGAACCCAAAGTTCGTCCCAATGAGAGTTCTTTAGGTGGTTTGGAAGACACATGGTCCAAACTTTGCTTCGTTTCAGTTTTCGAGAGCTCGGAACCCAAAGTTCGTCCCAATGAGAGTTTTTCATATGGTTTGGACGAACTTGGTAAAAACTTTGCTTCGTTTGAGTTTTTGGGGAGTTAGGAACTCAAAGTTCGGCCAATGAGAGTTCTTTCGGTGGTTTGGAAGACACATGGTCCAAACTTTGCTCCGTTTAAGTTTTTGAGAGATCGGAACCCAAAGTTCATCCCAATGAGAGTTCTCTAGGTGGTTTGGAAGACACATGGTCCAAACTTTGCTCCGTTTAAGTTTTTGAGAGCTCGGAACCCAAAGTTCATGCCAATCAGAGTTCTTTAGGTGGTTTGGACGACACATGGTCCAAACTTTGCTCCGTTTAAGTTTTTTAGAACTCGGAACCCAAAGTTCGTCCCAATGAGAGTTCTTTAGGTGGTTTGGAAGACACATGGTCCAAACTTTGCTCCGTTTCAGTTTTTGAGAGATCGGAACCCAAAGTTCGTCCCAATGAGAGTTCTTTAGGTGGTTTGGAAGACACATGGTCCAAACTTTGCTCCGTTTCAGTTTTTGAGAGCTCGGAACCCAAAGTTCGTCCCAATGAGAGTTTTTCATATGGTTTGGACGAACTTGGTAAAAACTTTGCTTCGTTTGAGTTTTTGGGGAGTTAGGAACTCAAAGTTCGGCCAATGAGAGTTCTTTCGGTGGTTTGGACGACACATTGTCCAAACTTTGCTCCGTTTAAGTTTTTGAGAGCTCGAAACCCAAAGTTCATCCCAATGAGAGTTCTTTAGGTGCTTTAGACGACACATGGTCCAAACATTGCTCCGTTTAAGCATTTGAGAGCTCGGAACCCAAAGTTCATGCCAATGAGAGTTCTTTAGGTGGTTTGGACGACACATGGTCCAAACTTTGCTCCGTTTAAGTTTTTGAGAGCCCGGAACCCAAAGTTCATCCCAATGAGAGTTCTTTAGGTGGTTTGGACGACACATGGTCCAAACATTGCTCCGTTTAAGTTTTTTAGAGCTCGGAACCCAAAGTTCGTCCCAATGAGAGTTCTTTAGGTGGTTTGGAAGACACATGGTCCAAACTTTGCTCCGTTTCAGTTTTTGAGAGCTCGGAACCCAAAGTTCGTCCCAATGAGAGTTCTTTAGGTGGTTTGGAAGACACATGGTCCAAACTTTGCTCCGTTTCAGTTTTCGAGAGCTCGGAACCCAAAGTTCGTCCCAATGAGAGTTTTTCATATGGTTTGGACGAACTTGGTAAAAACTTTGTTTCGTTTGAGTTTTTGGGGAGTTAGGAACTCAAAGTTCGGCCAATGAGAGTTCTTTCGGTGGTTTGGAAGACACATGGTCCAAACTTTGCTCCGTTTAAGTTTTTGAGAGATCGGAACCCAAAGTTCATCCCAATGAGAGTTCTTTAGGTGGTTTGGAAGACACATGGTCCAAACTTTGCTCTGTTTAAGTTTTTGAGAGCTCGGAACCCAAAGTTCATCCCAATGAGAGTTCTTTAGGTGGTTTGGACGACACATGGTCCAAACATTGCTCCGTTTAAGTTTTTTAGAGCTCGGAACCCAAAGTTCGTCCCAATGAGAGTTCTTTAGGTGGTTTGGAAGACACATGGTCCAAACTTTGCTCCGTTTCAGTTTTTGAGAGCTCGGAACCCAAAGTTCGTCCCAATGAGAGTTCTTTAGGTGGTTTGGAAGACACATGGTCCAAACTTTGCTCCGTTTCAGTTTTCGAGAGCTCGGAACCCAAAGTTCGTCCCAATGAGAGTTTTTCATATGGTTTGGACGAACTTGGTAAAAACTTTGTTTCGTTTGAGTTTTTGGGGAGTTAGGAACTCAAAGTTCGGCCAATGAGAGTTCTTTCGGTGGTTTGGAAGACACATGGTCCAAACTTTGCTCCGTTTAAGTTTTTGAGAGATCGGAACCCAAAGTTCATCCCAATGAGAGTTCTTTAGGTGGTTTGGAAGACACATGGTCCAAACTTTGCTCTGTTTAAGTTTTTGAGAGCTCGGAACCCAAAGTTCATCCCAATGAGAGTTCTTTAGGTGGTTTGGACGACACATGGTCCAAACATTGCTCCGTTTAAGTTTTTTAGAGCTCGGAACCCAAAGTTCGTCCCAATGAGAGTTCTTTAGGTGGTTTGGAAGACACATGGTCCAAACTTTGCTCCGTTTCAGTTTTTGAGAGCTCGGAACCCAAAGTTCGTCCCAATGAGAGTTCTTTAGGTGGTTTGGAAGACACATGGTCCAAACTTTGCTCCGTTTCAGTTTTCGAGAGCTCGGAACCCAAAGTTCGTCCCAATGAGAGTTTTTCATATGGTTTGGACAAACTTGGTAAAAACTTTGCTTCGTTTGAGTTTTTGGGGAGTTAGGAACTCAAAGTTCGGCCAATGAGAGTTCTTTCGGTGGTTTGGAAGACACATGGTCCAAACTTTGCTCCGTTTAAGTTTTTGAGAGATCGGAACCCAAAGTTCATCCCAATGAGAGTTCTCTAGGTGGTTTGGAAGACACATGGTCCAAACTTTGCTCCGTTTAAGTTTTTGAGAGCTCGGAACCCAAAGTTCATGCCAATGAGAGTTCTTTAGGTGGTTTGGACGACACATGGTCCAAACTTTGCTCCGTTTAAGTTTTTTAGAACTCGGAACCCAAAGTTCGTCCCAATGAGAGTTCTTTAGGTGGTTTGGAAGACACATGGTCCAAACTTTGCTCCGTTTCAGTTTTTGAGAGCCAGGAACCCAAAGTTCGGCCCAATGAGAGTTCTTTAGGTGGTTTGGAAGACACATGGTCAAAACTTTGCTCCGTTTATGTTTTTGAGAGCTCGGAACTCAAAGTTCGTCCCAATGAGAGTTTTTCATATGGTTTGGACGAACTTGGTAAAAACTTTGCTTCGTTTGAGTTTTTGGGGAGTTAGGAACTCAAAGTTCGGCCAATGAGAGTTCTTTCGGTGGTTTGGACGACACATTGTCCAAACTTTGCTCCGTTTAAGTTTTTGAGAGCTCGGAACCCAAAGTTCATCCCAATGAGAGTTCTTTAGGTGCTTTAGACGACACATGGTCCAAACTTTGCTCCGTTTCAGTATTTGAGAGCTCGGAACCCAAAGATCGTCCTAATGAGAGTTCTTTAGGTGGTTTGGACGACCCATGGTTCAAACTTTGCTCCATTTCTGTATTTGAGAGCTCGGAACGCAAAGTTCGTCCCAATGAGAGCTTTTCATATGGTTTGGACGAACTTGGTCAGAACTTTGCTCCGTTTGAGTATTTTGAGAGTAAGGAACTCAAAGTTCGGCCCAATGAGAGTTATTTAGGTGGTTTGGACGACACATGGTCAAAACTTTGCTCCGTTTATGTTTTTGAGAGCTCGGAACCCAAAGTTCGTCCCAATGAGAGTTCTTTAGGTGGTTTGGAAGACACATGGTCCAAACTTTGCTCCGTTTCAGTTTTTGAGAGCTCGGAACCCAAAGTTCGTCCCAATGAGAGTTTTTCATATGGTTTGGACGAACTTGGTAAAAACATTGCTTCGTTTGAGTTTTTGGGGAGTTAGGAACTTAAAGTTCGGCCAATGAGAGTTCTTTCGGTGGTTTGGACGACACATGGTCCAGGCTTTGCTCCATGTGTCGTCCAAACCACCGAAAGAACTCTCATTGGCCGAACTTTGAGTTCCTAACTCTCCAAAAACTCAAACGGAGCAAAGTTTGGACCAAGTTGGTACAAACCATATGAAAAACTCTCATTGGGACGAACTTTGGGTTACGAGCTCTCAAATACTGAAACGGAGCAAAGTTTGGACCATGTGTCGTCCAAACCACCAAAAGAACTCTCATTGGCCGAACTTTGAGTTCCTAACTCTCAAAAAACTCAAACGGAGCAAAGTTTGGACCAAGTTGGTACAAACCATATGAAAAACTCTCATTGGGACGAACTTTGGGTTCCGAGCTCTCAAATACTGAAACGGAGCAAAGTCTGGACCATGTGTCGTCAAAACCACCTAAAGAACTCTCATTGGGACGAACTTTGGGTTCCGAGCTCTCAAAAACTTAAACGAAGAAAAGTTTGGACCAAGTGTCGTCCAAACCACCGAAAGAACTCTCATTGGCCGAACTTTTAGTTCCTAAGTCTCCAAAAACTCAAACGGAGCAAAGTTTGGACCAAGTTCGTCCAAACCATATGAAAAACTCTCATTGGGACGAACTTTGGGTTCCGAGCTCTCAAATACTGAAACGGAGCAAAGCCTGGACCATGTGTCGTCAAAACCACCGAAAGAACTCTCATTTGCCGAACTTTGAGTTCCTAACTCTCCAAAAACTCAAACGGAGCAAAGTTTGGACCAAGTTCGTCCAAGCCATATCAAAAACTCTCATTGAGACAAACTTTGGGTTCCGAGCTCTCAAAAACTTAAACGGAGAAAAGTTTAGACCATGTTTCATCCAAACAACGTAAAGAACTCTCATTGGGCCGAACTTTGAGTGCCTAAACCTCCAAAAACTCAAACAGAGCAAAGTTTGGACCAAGTTCGTCCAAACGATATGAAATTTTCTCATTGGGACGAACTTTGTGTTCCGAGCTCTCAAAAACATAAACGGAGCAAACTTTGGACCATGTATCTTTCAAACCACGTAAAGAACTCTCATTGGACCGAACTTTGAGTTCCTAACTCCCCAAAAACTCAAACGGTGCAAAGTTTGTACCAAGTTCGTCCAAACCATATGTAAAACTCTCATTGGGACGAACTTTGGGTTACGAGCTCTCAAATACTGAAACGGAGCAAAGTTTGGACCATGTGTCGTCCAAACCACCTAAAGAACTCTCATTGGGACGAACTTTGGATTCCGAGCTCTCAAAAACTTAAACGAAGCAAAGTTTGGACCAAGTGTCGTCCAAACCACCGAAAGAACTCTTATTGGCCGAACTTTGAGTTCCTAACTCTCCAAAAACTCAAACGGAGCAAAGTTTGGACCAAGTTGGTACAAACCATATGAAAAACTCTCATTGGGACGAACTTTGGGTTACGAGCTCTCAAATACTGAAACGGAGCAAAGTTTGGACCATGTGTCGTCCAAACCACCTAAAGAACTCTCATTGGGACGAACTTTGGGTTCCGAGCTCTCAAAAACTTAAACGAAGCAAAGTTTGGACCAAGTGTCGTCCAAACCACCGAAAGAACTCTCATTGGCCGAACTTTGAGTTCCTAACTCTCCAAAAACTGAAACGGAGCAAAGTTTGGACCAAGTTCGTCCAAACCATATGAAAAACTCTCATTGGGACGAACTTTGGGTTCCGAGCTCTCAAATACTGAAACGAAGCAAAGTCTGGAGCATGTGTCGTCCAAACCACCGACAGAACTCTCATTGGCCGAACTTTGAGTTCCTAACTCTCCAAAAACTCAAACGGAGCAAAGTTTGGACCAAGTTCGTCCAAACCATATGAAAAACTCTAATTGAGACGAAGTTTGGGTTCCGAGCTCTCAAAAACTTAAACGGAGAAAAGTTTGGACCATGTTTCATCCAATGAACGTAAAGAACTCTCATTGGGCCGAACTTTGAGTTCCTAAACCTCCAAAGACTCAAACAGAGCAAAGTTTGGACCAAGTTCGTCCAAACCATATGAAAAACTCTCATTGGGACGAGCTTTGGGTTCCGAACTCTCAAAAACATAAACGGAGCAAACTTTGGACCATGTGTCTTCCAAACCACATAAAGATCTCTCATTGGGCCGAACTTTGAGTTCCTAACTCACTAAAAACTCAAACGGAGCAAAGTTTGGACCAAGTTCGTCCAAACCATATGAAAAACTTTCATTGGGACGAACTTTGGATTCCGAGCTCTCAAAAACTGAAACGGAGCAAAGTTTGGACCATGTGTTGTCCAAACCACCTAAAGAACTCTCATTGGGTCGAAGTTTGAGTTCCTAACTCACTAAAAACTCAAACGGAGCAAAGTTTGGACCAAGTTCGTCCAAACCATATGAAAAACTCTCATTGGGACGAACTTTGGGTTCCGAGCTCTCAAAAACTGAAACGGAGCAAAGTTTGGACCATGTGTCGTCCAAACAACCTAAAGAACTCTCATTGGGCCGAAGTTTGAGTTCTTAACTCTCCAAAAACTCAAACGGAGCAAAGTTTGGACCAAGTTCGTCCAAACCATATGAAAAACTTCCATTGGGACGACCTTTGGATTCCGAGCTCTCAAAAACTGAAAAGGAGCAAAGTTTCGACCTTGTGTCGTCCAAACCACCTAAAGAACTCTCATTGGGTCGAAGTTTGAGTTCCTAACTGTCCAAACTTTTCTCCGTTTCACTATTTTAGAGCTCGGATACCAAACTTCGTACCAATGAAGGTTTTTCATTTGGGTTGGACGAACTTGGTCCATACTTTGCTCCGTTTGAGTTTTTGGAGAGTTAGGAACTCAAAGTTCGACCCAATGAGAGTTCGTTAGGTGGTTTGGACGACACAAGGTCCAAACTTTGCTCCTTTTCAGTTTTTGAGACCTCGGAACCCAAAGTTCGTCCCAATGAAAGTTTTTCATATGGTTTGGACGAACTTGGTCCAAACTTTGCTCCGTTTGAGTTTTTAGTGAGTTAGGAACTCAAACTTCGACCCAATGAGAGTTCTTTAGGTGGTTTGGAAGACACATGGTCCAAAGTTTGCTCCGTTTCAGTTTTTGAGACCTCGGAACCCAAAGTTCGTCCCAATGAGAGTTTTTCATATGGTTTGGACGAACTTGGTCCAAACTTTGCTCGGTTTGAGTTTTTAGTGAGTTAGGAACTCAAACTTCGACCCAATGAGAGTTCTTTAGGTGGTTTGGACGACACATGGTCCAAACTTTGCTCCGTTTCAGTTTTTGAGACCTCGGAACCCAAAGTTCGTCCCAATGAGAGTTTTTCATATGGTTTGGACGAACTTGGTCCAAACTTTGCTCGGTTTGAGTTTTTAGTGAGTTAGGAACTCAAACTTCGACCCAATGAGAGTTCTTTAGGTGGTTTGGACGACACATGGTCCAAACTTTGCTCCGTTTCAGTTTTTGAGACCTCGGAACCCAAAGTTCGTCCCAATGAGAGTTTTTCATATGGTTTGGACGAACTTGGTCCAAACTTTGCTCCGTTTGAGTTTTTGGAGAGTTAGGAACTCAAAGTTCGACCCAATGAGAGTTCGTTAGGTGGTTTGGACGACACAAGGTCCAAACTTTGCTCCTTTTCAGTTTTTGAGACCTCGGAACCCAAAGTTCGTCCCAATGAAAGTTTTTCATATGGTTTGGACGAACTTGGTCCAAACTTTGCTCCGTTTGAGTTTTTAGTGAGTTAGGAACTCAAACTTCGACCCAATGAGAGTTCTTTAGGTGGTTTGGAAGACACATGGTCCAAAGTTTGCTCCGTTTCAGTTTTTGAGACCTCGGAACCCAAAGTTCGTCCCGATGAGAGTTTTTCATATGGTTTGGACGAACTTGGTCCAAACTTTGCTCGGTTTGAGTTTTTAGTGAGTTAGGAACTCAAAGTTCGACCCAATGAGAGTTCGTTAGGTGGTTTGGACGACACAAGGTCCAAACTTTGCTCCTTTTCAGTTTTTGAGACCTCGGAACCCAAAGTTCGTCCCAATGAAAGTTTTTCATATGGTTTGGACGAACTTGGTCCAAACTTTGCACCGTTTGAGTTTTTAGTGAGTTAGGAACTCAAACTTCGACCCAATGAGAGTTCTTTAGGTGGTTTGGAAGACACATGGTCCAAAGTTTGCTCCGTTTCAGTTTTTGAGACCTCGGAACCCAAAGTTCGTCCCAATGAGAGTTTTTCATATGGTTTGGACGAACTTGGTCGAAACTTTGCTCGGTTTGAGTTTTTAGTGAGTTAGGAACTCAAACTTCGACCCAATGAGAGTTCTTTAGGTGGTTTGGACGACACATGGTCCAAACTTTGCTCCGTTTCAGTTTTTGAGACCTCGGAACCCAAAGTTCGTCCCAATGAGAGTTTTTCATATGGTTTGGACGAACTTGGTCCAAACTTTGCTCCGTTTGAGTTTTTGGAGAGTTAGGAACTCAAAGTTCGACCCAATGAGAGTTCGTTAGGTGGTTTGGACGACACAAGGTCCAAACTTTGCTCCTTTTCAGTTTTTGAGACCTCGGAACCCAAAGTTCGTCCCAATGAACGTTTTTCATATGGTTTGGACGAACTTGGTCCAAACTTTGCTCCGTTTGAGTTTTTAGTGAGTTAGGAACTCAAACTTCGACCCAATGAGAGTTCTTTAGGTGGTTTGGAAGACACATGGTCCAAAGTTTGCTCCGTTTCAGTTTTTGAGACCTCGGAACCCAAAGTTCGTCCCGATGAGAGTTTTTCATATGGTTTGGACGAACTTGGTCCAAACTTTGCTCGGTTTGAGTTTTTAGTGAGTTAGGAACTCAAAGTTCGACCCAATGAGAGTTCGTTAGGTGGTTTGGACGACACAAGGTCCAAACTTTGCTCCTTTTCAGTTTTTGAGACCTCGGAACCCAAAGTTCGTCCCAATGAAAGTTTTTCATATGGTTTGGACGAACTTGGTCCAAACTTTGCACCGTTTGAGTTTTTAGTGAGTTAGGAACTCAAACTTCGACCCAATGAGAGTTCTTTAGGTGGTTTGGAAGACACATGGTCCAAAGTTTGCTCCGTTTCAGTTTTTGAGACCTCGGAACCCAAAGTTCGTCCCAATGAGAGTTTTTCATATGGTTTGGACGAACTTGGTCCAAACTTTGCTCGGTTTGAGTTTTTAGTGAGTTAGGAACTCAAACTTCGACCCAATGAGAGTTCTTTAGGTGGTTTGGACGACACATGGTCCAAACTTTGCTCCGTTTCAGTTTTTGAGACCTCGGAACCCAAAGTTCGTCCCAATGAGAGTTTTTCATATGGTTTGGACGAACTTGGTCCAAACTTTGCTCCGTTTGAGTTTTTGGAGAGTTAGGAACTCAAAGTTCGACCCAATGAGAGTTCGTTAGGTGGTTTGGACGACACAAGGTCCAAACTTTGCTCCTTTTCAGTTTTTGAGACCTCGGAACCCAAAGTTCGTCCCAATGAAAGTTTTTCATATGGTTTGGACGAACTTGGTCCAAACTTTGCTCCGTTTGAGTTTTTAGTGAGTTAGGAACTCAAACTTCGACCCAATGAGAGTTCTTTAGGTGGTTTGGACAACACATGGTCCAAACTTTGCTCCGTTTCAGTTTTTGAGATCTCGGAACCCAAAGTTCGTCCCAATGAGAGTTTTTCATATGGTTTGGACGAACTTGGTCCAAACTTTGCTCCGTTTGAGTTTTTGGAGAGTTAAGAACTCAAAGTTTGGCCCAATGAGAGTTCGTTAGGTGGTTTGGACACACATGGTCCAAACTTTTCTCCGTTTCAGTATTTTAGAGCCCGGAACCAAAAGTTCGTCCCAATGAGAGTTTTTCATATGGTTTGGACGAACTTGGTCCAATCTTTGCTCCGTTTGAGTTTTTGGAGAGTTAGGGACTCAACGTTCGGCCCAATGAGAGTTCTTAAGGTGGTTTGGACACACATGGTCCAAACTTTTCTCCGTTTTAGTATTTTAGAGCTCGGAACCCAAAGTTCATCCCAATGAGAGTTTTTCATTTGGGTTGGACGAAGTTGGTCCATACTTTGCTCCGTTTGAGTTTTTGGACAGTTAGGAACTCAAAGTTCGACCCAATGAGAGTTCGTTAGGTCGTTTGGACGACACAAGGTCCAAACTTTGCTCCTTTTCAGTTTTTGAGAGCTCGGAACCCAAAGTTCGTCCCAATGAAAGTTTTTTATATGGTTTGGACGAACTTGGTCCAAACTTTGCTCCGTTTGAGTTTTTAGTGAGTTAGGAACTCAAACTTCGACCCAATGAGAGTTCTTTAGGTGGTTTGGAGGACACATGGTCCAAACTTTGCTCCGTTTCAGTTTTTGAGACCTCGGAACCCAAAGTTCGTCCCAATGAGAGTTTTTCATATGGTTTGGACGAACTTGGTCCTAACTTTGCTCCGTTTGAGTTTTTGGAGAGTTAGGAACTTAAAGTTTGGCCCAATGAGAGTTCTTTAGGTTGTTTGGACGACACATGGTCCAAACTTTGCTCCGTTTCAGTTTTTGAGAGCCCGGAACAAAAAGTTCGTCCCAATGAGAGTTTTTCATATGGTTTGGCGAACTTGGTCCAATCTTTGCTCCGTTTGAGTTTTTGGACAGTTAGGAACTCAAAGTTCGGCCCAATGAGAGTTCTTAAGGTGGTTTGGACACACATGGTCCAAACTTTTCTCCGTTTCACTATTTTAGAGCTCGGAACCCAAACTTCGTCCCAATGAGAGTTTTTCATTTGGGTTGGACGAACTTGGTCCATACTTTGCTCCGTTTTAGTTTTTGGAGTGTTAGGAACTCAGAGTTCGACCCAATGAGAGTTCGTTAGGTGGTTTGGAGGACACAACGTCCAAACTTTGCTCCTTTTCAATTTTTGAGAGCTCGGAACCCAAAGTTCGTCCCAATGAAAGTTTTTCATATGGTTTGGACGAACTTGGTCCAAACTTTGCTCCGTTTGAGTTTTTAGTGAGTTAGGAACTCAAACTTCGACCCAATGAAAGTTCTTTAGGTGGTTTGGACGACACATGGTCCAAACTTTTCTCCGTTTCAGTTTTTCAGAGCTCGGAACCAGAAGTTCGTCCCAATGAGAGTTTTTCATATGGTTTGGACGAACTTGGTCCAAACTTTGCTCCGTTTGAGTTTTTGGAGAGTTAGGAACTCAAACTTCGGCCCAATGAGAGTTCTTTACGTTGTTTGGACGAATCATGGTCAAAAGTTTGCTCCGTTTCAGTATTTGAGAGATCGGAACCCAAAGTTCGTCCCAATGAGAGTTTTTCATATGGTTTGGACGAACTTGGTCCAAACTTTGCTCTGTTTGAGTTTTTAGTGAGTTAGGAACTCAAACTTCGACCCAATGAGAGTTCTTTACGTGGTTTGGACAACACATGGTCCAAACTTTGCTCCGTTTCAGTTTTTGAGACCTCGGAACCCAAAGTTCGTCCCAATGAGAGTTTTTCATATGGTTTGGACGAACTTTGTCCAAAGTTTGCTCCGTTTGAGTTTTTGGAGATTTAGGAACTCAAAGTTTGGCCCAATGAGAGTTCTTAAGGTGGTTTGGACACACATGGTCCAAACTTTTCTCCGTTTCAGTATTTTAGAGCCCGGAACCAAAAGTTCGTCCCAATGAGAGTTTTTCATATGGTTTGGACGAACTTTGTCCAATCTTTGCTCCGTTTGAGTTTTTGGAGAGTTAGGGACTCAACGTTCGGCCCAATGAGAGTTCTTAAGGTGGTTTCGACACACATGGTCCAAACTTTTCTCCGTTTTAGTATTTTAGAGCTCGGAACCCAAAGTTCATCCCAATGAGAGTTTTTCATTTGGGTTGGACGAAGTTTGTCCATACTTTGCTCCGTTTGAGTTTTTGGACAGTTAGGAACTCAAAGTTCGACCCAATGAGAGTTCGTTAGGTCGTTTGGACGACACAAGGTCCAAACTTTGCTCCTTTTCAGTTTTTGAGAGCTCGGAACCCAAAGTTCGTCCCAATGAAAGTTTTTCATATGGTTTGGACGAACTTGGTCCAAACTTTGCTCCGTTTGAGTTTTTAGTGAGTTAGGAACTCAAACTTCGACCCAATGAGAGTTCTTTAGGTGGTTTGGACGACACATGGTCCAAACTTTGCTCCGTTTCACTTTTTGAGACCTCGGAAGCCAAAGTTCGTCCCAATGAGAGTTTTTCATATGGTTTGGACGAACATGGTCCAAACTTTGCTCTGTTTGAGTTTTTGGAGAGTTAGGAACTTAAAGTTTGGACCAATGAGTGTTCTTTAGGTTGTTTGGACGACACATGGTCCAAACTTTGCTCCGTTTCAGTTTTTTAGAGCCCGGAACAAAAAGTTCGTCCCAATGAGAGTTTTTCATATGGTTTGGACGAACTTGGTCCAATCTTTGCTCCGTTTGAGTTTTTGGAGAGTTAGGAACTCAAAGTTCGGCCCAATGAGAGTTCTTAAGGTCGTTTGGACGAACTTGGTCCATACTTTGCTCCGTTTGAGTTTTTGGAGAGTCAGGAACTCAAAGTTCGACCCAATGAGAGTTCGTTAGGTGGTTTGGACGACAAAAGGTCCAAACTTTGCTCCTTTTCAGTTTTTGAGACCTCGGAACCCAAAGTTCGTCCCAATGAGAGTTTTTCATATGGTTTGGACGAGCTTGGTCCAAACTTTGCTCCGTTTGAGTTTTTGTAGAGTTAGGAACTCAAAGTTCGACCCAATGAGAGTTCTTTAGGTGGTTTGGACGACACTTGGTGCAAACTTTTCTCCGTTTCAGTATTTGAGAGTGCGGAACCCAAAGTTCGTGCCAATGAGAGATTTTCATATAGTTTGGACAAACTTGGTCCAAACTTTTCTACGTTTGAATTTTTGGAGAGTTAGGAACTCAAAGTCCGGCCCATTGACAGTTCTTTAGGTGGTTTGCATGACACATAGTTCAAACTTTTCTCCGTTTCAGTATTTGAGAGCTCGAAACCCAAAGTTCGTCCCAATGAGAGTTTTTCATATGGTTATGACGAACTTGGTCCAAACATTGCTCTGTTTAAGTTTTTGGAGAGTTAGGAAGTCAAAGTTCGGCCCAATGAGAGGTCTTTAGGTGGTTTGGACGACACATGGTCCAAACTTTGCTCCGTTCCAGTTTTTGAGAGCTCGGAACCAAAAGTTCGTCCCAATGAGAGTTTTTCATATGGTTTGGACGAACTTTGTCCAAACTTTGCTCCGTTTGAGTTTTTGGAGAGTTAGGAACTCAAAGTTCGGCCCAATGAGAGTTCTTTAGGTGGTTTGGAGGACACATGGTCAAAAGTTTGCTCCGTTTCAGTATTTCAGATCTCGGAACCCAAAGTTCGTCCCAATGAGAGTTTTTCATATGGTTTGGACGAACTTGGTCAAAACTTTGCTCCGTTTGAGTTTTTGGAGAGTTAGGAACTCAAACGTCGACCCAATGAGAGTTCTTTAGGTGGTTTGGACGACACATGGTCCAAACTTTGCTCCGTTTCAGTTTTTGAGAGCTCCGAACCCAAAGTTCGTCCCAATGAGAGTTTTTCATATGGTTTGGACGAACTTGGTCTAAACTTTGCTCCGCTTGAGTTTTTGGAGAGTTAGGAACTCAAAGTTCGGCCCAATGCGAGTTCTTTAGGTGGTTTGGACGACACATTGTCCAGACTTGGCTCCGTTTCAGTATTTGAGAGCTCGGAGCCCAAAGTTCGTCCCAATGAGAGTTTTTCATATGGTTTGGACGAACTTGGTCCAAACTTTGCTCCGTTTGAGTTTTTGGAGAGTTAGGAACTCAAACTTCGGCCCAATGAGAGTTCTTTAGGTTGTTTGGACGACACATGGTCCAAACTTTGCTCCGTTTCAGTTTTTGAGAGCTCGGAACCCAAAGTTCGTCCCAATGAGAGTTTTTCATATGGTTTCGACGAACTTGGTCCAAACTTTGCTCCGCTTGAGTTTTTGGAGAGTTAGGAACTAAAAGTTCGGCGCAATGAGAGTTCTTAAGGTGGTTTGGACACACATGGTCCAAACTTTTCTCCGTTTCACTATTTTAGAGCTCGGAACCCAAACTTCGTCCCAATGAGAGTTTTTCATTTGGGTTGGACGAACTTGGTCCATACTTTGCTCCGTTTGAGTTTTTGGAGAGTTAGGAACTCAAAGTTCGACCCAATGAGAGTTCGTTAGGTGGTTTGGACGACACAACGTCCAAACTTTGCTCTTTTCAATTTTTGAGAGCTCGGAACCCAAAGTTCGTCCCAATGAAAGTTTTTCATATGGTTTGGACGAACTTGGTCCAAACTTTGCTCCGTTTGAGTTTTTAGTTAGTTAGGAACTCAAACTTCGACCCAATGAGAGTTCTTTAGGTGGTTTGGACGACACATAGTCCAAACTTTGCTCCGTTTCAGTTTTTCAGAGCTCGGAACCCAAAGTTCGTCCCAATGAGAGTTTTTCATATGGTTTGGACGAACTTGGTCCAAACTTTGCTCCGTTTAAGTTTTTGGAGAGTTAGGAACTATAAGTTCGGCCCAATGAGAGTTCTTTAGGTGGTTTGGAGGACACATGGTTAAAAGTTTGCTCCGTTTCAGTATTTGAGAGCTCGGAACCCAAAGTTCGTCCCAATGACAGTTTTTCACATGGTTTGGACAAACTTGGTCCAAACTTTGCTCTGTTTGAGTTTTTAGAGAGTTAGGAACTCAAACTTCGACCCAATGAGAGTTGTTTAGGTTGTTTGGACGACACATGGTCCAAACTTTGCTCCGTTTCAGTTTTTTAGACCTCGGAACCCAAACTTCGTCCCAATGAGAGTTTTTCATATGGTTTGGACGAACTTGGTCAAAACTTTGCTCCGTTTGAGTTTTTGGAGAGTTAGGAACTCAAAGTTTGGCCGTATGAGAGTTCTTTAGGTTATTTGGACGAACTTGGTCCATACTTTGCTCCGTTTGAGTTTTTGGAGAGTCAGGAACTCAAAGTTCGACCCAATGAGAGTTCGTTAGGTGGTTTGGACGACACAAGGTCCAAACTTTGCTCCTTTTCAGTTCTTGAGACCTCGGAACCCAAAGTTCGTCCCAATGAGAGTTTTTCATATGGTTTGGACGAACTTGGTCCAAACTTTGCTCCGTTTGAGTTTTTGTAGAGTTAGGAACTCAAAGTTCGACCCAATGAGAGTTCTTTAGCTGGTTTGGACGACACATGGAGCAAACTTTGCTCCGTTTCAGTATTTGAGAGTGCGGAACCCAAAGTTCGTGCCAATGAGAAATTTTCATATAGTTTGGACAAACATGGTCCAAACTTTTCTACGTTTGAATTTTTGGAGAGTTAGGAACTCAAAGATCGGCCCATTGACGGTTCTTTAGGTGGTTTGCTTGACACAAAGTTCAAACTTTTCTCCGTTTCAGTATTTGAGAGCTCGGAACCGAAAGTTCGTCCCAATGAGAGTTTTTCATATTGTTATGACGAACTTGGTCCAAACATTGCTCTGTTTAAGTTTTTGGAAAGTTAGGAAGTCAAAGTTCGGCCCAATGAAGGGTCTTTAGGTGGTTTGGACGACACATGGTCCAAACTTTGCTCCGTTTCAGTTTTTGAGAGCTCGGAACCAAAAGTTCGTCCCAATGAGAGTTTTTCATATGGTTTGGACGAACTTTGTCCAAACTTTGCTCCGTTTGAGTTTTTGGAGAGTTAGGAACTCAAAGTTCTGCCCAATGAGAGTTCTTTAGGTGGTTTGGAGGACACATGGTCAAAAGCTTGCTCCGTTTCAGTATTTCAGAGCTCGGAACCCAAAGTTCGTCCCAATGAGAGTTTTTCATATGGTTTGGACGAACTTGGTCAAAACTTTGCTCCGTTTGAGTTTTTGGAGAGTTAGGAACTCAAACATCGACCCAATGAGAGTTCTTTAGGTGGTTTGGACGACACATGGTCCAAACCTTGCTCCGTTTCAGTTTTTGAGAGCTCGGAACCCAAAGTTCGTCCCAATGAGAGTTTTTCATATGGTTTGGACGAACTTGGTCTAAACTTTGCTCCGCTTGAGTTTTTGGAGAGTTAGGAACTCAAAGTTCGGCCCAATGCGAGTTCTTTAGGTGGTTTGGACGACACATTGTCCAGACTTTGCTCCGTTTCAGTATTTGAGAGCTCGGAGCCCAAAGTTCGTCCCAATGAGAGTTTTTCATATGGTTTGGACGAACTTGGTCCAAACTTTGCTCCGTTTGAGTTTTTGGAGAGTTAGGAACTCAAACTTCGGCCCAATGAGAGTTCTTTAGGTTGTTTGGACGACACATGGTCCAAACTTTGCTCCGTTTCAGTTTTTGAGAGCTCGGAACCCAAAGTTCGTCCCAATGAGAGTTTTTCATATGGTTTCGACGAACTTGGTCCAAACTTTGCTCCGCTTGAGTTTTTGGAGAGTTAGGAACTAAAAGTTCGGCGCAATGAGAGTTCTTAAGGTGGTTTGGACACACATGGTCCAAACTTTTCTCCGTTTCACTATTTTAGAGCTCGGAACCCAAACTTCGTCCCAATGAGAGTTTTTCATTTGGGTTGGACGAACTTGGTCCATACTTTGCTCCGTTTGACTTTTTGGAGAGTTAGGAACTCAAAGTTCGACCCAATGAGAGTTCGTTAGGTGGTTTGGACGACACAACGTCCAAACTTTGCTCTTTTCAATTTTTGAGAGCTCGGAACCCAAAGTTCGTCCCAATGAAAGTTTTTCATATGGTTTGGACGAACTTGGTCCAAACTTTGCTCCGTTTGAGTTTTTAGTGAGTTAGGAACTCAAACTTCGACCCAATGAGAGTTCTTTAGGTGGTTTGGACGACACATAGTCCAAACTTTGCTCCGTTTCAGTTTTTCAGAGCTCGGAACCCAAAGTTCGTCCCAATGAGAGTTTTTCATATGGTTTGGACGAACTTGGTCCAAACTTTGCTCCGTTTAAGTTTTTGGAGAGTTAGGAACTATAAGTTCGGCCCAATGAGAGTTCTTTAGGTGGTTTGGAGGACACATGGTTAAAAGTTTGCTCCGTTTCAGTATTTGAGAGCTCGGAACCCAAAGTTCGTCCCAATGACAGTTTTTCACATGGTTTGGACAAACTTGGTCCAAACTTTGCTCTGTTTGAGTTTTTAGAGAGTTAGGAACTCAAACTTCGACCCAATGAGAGTTGTTTAGGTTGTTTGGACGACACATGGTCCAAACTTTGCTCCGTTTCAGTTTTTTAGACCTCGGAACCCAAACTTCGTCCCAATGAGAGTTTTTCATATGGTTTGGACGAACTTGGTCCAAACTTTGCTCCGTTTGAGTTTTTGGAGAGTTAGGAACTCAAAGTTTGGCCGTATGAGAGTTCTTTAGGTTATTTGGACGAACTTGGTCCATACTTTGCTCCGTTTGAGTTTTTGGAGAGTCAGGAACTCAAAGTTCGACCCAATGAGAGTTCGTTAGGTGGTTTGGACGACACAAGGTCCAAACTTTGCTCCTTTTCAGTTCTTGAGACCTCGGAACCCAAAGTTCGTCCCAATGAGAGTTTTTCATATGGTTTGGACGAACTTGGTCCAAACTTTGCTCCGTTTGAGTTTTTGTAGAGTTAGGAACTCAAAGTTCGACCCAATGAGAGTTCTTTAGCTGGTTTGGACGACACATGGAGCAAACTTTGCTCCGTTTCAGTATTTGAGAGTGCGGAACCCAAAGTTCGTGCCAATGAGAAATTTTCATATAGTTTGGACAAACATGGTCCAAACTTTTCTACGTTTGAATTTTTGGAGAGTTAGGAACTCAAAGATCGGCCCATTGACGGTTCTTTAGGTGGTTTGCTTGACACAAAGTTCAAACTTTTCTCCGTTTCAGTATTTGAGAGCTCGGAACCGAAAGTTCGTCCCAATGAGAGTTTTTCATATTGTTATGACGAACTTGGTCCAAACATTGCTCTGTTTAAGTTTTTGGAAAGTTAGGAAGTCAAAGTTCGGCCCAATGAAGGGTCTTTAGGTGGTTTGGACGACACATGGTCCAAACTTTGCTCCGTTTCAGTTTTTGAGAGCTCGGAACCAAAAGTTCGTCCCAATGAAAGTTTTTCATATGGTTTGGACGAACTTTGTCCAAACTTTGCTCCGTTTGAGTTTTTGGAGAGTTAGGAACTCAAAGTTCTGCCCAATGAGAGTTCTTTAGGTGGTTTGGAGGACACATGGTCAAAAGCTTGCTCCGTTTCAGTATTTCAGAGCTCGGAACCCAAAGTTCGTCCCAATGAGAGTTTTTCATATGGTTTGGACGAACTTGGTCAAAACTTTGCTCCGTTTGAGTTTTTGGAGAGTTAGGAACTCAAACATCGACCCAATGAGAGTTCTTTAGGTGGTTTGGACGACACATGGTCCAAACCTTGCTCCGTTTCAGTTTTTGAGAGCTCGGAACCCAAAGTTCGTCCCAATGAGAGTTTTTCATATGGTTTGGACGAACTTGGTCTAAACTTTGCTTCGCTTGAGTTTTTGGAGAGTTAGGAACTCAAAGTTCGGCCCAATGAGAGTTCTTTAGGTGGTTTGGACGACACATTGTCCAGACTTTGCTCCGTTTCAGTATTTGAGAGCTCGGAGCCCAAAGTTCGTCCCAATGAGAGTTTTTCATATGGTTTGGACGACCTTGGTCCAAACTTTGCTCCGTTTGAGTTTTTGGAGAGTTAGGAACTCAAACTTCGGCCCAATGAGAGTTCTTTAGGTTGTTTGGACGACACATGGTCCAAACTTTGCTCCGTTTCAGTTTTTGAGAGCTCGGAACTCAAAGTTCGTCCCAATGAGAGTTTTTCATATGGTTTCGACGAACTTGGTCCAAACTTTGCTCCGTTTGAGTTTTTGGAGAGTTAGGAACTCAAAGTTCGGCCCAATGAGAGTTCTTTAGGTGGTTTGGACACACATGGTCCAAACTTTTCTCCGTTTCACTATTTTAGAGCTCGGAACCCAAACTTCGTCCCAATGAGAGTTTTTCATTTGGGTTGGACGAACTTGGTCCATACTTTGCTCCGTTTGAGTTTTTGGAGAGTTAGGAACTCAAAGTTCGACCCAATGAGAGTTCGTTAGGTGGTTTGGACGACACAACGTCCAAACTTTGCTCCTTTTCAATTTTTGAGAGCTCGGAACCCAAAGTTCGTCCCAATGAAAGTTTTTCATATGGTTTGGACGAACTTGGTCCAAACTTTGCTCCGTTTGAGTTTTTAGTGAGTTAGGAACTCAAACTTCGACCCAATGAGAGTTCTTTAGGTGGTTTGGACGACACATGGTCCAAACTTTTCTCCGTTTCAGTTTTTGAGAGCTCGGAACCCAAAGTTCGTCACAATGACAGTTTTTCATATGGTTTGGACGAACTTGGTCCAAACTTTGCTCCGTTTGAGTTTTTGGAGAGTTAGGAACTCAAAGTTCGGCCCAATGAGAGTTCTTTAGGTGGTTTGGACGACACGTTGTCCAGACTTTGCTCCGTTTCAGTATTTGAGAGCTCGGAACCCAAAGTTTGTCCCAATGATTGTTTTTCATATGGTTTGGACGAACTTGGTCAAAACTTTGCTACGTTTGAGTTTTTGGAGAGTTAGGATCGCAAAGTTCGGCCCATTGACAGTTCTTTAGGTGGTTTGCCTGACGCATAGTCCAAACTCTTCTCCGTTTCAGTATTTTAGAGCTCGGAACTCAAAGTTCGGCCCATTGACGGTTCTTTAGGTGGTTTGCATGACACATAGTTCAAACTTTTCTCCGTTTCAGTATTTGAGAGCTCGAAACCCAAAGTTCGTCCCAATGAGAGTTTGTTGGGTTTTATGTCCTAAAACTCGTAGATAGTGAATGATTAACGAATTATATACTTGTATCAATAAAGTGTTATTGAGGTTTATGCAATAAAGTGTTATTGTCATTTTAAGTCTAAAATTGCACAATATGACCCAAATCCATTAAACTAAGATCCAAGGTTGTTTACATGAGACTTGGACTAGTATGTGGGGACATACGGGGATCAATGTTCAAGTAACAACCTAAAAGGTCTATAGTACAGGGATAAGGCTGGGTACCTTATCCTGGTAACACTATGTGATACGGCCCGCTTTGTATTCGATACAGACGTATTGATCCAAGGCGTCCATGTAGGAGACATGCGAGCGGGGGTATCCTATGCAATGAGTTTGCATAAGACCGGACCACGAAATAGTAAACCACTAGATGTAACACCGTTGACTAGTTAGGTTACTGTTTCAATAGGATGACCTAGGTAACTCAATCTTAATCCTGAGTGTGTCATGAACTCCTTCTCACGAGGGATTGTCCTTTGATTAGTACGGGTGAGAGTGGCCAGCACGCCGACTCAATAAGCCTACCTTCTTGGGGACAAGACCGAGTGGGGGGCTGGGGACATGACAATACAAGATGGAATTCACTCCTTCCCCTATTGGGGCAAGTAGATGTGTGTTCCCTTAAGGGCTGATTCCGGGGCTTGAACAAAGGCGCGTCGTCCTCTCCTGGCCCGAGAGGAATTCTTGTTTAGAGGTTGGACCCTAAACAAATTGTTCATTAGAGGGATCAGTGGTACTTAAGGAACCAGAGGTAACCCAGGGGTAAAACGGTAATTTGACCCAGCTGGTGTTACGAACACACGTGAAGGATTGACTTACTGCATTGGTCGATATCCGTGGACACAGAAATATTCTACAGTGAGAAGAGTGCAGCTGTGGGTCTTTAGTGGAGTGACCCACATTTAACGAATGTTGATTGACTCGGTTAATGAGTTTAGCTGATCAATCTCGTATCGTTGGAGCTTCTGATCTGTAGGTCCATTAGGTCCCCTGCTAGCTCATAACGGGTTCTGAGATTATATAGTCTTGATTATTAAAGGGAATATAAGTTAATTGTATTTTGATGCAATTAATATAATGTATGGAGATACATTATAGTATAAGTTTAATTAATGAATTAAACTTTATAATAAAATTAATTTTGGATATGATTCAAAATTAATTAATGAGAGAATTATGAATTTAATTAAATATGTGATATTTGATTAATTCATGAATTAATTAATTGGGGAATTAATTAATTTAATTTTAATTTGGTTAAATGTGATTTAATCAAATTAAAACTATAGTTTACATTGATGTACATTTTGATGCAAAATAAAACTATAGGTTAAATGAGAGATAAAATTGAATATGATTCAATTATAAAATTAATTAAATATTTGATATTTAATTATTGTGGATTCAATTGATGAGATTAATTGAATGGCCAATTTAATTCAATTGAATATGATTCAAATTGAATTAAATACCTTAGGTTATAATTGATTTAATTAATATTGATTTAATTAAATTAATTATAATTATTTAATTAATTAAATGATAAATGATAATTATTATTTAATTAATAGATGGCCAAGATCGTTTGGATTTGATCCAACGATCTAGAATGAGTAGGGTTTTAACTCCCTCCCCACTTATCGTTAAGTGGAGAAGGGGTTACTCAGATTAGCTCTCACTCTCTCATGCTTCACGATTACAGAAAAGAGAATTCTCTCTCAATTTTCTCTCTGGCTCTTTCCAAAAATTACAGCAACTCGTTTTTGCTGGAATTTTTCCCTTTCCAAGACTAGTTTTGGGTTCCCACAAGCCAATCTCAAGTAATCCAAGAGATATAGCGGGTGATCCATAATGGTGGTGTCGATTGGGAGATCAAGAACGATCAAGAACGAGAATCTTGGAGCATCGTGCTGTATTTTTCGAAAATCCAAGTAAGTGTTCTTGATCTTGAATATATTTACAGCATGCTTAATCTTACTAATTTAGAAAATTGTTTCTAATTTTGTTGCCAACGTATTGGTTTTTATGAAATTGAAATTTAATTCGAGATTGGTCTTGTTTGCTTCCGCTGCCAAAGGGATTTCAACCCTTTGCTCCGTTTGAGTTTTTGTAGAGTTAGGAACTCAAAGTTCGACCCAATGAGAGTTCTTTAGGTGGTTTGGACGACACATGGTGCAAACTTTTCTCCGTTTCAGTATTTGAGAGTGCGGAACCCAAAGTTCGTGCCAATGAGAGATTTTCATATAGTTTGGACAAACTTGGTCCAAACTTTTCTACGTTTGAATTTTTGGAGAGATACGAACTCAAAGTTCGGCCCAATGAGAGTTCTTTAGTTGGTTTGGACGACACATGGTCCAAACTTTGCTCCGTTTCAGTATTTGACAGCTCAAATACCAAAGTTCATCCCAATGAGAGTTTTTCATATGGTTTGGACGAACTTAGTCAAAACTTTGCTCCGCTTCAGTTTTTGGAGAGTTAGGAACTCAAAGTTCGGCCCATTTACAGTTCTTTAGGTGGTTTGGACGACACACGGTCCAAACTTTGCTCCGTTTCAGTATTTGAGAGCTCGGAACCCAGAGTTTGTCCCACTGAGAGTTTTTCATATGGGTTGGACGAACTTGGTCATAACTTTGCTCCGTTTGAGTTTTTGGAGAGTTAGGAACTAAAACTTCGGAATGAGAGTTCTTTAGGTGGTTTGGACGACACATGGTCCAAACTTTGCTTCGTTTGAGTTTTTGGAGAGATAGGAACTCAAAGTTCGGCCCAATGAGAGTTCTTTAGTTGGTTTGGACGACACATGGTCCAAACTTTGCTCCGTTTCAGTATTTGACAGCTCAAACACCAAAGTTCATCCCAATGAGAGTTTTTCATATGGTTTGGACGAACTTAGTCAAAACTTTGCTCCGTTTAAGTTTTTGGAGAGTTAGGAACTCAATGTTCGGCCCATTTACAGTTCTTTAGGTGGTTTGGACGACACACGGTCCAAACTTGTCTCCGTTTTAGTATTTGAGAGCTCGGAACCCAGAGTTCGTCCCACTGAGAGTTTTTCATATCGGTTGGACGAACTTGGTCCAAACTTTGCTCCGTTTGAGGTTTTGTAGAATTCGGAACTCAAAGTTCGACCCTATGAGAGTTCTTTAGGTGGTTTGGAGGACACATGGTCCAAACTTTGCTACGTTTCAGTATTTGAGAGCTCGGAACCCAAAGTTCGTCCCAATGAGAGTTTTTCATATAGTTTGGACGAACTTGGTCAAAACTTTGCTACGTTTGAGTTTTTGGAGAGTTAGGAACTCAAAGTTTGGCCCAATGAGAGTTCTTTAGGTTGTTTGGACGACACATGGTCCAAACTTTGCTCCGTTTCAGTTTTTGAATGCTCGGAACCAAAAGTTCGTCCCAAGGAGAGTTTTTCATATCGTTTGGACGAACTTGGTCCAAACATTGCTCTGTTTAAGTTTTTGGAGAGTTTGGAACTCAAAGTTTGGCCCAATGAGAGGTCTTTAGGTGGTTTGGACGACACATGGTCCAAACTTTTCTCTGTTTTAGTTTTTAAGAGCTCGGAACCCAAAGTTCGTCCCAATGAGAGTTTTTCATATGGTTTGGACGAACTTGGTCCAAACTTTGCTCCGTTTGAGATTTTGGAGAGTTAGGAACTCAAAGTTCCGCCCAATGAGAGTTCTTTAGGTGGTTTGGACGACACATGGTTCAAACATTGCTCCGTTTCAGTCTTTGAGAGCTCGGAACCCAAAGTTCGTCCCAATGAGAGTTTTTCATATGGTTTGGGACCTTGGTCCAAACTTTGCTCCGTTTGAGTTTTTGGAGAGTTAGGAACTCAAAGTTCGGCCCAATGAGAGTTCTTTAGGTTGTTTGGACGACCCATGGTCCAAACTTTGCTCCGTTTCAGTTTTTGAATGCTCGGAACCAAAAGTTCGTCCCAAGGAGAGTTTTTCATATCGTTTGGACGAACTTGGTCCAAACATTGCTCCGTTTGAGTTTTTGGAGAGTTAAGAACTCAAAGTTCGGCCCAATGAGATTTCTTTAGGTGGTTTGGAGGACACATGGTCAAAAGAGTCCTCCGTTTCAGTATTTGGAGCTTGGAACCCAAAGTTCGTCCCAATGAGAGTTTTTCATATGGTTTTTACGAACTTGGTCAAAACTTTGCTCTGTTTGAGTTTTTGGAGAGTTAGGAACTCAAAGTTCGGCCCAATGAGAGTTCTTTAGGTGCTTTGGACGACACATGGTCCAAACTTTGCTCCGTTTCAGTTTTTGAGAGCTCGGAACCCAAAGTTCGTCCCAAAGAGAGTTTTTCATACGGTTTGGACGACCTTGGTCCAAACTTTGCTCTGTTTGAGTTTTTGGACAGTTAGGAACTCAAAGTTCGGCCCAATGAGAGTTCTTTAGGTGGTTTGGACGACACTTGGTCCAAACGTTTCTCCGTTTCAGTTTTTGAGAGCTCGGAACACAAAGTTCGTCCCAATGAAAGTTTTTCATAAGGTTTGGACGAACTGGGTCCAAACTTTGCTCCGTTTGAGTTTTTGGAGAGTTAGGAACTAAAACTTCGAGCCAATGAGAGTTCTTTAGGTGGTTTGGACGACACATGGTCCAAACTTTGCTTCGTTTGAGTTTTTGGAGAGATAGGAACTCAAAGTTCGGCCCAATGAGAGTTCTTTAGTTTGTTTGGACGACACATGGTCTAAACTTTGCTCCGTTTCAGTATTTGACAACTCAAATACCAAAGTTCATCCCAATGAGAGTTTTTCATATGGTTTGGACGAACTTAGTCCAAACTTTCCTCCGCTTCAGTTTTTGGAGAGTTAGGAACTCAAAGTTCGGCCCATTTACAGTTCTTTAGGTGGTTTGGACGACACACGGTTCAAACTTTGCTCCGTTTCAGTATTTGAGAGCTCGGAACCCAGAGTTTGTCCCACTGAGAGTTTTTCAAATGGGTTGGACGAACTTGGTCATAACTTTGCTCCGTTTGAGTTTTTGGAGAGTTAGGAACTAAAACTTCGGAATGAGAGTTCTTTAGGTGGTTTGGACGACACATGGTCCAAACTTTGCTTCGTTTGAGTTTTTGGAGAGATAGGAACTCAAAGTTCGGCCCAATGAGAGTTCTTTAGTTGGTTTGGACGACACATGGTCAAAACTTTGCTCCGTTTCAGTATTTGACAGCTCAAACACCAAAGTTCATCCCAATGAGAGTTTTTCATATGGTTTTGACGAACTTAGTCCAAACTTTGCTCCGTTTAAGTTTTTGGAGAGTTAGGAACTCAAAGTTCGGCCCATTTACAGTTCTTTAGGTGGTTTGGACGACACACGGTCCAAACTTGTCTCCGTTTTAGTCTTTGAGAGCTCGGAACCCAGAGTTCGTCCCACTGAGAGTTTTTCATATCGGTTGGACGAACTTGGTCCAAACTTTGCTCCGTTTGAGGTTTTGTAGAATTCGGAACTCAAAGTTCGACCCAATGAGAGTTCTTTAGGTGGTTTGGAGGACACATGGTCCAAACTTTGCTACGTTTCAGTATTTGAGAGCTCGGAACCCAAAGTTCGTCCCAATGAGAGTTTTTCATATAGTTTGGACGAACTTGGTCAAAACTTTGCTACGTTTGAGTTTTTGGAGAGTTAGGAACTCAAAGTTCGGCCCAATGAGAGTTCTTTAGGTTGTTTGGACGACACATGGTCCAAACTTTGCTCCGTTTTAGTTTTTGAATGCTCGGAACCAAAAGTTCGTCCCAAGGAGAGTTTTTCATATCGTTTGGACGAACTTGGTCCAAACATTGCTCTGTTTAAGTTTTTGGAGAGTTTGGAACTCAAAGTTTGGCCCAATGAGAGGTCTTTAGGTGGTTTGGACGACACATGGTCAAAACTTTTCTCTTGTTTAGTTTTTAAGAGCTCGGATGTCACACCCCCTACCGGACCACCTGCTAGCTTAGCCCGAAAGACGGCGTGAAGCCAACAGACATCGTCACCTCTAACGATCCCTGTTGACCCTATTGAAACGCTGAACCTGATAAACATACTAATCATAGATATAAAACATTCTATATGAAACACCACACAGCGGAATGCACGGAAACCTTTCAACATACACATGGTGCAGCCCTGACATAACCTGGTTTGGAAAGTAACCTGATATAGATATCACGACCAAAACATATACAACTAGGGTTATACATCCACGAACTCTAGGACGATATTATACAACCCTTACAAAACATTTACAATATGAATGGACTCAATATACAGTTAACCACGTACTGGAGCTTGATCTAGAACTTTCAGCAGACGTTGGCAGTGTATCAGGCACCGGGAGCTCGATCTCTACCTGAAAGTGGAAAAACATTTTGAAAGGATGAGCTACGAAGCCCAGTGAGTGACTAACTTTAAAACTCTAAATCCGGAAGTCAAACACGTGATAAACCTTTAAACGAATAAATATGCTCAATCAAAGCGTTTAACAAAAACGTGTAATGAAAAAGGCTTTCTAAAATATCTCGCAAGTTCGTCATTAAAAATCTAGCAAGGCATATCAAGTACATGAAACGTTTTAACTAACATGACCGATCTACGTTGTGTAGGGCACGCCCAGTACAACCAACGTTTACTAGTCCTACGATGTAGTGGGGCCCGCCCAGCACTCCCATCGTCTTTGTAGTAGTGGGGCCCGCCCAGCACTCACGACAGCATCGTTGTCATGGAGTACACTCAACGTCAACAACGGAATATAACCTGTGTGCACACGGTACCATATAGCCTCGGGCTCAATATCTCAGTCATGTAGTCAATAGAAATCTCAGAAAATCACATGAAAACATTAAAACATGCCAACTTAAGCTTACTCAGCTTGCTCATGAAAAACTGGAAATCGTTTAAAAGTACTTGCTAATCCATACTTTACTTTAAAAGATATCGTTTCAGCTATTTTTCATAAAGTCATTAGACACGTGCTCGTATATAAACCTCATTAGAAAATCTGAGCTCAAAACTCATGCTTGAAACCGTTCATAAAAATCATATATCATTCATGGTAAAGCATATAAAACATATAATCATGAACAACCGTTTAAGAACATTTTCGAAATTCATTTTGTCACTCACAGTCTTATCTAGTTCCCCGGTTTGTAGACTCGACCTATTTCCTCTTGGCCTGTCAAATAACCAAAACCGAGCATTAGAACCATAGATAGCTTTGTCTTTCCATGCTCATGAATTTTTAAACAATTGGATTAAGAATCACATTCACATTCTACTTTTCCAGATTTTCCAGATTCTATACCCTAACTTCCAACACCCACAACTTCCTCAATACTGAACCAAAATTAATGCAATACACATCAAACTCTTCATTTTCGAACACTCTACAACTTACCTGAAGAAATGAACACGAGATTCCCAACCAAGTTGTCCAGAAATGCCCCGAAGTCAGACAACACAGATTCGAGCTTCTCTGTTACCCTTTATCTTCCTCCTGAAATTACACCTACTTAAAGTAATTTTTGGCTCACGAATTCTTCATGCAAGTTGTAGATAATTGAATAAGCTTTCCAACCATACCAAATAGAGATTCTGATTCAACTTGTACACCCCAGAATGCTCAAAACATCAGAGAAAACCAGAGATCCTCCTGCTTTGCTCGAAAATCCTGTGCTCTATTTTCCATTCCAAAAACCATCCACTTCTCATACGATTTAGGTCAAGATTCCTTCATGAAATTTGTTAGAAAATGAACTAGCTTCCAAGAAAATCAAACCTCACCTCTTGATTCCTTCTGTGTAGCTCAAACCGAATAAAAAACCAGAGGTTGACAGTTTGCACCCAGATTCTGCAATGGCTGGCTTTGACAGAACTTTTTCCTATCTTCTTCAACCTCAAACACCGAAATTCTTGTTCTTCTTCTTCCTTCACTCTCTCCTCAAAGTGCTCTGAAAGTTTGAATGGAAAATGATGGAGAAATGAAATGAAATTGGGCTGAAAAATGTGGTTGTCGGTGGTGGGCTTTGTGCTGTCCATTTCCACTTCCTTTCTTTTCTCTTTTTTTTTTTTCTTTGATGATTTCTTTTCTCTCTTTTTTTTTTCTTTTCCTTCCATTTTCCTTTTCCTTTTCCTTTTCTTTTCTTTCATTTCTTCTTTTAACTTAGAAATCCCAACAAGAGATGACAAGAGAAAATGATCCTAGAGAAGTCTCGGGTTTACATCGGAACCCAAAGTTCGTCCCAATGAGAGTTTTTCATATGGTTTGGACGAACTTGGTCCAAACTTTGCTCCGTTTGAGATTTTGGAGAGTTAGGAACTCAAAGTTCGGCCCAATGAGAGTTCTTTAGGTGGTTTGGACGACACATGGTTCAAACTTTGTTCCGTTTCAGTCTTTGAGAGCTCGGAACCCAAAATTCATCCCAATGAGAGTTTTTCATATGGTTTTTACGAACTTGGTCCAAACTTTGCTCTGTTTGAGTTTTTGGAGAGTTAGGAACTCAAAGTTCGGCCCAATGAGAGTTCTTTAGGTTGTTTGGACGACACATGGTACAAACTTTGCTCCGTTTCAGTTTTTGAATGCTCGGAACCAAAAGTTCGTCCCAAGGAGAGTTTTTCATATCGTTTGGACGAACTTGGTCCAAACTTTGCTCCGTTTGAGTTTTTGGAGAGTCAAGAACTCAAAGTTCGGCCCAATGAGATTTCTTTAGGTGGTTTGGAGGACACATGGTAAAAAGTTGTCTCTGTTTCAGTATTTGAGAGCTTGGAACCCAATGTTCGTCCCAATGAGAGTTTTTCATATGGTTTTTACGAACTTGGTCCAAACTTTGCTCTGTTTGAGTTTTTGGAGAGTTTGGAACTCAAAGTTCGGCCCAATGAGAGTTCTTTTGGTGGTTTGGACGACACATGGTCCAAACTTTGCTCCGTTTCAGTCTTTGAGAGCTCGGAACCCAAAGTTCGTCCCAATGAGAGTTTTTCATATGGTTTGGACGACCTTGGTCCAAACTTTGCTCCGTTTGAGTTTTTCGAGAGTTAGGAACTCAAAGTTCGGCCCAATGAGAGTTCTTTAGGTTGTTTGGACGACACATGGTCCAAACTTTGCTCCGTTTAAGTTTTTGAATGCTCGGAACCAAAAGTTCGTCCCAAGGAGAGTTTTTCATATCGTTTGGACGAACTTGGTCCAAACATTGCTCCGTTTGAGTTTTTGGAGAGTTAAGAACTCAAAGTTCGGCCCAATGAGATTTCTTTAGGTGGTTTGGAGGATACATGGTCAAAAGTTTGCTCTGTTTCAGTATTTGAGAGCTTGGAACCCAAAGTTCGTCCCAATGAGAGTTTTTCATATGGTTTTTACGAACTTGGTCAAAACTTTGCTCTGTTTGAGTTTTTGGAGAGTTAGGAACTCAAAGTTCGGCCCAATGAGAGTTCTTTTGGTGCTTTGGACGACACGTGGTCCAAACTTTGCTCCGTTTCAGTTTTTGAGAGCTCGGAACCCAAAGTTCGTCCCAATGAGAGTTTTTCATACGGTTTGGACGACCTGGGTCCAAACTTTGCTCTGTTTGAGTTTTTGGACAGTTAGGAACTCAAAGTTCGGCCCAATGAGAGTTCTTTAGGTGGTTTGGACGACACTTGGTCCAAACGTTTCTCCGTTTCAGTTTTTGAGAGCTCGGAACACAAAGTTCGTCCCAAAGAGAGTTTTTCATACGGTTTGGACGACCTTGGTCCAAACTTTGCTCTGTTTGAGTTTTTGGACAGTTAGGAACTCAAAGTTCGGCCCAATGAGAGTTCTTTAGGTGGTTTGGACGACACTTGGTCCAAACGTTTCTCCGTTTCAGTTTTTGAGAGCTCGGAACACAAAGTTCGTCCCAATGAAAGTTTTTCATAAGGTTTGGACGAACTGGGTCCAAACTTTGCTCCGTTTGAGTTTTTGGAGAGTTAGGAACTAAAACTTCGAGCCAATGAGAGTTCTTTAGGTGGTTTGGACGACACATGGTCCAAACTTTGCTCCGTTTGAGTTTTTGGAGAGATAGGAACTCAAAGTTCGGCCCAATGAGAGTTCTTTAGTTTGTTTGGACGACACATGGTCTAAACTTTGCTCCGTTTCAGTATTTGACAACTCAAATACCAAAGTTCATCCCAATGAGAGTTTTTCATATGGTTTGGACGAACTTAGTCCAAACTTTCCTCCGCTTCAGTTTTTGGAGAGTTAGGAACTCAAAGTTCGGCCCATTTACAGTTCTTTAGGTGGTTTGGACGACACACGGTTCAAACTTTGCTCCGTTTCAGTATTTGAGAGCTCGGAACCCAGAGTTTGTCCCACTGAGAGTTTTTCAAATGGGTTGGACGAACTTGGTCATAACTTTGCTCCGTTTGAGTTTTTGGAGAGTTAGGAACTAAAACTTCGGAATGAGAGTTCTTTAGGTGGTTTGGACGACACATGGTCCAAACTTTGCTTCGTTTGAGTTTTTGGAGAGATAGGAACTCAAAGTTCGGCCCAATGAGAGTTCTTTAGTTGGTTTGGACGACACATGGTCAAAACTTTGCTCCGTTTCAGTATTTGACAGCTCAAACACCAAAGTTCATCCCAATGAGAGTTTTTCATATGGTTTTGACGAACTTAGTCCAAACTTTGCTCCGTTTAAGTTTTTGGAGAGTTAGGAACTCAAAGTTCGGCCCATTTACAGTTCTTTAGGTGGTTTGGACGACACACGGTCCAAACTTGTCTCCGTTTTAGTCTTTGAGAGCTCGGAACCCAGAGTTCGTCCCACTGAGAGTTTTTCATATCGGTTGGACGAACTTGGTCCAAACTTTGCTCCGTTTGAGGTTTTGTAGAATTCGGAACTCAAAGTTCGACCCAATGAGAGTTCTTTAGGTGGTTTGGAGGACACATGGTCCAAACTTTGCTACGTTTCAGTATTTGAGAGCTCGGAACCCAAAGTTCGTCCCAATGAGAGTTTTTCATATAGTTTGGACGAACTTGGTCAAAACTTTGCTACGTTTGAGTTTTTGGAGAGTTAGGAACTCAAAGTTCGGCCCAATGAGAGTTCTTTAGGTTGTTTGGACGACACATGGTCCAAACTTTGCTCCGTTTCAGTTTTTGAATGCTCGGAACCAAAAGTTCGTCCCAAGGAGAGTTTTTCATATCGTTTGGACGAACTTGGTCCAAACATTGCTCTGTTTAAGTTTTTGGAGAGTTTGGAACTCAAAGTTTGGCCCAATGAGAGGTCTTTAGGTGGTTTGGACGACACATGGTCAAAACTTTTCTCTTGTTTAGTTTTTAAGAGCTCGGATGTCACACCCCCTACCGGACCACCTGCTAGCTTAGCCCGAAAGACGGCGTGAAGCCAACAGACATCGTCACCTCTAACGATCCCTGTTGACCCTATTGAAACGCTGAACCTGATAAACATACTAATCATAGATATAAAACATTCTATATGAAACACCACACAGCGGAATGCACGGAAACCTTTCAACATACACATGGTGCAGCCCTGACATAACCTGGTTTGGAAAGTAACCTGATATAGATATCACGACCAAAACATATACAACTAGGGTTATACATCCACGAACTCTAGGACGATATTATACAACCCTTACAAAACATTTACAATATGAATGGACTCAATATACAGTTAACCACGTACTGGAGCTTGATCTAGAACTTTCAGCAGACGTTGGCAGTGTATCAGGCACCGGGAGCTCGATCTCTACCTGAAAGTGGAAAAACATTTTGAAAGGATGAGCTACGAAGCCCAGTGAGTGACTAACTTTAAAACTCTAAATCCGGAAGTCAAACACGTGATAAACCTTTAAACGAATAAATATGCTCAATCAAAGCGTTTAACAAAAACGTGTAATGAAAAAGGCTTTCTAAAATATCTCGCAAGTTCGTCATTAAAAATCTAGCAAGGCATATCAAGTACATGAAACGTTTTAACTAACATGACCGATCTACGTTGTGTAGGGCACGCCCAGTACAACCAACGTTTACTAGTCCTACGATGTAGTGGGGCCCGCCCAGCACTCCCATCGTCTTTGTAGTAGTGGGGCCCGCCCAGCACTCACGACAGCATCGTTGTCATGGAGTACACTCAACGTCAACAACGGAATATAACCTGTGTGCACACGGTACCATATAGCCTCGGGCTCAATATCTCAGTCATGTAGTCAATAGAAATCTCAGAAAATCACATGAAAACATTAAAACATGCCAACTTAAGCTTACTCAGCTTGCTCATGAAAAACTGGAAATCGTTTAAAAGTACTTGCTAATCCATACTTTACTTTAAAAGATATCGTTTCAGCTATTTTTCATAAAGTCATTAGACACGTGCTCGTATATAAACCTCATTAGAAAATCTGAGCTCAAAACTCATGCTTGAAACCGTTCATAAAAATCATATATCATTCATGGTAAAGCATATAAAACATATAATCATGAACAACCGTTTAAGAACATTTTCGAAATTCATTTTGTCACTCACAGTCTTATCTAGTTCCCCGGTTTGTAGACTCGACCTATTTCCTCTTGGCCTGTCAAATAACCAAAACCGAGCATTAGAACCATAGATAGCTTTGTCTTTCCATGCTCATGAATTTTTAAACAATTGGATTAAGAATCACATTCACATTCTACTTTTCCAGATTTTCCAGATTCTATACCCTAACTTCCAACACCCACAACTTCCTCAATACTGAACCAAAATTAATGCAATACACATCAAACTCTTCATTTTCGAACACTCTACAACTTACCTGAAGAAATGAACACGAGATTCCCAACCAAGTTGTCCAGAAATGCCCCGAAGTCAGACAACACAGATTCGAGCTTCTCTGTTACCCTTTATCTTCCTCCTGAAATTACACCTACTTAAAGTAATTTTTGGCTCACGAATTCTTCATGCAAGTTGTAGATAATTGAATAAGCTTTCCAACCATACCAAATAGAGATTCTGATTCAACTTGTACACCCCAGAATGCTCAAAACATCAGAGAAAACCAGAGATCCTCCTGCTTTGCTCGAAAATCCTGTGCTCTATTTTCCATTCCAAAAACCATCCACTTCTCATACGATTTAGGTCAAGATTCCTTCATGAAATTTGTTAGAAAATGAACTAGCTTCCAAGAAAATCAAACCTCACCTCTTGATTCCTTCTGTGTAGCTCAAACCGAATAAAAAACCAGAGGTTGACAGTTTGCACCCAGATTCTGCAATGGCTGGCTTTGACAGAACTTTTTCCTATCTTCTTCAACCTCAAACACCGAAATTCTTGTTCTTCTTCTTCCTTCACTCTCTCCTCAAAGTGCTCTGAAAGTTTGAATGGAAAATGATGGAGAAATGAAATGAAATTGGGCTGAAAAATGTGGTTGTCGGTGGTGGGCTTTGTGCTGTCCATTTCCACTTCCTTTCTTTTCTCTTTTTTTTTTTTTCTTTGATGATTTCTTTTCTCTCTTTTTTTTTTCTTTTCCTTCCATTTTCCTTTTCCTTTTCCTTTTCTTTTCTTTCATTTCTTCTTTTAACTTAGAAATCCCAACAAGAGATGACAAGAGAAAATGATCCTAGAGAAGTCTCGGGTTTACATCGGAACCCAAAGTTCGTCCCAATGAGAGTTTTTCATATGGTTTGGACGAACTTGGTCCAAACTTTGCTCCGTTTGAGATTTTGGAGAGTTAGGAACTCAAAGTTCGGCCCAATGAGAGTTCTTTAGGTGGTTTGGACGACACATGGTTCAAACTTTGTTCCGTTTCAGTCTTTGAGAGCTCGGAACCCAAAATTCATCCCAATGAGAGTTTTTCATATGGTTTTTACGAACTTGGTCCAAACTTTGCTCCGTTTGAGTTTTTGGAGAGTTAGGAACTCAAAGTTCGGCCCAATGAGAGTTCTTTAGGTTGTTTGGACGACACATGGTACAAACTTTGCTCCGTTTCAGTTTTTGAATGCTCGGAACCAAAAGTTCGTCCCAAGGAGAGTTTTTCATATCGTTTGGACGAACTTGGTCCAAACTTTGCTCCGTTTGAGTTTTTGGAGAGTCAAGAACTCAAAGTTCGGCCCAATGAGATTTCTTTAGGTGGTTTGGAGGACACATGGTAAAAAGTTGTCTCTGTTTCAGTATTTGAGAGCTTGGAACCCAATGTTCGTCCCAATGAGAGTTTTTCATATGGTTTTTACGAACTTGGTCCAAACTTTGCTCTGTTTGAGTTTTTGGAGAGTTTGGAACTCAAAGTTCGGCCCAATGAGAGTTCTTTTGGTGGTTTGGACGACACATGGTCCAAACTTTGCTCCGTTTCAGTCTTTGAGAGCTCGGAACCCAAAGTTCGTCCCAATGAGAGTTTTTCATATGGTTTGGACGACCTTGGTCCAAACTTTGCTCCGTTTGAGTTTTTCGAGAGTTAGGAACTCAAAGTTCGGCCCAATGAGAGTTCTTTAGGTTGTTTGGACGACACATGGTCCAAACTTTGCTCCGTTTCAGTTTTTGAATGCTCGGAACCAAAAGTTCGTCCCAAGGAGAGTTTTTCATATCGTTTGGACGAACTTGGTCCAAACATTGCTCCGTTTGAGTTTTTGGAGAGTTAAGAACTCAAAGTTCGGCCCAATGAGATTTCTTTAGGTGGTTTGGAGGATACATGGTCAAAAGTTTGCTCTGTTTCAGTATTTGAGAGCTTGGAACCCAAAGTTCGTCCCAATGAGAGTTTTTCATATGGTTTTTACGAACTTGGTCAAAACTTTGCTCTGTTTGAGTTTTTGGAGAGTTAGGAACTCAAAGTTCGGCCCAATGAGAGTTCTTTTGGTGCTTTGGACGACACGTGGTCCAAACTTTGCTCCGTTTCAGTTTTTGAGAGCTCGGAACCCAAAGTTCGTCCCAATGAGAGTTTTTCATACGGTTTGGACGACCTTGGTCCAAACTTTTCTCTGTTTGAGTTTTTGGACAGTTAGAAACTCAAAGTTCGGCCCAATGAGAGTTCTTTAGGTGGTTTGGACGACACTTGGTCCAAACTTTTCTCCGTTTCAGTTTTTGAGAGCTCGGAACACAAACTTCGTCCCAATGAGAGTTTTTCATATGGTTTCGACGAACCTGGTCCAAACTTTGCTCGGTTTGAGTTTTTGGAGAGTTAGGAACTCAAAGTTCGGCCCAATGAGAGGTCTTTAGGTGGTCTGGGCGACACATGGTCCAAACTTTGCCCCCTTTCAGTTTTGGAGAGCTCGGAACCCAAAGTTCGTCCCAATGAGAGTTTTTCATATGGTTTGGACGAACTTGGTCCAAACTTTGCTCCGTTTAAGTTTTTGCAAAGTCAGGAACTCAGAGTTCGGCTCAATGAGAGGTCCTTAGTTTGTTTGGACGACACATGGTCCAAACTTTGCTCCGTTTCAGTTTTTGAGAGCTCGGAACCAAAAGTTCGTCCGAATGAGAGTTTTTCATATGGTTTGGATGAACTTGGTTCAAACTTTGCTCCGTTTAAGTTTTTGGAGAGTTAGGAACTCAAAGTTTTGCCCAATGAGAGTTCTTTAGGTGGTTTGGAAGACACATTTTCCAAACTTTGCTCCGTTTCAGTTTTTGAGAGCTCGGAACCCAAAGTAGAACTCAAAGTTCGTTTCAATGAGAGGTCTTTAGGTGGTTTGGGCGACCCATGTTCCAAACTTTTCTCCGTTTCAGTTTATGAGAGCTCGGAACACAAAGTTCGTCCCAATGAGAGCTTTTCATATGGTATCGACGAACTTGGTCCAAACTTTGCGCCATTAAAGTTTATTGAGAGTTAGGAACTCAAAGTTCGGCCCAATGAGAGTTCTTTAGGTGGTTTGGACGACACATGGTCCAAACCTTGCTACATTTCAGTATTTGAGACCTCGGAACCCAAAGTTGGCCCAATGAGAGGTCTTTAGGTGGTCTGCGCGACACATGGTCCAAACTTTGCCCCGTTTTGGTTTTTTTAGAGCTCGTAACCGAAAGTTCGTCCCAATGAGAGTTTTTCATATGGTTTGGACGAACTTAGTCCAAACTTGCTCCGTTTAAGTTTTTGGAAAGTTAGGAACTCAGAGTTCGGCCCGATGAGAGGTCCTTAGTTTGTTTGGACGACACATGGTCCAAACTTTGCTCCGTTTAAGTTTTTGAGAGCTCGAAACCAAAAGTTCGTCCGAATGAGAGTTTTTCATATGGTTTGGATGAACTTGGTCCAAACTTTGCTCCGTTTAAGTTTTTGGAGTGTTAGGAACTCAAAGTTTGGCCCAATGAGAGTTCTTTAGGTGGTTTGGACGACAGAGGGTCCAAAATTTGCCCCGTTTCAGTTTTTGAGAGCTCGGAACCCGACGTTCGTCCCAATGAGAGTTTTTCATATGGTTTGGGCGAACTTGGTCCAAACTTTGCTCCGTTTGAGTTTTTGGAGACTTAGGAACTCAAAGTTCGGCCCAATGAGAATTCTTTAGGTGGTTTGGACGACACATGGTCCAAACTTTGCTCCGTTTCAGTTTTTGAGAGCTCGGAACCCAAAGTTCGTCCCAATGAGTGTTTTTCATACGGTTTGGACGACCTTGGTCAAAAATTTGCTCCGTTTCAGTTTTTGAGAGCTCGGAACACAAAGTTCGTCCCAATGAGAGTTTTTCATATGGTTTCGACGAACTTGGTTCAAACTTTGCTCGGTTTGAGTTTTTGGAGAGTTAGAAACTCAAAGTTTGGCCCAATGAGAGTTCTTTAGGTGGTTTCGACGACACTTGGTCCAAACTTTTCTCCGTTTCAGTTTTTGAGAGATCGGAACCCAAAGTTCGTCCCAATGAGAGTTTTCATACGGTTTGGACGAACTTATTCCAAAATTTGCTCCGTTTGCGTTTTTGGAGAGTTAGGAACTCAAAGTTCGGCCCAATGAGAGGTCTTTAGGTGGTCTATGCGACACATGGTCCAAACTTTGCCCCCTTTCAGTTTTGGAGAGCTCGGAACCCAAAGTTCGTCCCAATGAGAGTTTTTCATATGGTTTGGACGAACATGGTCCAAACTTTGCTACGTTTAAGTTTTTGAAAAGTTAGGAACTCAGAGTTCGGCCCAATGAGAGGTCCTTAGTTTGTTTGGACGACACATGGTCCAAACTTTGCTCCGTTTCAGTTTTTGAGAGCTCAAAACCAAAAGTTCGTCCGAATGAGAGTTTTTCATATGGTTTGGACGAACTTGGTCCAAACTTTGATCCGTTTAAGTTTTTGGAGAGTTAGGAACTCAAAGTTTGGCCCAATGAGAGTTTTTTAGGTGGTTTTGACGACACAGGGTCCAAAATTTACCCCGTTTCAGTTTTTGAGAGCTCGGAACCCAAACTTCGTCCCAATGAGAGTTTTTCATTTTGTTTGGGCGAACTTGGTCCATACTTTGCTCCGTTTTAGTTTTTGGAGAGTTAAGAACTCAAAGTTCGGCCCAATGAGATTTCTTTAGGTGGTTTGGAGGACACATGGTCAAAAGTTTGCTCTGTTTCAGTATTTGAGAGCTTGGAACCCAAAGTTCGTCCCAATGAGAGTTTTTCATATGGTTTTTACGAACTTGGTCAAAACTTTGCTCTGTTTGAGTTTTTGGAGAGTTAGGAACTCAAAGTTCGGCCCAATGAGAGTTCTTTTGGTGCTTTGGACGACACGTGGTCCAAACTTTGCTCCGTTTCAGTTTTTGAGAGCTCGGAACCCAAAGTTCGTCCCAATGAGAGTTTTTCATACGGTTTGGACGACCTTGGTCCAAACTTTTCTCTGTTTGAGTTTTTGGACAGTTAGGAACTCAAAGTTCGTCCCAATGAGAGTTCTTTAGGTGGTTTGGACGACACTTGGTCCAAACTTTTCTCCGTTTCAGTTTTTGAGAGCTCGGAACACAAACTTCGTCCCAATGAGAGTTTTTCATATGGTTTCGACGAACCTAGTCCAAACTTTGCTCGGTTTGAGTTTTTGGAGAGTTAGGAACTCAAAGTTCGGCCCAATGAGAGGTCTTTAGGTGGTCTGGGCGACACATGGTCCAAACTTTGCCCCCTTTCAGTTTTGGAGAGCTCGGAACCCAAAGTTCGTCCCAATGAGAGTTTTTCATATGGTTTGGACGAACTTGGTCCAAACTTTGCTCCGTTTAAGTTTTTGCAAAGTTAGGAACTCAGAGTTCGGCCCAATGAGAGGTCCTTAGTTCTTTTGGACGACACATGGTCCAAACTTTTCTCCGTTTCAGTTTTTGAGAGCTCGGAACCAAAAGTTCGTCCGAATGAGAGTTTTTCATATGGTTTGGATGAACTTGGTTCAAACTTTGCTCGGTTTAAGTTTTTGGAGAGTTAGGAACTCAAAGTTTGGCCCAATGAGAGTTCTTTAGGTGGTTTGGAAGACACATTATCCAAACTTTTCTCCGTTTCAGTTTTTGAGAGCTCGGAACCCAAAGTAGAACTCAAAGTTCGTTTCAATGAGAGGTCTTTAGGTGGTTTGGGCGACCCATGTTCCAAACTTTTCTCCGTTTCTGTTTTTGAGAGCTCGGAACCCAAAGTTCGTCCCAATGAGAGTTTTCATACGGTTTGGACGAACTTGCTCAAAAATTTGCTCCGTTTGCATTTTTGGAGAGTTAGGAACTCAAAGTTCGGCCCAATGAGAGGTCTTTAGGTGGTCTGGGCGACACATGGTCCAAACTTTGCCCCCTTTCAGTTTTGGAGAGCTCGGAACCCAAAGTTCGTCCCAATGAGAGTTTTTCATATGGTTTGGACGAACTTGGTCCAAACTTTGCTCCGTTTAAGTTTTTGAAAAGTCAGGAACTCAGAGTTCGGCTCAATGAGAGGTCCTTAGTTTGTTTGGACGACACATGGTCCAAACTTTGCTCCGTTTCAGTTTTTGAGAGCTCGGAACCAAAAGTTCGTCCGAATGAGAGTTTTTCATATGGTTTGGATGAACTGGGTTCAAACTTTGCTCCGTTTAAGTTTTTGGAGAGTTAGGAACTCAAAGTTTGGCCCAATGAGAGTTCTTTAGGTGGTTTGGAAGACACATTATCCAAACTTTGCTCCGTTTCAGTTTTTGAGAGCTCGGAACCCAAAGTAGAACTCAAAGTTCGTTTCAATGAGAGGTCTTTAGGTTGTTTGGGCGACCCATGTTCCAAACTTTTCTCCGTTTCAGTTTTTGAGAGCTCGGAACACAAAGTTCGTCCCAATGAGAGCTTTTCATATGGTATCGACGAACTTGGTCCAAACTTTGCGCCATTAAAGTTTATTGAGAGTTAGGAACTCAAAGTTCGGCCCAATGAGAGTTCTTTAGGTGGTTTGGACGACACATGGTCCAAACCTTGCTACGTTTCAGTATTTGAGACCTCGGAACCCAAAGTTGGCCCAATGAGAGGTCTTTAGGTGGTCTGCACGACACATGGTCCAAACTTTGCCCCGTTTGGGTTTTTTTAGAGCTCGTAACCGAAAGTTCGTCCCAATGAGAGTTTTTCATATGGTTTGGACGAACTTAGTCCAAACTTGCTCCGTTTAAGTTTTTGGAAAGTTAGGAACTCAGAGTTCGGCTCGATGAGAGGTCCTTAGTTTGTTTAGACGACACATGGTCCAAACTTTGCTCCGTTTAAGTTTTTGAGAGCTCGAAACCAAAAGTTCGTCCGAATGAGAGTTTTTCATATGGTTTGGATGAACTTGGTCCAAACTTTGCTCCGTTTAAGTTTTTGGAGTGTTAGGAACTCAAAGTTTGGCCCAATGAGAGTCCTTTAGGTGGTTTGGACGACACAGGGTCCAAAATTTGCCCCGTTTCAGTTTTTGAGAGCTCGGAACCCGACGTTCGTCCCAATGAGAGTTTTTCATATGGTTTGGGCGAACTTGGTCCAAACTTTGCTCTGTTTGAGTTTTTGGAGACTTTGGAACTCAAAGTTCGGCCCAATGAGAGTTCTTTAGGTGGTTTGGACGACACATGGTCCAAACTTTGCTCCGTTTCAGTTTTTGAGAGCTCGGAACCCAAAGTTCGTCCCAATGAGTGTTTTTCATACGGTTTGGACGACCTTGGTCAAAAATTTGCTCCGTTTGAGTTTTTGGAGAGTTAGGAACACAAAGTTCGGCCTAATGAGAGGTCTTTACGTGGTTTGGGCGACACATGTTCCAAAATTTGCCCCGTTTCAGTTTTTTAGAGCTCGGAACCAAAAGTTTGTCCCAATGAGAGTTTTTCATACGGTTTGGACGACCTTGGTCCAAACTTTGCTCTGTTTGAGTTTTTGGACAGTTAGGAACTCAAAGTTCGGCCGAATGAGAGTTCTTTAGGTGGTTTCGACGACACTTGGTCCAAACTTTTCTCCGTTTCAGTTTTTGAGAACTCGGAACACAAAGTTCTTCCCAATGAGAGTTTTTCATATGGTTTCGACGAACTTGGTTCAAACTTTGCTCGGTTTGAGTTTTTGGAGAGTTAGAAACTCAAAGTTTGGCCCAATGAGAGTTCTTTAGGTGGTTTCGACGACACTTGGTCCAAACTTTTCTCCGTTTCAGTTTTTGAGAGATCGGAACCCAAAGTTCGTCCCAATGAGAGTTTTCATACGGTTTGGACGAACTTATTCCAAAATTTGCTCCGTTTGCGTTTTTGGAGAGTTTGGAACTCAAAGTTCGGCCCAATGAGAGGTCTTTAGGTGGTCTAGGCGACACATGGTCCAAACTTTGCCCCCTTTCAGTTTTGGAGAGCTCGGAACCCAAAGTTCGTCCCAATGAGAGTTTTTCATATGGTTTTGACGAACATGGTCCAAACTTTGCTACGTTTAAGTTTTTGAAAAGTTAGGAACTCAGAATTCGGCCCAATGAGAGGTCCTTAGTTTGTTTGGACGACACATGGTCCAAACTTTGCTCCGTTTCAGTTTTTGAGAGCTCAAAACCAAAAGTTCGTCCGAATGAGAGTTTTTCATATGGTTTGGACGAACTTGGTCCAAACTTTGATCCGTTTAAGTTTTTGGAGAGTTAGGAACTCAAAGTTTGGCCCAATGAGAGTTCTTTAGGTGGTTTTGACGACACAGGGTCCAAAATTTGCCCTGTTTCAGTTTTTGAGAGCTCGGAACCCAAACTTCGTCCCAATGAGAGTTTTTCATTTTGTTTGGGCGAACTTGGTCCATACTTTGCTCCGGTTGAGTTTTTGGAGAGTTAGGAACTCAAACTTCGGGCCAATGAGAGTTCTTTAGGTGGTTTGGACGACACATGGTCAAAACTTTGCTCCGTTTCAGTTTTTGAGAGCTCGGAACCCAAAGTTCGTCCCAATGAGAGTTTTTCATACGGTTTGGACGACCTTGGTCCAAAATTTTCTCCGTTCGAGTTTTTGGAGAGTTAGGAACTCAAAGTTCGGCCCAATGGGAGGTCTTTAGGTGGTTTGGGCGACACATGTTCAAAACTTTACTCCGTTTTAGTTTTTGAGAGCTCGGAACACATAGTTCGTCCCAATGAGAGTTTTCTATATGGTTTCGACGAACTTGGTCCAAACTTTGCTCCGTTTAAGTTTTTGGAGAATTAGGAACTCAGAGTTCGGCCCAATGAGAGTTCTTTAGGTGGTTTGGATGACACATGGTCCAAACTTTGCTACGTTTTAGTATTTGAGACCTCGGAACCCAAAGTTCGTCCCAATGAGAGTTTTTCATACGGTTTGGACGAACTTGGTCCAAAATTTGCTCCGTTTGCGTTTTTGGAGAGTTAGGAACTCAAAGTTCGGCCCAATGAGAGGTCTTTAGGTGGTCTGGGCGACACATGGTCCAAACTTTGCCCTGTTTCAGTTTTTGAGAGCTCGGAACCGAAAGTTCGTCCCAATGAGAGTTTTTAATATGGTTTGGACGAACTTGGTCAAAACTTTGCACCGTTTAAGTTTTTGGAAAGTTAGGAACTCAGAGTTCGGCCCAATGAGAGGTCCTTAGTTTGTTTGGAGGACACATGGTCCAAACTTTGCTCCGTTTCAGTTTTTGAGAGCTCGGAACCAAAAGTTCGTCCGAATGAGAGTTTTTCATATGGTTTGGACGAACATAGTCCAAACTTTGCTCCGTTTAAGTTTTTGGAGAGTTAGGAACTCAAAGTTTGGCCCAATGAGAGTTCTTTAGGTGGTTTGGACGACACAGGGTCCAAAATTTGCCCCGTTTCAGTTTTTGAGAGCTCGGAACCCAAAGTTCGTCCCAATGAGAGTTTTTCATATGGTTTGGGCGAACTTGGTCCAAACTTTGCTCCGTTTGAGTTTTTGCAGAGTTAGGAACTAAAACTTCGGCCCAATGAGAGTTCTTTAGGTGGTTTGGACTAGACATGGTCCAAACTTTGCTCCGTTTCAGTTTTTTAGAGCTCGGAACCCAAAGTTCGTTCCAATGAGAGTTTTTCATACGGTTTGGACGACCTTGGTCCAAAATTTTCTCCGTTTGAGTTTTTGGAGAGTTAGGAACTCAAAGTTCGGCCCAATGAGAGGTCTTTAGGTGGTTTGGGCGACACATGTTCTAAACTTTACTCCGTTTTAGTTTTTGAGAGCTCGGAACACAAAGTTCGTCCCAATGAGAGTTTTCTATATGGTTTCGACGAACTTGGTGCAAACTTTGCTCCGTTTAAGTTTTTGGAGAGTTAGGAACTCAAAGTTCGGCCCAATGCGAGTTCTTTAGGTGGTTTGGACGACACATGGTCCAAACTTTGCTACGTTTTAGTATTTGGGACCTCGGAACCCAAAGTTCGTCCCAATGAGAGTTTTTCATACGGTTTGGATGAACTTGGTCCAAAATTTGCTCCGTTTCCGTTTTTGGAGAGTTAGGAACTAAAAGTTCGGCCCAATGAGAGGTCTTTAGGTGGTCTGGGCGACACATGGTCCAAACTTTGCCCCCTTTCAGTTTTGGAGAGCTCGGAACCCAAAGTTCGTCCCAATGAGAGTTTTTCATATGGTTTGGACGAACATGGTCCAAACTTTGCTACGTTTAAGTTTTTGGAAAGTTAGGAACTCAGAGTTCGGCCCAATGAGAGGTCCTTAGTTTGTTTGGACGACACATGGTCCAAACTTTGCTCCGTTTCAGTTTTTGAGAGCTCAAAACCAAAAGTTCTTCCGAATGATAGTTTTTCATATGGTTTGGACGAACTTGGTCCAAACTTTGATCCGTTTAAGTTTTTGGAGAGTTAAGAACTCAAAGTTTGGCCAAATGAGAGTTCTTTAGGTGGTTTGGACGACACAGGGTCCAAAATTTGCCCCGTTTCAGTTTTTGAGAGCTCGGAACCCAAACTTCGTCCCAATGAGAGTTTTTCATTTTGTTTGGGCGAACTTGGTCCATACTTTGCTCCGTTTGAGTTTTTGGAGAGTTAGGAACTCAAACTTCGGCCCAATGAGAGTTCTTTAGGTGGTTTGGACGACACATGGTCCAAACTTTGCTCCGTTTCAGTTTTTGAGAGCTCGGAACCCAAAGTTTGTCCCAATGAGAGTTTTTCATACGGTTTGGACGACCTTGGTCCAAAATTTTCTCCGTTCGAGTTTTTGGAGAGTTAGGAACTCAAAGTTCGGCCCAATGAGAGGTCTTTAGGTGGTTTGGGCGACACATGTTCCAAACTTTACTCCGTTTTAGTTTTTGAGAGCTCGGAACACATAGTTCGTCCCAATGAGAGTTTTCTATATGGTTTCGACGAACTTGGTCCAAACTTTACTCCGTTTAAGTTTTTGGAGAGTTAGGAACTCAGAGTTCGGCCCAATGAGAGTTCTTGAGGTGGTTTGGATGACACATGCTCCAAACTTTGCTCCGTTTCATTTTTTGAGAGCTCGGAACCTAAAGTTCGTCCCAATGAGTGTTTTTCATACGGTTTGGACGACCTTGGTCCAAAATTTGCTTCGTTTGAGTTTTTAGAGAGTTAGGAAGTCAAAATTCGGCCTAATGAAAGGTCTTTCGGTGGTTTGGGCGACACATGTTCCAAACATTGCTCCGTTTCAGTTTTTGAGAGCTCGGAACCCAAAGTTCGTCCCAATGAGAGTTTTTCATATGGTTTCGACGAATTTGGTCCAAACTTTGCTCTGTTTAAGTTTTTGGAGAGTTAGGAACTCACAGTTCGGCCCAATGAGAGGTCTTTAAGTGGTTTGGACGACACATGGTCCAAACTTTTCTCCGTTTCAGTATTTGAGAGATCGAAACCCAAAGTTCGTCCCAATGAGAGTTTTCATACGGTTTGGACGAACTTACTCCAAAATTTGCTCCGTTTGCGTTTTTGGAGAGTTAGGAACTCAAAGTTCGGCCCAATGAGAGGTCTTTAGGTGGTCTGGGCGACACATGGTCCAAACTTTGCCCCCTTTCAGTTTTGGAGAGCTCGGAACTCAAAGTTCGTCCCAATGAGAGTTTTTCATATGGTTTGGACGAACTTGGTCCAAACTTTGCTCCGTTTAAGTTTTTGGAAAGTTAGGAACTAAGAGTTCGGCCCAATGAGAGGTCCTTAGTTTGTTTGGACGACACATGGTCCAAACTTTGCTCCGTTTCAGTTTTTGAGAGCTCGGAACCAAAAGTTCGTCCGAATGAGAGTTTTTCATATGGTTTGGACGAACTTGGTTCAAACTTTGCTCTGTTTAAGTTTTTGGAGAGTTAGGAACTCAAAGTTTGGCCCAATGAGAGTTCTTTAGGTGGTTTGGAAGACACATTATCAAACTTTGCTCCGTTTCAGTTTTTGAGAGCTCGGAACCCAAAGTAGAACTCAAAGTTCGTTTCAATGAGAGGTCTTTAGGTGGTTTGGGCGACCCATGTTCTAAACTTTGCTCCGTTTCAGTTTTTGAGAGCTCGGAACACAAAGTTCGTCCCAATGAGAGCTTTTCATATGGTTTCGACGAACTTGGTCCAAACTTTGCTCCGTTTGAGTTTTTGGAGAGTTAAGAACTCAAACTTCGGCCCAATGAGGGTTCTTTAGGTGGTTTTGACGACACATGGTCCAAACTTTGCTCCGTTTGAGTTTTTCGAGAGTTAGGAACTCAAAGTTCGGCCCAATGAGAGTTCTTTAGGTAGTTGGACGACACATGGTCCAAACTTTGCTCCGTTTCCATTTTTGAGAGCTCGAAACCCAAAGTAGAACTCAAAGTTCGTTTCAATGAGAGGTCTTTAGGTGGTTTTGGCGACACATGTTCCAAACTTTGCTCCGTTTCAGTTTTTGAGAGCTCGGAACACAAAGTTCGTCCCAATGAGAGCTTTACATATGGTTTCGACGAACTTGGTCCAAACTTTGCTCCGTTAAAGTTTTTGGAGAGTTAGGAACTCAAAGTTCGGCCCAATGAGAGTTCTTTAGGTGGTTTTGACGACACATGGTCCAAACCTTGCTACGTTTCAGTATTTGAGACCTCGGAACCCAAAGTTGGCCCAATGAGAGGTCTTTAGGTGGTCTGCGCGACACATGGTCCAAACTTTGCCCCGTTTGCGTTTTTTGAGAGCTCGTAATCGAAAGTTCGTCCCAATGAGAGTTTTTCATATGGTTTGGACGAAATTAGTCCAAACTTGCTCCGTTTAAGTTTTTGGAAAGTTAGGAACTAAGAGTTCGGCCCAATGAGAGGTCCTTAGTTTGTTTGGACGACACATGGTCCAAACTTTGCTCCGTTTCAGTTTTTGAGAGCTCGGAACCAAAAGTTCGTCCGAATGAGAGTTTTTCATATGGTTTGGATGAACTTGGTCCAAACTTGGCTCCGTTTAAGTTTTTGGAGTGTTAGGAACTCAAAGTTTGGCCCAATGAGAGTTCTTTAGGTGGTTTGGACGACACAGGGTCCAAAATTTGCCCCGTTTCAGTTTTTGAGAGCTCGGAACCCGATGTTCGTCCCAATGAGAGTTTTTCATATGGTTTGGGCAAACTTGGTCCAAACTTTGCTCCGTTTGAGTTTTTCGAGACTTAGGAACTCAAAGTTCGGCCCAATGAGAGTTCTTTAGGTGGTTTGGACGACACATGGTCCAAACTTTGCTCCGTTTCAGTTTTTGAGAGCTCGGAACCCAAAGTTCGTCCCAATGAGTGTTTTTCATACGGTTTGGACGACCTTGGTCAAAAACTTGCTCCGTTTGAGTTTTTGGAGAGTTAGGAACTCAAAGTTCGGCCTAATGAGAGGTCTTTACGTGGTTTCGGCGACACATGTTCCAAAGTTTGCTCCATTTCAGTTTTTGAGAGCTCGGAACACAAAGTTCGTCCCAATGAGAGTTTTTCATATGGTTTCGACGAACTTGGTCCAAACTTTGCTCCGTTTAAGTTTTTCGAGAGTTAGGAACTCAAAGTTCGGCCCAATGAGAGTTCTTTAGGTGGTTTGGATGACACATGGTCCAAACTTTGCTACGTTTTAGTATTTGAGACCTCGGAACCCAAAGTTCGTCCCAATGAGAGTTTTTCATACGGTTTGGACGAACTTGGTCCAAAATTTGCTCCGTTTGCGTTTTCGGAGAGTTAGGAACTCAAAGTTCGGCCCAATGAGAGGTCTTTAGGTGGTCTGGGCGACACATTGTCCAAACTTTGCCCCGTTTCAGTTTTTCAGAGCTCGGAACCGAAAGTTCGTCCCAATGAGAGTTTTTCATATGGTTTGGACGAACTTGGTCAAAACTTTGCACCGTTTAAGTTTTTGGAAAGTTAGGAACTCAGAGTTCGGCCCAATGAGAGGTCCTTAGTTTGTTTGGAGGACACATGGTCCAAACTTTGCTCCGTTTCAGTTTTTGAGTGCTCGGAACCAAAAGTTCGTCCGAATGAGAGTTTTTCATATGGTTTGGACGAACTTGGTCCAAACTTTGATCCGTTTTAAGTTTTTGGAGAGTTAGGAACTCAAAGTTTGGCCCAATGAGAGTTCTTTAGGTGGTTTGGACGACACAGGGTCCAAAATTTGCCCCGTTTCAGTTTTTGAGAGCTCGGAACCCGATGTTCGTCCCAATGAGAGTTTTTCATATGGTTTGGGGGAACTTGGTCCAAACTTTGCTCCGTTTGAGTTTTTGCAGAGTTAGGAACTAAAACTTCGGCCCAATGAGAGTTCTTTAGGTGGTTTGGACTAGACATGGTCCAAACTTTGCTCCATTTCAGTTTTTGCGAGCTCGGAACCGAAAGTTCGTCCCAATGAGAGTTTTTCATACAGTTTGGACGAACTTGGTCCAAAATTTGCTCCGTTTGCGTTTTCGGAGAGTTAGGAACTCAAAGTTCGGCCCAATGAGAGGTCTTTAGGTGGTCTGGGCGACACATGGTCCAAACTTTGCCCCGTTTCAGTTTTTGAGAGCTCGGAGCCGAAAGTTCGTCCCAATGAGAGTTTTTCATATGGTTTGGACGAACTTGGTCCAAACTTTGCTCCGTTTAAGTTTTTGGAAAGTTAGGAACTCAGAGTTCGGCCAAATGAGAGGTCTTTAGTTTGTTTGGAGGACACATGGTCCAAACTTTGCTCTGTTTCAGTTTTTGAGAGCTCAAAACCAAAAGTTCGTCCGAATGAGAGTTTTTCATATGGTTTGGACGAACTTGGTCCAAACTTTGCTCCGTTTAAGTTTTTGGGGAGTTAGGAACTCAAAGTTTGGCCCAATGAGAGTTCTTTAGGTGGTTTGGACAACACAGGGTCCAAAATTTGCCCCGTTTCAGTTTTTGTGAGCTCGGAACCCAAAGTTCGTCCCAATGAGAGTTTTTCATATGGTTTGGGCGAACTTGGTCCAAACTTTGCTCCGTTTGAGTTTTTGGAGAGTTAGGAACTCAAACTTCGGCCCAATGAGAGTTCTTTAGGAGGTTTGGACGACACATGGTCCAAACTTTGCTCCGTTTCAGTTTTTGAGAGCTCGGAGCCCAAAGTTCGTCCCAATGAGAGTTTTTCATACGGTTTGGACGACCTTGGTCCAAAATTTTCTCCGTTTGAGTTTTTGGAGAGTTAGGAACTCAAAGTTCGGCCCAATGAGCAGTGTTTAGGTGGTTTGGGCGACATATGTTCCAAACTTTACTCCGTTTCAGTTTTTGAGAGCTCGAAACCCAAAGTTCGTCCCAATGAGAGTTTTTGATATGGTTTGGACGAACTTTGTCCAAAATTGGAACACTCTGGTTTGGACGAAGTAGTTCAAGTCCCGGAGTCACCACTTAAGGGAACACTCATCTACTTCTCCTAGAAAGGAGTGAATTTCATCTTGTGTTGTCATGTCCCCAGCCCGCCACTCGGTCTCGTCCCCAAGAAGGTAGGCTTATTGAGTCGGCGTGCAGGCCACGCTCACCCATACTAATCAAAGGACAATCCCTCGTGAGAAGGAGTTCATGACACACTCAGGATTAAGACTGAGTTACCTAGGTCATCCTATTGAAATAGTAGTCTAACTAGTTAACGGTGCTACATCTAGTGGTTTACTATTTCGTGGTCCGGTCTTATGCAAACTCATTGCATAGGATACCCTCGCTCGCATGTCTCCTACATGGACGCCTTGGATCAATACGTCTGTATCGAATACAAAGCGGGTCGTATCACATAGTGTTACCAGGATAAGGTACCCAGCCTTATCCCTGTACTATAGACCTTTTAGGTTGTTACTTGAACACCGATCCCCGTATGTCCCCACATACTAGTTCAAGTCGCATGTAAACAACCTTGGATCTTAGTTTATTGGATTTGGGTCAAATTGTGCAATATTTAACAATAACACTTTATTGTAGAAACTCAATAACACTTTATTGAAAACAAGTATACAATTTGTTTACATTCACTATCTACGAGTTTTAGGGCATAAAACCCAACACTCCTGGCGCAACCATCCCTTCGGAGGGCCTGATCATAGGATTCGGAACATCGTGAACTCCTTAATAGGATAGGAACTCTTAAGCTAATTACCAACAGTTTTCTTTCCCTTTGGTAGCCTGTTGGTGCGTGCCTCTGAGATCTGAAAGTGGGAGGGTTACACTTACGGGGATGAGTTAAATGTGTTAACTAATCCTTGACCGAACAACGGTAACTAAACGCTAATGAAATATGAGTTATTCTGGTGTTAGAGTTTGGTTCAGATTGTCTCAATTCAGAGGAGGAGTAGCTGACCACCCTTCGGTGGCTGTTGTTTTTGCAGGGATTAAAGCCCTAGCGCAGTGAAAACGATCAAAGAACCACACTGATTTTCAATCATGATTGGAATACCAATACGGATCATAAACTCATATTTTACAGCAACAATACAGAGAATTTATCATGCTGTAAGTTGGTTATAAAATCATGCTTGATCTATTAGAAATAATCATAAATTAAGCTAATAGATCCTAGTGATCAAGAGATTGAGTAACACTTACTTTGTAGGATGATCACGACCGGTTTCGCCTAATTCTCTTGACAAAAGCACCCAAAAACAGCAACCCTTCGCTGGAAAAAATCCCAAGAACTTGAACACCACCAATAGAGAAACACCGGTATTCTCACAAGGATTATGCAAGAGGTAGTTTGTGGGAACTAGGGATTTCTAAGGGAATTTCTTGGAGAGTTGTATCGTTCTCTGCAGAATTGGAATGGAGAATCCAGAGAGAATCAATCTTCAGAGCGAGAGACCTTCACGATCGATAGAGAAAGCCTTCAACCGTACCACCAAAGTAACGGAACCCACTTCCTATTATTTCTCTCCTCCTATCGTGAAGCTAGGTCGTGGAGAATAAATCTCCATCAGTAAAATAACTGATGGTTGATTATTATTTAATTAATAAATAACTAAATACATTAAATTAAATCAATATTTAATTTAATAATGATTATATAAAACAATTTTACATAATTATACCACATAACCTAAAGTTTTAATATAATTCGATTAAATCAAATTTAATCAAATTCAAATTAAAACAACATGTTAATTAATTCATCAATTAACTAACATTATAATTAAATATCATATATTTAATTATTTCTCTCTTATATTAACTATAGAATTAATGTACATCAAATGTGCATTAATTTTAACCTATAGTTTAATGTGAATCCAATTCATACTTTAACCGAATAATCGAACCCCTTCGAATATTCAATCCACCCTTAGAAATTTTCCTCAAAGCCCTCAGTGAGCTACCGGTGGGACCTAATGGATCTACAGATCAGAAGCTCCAATGATATGAGATTAATTGGTTAAACTCATTAACCAAGTTAATCAATATTCGTTAACTGTGGTTCACTCCACTATAGAACCACAGCTGCACTCTTCTCACTGCAGATATATTTCTGTGTCCACGGATATCGACCATCAACAGCAAGTTGGCCCTTCACGTGTGTTCGTACCCCAGCTAGGTCAAATTATCGTTTTACCCCTGGGCTACCTCTTGGTCCTTAAGTACCAGTGCTCCTCTAATGAACAACCTGTTTGAGGTCCAACCAACAAATAGAAGTCCCTCTCGTGCCATAGAGAGGGTAGGGCCCATTGTTCAAGACCCGGAGTCACCACTTAAGGGAACACACCTCTACTTACCTTAATATCGGGAAGGAGTGAATTCCATCTTGTAAGACTATGTTCCCAGCTCCCCACTCGGTCTTGTCCCCAAAATGGTAGGCTTATTGAGTCGGCGAACAGGCCACTCTCACCCGTACAAATCAAAGGACAATCCCTCATGGACAGGAGTCCATAATCCACTCAGGATTAAGGCCAAGTCGCCTAGGTCATCCTAGTGAAATAGAAACCGAGCTAACTAACGGTGTTACAGTTAGTGGTTAACTATTTCGCGGTCCGGTCTTTGTGCAAACTCATTGCACAGGATACCCCCACTCGCATGTCAACTACATGAACGCGTTGGATCAATACGTTTGTATCAATATACAAAGCGGGCCGTATCCATAGTGTCACCAGGACAAGGTACCCAGCCTTATCCCTATACTACAGACCCTTTGGGCTAAAACTTGAACATTGATCCCCGTATGTCCCTACATACTAGTTCAAGCCTCATTCTATTAGCCTTGGATGTTTAGTTTATTGGATTAGGGTTAATAAGACAAGATATAATACAAACATTGAATAATACATCACTTTTATTAATGTTCGGTCAAATGTACATTTACTATCTACGAGTTTTAGGGCATAAAACCCAACAGTTTTAAACCTTTGAAGTATCGTTGCAAAAACTAAATGAATAGTTTTATAGGGCTTCTTTGATTGCTTATTTGTTTTTGCAGAATTTTATTGGATTATTTGTGATGGGTTAGTGCAATTAATAATACAAGTAATTTGTTACTTCGCCAATTATATAATAATTTTGTGTATTGTCTTACGTCATTTTATAAATAACGGTAATACAACAAGCTTAAACGACAAATTGTGGTAAATAAGTCTAGGATTATTCTTAACTGATGAATGTCCTCATGTCCCATATGTTTAATTCATTAAGAATTGTTTCTTGGTGAATATGACATAGAACCCTGCTTAGCAAAAAGAGAACTTGTTCAAGACCATAATTTTCATTTACTTGTCTTGAAAACGTGATTAGTGAAGAATAGTGATTCTCCCTCTCTACTTGATTTAGGGGCCACAAATCACGTGTGTTCTTCTTTTAAAGGAATAAATTCCTGACAACAACATGTTGCTTATGTAATAACTCTTAAAGTTAGAATTAGAGAGGTTATTTTGGCTATAGCGATGGGGAACATTAAGTTATTTTTCTCAGTGGGAGAAAATACATACTATTAGATAATGTGTATGTAATTCCTAAGATCAAAAGAAATTTGATTTCTGTGTCTTATTTGCTGGAACAATGTTGCTCTTTACCTTTCTCTGCTAACGCAGTTTTGTTTCAAGAAAGGGAGTTGACATTTGTTTAGCTTTACTGGAAAGTGACCTAACTGTTTTAAGACTAATCAAGAGTAAAGCAGTCATGAACACTGGGTTGTTTAAGACTGCTACTACTCAATGTGAAAAGAGGCAAAGGATTTCTCCTAAAGGAAAATACCTTTCTTTGGTTCTAAGGTAGACCATATTAATCTCAATTTGATTGGGAGATTGGTCAAAAGTGAACTTCTAAGCGAGTTAGAAGATGACTCTCTACTACCTTGTAAGACATGTCTTGTGGGCAATATAACTGATAGATATTTTATTGGAAAAGATTTAAGAGCCAAAGAGCCCTTGGAGCTTGTACATTTGGATCCTTGTGGTTCAATATGTTAAAGCAATGGGAGGGCATGAATAATTCATCTCTTTTGGATGATTATTCAAAGGTATGAGTATCTTTACCTAATGCAACTTAAGTCTGAAGCTCTTCAGATATTCGAAGGGGCTTAGGACTAAAGTTGAAAACTTGTTAGGTGAGATGATAAAAACACTTTGATCTGATCAAAGTGTTGAGTATAGGGATTTGAGATTCCAGGACTACTTGATAGTACATGGGATCACACCCTAAATCTCATTTAGGAGAAATAGAACCCTATTGGATATGGTTCATTCCATGTTGAGCTATGCTCAATTGTCTGGCTCGTTTTGGGGTCATGCAGTGTTGACTGCATTGCATACTGCAGTAGGCAACCCCAAAGGAAACGAGAGGTGGATACTTCTTCAATTCACAAGAGAATAAAGAATTTTTATCGACAAATGCTAAATTCTCAGAAAAAGTCCACATAAAAAATCATAAACCACAGAGTAAAGTCGGTTTAAGTAAGTTAACTAATGAAGCTACAGTAACATCCACAAGAGTTGTTGATGAGGTTGGCTGTTCAACAAAAGTTGTTGATGGACCAGTGCATCTGGTCAGACACATCCATCTCAATAGTTGAGAGTGCCTCGATGTAGTGGGAGGGTTGTTTTATAACCTGAACGTTACATGGGCTTGATTGAAGCCTAGGTCATCATACTTGATGATGGCATAGAGGATTCATTATCTTTTAGAAAGAAAATGAATGATGTTGACAACGACCAGAGGATTAAAGCCATGGACCTAGAAATGAAGTCTTTTGTATTTCACTTCCATCTGGGATCTTGTAGATCTGCTTGATGGGTGACACCTATTAGTTACAAGTGGATTTACAAGAGGAAACGAGACATTCATGTCTTAACAAGAAGGGTTCATACAACAAGATAAAAAACAAAAGGGTATGCAAGCTTAAGTGATCCATTCATGGATTGACCTAAGCATTTCGATCTTGAAATATAAGATTTGATATAGTGACCAAATCTTTTCGCTTTAATCAGAACATTGATGAGTCTTGTGTTTACAAGTGATCATCAATAGTTCAGTAGCTTACTTAGTGTTGTATATGATTGATATCCTAATCATTGGGAATGATGTAGGTTATCTTACTGACATTAAAAGAGGCTAGTAGCTCATTTCCAAATAAAAATCTAGGAGAAGCTGAGCTGGACTTGTCTCAAGTGACTTATATCTACAAGATGTCAGTTAGATATAAGCTGCAGAATTCCAAGAAGGGTTCACTACCTTTCAGGCGTGGAATTCTTTTTGTCTAAGAAACTGTTTCCTAAGACACCTCAAGAAGTTGAGAAGATGAGACGAATGCCCTATGCAATAGGGATTGTCAGTAAGTATCAATCTAATCCAAGATTTAATCATTGGAAAACCGTTAAGAATATCCTCAAGTATTCGAGGAGAACGAGGAACTATGTGCTCGTGTATGGGACTAAGGATTTGATCCTTACAGGATACACTAACACAAATTTTAAGACTGATAAGGATTTGAGGAAATCTACATCAGTATCTGTGGTCACTCTTTACGATGGAGCTATAATATGACATAATTACAGTCTTGACCGTATAGGCCGAAAACATAGCTGCTTGTGAAGCAGCGATAGATACTGTATGGCTTAGAAAGTTCTTGATTGATTTGGAATGTGTTCCAAATGTGAACTTGCCCATCACACTTTATAGTGATATAGTGGTGTTGTGGCAAATTCAAAAGAACATTGCAGCCCAAGACAAGCAGACACATTAAATTGAATGAAATATTGCCGATTTATTTACAAAGACTCTCTCGGCGAAAGTGTTTGAGGGTCATCTAGAAGGTCTAGATCTACGAGATATGTACAAAGGTGTAATCTAGGGCAAGTGGGAGAAATGTAATGGGTATAGTGATGCCCTAGTTTATTGTATTTGTACATTGTATATGTTTTATACATGTATTTATACACCCACTGCTGTATAGATTATTGTACATCCCACTAAATTAGAGTTTTAGTTCAAGTGAGAGTTTGTTGGGTTTTATGCCCTAAAACTCGTAGATAGTGAATGTAAACAAATTGTATACTTGTTTCAATAAAGTGTTATTGAGTTTCTACAATAAAGTGTTATTGTTAAATATTGCACAATTTGACCCAAATCCAATAAACTAAGATCCAAGGTTGTTTGTATGTAACTTGAACTAGTATGTGGGGACATACGGGGATCGATGTTCAAGTAACAACCTAAAAGGTCTATAGTACAAGGATAAGGTTGGGTACCTTATCCTGGTAACACTATGAGATACGGCCCGATTTGTATTTGATACAGATGTATTGATCCAAAATGTCCATGTAGTAGACATGCAAGCGGGGGTATCCTATGCAATGAGTTTGCATAAGACCGGACCACGAAATAGTCAACCATTAGTTATAACACCGTTAACTAGTTAGGTTACTGTTTCAATAGGATGACCTAGGTAACTCAGTCTTAATCCTGAGTGTGTCATGAACTCCTTCTCATGAGGGATTGTCCTTTGATTACCATGGGTGAGAGTGGCCAATACGTCGACTCAATATGCCTTTCTTTTTGGGGACAAGACCGAGTGGGAGGCTGGGGACATGACAACACAAGAAGGAATTCACTTCTTCCCGCTTCTAGGAGAAGTAGATGAGTGTTCCCTTAAGTGGTGACTCCGGGACTTGAACAAAGGGATCCCGCCCTCTCACTGGCCCGAAAGGGACTTTCTGTTTAATGGTTGGACCATAAACAGGTTGTTCATTAGAGGAGCGCTGGAACTTAAGGAGACAGATGTAACACAGGGGTAAAACGGTAATTTGACCCAACTGTGATTACGGACACTCGTGAAGGATTGACTTACCGGCATAGGTCTACATCCATGGACACATAAATGTTCTACAGTGAGAAGAGTTCAGTTGTGGGTCTTTAGTGGAATGACCCACAGTTAATGAATATTGGTTAACTTGATTAATGAGTTTAATCAGTTAACCTCATATCATTGGAGCTTCTGATCTGTAGGTCCATTAGGTCCCCCCGCTGGCTCGTAAAGAGTAATTAGGAACAAATATATCTTGAGAGAATTTGAATAGTTCAAATTCATATTGGGAATTAAGTCAATTGTATGAGATACAAATTAATATAATGTATAGTGATGCATTAAAATATAAAGTCTAATTTGAGATTAAACTTTATTATATTGAGAGATTGATATATTTGGAAGAGTTCAAATATATGTCTAATTAAATATATGGTATTTAATTAGAAGATGAATTAATTAATTATGAATTAATTAATTATTCAATTTAATTAAACTACAGTCTATGAGGGAATTATTAGAATATGATTCTAATATGTAATTAATTGAATATGGGAGATATTTAACTAATTGTAAAATTAATTAATTATTGAAATTAATTAATTGATTAGTTTAATTGAATTAATTAAATGTGATTTAATTAAGTTTAATTAAAATATATTATGTGAGGAAATTATATTTAAATAAGATTTAAATGTGCATGAGATTAATTAATTAATATGATTAGTTAATTAACGTTTAATTAATTGATTTAATCAATTAATTAATTGATCTTGATCTAACGGTCAAAATTGTTTCCTAACCTCACATTAGGGTTTCTTCTTTTATAAAAGGAAAGGTTATGAGAACCCTAGCCCTAAGGTCTCATTCTAGCATCTCTCTCATTCTCTCAACAAAAGAGCTCTAGAGAGAATTTTTCTCTCTAAGAGTTTTTCCCATTCAAGATTAGGTAGTCCCACAACTACGTTCCTAATCTCAGAGTTATAGTGGGGAAGATCAAATCGTGGTGTTCTTCGTTGTTGCAGTGCAATCAAGAATCATTCTTGATTTTCAGAGACGTCAACGGAGGTTTGCTTCTCTTTTATTTATTATAGATTTAGATCTAAATTTTGTATGCTTAGCCTTAAGTTTCTATAAAATTTTTTCTATGTTTTTTATCAATGTAATAGTATTTTTGGATAAACAAAATTAACTACGAATCGGTCCCAATTACGCTTCCGCTTTATCGGAATTAGGAAATTCCAAATCCTTTCACTAAGATCCTTGACTATTAAATGAATACTCGAACTATATGTAGGGACATATCGTAGGATCAAGTTCAAGTTTATAGTCAAAATAGTCTATAGTATAAGGATACGGTTGGGTGCCTTATCCTGGGGACACTATGGATGCGACTCACTTTGTATTAAGTACAAACGATGAGATCCTAAGTCGTTCATGTGGAGACATGCGAGTGGGGGCGTCCTATGCAATGAGTTTGCATAAGACTGGACCACGAAATAAGTCACTTTCTCTTTATAACGCCGTTTACTGAAGAAACTGACTATTTCTCATAGATGACCTAGGTAACTCGTTCTTAATCCTGAGCTAACTATGAACGAGTTTATACGAGATTATCCTTTGATCTGCATGGGTGAGAGTGGCCTACATTGCCGACTCAACAAGCCTACCATTTTGGGGATAAGATCGAATAGATAACTGGGGACATAGTCTCGCAAGACGGAATTCGCTCCTACCCACTTCAGGGATAGCAGAGAGGTTGTTCCCTTAAGTACTAACTCCAGGACTTGAACAAGGGGCCCCACCCTCTCGTAAGATCGAGAGGGACTTAGGTTTGATGGTTGGACCACAAACCGATTGTTCATTAGAGGATTAGTGGAACTTAAGGAACAAGAAGTACTACAGGGGTAAAACGATCATTTGACCTAGCTATAGTTACGAACAACCAGTGAAGGAACGAATTACTGAACATGGTTAAATCAAGTGGACGGAAATATATCTATAGTGAGGGGAGTGCAACTATCGGGCTATAGTGGAGTGTCCCGATAGTTAACGAATGTTTGCTAGCTTGGATAATGAGATTAGTCGGTTAGCCTCAAATCGTTGGAGCCCATGATCTATAGGTCCATTAGGTCCCCCTACTAGCTCATATCGGATTAAAGCCTAGAACATATTGATAGGATTCTTTGAATCGTTCAAAATCGGGAAAAAGGGTATTATCGCAAAATTGTGTTTGACACAATTATTTAATTATGAATTAAATTAGAAAATGAGAGATAAAGTATTTAAAAGTGTTTTAAATACTATAAAAATGAATTAAGATTCATATATAAAGAATGCACAACATTAAGATGATTAATTTGATTAATCATACATAATTAGTGGGGCAAGCTTCAAGATTGATTGTTATAACTAATTTCAATTTAGAATTGAAATTAAAATCAATAATGCTGAATTTAGAATCTGATTTTGAATCATAAAGATAGTGGAAAAACTTGGAAATCCACTCTTGCATGAAGACTCAAAGTGGAATTACACCACATTCATGCAATGGTGCATGTAGTGTTGTTTGAACACCTAGCTTCCACTTTCTCCATAAAGACAACCATGTGTCTTGCATCTTGAGGCTTCTTGTTGCATGGATTCTCTCTATAAGTAGAGGAAGAATCAGATTGTGAGAATACACAGCAATTACCTTAAGGTTATGCTGCTGAATTTCTTCCTCAATCACTCTCTCATCTCATATCTTCATAAAGCTTGAACCTTCAAGCATACCCTTCCTATGCCTTATCACTATAGACTCCCACAAGTCGTTCTTGGCCCGAAGAATAGTAGGGAAGACTCTAGAGGTTGTCCAAGGAGGATTGGAGAAGAAAACACCACAAGGAGTTCCACACAAGTGAGCTACAAAAGGTTGGTGCTCTCTAACTCTCTATTCTGTTTTCTCTAGAACCAGCATGCTTTAGGAGTAAAATTAATAGAGTTAAGTGCTTTCGATCTTCAATTGCTTCCGCATGTGTTATATGAACACCTTCAATTGGTATCAGAGCATGATTAGAGCACTTAACTTGCATTAATTTTGCTGTGGTGGGTACCATTCTGAAATTGAATTTTCTGTGTGCTAAAATGGAAGTGTTGTGGTTTGGCAATTTTTTGAGCTTTCAATTCTTCATGAAAATGTAATTGCTCGGAAATGTATGAGCGTTAATGTGTGTACAAGAGTCTGTAATTTTTATAGAGTCATTAGAGTCCATATAGGCTGTAAAATCGAAGAATAACTGGAGAAGACGCAAGCAGAAAACAGCAGCAGAGGCTGCTGGTCGCGAGAGCTTCGGGATGCTCTGCATGTAGCGTCCTGACGCTGTAGAACAAAATTCCAGCAACCCAATTTTTTCCAGATTTTTGGTTCGGTCCAACTGCTGTCTTTGGTCCGGTTCGGTCTGCTACAGCTGGTTCAGCCTCTTCATTCACATTACATGGTCGGTTCACTCCATGGAAGGTCGGTTCGGGATGGTTCATGAAGCTCGGGATCGCAACAAGCATTTTTTAAATAATTATTATTGTAATAATTAGTTAATTGTTTGTTTTAAATTGCCAAACCAATCCATTTTAACTTGATTTAATTTCTTTATGCATTGTGAATGTATGATTTAATTAGATTAATTGTATGTGCATTATGAGCATGCCATATAGTTTTAAAATCCCACCATAGGAAAGCATGATCATGCATTTATTTATTTTTAATAAGTGTTATTAATTATATCAAATGCATAATGGAAATTTCATGATTAATTAGTATAAGTGTTGTATTAATTTAGGAAGATTCATGCTTGAATGGTTATTTTAAAATTGTTTAATTGATATAAAAGTTATATTAATTAAAAGATAAAATTAACCTAGCATGAAGCATGAAATTTCCTTAGTTTTTTGTTTATAAGTGTTATATTCAAAAGGGAAGCATGTTATAGATTAGATTTATAATTGTTATCAATCACTTAGAAATTTAAAATCTATAACAAAGAAAAGGTGCATGCTCACTTAGGGTTAAATTGAATCCAAATTCTCGATCGATTTCAATTAGATTCAAATAGGTCGATAAGCTTGTAAAACATAGGTTACAAGAGAACTCACCCGACAAGATGCTGTCTAAGGCTGGAGGTATTTAAGTTGACGGTTTACGGAACACCTCCTACCTGGGCATCAAGTCGGTTCTTGAGTTAAAGTTAACCCAGTTTTATGAGCATGCACATGTGTGATGTGAGGTTTTAATCGTTATCACCTAGACATCGTAAATTTAAATGAACTTAGACTTAGGGTTATTCAATTAGCCGGAATTCGCCTAAGTATAAGTATACCCAAAATTGTTTAAAATACTTAGTGGGAGGGGAGAGATATATCAAATCCATTTCCCTTTCACGTTCTCCCTTTTTTGTTCACAACGTGAGATTTATGCTTGGCCTCGTGTTGATTATACCTTGATAGCTCTTAGAAATAAGAGCTATTGGCTCTCTCTTAGGCCTAAAAGACTCTATTTTTGATGTATTTGAGCCTTGGTTTGTGCATGAAATTGAGCAATCTTTATTGAACATCTTTACATATCAGTAGGCCAAGCTTTGTTTGAAACTGGTGCAGACTTTCTGTTTTTCAAGCTGATTTTCTGGTATATGATCACTCAGGTTGTGCTACAGCAGCTGATTTCACAACAGAAGGCAGAAAGTCTGGAAATTAAGTGACTGCACGTGCTGTACCCGTGGGAATTTTCATTAATTGAGCTGGCAGCCATGTGGAGCTGAGTTGTACTATCTTAGCCAATTGGGGAAGATCCATGTGGAAGCATATGTCCAATCAGCCCTGAATTCAATGCTAAGAGCTGATATAAATAGTTCTTTGGCCCAAAATGAGAGGACATGGAGCTGGAGAAGTTGACCTAGAAGTTGCTGCTAATGGTGAAGGGGAAAAGACAAGGAGGCTGCTGTTTTGGAGGATTTCCAGCTTGGGAAAGTTGGAATCTCCCTTGGAAGCTTCTTCTCTTCATTCCTCTTCTTTTATTCTTCTTTCTCCTAGTGTTTAGTTGGTATTTAAGGTTGTAATCATGACTGATATGGTAGTTTGCTGCTGTATTTTCATTACTTTCACCTTGAACATGAGCTAAATCCTCTTAGGTGAGGATTAGGGTGCTTAAGCTTGAACTTGTTGTTTGTTTTTTTGGAACTTTATATATTGCAACTTAAAGTAAAGTGTTCTTCATGATTAAAGCTGGACTATCGTTTGGCCAACCATTTTCTAGCAATGTTATTAAGTGTTTGGGAAAACAATTGATAACTGATTACTTTGCTTTACCTTAGCCTTTTTAGGTCATGAAAATGAGTGGGTATTTAGGGATAAATAACCATCTAAGGCACTAAATCAGTTGAGCTAAAAAGAAGGGGTTAAATGGGAGTTTAATCACCTAAACATTAGGAGAATTGGAAAATTTCCGTAGAAAAAATCCTGGGTGAGTTGTGAATACAAAGTTCTGCTGCAGCAAACAACTTGTGAGAGTAGACAACCCCTAATATGAACCTTGCCTTCTCTGTGTTGATTCACTGTTTTTATTGAAATTTACTTAAGTTCTTGTCATTTTAAGCTTGTTTGCCATTTTAATCTCTTGCACTTAGTTAAAGAAAAATATTTGGTCCTCGGTTACGTTGAATTTCATTAAAAATCAAGCTTGGAAGTAGTAAAAATTCCCTAAATCAATCCCTGTGGAGAACGATCTTAATTTACTTACCACTTGCTGCCATGATGTGTATACTTGCACGTTTTTGAGCTATTTGTGAAGATTTCTTGGATATCTAGAATCACTTTGCACAAGGCAACAAGTTTTTGGCGCCGTTGCCGGGGATTGAGTTGATTTTTGCTATTTTTGAGCTGAAATTTGGTGAAATTGGTGCTAAAATAGTTTTTAACTTGGTTGTTGATTTTGCAGGTGCTGGTAGCTGTGTATGAACGAATTCCCTGACTTAGAATTCAATTTGGACCCTGAAATTGAAAGGACTTTTCATAGAAGGAGAAGGGAACAAAGGGAGAGAAACAATAGGATGGATCCACCACCTCTTTTACCCCCTGTACCTCCTGGAAATCAAGAAACCCAAAACAACCAGCAGCCTAATCTTGAGATAAATCAGCAACCTAGAGTAGAAAACCAAGCTGAAAACCCTGTCCTTATAGCCAATGATAGGGGAAGAGCTATTAGAGCCTATGTCGTCCCTACCTTCAATGAGTTGTACCCTGGGATAGCTAGACCAAGATACAGGCACAAAATTTCGAAATGAAGCCTGTCATGTTCCAAATGTTACAAACGGTGGGACAATTTCATGGATTACCTTCAGAGGACCCACACCTACACCTTAAATCCTTTTTGGGAGTGAGTGACTCGTTTAGAATTCAAGGAGTTTCTCAAGATGCTTTGAGGTTAACCTTGTTTCCTTATTCTTTGAGAGATGGTGCCAAGGCTTGGTTGAATAACTTTGCCCCTGGCTCTATCACTACATGGAATGAGTTAGCAGAGAAATTCCTCATTAAGTACTTTCCTCCCACAAAGAATGCCAAGCTTAGATCGGATATAGTGTCTTTTAGACAATTTGATGATGAATCTTTTAGTGAAGCTTGGGAAAGATTCAAAGAGTTGTCGAGGAAATGCCCTCACCATGGTCTACCCCATTGCATTCAAATGGAGACTTTCTACAATGGGTTGAATTGGGCTACTCAAAACATGGTAGATGCTTCAGCTAATGGTGCTTTATTATCCAAGACTTATGATGAAGCTTATGCCATTTTGGAGAGAATTTCCACAAATAGTTGCCAATGGTCTGATTCTAGAAGTGTGGCTGGGAAGAAAAATAAGGGTATGCTTGAGGTTGACACTGTTACATCTTTTAATGCGAGGTTTGATTAAATGGAAAGCATGATGAAAAAGTTAAATTCAGGCTTTGAGATTTGCAGTTGATGAATTCTAGTGCAAACCAGTCTGCTGCAGCAATCAATATAAATCAGAATGCAGCAGATTCATGTGTTTACTGTGGAGAGGATCACACATTTGAACTTTGCCCTGGAAATCCAGCCTCAGTGTGTTATGTAGGAAACCAAAATGCCCCTAGGAATAATCCCTATTCCAATACCTATAATCCGGGTTGGAGAAATCATCCGAATTTTGCTTGGGGGGTCAAGGAAATAATTCCAACACCCAACAAGCTCAACAAAAGATGAGTGGACCTTCCGGATTTGGGCAACAAAATCAGCAAAATCAGTTCCAAAATACCATGAAACAACATGCCACTGGAAGTTCTTTAGAGAGCATATTCAAGGAATATATGGCTAAAACTGATGCTGCAATTCAAACTCACCAAGCGTCATTAAGGAATTTGGAAGTTCAAATGGGCCAAATTGCTAGTGAGTTGAAAGTTAGGCCACATGGTAAACTTCCCTCGGACACTGAAAATTCAAAGAGGGAAGGAAAGGAACAAGTCCAAGCTGTGGAACTAAGAAGTGGAAAGCCTTTAGTTGAGAAAAAAGGGTCAAACCAACAAAAACTAGCTGGACAGCAAGCTGAAATGCATGCTGATATGAAAAAAACAGCAGAGGAAAATGTTGAAAAACCTGCTGGAATTCAAGTGGAAAAAAGTCCATAGAGTGAGGAAATTGAAGAAATTCCTAGAGGCCCTGTAGCTCCTCCTAAGTCAATTCCTACACCTTCCCCTACATTTAAACCACCCCCACCACCCTTTCCCCAAAGGCTAAAACAGAAAAATCAAGAAGCCAATTTTAAGAAATTTCTTGAGGTCCTAAAGCAGCTTCATATAAACATCCCACTAGTTGAGGCTTTGGAACAAATGCCCAACTATGTGAAGTTCCTCAAGGATATTTTGACAAAAAAAAAAAAGGAGATTGGGTGAGTATGAAACCGTAGCATTGACTGAGGAGTGTAGTGCAATTTTGAAAAATAGGATTCCACCTAAAGTGAAAGACCCTGGAAGTTTTACCATTCCTGTTTCTATTGGTGGTAAAGAGTTAGGAAGAGCTTTGTGCGATCTTGGAGCTAGCATAAACCTTATGCCATTATCCATTTACAAGAAATTGGGAATAGGAGAGGCTAGGCCAACCACTGTAACTTTGCAACTTGCTGATAGATCAATCACCTACCCTGAAGGAAAAATTGAGGACATCTTAGTTCAAGTGGATAAGTTTATCTTTTTAGCGGATTTTATCATTTTGGACTATGAAGCGGACAAGGATGTCCCAATTATCCTAGGGATACCATTTTTGGCTACAGGGAGAGCTTTAATAGATGTTCAAAAAGGTGAATTGACTATGCGAGTACATGATCAAGAAGTTAAATTTAGTGTGTTTGATGCCATGAAATGCCCAGCTGAGATGGAGGAGTGTTCTGTGATTAATGTGTTGGATGCGTTGGTAACTCATAAATGGGAGGAAGAACTGTTGCAGCACCACATACAGCAGTTTGGTGAGATAAGAGTACAAGACTTGGAAATTTTGTGTGTGCAGCAGAATCTGGAAGTAGTTAATGAAGCTTCTAGCTTTAAGAGAGCTTTTGAATCATTGGAGTTGACTGATAGGAAAATTAAACCTATGCAGCCCTCCATTGTAGAGCCTCCTAAGTTAGAGCTGAAGCCCTTGCCCAACCACTTGAAATATGCTTACTTGGGGGAACAAGAAACATTGCCTATTATAATTTCAGCAAGTTTGCTCCCTGGAGATGAACAAGCACTGTTGGAGTTGTTGAAAAAGTTCAAAAAGGCCATTGGTTGGACTCTAGTTGACATTCAAGGTATAAGTCCATCCTTTTGTATGCACAAAATTAATTTGGAGGAAGGAAACTTCAAATCGGTTGAGCAACAAAGGAGGCTTTACCCGGCCATGAAAGAAGTAGTGAAAAAGGAGATAATCAAGTGGCTAGATGCTGGAATTATATACCCTATAGCTGATAGTAATTGGGTTAGTCCGGTCCAATGTGTGCCTAAAAAGGGAGGTATGACCTGTAGGAATTGAACTCCCAATTCCATTACAGCGGAAGCAATTGGACCGATCCGCAATTTAATTTCGTTTGGCAAAATACCAATACATTGGCAATTTTCAGAATTCATAATTCTACAATTTTAAGGTTAAGCAAACTCACCGTCGTCTGACGACTCTGAATTCTTCAAGAACGCCTTCTTGAATGTCAGGGACCAAAATTGAAATCTTGGGACACCACCACAAGATTACCCCGCTATTCTCTGAGTTTGGAAACTAGATTGTGGGATCTCTTATTTCTTGAATTTGGGAAGTGTTTTACAGAGAAGAACTTCTCTGTATTTTTCCTTTTGGTTGAGAGAAAAGTGAGAGTATGGAGAGGGAGAGATTCTGCAGAATGAGGGAGATCTAAGATCATCCCTCCAACGTGAGTTAAGTGAGAGATAAAAGATTTATTTTTCTTCATTATTTAATTAATTAAATAAAACGAATTTAATTTAATTAATTAAATATTAATTAATTAATCACATTAATCAATTAATCTTATTTGCATTTAAATCATATTTAAATGCATTGCTCTCACATAATTTATAGTTTCAATTAATTTAATTAAATCTAATTTAACCAAATTAATATTAACCAACTAATTAATTAATTCACAATTATTTAATTCAATGATTAACTAAATATCACATATTTAATTAATCCATCATTTGAATCATATTCAAAATGTGCATCTCTCTTATAACCTATAGTTTTAATATGAATCAAAATTCACATTAAAATTAATCTATAGTTTTAATTTAATTAAATCACATTTAACTAAATTAGATTGAACAATTAATTAATTTTATAATTAATTAAATATCAACCATATTTAATTAATTACATATTAGAATCATATTCTAATATATCTCTCATATATTATAGTTTAATTAAATCACATTTAATTAGACTAATTTAATAATTAATTAATTCACAATTAATTAATTTATTCACTAATTAAATATCACATATTTAATTAGTTATATATTTGAACTCTTTCAAATATATAATTCTCTCAATTTAATAAAGTTTAATCACAAAGTAAACTTTATATTATAATGTATCACCATACATTATATTAATTGTATCTTATACAATTAACTTGATTCCCAAATTGAATTTGAACTATTCAAATTCTTTCAAGATAAATTGTTCCCAATTACTCTTCACGAGCTAGCAGGGGGACCTAATGGACCTACAGATCAGAAGCTTCAATGATATGAGGTTAACTGACTAAACTCATTAATCGAGTTAACCAATATTCATTAACTGTGGGTCACTCCACTAAAGACCCACAGTTGCACTCTTCTCACTGTAGAATATTTCTGTGTCCACGGATATTGACCAATAACAGTAAGTCAATCCTTCACGAGTGTTCGTAACTTCAGCTGGGTCAAATTACCGTTTTACCCCTGAGTTACCTCTGGCTCCTTAAGTACCAGTGCTCCTCTAATGAACAACCTGTTTATGGTCCAACCAGTAAACAGAAAGTCCCTCTCGGGCCAGTGAGAGGGCGGGATCCCTTTGTTCAAGACCCGGAGTCACCACTTAAGGGAACACTCATCTACTTCTCCTAGAAGTGGGAAGGAGTGAATTCCATCTTGTGTTGTCATGTCCCCAGCCCCCCATTCGGTCTTGTCCCCAAGAAGGTAGGCTTATTGAGTCGGCGTGCAGGCCACTCTCACCCGTACTAATCAAAGGACAATCCCTCGTGAGAAGGAGTTCATGACACACTCAGGATTAAGATTGAGTTACCTAAGTCATCCTATTGAAACAGTAACCTAACTAGTTAACGGTGTTACATCTAGTGGTTTACTATTTCGTGGTCCGGTCTTATGCAAACTCATTGCATAGGATACCCCCGCTCGCATGTCTCCTACATGGACGCCTTGGATCAATACGTTTGTATCGAATAGAAAGCGGGCCGTATCTCATAGTGTTACCAGGATAAGGTACCCAACCTTATCCCTGTACTATAGACCTTTTAGGTTGTTACTTGAACACTGATCCCCGTATGTCCCCACATACTAGTTCAAGTTACATATCAACAACCTTGGATCTTAGTTTATTGGATTTGGGTTATTTTGTGCAATTTTAGACTTAAAATGACAATAACACTTTATTGCATAAACCTCAATAACACTTTATTGATACAAGTGTATAATTTGTTAATCATTCACTATCTACGAGTTTTAGGACATAAAACCCAACATGACCGTGGTGATGAATGAGGCAAATGAGCTAGTTCCCACTAGAACAGTGACAGGATGGAGGGTATGTATGGATTATAGGCGCTTGAACAAGGCCACAAGAAAAGACCATTTCCCTTTACCTTTCATTGACCAAATGTTGGACAAGCTAGCTGGGCAAAATTATTATTGCTTTTTGGATGGTTATTCGGGTTATAACCAAATCACCATAGCCCCTCAAGATCAAGAGAAAACTACTTTCACTTGTCCCTATGGTACTTTTGCATTTAGGAGAATGCCATATGGTCTTTGTAATGCCCCTGCCACTTTTCAAAGGTGTATGATGGCCATTTTTTCTGATTTAGTGGAGACAATAATGGAAGTATTCATGGATGACTTTTCGGTTTTTGGGGAGTCATTTCAAGCTTGCCTCACTAATTTGGGAAAAGTATTGCAAAGATGTGTAGAAACCAATTTGGTGCTCAACTGGGAGAAATGCCACTTTATGGTCAAAGAAGGCATAGTTCTTGGGCACAAAATCTCAAGGAAAGGCACTGAAGTTGATAGAGCCAAGGTAGAGATCATTGAAAAGCTAGAGCCTCCAACCACAGTGAAAGGAGTTAGAAGCTTTCTTGGGCATGCTGGATTTTACAGGAGGTTTATCAAGGATTTTTCAAAAATTTCCAAGCCCCTTTGCCTATTGTTGGAAGTGAACCGCCCATTTGAGTTTGATGCTGAGTGTTTGAAGGCTTTCAACACCCTAAAAACAGCATTAGTCACTGCACCTATCATCTTCTCACCCAATTGGCAATTGCCATTTGAGTTGATGTGTGATGCAAGTGATTTCGCTGTTGGGGCTATGTTGGGACAAAGAATAGGGAAGCTGATCCACCCTATCTACTATGCTAGCAAAACTCTAAATGAGGCCCAAAAGAATTATACCACCACTGAAAAGGAGCTTTTGGCCGTAGTGTTTGCCTTTGAAAAATTTAGACCTTATTTAGTGGGAACAAAGGTAACAGTTTTCACTGACCATGCTGCCATTAAATATCTTTTGGCCAAGAAAGATGCTAAACCAAGGCTAATTAGGTGGGTGCTTTTGCTCCAAGAGTTTGATTTGGAGATTAAGGATAAAAAGGGTTCTGAAAATCTTGTTGCTGATCATTTATCAAGACTGGAAGGTAATGAAAAACTGCTACAGCAGAGTGAAATTAAGGATTCATTTCCTGATGAGCAACTACTTACAGTAGCTCAAGTGAAGGAAATTGACACTCCTTGGTTTGCAGACTTTGCAAATTACCTAGCTTGTGGAGTTGTGCCCCCTGATATGACCAAACAACAGCTAAAAAAATTCCACTATGAGGTGAGATTTTATTTCTGGGATGAACCATTCTTGTATAGGCAGTGTGCAGATGGAATTTTTAGAAGATGTGTTGCTGAAAGTGAAGTTCAGTCCATATTAGCTCATTGTCATTCATCCCCTTATGGTGGACATTTTGGTGGTCAAAGAACAGCTGCAAAAGTGTTTCAGTCAGGTTATTATTGGCCCTCAGTGTTTAAAGATGCTCATTTGTTTAGTAAAGTGTGTGACAAGTGTCAAAGGAAGGGAAATTTGAGCCAAAAAGATGAAATGCCTCTCACCTACATTTTAGAGGTAGAACTCTTTGATGTTTGGGGTTTGGATTTTATGGGACCTTTCCCACCTTCCTTTGGGAATTTATACATACTTTTGGCTGTAGACTATGTGTCAAAATGGGTGGAAGCTATTGCTTGTCCCTTAAATGATGCCAAAATAGTGTTAAAATTCTTGCACAAACACATTTTTACTCGTTTTGGAACTCCTAGAGCTTTAATAAGTGATGAGGGGACTCATTTCGTGAATAGAATGATGAACAACATGTTGGTCAAGTACAATGTTAAGCATAGAATCTCAACCCCTTACCATCCACAAGCTAACGGGCAAGCCGAGATCTCCAATAGGGAAATTAAAAGCATTTTGGAAAAAATGGTCAGTCCAAATAGAAAGGATTGGTCTATTAGGCTTGATGATGCATTATGGGCTTATAGGACATCATTCAAAACTCCTTTGGGCATGTCTCCATATAGGTTAGTTTTTGGAAAATCTTGCCATCTGCCTTTGGAGTTGGAACATAAAGCTTTTTGGGCTATTAAAAAGCTCAATTTTGATCATAAAGCAGCAGGTGAGTTGAGGAAATTCCAACTTTTGGAGTTGGAAGAATTTAGGCACCTATCCTATGAAAATGCAAAGTTATATAAAGAAAAAACCAAAATTTGGCATGACAGGAAATTGGTGCCTAAGCAGTTTGAATGGGGGCAAAAGGTTTTGTTGTTTAACTCTAGGCTAAAGCTTTTTCCTGGTAAGCTTAAATCTAGGTGGTCGGGACCCTTCACTGTGTTAGAAACCTATAGTCATGGGGCTGTGTTGTTGAGGGATGAAAGTGATGGAAGAGAATTTAAGGTCAATGGTCAGAGATTAAAACACTACTGGGGTGAAGAATTCCAGAGGTGTTTTGCCTCTTGCAAATTGTTGGAGAATTGAGAAATGGAAAAAAAAATAGGGACAATATGTTTTAATTTCTGTTGAATATTTTTGGTCCCTAAAGGTGGTAAAGTGCGTTCAAATTTTCTATTTTATTTCAATTTGCAGCAGTTTTTAGCTTTTAATTTTCTGTCTTTATTGCATTCTGTTTTAATTGTCGTTGGTAGTGTTTAATTGTAGCTAGTTGTTGTTATTTTGTTCAATTTATTGTGTCTTTGATTTTAGTATTTAAGTGCTGATATTTTAGTTTCTCTTGTGCAAGCAAGCTTTAATTTTGTAGGTGTTTTCATGCAAAGGTGGAGTAAGAATCTTGGAAAAAGATTTTTGGGCAGTGAGCTTACTGGTTTTGGGAGAAAAATCAGCTGATGGGATTGCTATTATCAGCTTTGGAAAGATGGATTTGATGGGAATTAGCAATCAAGATGTTGTTTGACTCAAAAGAAGAAAGCTGGAACCTGCAGCAGAATCCTTGCAGTCCCATAGCAGCAGATTTTGTGCAGCCATTGTAGCAGATTTTATTTTCGGGCAGTGAGCTAGCTGTAGCACTTTAAGGCCCGTGATTCCCCTCAACCAACCTAATTTTTTTCATTCAATGAGAAGATCCTTCATGGCTTATTTAAAAAGGGAGGGGTAGTCTTTCAAGCTCAATCAATCTACAGCATTTCTTCTAAAAAAAAAAAACTGCTTTCCTTCCTAAACCAAGGCTTGCTTCTCTTTTGTCTATGGCTCCCAAAGTCCTCAAAAAGTTATTTAGGCCAAAGGTTGCTGAATCTTCAGCACCAACAAACAAAATGCAAGATAAAGAAGTGGTTGTTTTAGGTGAAGAGGTTCAATCAAAGGCCACTAGAAGGAGTTCCTAGAAAGAAAGGGAAGGGAAAGCAAGTTGTTGAACAAGAAGAGCTTCATGAAGAAGTGGTTGTGGCTGAATTTCAAGAGGAGGAAGTTGCACCTCCCGCTAAAAGACCTCCAGCAAAGAAAAAGAGCCAAAAGAAGAAAGGGAAAGAGCCAATGCTGGCGATTAGTGAGAGCCCCAAGGAAAAATTCGTCAATGCCGCTGCCAAGAAAAAGTTTGAAGAAATGCTCCAAAGAGATCCTCTTCCTGAGAGAGGATTTGAGGCAGACATGGAAAAGCTCCCCTTGTTTGTTTCAGCAGTGATCATCAAGCTTGGTTGGGAAATACTTTGTCAAAAGCCAGAGCCGGCTGTTGTTCCCTTAGTAAGGGAATTTTATGCTAATGTTCAAGACAATGAACTCTTCCAAACCAAGGTGAGGGGAAAATGGATAGATTGGTCACCATCGGCTATTAATGAGTTTTACAACCTTCCTAATTTCCCCCATGCGGTTTTCAACTCTATGGAGATTGCTCAATTTAAAGAGCAACTCCAATCAGCTCTAGAAACATGTGCAGTTGAAGGAGCAAGCTGGAAAATGTCAAGGAACTCCATTCGAACACTGTTGGCAGCTTACCTAAAGCCCGAGGCAAATGTATGGCATACCTTTGCAAGGAGTAGGTTGCTCCCTACCACACATGACACCACTGTGTCCAAAGAAAGAGTTCTTTTGGTTTTTTCCATCTTGAAGATTCTGAGCATTGATGTGGGGAGGCTTTTGGCGAAGGAGATTTTGGCGTGTGCAAAAAGGAAGGTAGGAAGGCTATTTTTCCCAAATCTTATTACAGCATTGTGTTTGAAGGCTCAAGTTCAAGTGGATGAGGATGAAGAGATCTTAATGGACAAGGGTATAATTGATTCAGCATCTATAGCAAGGTTGCATGGGGAGAGTAAAGGGAGGTCAAGCACAAATATGGTTTGTGGGGTTGAGGAGATTTTGAGGCAGCAGAGAAGAATGATGAGGCAATGGAGCATAGTGAAAATCAGCAAAAGGCCTACTGGGAATACGCTCATCACAGAGACTCTGCCATGGAAAAGACATTTGAATATGGCTTTGAGGAACTTCCTCAGCCATTCCCTCAATTCCCCGCAAGTTTATTTGATCTATGGTACCCTTCCCCATCTCCAAGTGGGAACGATGATGATGCTGATGCTGATCAAGAAGATTGATGAAGATTGAAGGGGAGTTGGTTGCTGTTGCTTGTTTTCTGCTTCTATGTTGTCTGTTTTTATGAAAAATTAAGTTTGTTGTGTGGTTTGCTGTTGGTTTGTCTTGCTGTTTTTCTCGCTGTTGTTTAAGTCTGCTGTGTTTATCTTTTGTTTTTAAGTGGCTTTGTTAGAAGTTATCTGGGAAGAAAAAAAAATGTGCTTGTGCTAAGAGTTCAATCAATGAGCAGCATATATTTTTTTTTTTATAACAAATGTTTGTGTGCTGATTTCAATTTTATTTTATTTTATTTTTCTGAATTTGTACCTTTGTGAGTATTCATTGTGGCTTAATGCTTGGCGTGGGATTCATTCTTGAAGAATTTAGTAAATTATCCCCTATGAAGTATCATCACGCTTAAAGGATAGAAGTTGAAATTAAACATAGTCCTGGTTGTCTTTGCAAGTTATTAGCCGCTGTGATAGTGTGTAATATTTCCATAAGGTGCAAAATTTTGGCTTGCAATGTTTCTGATAGCTATCTAGCTCGTGCAAGCATCTGATATGCTAAATGGGGACTTTTATGTTTACTTGAGCCAAATGGAAAGACAATGGTAGTGTGAGCATGAATTCAGCTTGCCTAGGCGCTGTTGTAAGGCTTAGTTGTAGCTCATAGCTGTTCTTTTGTGTAAAAGGCCTCTTTTTGATGTGCAACAACACTGATGCTTGGTAAAATAATTATGTTTGAAAAAAAAATTGAAACCACAATATTCTGTTATTTTCCTAGACACTTAGCCTATTATGCTTAATGAAAATATCTTTTATGGAGTTGTTGGAATGGTAAAAATTTGCAATTGTGCAATGGTCCATTGGATTTTGTCTTATTGCAATTTGTTGGTTGCTGTGATGATGTGCCATTAATTCTTAGAAAGTGTCATTTTTGCTTGGAAGGCAAAATGAGCTAGATTAGTCATCTGGTGCATGATTATTAAAATTTCTGCTAGAAAATTTTGAGTTAATGATTTTGAGCATGCTGCAGCTTGTCTATATCGTTTTTGCTCCAGTATATGGGTTGTCCAGCTTGTTTAGAATTAATTTAGGGCCTAACCGTAGCTCTTGGCTGTTCTTTTGGTTAAGCCTAACTTCTCTGGATGCTGCTGCAGCAGCTATACTTGAAAAAAAAAATTGTGTAATATGCAAAAGTAGTGTTCTGTATATTGATCCCCAATAGCTTAGCCTAATTGCTTAGTTAGATTATCTTGTGCTTTAAGTCCTTAGGTAGATGGGAAGCTTCCTAATTTTCCTCCTTAGCTTAGCTCAAATCTTAGGAAAGCTTGTTCCTAGTCCTTAGCCCAAACCTTATAATCCTCCTAAGCAATAAGCCTTAGCTTCTCTAAAAAAATAAGTTTGGGGGTCCTTGCCTTGCTTTCTCATTCATTGGGGACAATGAATGGATTAAGTTTGGGGGTGAGGTATCCTTGGTAAAAATAAAAAAAAATTAAAAAAAAAAATTAGAAAAGACAGCTTAGAATGCATTCCTCTTTGTTTTAGTTTTGCCTAGGATGCACTCCTCTCCCTTTTTGGAAGTTGTCATTTTCCTTGAGCTTGCCTAGTAACCAGGGGGATTTATGATACCCATAGTTTGCCCCTGCGTCAAAAAGTAGCTCAAGGGAAGAGGAAACAATTAAAAAAAATGAGCAGAAAAGAAAAGTACAAATGAGATGGATAAAGGGATGAGTGTTAGTTTGAAGGTTACAATCTTCCCCAGGGCTTAGGTGAGCTTCACCATAAAGTGTTGCCACTCTGAGAAGCAAGGAGGTAGTTGCTAGAAAGCTATCTTAGGCAATCTTAAGGGAAATGAATGTAGTTCTCGTTAGGTGATGAGCTTAGAGGCTAGGGTGAGTTTCACCATAAAGTGTTGTCATTCCTGGACCAAAAAGCTATGACCCATGAGACTTTCTAAGTTGGTAAAAAAAAAAAAGAGAATAAAAGTTAGAGAGAAGTTTTAGGTTGAGCTTAGAGGCTTTAGAGGTTGGACAAAGAGACTATAGGATTGCTTTGCAAGCTTTAGGATTGAGGTTTAAGCTAAGTTTAGGCTTGAAGGTTAGTGGCTTCCTTGATGTCAATAGGCTGGTATAATGTGATATGATGACTTTTGTAAATAGGCTAAGCTAAAGGATAATTAGAAGAGCACTAAAAATTTGAAAATGACAAGTTGAAAGGGTATTTTAAGAGAGTAATGCTTTGTTGAGTAGTTGTATGCATTCAGAGGTGTAAGCTTGTCAAGAAGTAGCTAGGTGCTTTAGTTAGGCCATTTTGACTGCAAGCTGGATATGGGATGATGAGTTAGAGTTTTTGTAGGCAAGCATTGCTCAGGGACGAGCAATGATTCAAGTTTGGGGGTTTGATAGCTCTTAGAAATAAGAGCTATTGGCTCTCTCTTAGGCCTAAAAGACTCTATTTTTGATGTATTTGAGCCTTGGTTTGTGCATGAAATTGAGCAATCTTTATTGAACATCTTTACATATCAGTAGGCCAAGCTTTGTTTGAAACTGGTGCAGACTTTCTGTTTTTCAAGCTGATTTTCTGGTATATGATCACTCAGGTTGTGCTACAGCAGCTAATTTCACAACAGAAGGCAGAAAGTCTGGAAATTAAGTGACTGCACGTGCTGTACCCGTGGGAATTTTCATTAATTGAGCTGGCAGCCATGTGGAGTTGAGTTGTACTATCTTAGCCAATTGGGGAATATCCATGTGGAAGCATATGTCCAATCAGCCCTGAATTCAATGCTAGGAGCTGATATAAATAGTTCTTTGGCCCAAAATGAGAGGACATGGAGCTGGAGAAGTTGACCTAGAAGTTGCTGCTAACGGTGAAGGGGAAAAGACAAGGAGGCTGCTGTTTTGGAGGATTTCCAGCTTGGGAAAGTTGGAATCTCCCTTGGAAGCTTCTTCTCTTCATTCCTCTTCTTTTATTCTTCTTTCTCCTAGTGTTTAGTTGGTATTTAAGGTTGTAATCATGACTGATATGGTAGTTTGCTGCTGTATTTTCATTACTTTCACCTTGAACATGAGCTAAATCCTCTTAGGTGAGGATTAGGGTGCTTAAGCTTGAACTTGTTGTTTGTTTTTGTGGAACTTTATATATTGCAACTTAAAGTAAAGTGTTCTTCATGATTAAAGCTGAAATATCGTTTGGCCAACCATTTTCTAGCAATGTTATTAAGTGTTTGGGAAAACAATTGATAACCGATTACTTTGCTTTACCTTAGCCTTTTTAGGTCATGAAAATGAGTGGGTATTTAGGGATAAATAACCATCTAAGGCACTAAATCAGTTGAGCTAAAAAGAAGGGGTTAAATGGGAGTTTAATCACCTAAACATTAGGAGAATTGGAAAATTCCCGTAGAAAAAATCCTGGGTGAGTTGTGAATACAAAGTTCTGCTGCAGCAAACAACTTGTGAGAGTAGACAGCCCCTAATCTGAACCTTGTCTTCTCTGTGTTGATTCACTATTTTTATTGAAATTTACTTAATTTCTTGTCATTTTAAGCTTGTTTGCCATTTTAATCTCTTGCACTTAGTTAAAGAAAAATATTTGGTCCTCGGTTACGTTGAATTTCATTAAAAATCAAGCTTGGAAGTAGTAAAAATTCCCTAAATCAATCCCTGTGGAGAACGATCTTAATTTACTTACCACTTGCTGCCATGATGTGTATACTTGCACGTTTTTGAGCTATTTGTGAAGATTTCTTGCATATCTAGAATCACTTTGCACAAGGCACCTGTTGGGGTCCTAGAGTGAGTGAAAATATGGTGTAAAAAGACTCTAGAATTCCTTTGCAAGTATACACAGTCCGCAACAAGTAATAAGTATTATCAATCCAAGGCCTGAATTAGCTTCCACTTTATCTATTTTGTATAACTCTTTAATGGTTTCAAAGATGGTAAAAATATGATTGGTTTTTATAGGAATAATGCTGAAGCAAAGTAAATGACAGAACAAAGAATAAACAAATAGGCAGACAGATTGGAAACAGGCGTTGGTCAGGATTTAGTAATTGTTTTAAAAGATGCTCTAGCAATATTATTGATCATGCAAACTCTCGCAGTATTATTAGCGGATTCCTCCCGGAACTCCGGATTTTTTGGAATGTGTTTCAACCCCAATGAAGTGCGACCGATCAAGCACTAGGCAACTGGCTATCCCTAGCTCAGTCACTGGCGTTCACCAATACACAATGATCGTAGTGTGGATAATTGCCACACACTCTCTAAATCATCCCTGAAACTAGAGAGAGTTATTCACACCGGCTGGCCAGGCGGGCATAAAATGTAAATAGGCACAACAATTAACCAAGATGCAGTAATCAATAAATATTATTAGAGTTTAAGCACGGCAACTACATATTCCTAACCAACGCCTAAGGCTACTTAGTTCATAATAAGCATGGAAACACGAATTACAATCTGAATAGGCATGTCCATTAACACAAGATAATAAAGAAAATAATAATCTCCTTAATCAGCTTGCGGATGATGGTGTTCTTGGTAATCTCCAATCTCTCTATACTACTCGGCTTCCAAGGAAAGTTGGAATGATTTTGACTTGGGCGGCTTTCTTCTTTTATAGAGGTGGTAGGAGGCTTGAATTAGGTCAACCTGGACACGTGTAGGGCTCTCCTTGCTCCTTTATCCCGAAAATAATTCAACAAAAGTCGGTTCATGAAATTGGCTAACGAGATGTGACGTGGCAGTTCTGCTCCCAGTTTTGCTGCAGCACAGAATTTGCTCCCTCCAGTCGCCCAGCAACAGATTCTGCACAAAATGATTTTCAAAACTTCCATTCTTCCAAATGGGTTAAAACATGTAATATATATCTAAAACCAACCCCATTAAGCACAAAAGACACACAAATCAATATAGAAATGAGGCCTAAATAACTACCTTTTGGGCAGTTATCACACCCCCAAACTTGAACTATTGCGCGTCCCGAGCAATGCTAACCAACTTTCCCTTAAGAATTCAAAACATTAGACAAAGATTAGCTTAATTAAACCAGACAATCCAATACTACCTTTAACCTTTACCTGAGCACTCTGCAAAACCGAGCTCTGCTGCAGCAAAATGATTCCTCCGGCATGGACAAATAATCACCACTTTTAACTCAATTCTAAAAACTTGCCACAGCTTAGCTCTATTATCAGACATATCAAAACACATTTTCAAGGGGTTTAAATTTTTGTTTTTCAGACTTAAAGCAGCCCTACAGTCATAAGCTCTTAAGCATGAGATGACCCACTTTATGGTGCAGTATACCCATGCCTCAAACTCATCACCAATTCGGCTAAATACTCTTTATAAAGCTCAAAAATCCTTAGTTATTCCATCTCTTGCCCCTCAGAATGGCAACATTTTATGATGAAGCTCACCTAAGTTCTGGGAGACAGAAAAACTGCTGGATCATCATTCATCCTTCAAAACTTTTGCTCCATGAATTTTCTCAGCAAAATTTTCAACAATCATTTTTTCAGCAAATAATTTTTCACAATTTTTCACATTTCCTAGGTCACCTTTTGATGCGAAGACAAACTGTGGGTATCACAAATGTCCCCGGTTACTCAATAACCAAACAAATTATTAATGAAGGAGAGGAATGCTCGAGCAAAACAATTGGAGTAGCAAAAAGTCCCCCAAACTTGAATTATTCATTGTCCTCAATGAATCATTTAAATTTTAAATGACACCCCCAAACTTAAATTTTTCTATCTGAATTTTTAACCTAAGCGTGGGACTAGAACTAAGCTTAAAGTGGATCATATAAGTCAACACTACCTCAAGAATTCTTCTTTGCCGCAGCAACAGTCCAGGCTAGAAGAAATGCTCAAGCAAAAGGTTTCTGGAGAGCAGAATACCTTGATCTAATTAAGCTTAACCAGTCCAAGCTTCAAAAATTCAAAAGAAAATTAGTTAAGTTAGAATTCTCGGTGCTACAGAACAGAAACATCTGGAAATTTCATTAAAAATATAGAAAAAGAAATTACATCAGCAGATATATTTTTTAGAAGCAGAAATATTAAAAAGAAACAAACAAAACATCAACAGAAAAGGAAAGTAGAAAATGCACGAGCAAACAAAAAGTTAGAACAAAAATCATGCTCGCTCAGGGCCACTTCATCCTTCAGTCCTCTTGGCCTGGTTCATTTTCATCTTCCTCTTCTCCTCCTTCCATTGGTGGGGGTGGAATCCAGGGGTTGAATAAATCTTCAGGGAATGCTGGAAGGGTTGGATATGGTTTCGAAAAATTCTCTTGCAGCGCCTTCTTCAGATTGGCATCACGATTTTTAACATAGCTCCAGAAAGTCAAAGCTTGCCGTTCAGCAAACTCCTGCCTGCTGGCCGAAAGTGCGAGTTGTTCTAAAATCGTGTTGATGCCGTGGACCAGCCCACCCTAACGTACCTCCTGCATACGCTGGAGTCGTGCCAAGTTAGGCGTATCAATTATTCCCTTATCTGGTAATATCATATCATCCTCACTCTCTGGCACCCCTGCCCTTCGGCATAGCATCGTGATAGTGTTGGGGAAAAACAGCTTCCCCACCTTTTTCCGCCAACAGTCAAGAATCTCAGACGAAATTATTTTTCCTACATCAATACTCATTGAGCGAAGAATAGCAAAGGCAAGCAATACCCTGTCCCGAGATACTGTGGAGTCATGCGTAGTTGGTAGTAAGCGCAACTTAATAAAACCCATCCAGGTGTTGGCCTCGCTTTTCAAATAAGCTGCCTGAAATGTGCGCTTCCGCGTCTGCGACAACCTCCATTGGGCCCCCTCAATGCCAACCTCACGGACAGCCGTACTTAACTGATCGTTAGATGGGACAACCACCATCTCATTGAAGACTGCATGCGGAAAATCCTGGAGATCAAACAATTCATTAACAGCTTCTGGGCTCCAATCCACTGGGACTCCTCGAACTATAACCTGAAATTCTTCCTTATCGTCAAGATTTGCGTAAAATTCCCGAACGAAGTTGGAATTCACAGGCTCTGGTTTCGCACAAAATTGGCTCCAGCCGAGGTTTTCTATTCCAGTCCTCAAGAACCGTGGCAACTCATTGTCGAATCCCCGCTCGAACAGAAAGTCCCGTTTCAGCATCTCCTGGTATTTTGCTCGAGCAAGGTTGTTGACGAAGCGAATAAAAGGTAACCCTTGTGCCTCAACCTCGTCAGCCGCACCTGATGCCTCGGCAATACCTTTGCCCTTGTCTTCTCTTCGCTTGCGCAAAATCTCTTCCTCAGCCTTCTTTGCTTCTTCTCGCATTTTTTCCTCAGCTTCTTTTTTCTCTCTTTCCTCTCGCTCTGCCTTCTCTTTCTCAGAATCCGACGATGGTGGTGATGGGGTATCAGTCCGAATCACCTGAACACGCCCAGCCTTCCGCTTGATGCGGCGGCACTTTGGTGGTTCAGGCATTATGACCTCAACATGAGCCTCCTGCACCGTTTCCTGTTCATCCCCTTCCTCAGGCACAACCGCGGCCTGTTCGTCTCGAACTTCTTCAGCTTGTGTTTCTTGATTCTTCTCAACATTCTCCTTTTGCACCGAATCTTGGACTATCGGTTCAACCTCAGGATTCTGAATTCCTTCCGTATCTGGGTCATTCACTGGTCCTTCTTGGATAGCTTCTTGCTCCGCAGCCCTCTGCTGCCTTCTTCTCTGTTTAGCTTCTTTCTCTTCTGGCGTTTTCTTCTTCTTGGTTTTAGCTTTCTGAACTTTAGGGGTAACGGGCACCTCCTCCTCCTCACTTTCTCTTTCTTTCCTTGCTCGTGTTTTTGCCATGAAGGATTCAAGGATTTTTCCAGAGAATGAAAGGGAAAAAGAAAGAATGCAGAAAGATTGAAACAAGAAGACGAAATGAGAAGAAACTCACCAATGTCTGTGAATAAATAAGGCTCCAGCAAAATGCAATCTCAACCGAACGGATTTACTCTGCATTAAATAATATTACCGTTTTAATCGCATGCAACCGGAAAATTTGAAACCAACAACGGTAAAATCGTGAAGTTTAATCGCCCACGGTAAATCACTATGCGCTGTCCACTATCAAAGCCCTTGGATAATTACTGCGTGACACGTGGCTTCATCAGATGACGCTTGCAAATTTACCTGCGAAAATTCAAAGAAAATCCCAACGGTAAAAATAATAAATTCTCAACGAAACCCCTCCTAATTCGGATGATTCTGCTCCAGCCATAACTTTGCCGCAACAACCTTCTGACCCTGAAGAATCTTAGATACGGAGTTTTAAATTTCAAAATAGGAAAATCAAATCTTTCAAATTCAAATTTAAATTAGCCAATTGAACTCAAATCTAATTCTTTTTCAAGCGAAGCCGAATAAATTAGAGAAAATCTTTATTAATTTAAACTAGAATTCAAATAACTGAAAATAAAATGTAGATAAAATCTAATCTAACTAATTAAAAGATAATTCAAAGATAATTTAAATAAATAACCCGAAAATAAAATAAAATCAAATTCAAAAATGAAATGGATAAATTCTAAACTACCAAAAATGATAAAAATACTTAAAGATAAAATCTAGTAAACCATGCAACATTTAACCTAATCGAAAATAAATCAGCGAAAAATAAAATCAATACAAACTCTGGGAGCTCAAAATTTTGCTCTGTGAAATGCTCCCGTAAAAATCCTGCTCTCTCAATCATCAACCAACTTTAGGGAAGGATATTTCATCTGGAACTCCTCTCCCCAATAATGTTTGACACGCTGTCCATTCACTTTGAACATTCTCCCATCCTTCTCGTCTTGCAAAGTCACTGCTCCATGGGGGAAAACCTCAATCACCACAAACAGACCTGACCACTTGGACTTTAGTTTCCCAGGAAACAATTTTAATCGAGAATTATAAAGCAAAACTTTTTGACCTTTGACAAACTCTTTAGGCTTAATTTTCTTGTCATGCCACAACTTAATTTTTTCTTTATATATTTTCGCATTCTCATAAGAAAATTGGCGAAATTCTTCCAATTCGTTAAGCTGCAGCATTTGCATTGCTCCTGCACGACTCAGATCAAAATTTAATTTTTTCAAAGCCCAAAACGTTTTACGCTCTAACTCTAATGGTAAATGACAAGCTTTCCCATATACTAACCAATAGGGAGACATACCTAGAGGAGTCTTATAGGCTGTCCTATAAGCCCAAAGAGCCTCATCCAACCTAAAAGACTAATCCTTTCTAGATGGATGGACTACTTTTTCTAGAATTGATTTAAATTCCCTATTACTTATTTCAGCTTGACCATTAGCCTGTGGGTGATAGGGGGTAGCTATCCTATGCTTGATTCCATACTTAGCTAAAAGCTTAGTTAAGATATTATTAACAAAATGTGTACCCTCATCACTTATTAGAGCTCTAGGCGTCCCAAACCGCGCAAAGATGTGCGATTGGAGAAACCTTGAAACCGTCTTGGCATCACTCTGATGCCATGCAATGGCTTCCACCCACTTGGACACGTAATCTACTGCCAATAAGATAAAAACATTGCCATTAGAAGGGGGAAATGGCCCCATAAAATCAATACCCCATACATCGAATAATTCGACTTCTAAAATGTAAGTAAGAGGCATTTCATCTCTAGGCCCCAAGTTCTCCTTTGGCAAGCATCACATTGCTTGTAGAACCAGTGGGCATCTTTAAACAAGGTAGGCCAAAAGAATCCGCAATGCAAAATCCTCATAGCTGTCCTCTGATCGCTGAAATGGCCTCCATACGACGAAGAGTGACATTGCTCCAGGATTTCCTTTGCTTCAGCACCTGAAACACACCTACGAATAATACCGTCAGAGCATTGCTTATACATAAATGGTTCATCCCAATAGAAAAATTTTGCATCATGCTTAAACTTTTTCTTCTGCCTCCAATCCATGTCAATAGGGGTGACTCCCTTCACTAAAAAGTTGGCAATATCAGCATACCAAGGGACATCCCTGACTACCTTTACCTGAACAGCAAAAAGCTGTTCATTTGGAAAAGAATCGGAAATGGCAGATTGCTCCAGCAAAGGTGATGATGGATCAAGACGAGGCAAATGATCTGCAATGACATTCTCTGATCCCTTCTTATCCTTTATCTCCAAGTCGAACTCCTGCAATAATAAAACCCAACGAATTAGTCTAGGCTTTGCATCTTTTTTAGACATTAAATACCTTATTGCTGCATGATCCGTGAAAACCGTGACTTTGGATCCAACCAAATATGGCCGGAATTTCTCAAAGGCAAACACAACAGCTAACAACTCCTTTTCAGTAGTTGTGTAGTTGACCTGTGCCTCATTTAAAATCCTGCTTGCATAATATATAGGATGAATAAATTTGCCCTGCTTTTGCCCCAGCATAGCACCTACTGCAGCATCACTCGCATTGCACATTACCTCAAATGGTAAATTCCAATTAGGTGCACAAAGGATGGGTGCTGAGATTAAAGCAGCCTTCAATGTCTCAAAAGCCTTCCTACATTCTGCATCAAAGTCAAAAACATGATCAGTGCACAATAAGTTACAAAGAGGTTTACTGATTTTGGAAAAATCCTTTATGAACCTTCTATAAAATCCAGCATGACCTAAAAAACTCCGAATCCCCTTTACTGAATTCGGTGGTTCTAGTCTCTCAATAACCTCAACTTTTGCTCTATCAACTTCTAGACCATTCTTAGAAATCCTATGACCTAACACTATGCCCTCCTTCACCATGAAGTGGCATTTCTCCCAATTAAGAACTAGATGGGTATCCTCACATCTTTTTAATACCTGACCTAAATTATCCAAACAACTCTGAAAAGACCCTCAAAAAACTGAAAAATCGTCCATAAAGACCTCAACAGTGGACTCAATCATATCAGAAAAAATTGCTAACATACACCGCTAAAATGTTGCTGGAGCGTTGCAAAGGCCAAAAGGCATTCGCTTGAAAGCAAACGTCCCATACGGGCAGGTGAAAGTGGTTTTTTCCTGATCCTCAGGAGCAATAGTAATCTGGTTATACCCAGAATAACCATCTAAGAAACAGTAGTAGGCCTTACCAGCCAATCGATCCAACATCTGGTCAATAAATGGCAGAGGGAAGTGGTCCTTACGGGTGGCTTTGTTAAGCCTCCTGTAATCCATGCAAACCCTCCAACCAGTTACTGTCCTAGTTGGGATCAACTCATTGTCTTTGTTGCTCACCACAGTGACGCCTCCTTTCTTAGGAACACATTGGACAGGGCTTACCCAATTGCTGTCTGCAATTGGATAAATGATGCCAGCATCCAACCATTTAATCACCTCCTTTTTAACCACTTCTTTCATTGCACGGTTAAGCCTTCTTTGTTGCTCAATACTCCTAAAGGATCCCTCCTCTAGAGTGATTTTATGCATACAAAAAGATGGGCTAATCCCCTGAATGTCAGCCAATGTCCAACCAATAGCCTTGCGGTATTGCTGCAGCAATTTTATTAAGGCCTCTTCATGCTCCGGCATTAAATCTGATGCAACAATAATGGGCAACGTCTCACCTTCCCCAAGATACACATACTTTAGATGATCCGGCAAGGGCTTCAAATCTAAAGTAGGTGCCTCAATCAGGGATGGCTTAATCGGGGGAGCCTTCCTTTGATCTAAATCTAAAGACTCAAAAACATCCTCACACCTAAACAATTTTTTTTCATTTTTTCCTTCCAAAGAACAAACTTCTAAATCTCCTACACTAACCTCTCCATGATTTTCCAAATGCTTATTTGCCGAATCCTGAATTGCTGTCTCAACAATTGTGTTCTCCAGAATCCTAATGAAAGAGCAATCTTCCATCTCGTCTGGATACTTCATGGCCTTAAACACATTAAATTTTACTTCCTCATTACAGAATCTCATTGTTAATTCCCCTTTTTGAACATCTATTAACGCCCTACCAGTAGCCAAAAATGGACGTCCTAGAATAATTGGGACATCTTTATCAGCCTCATAGTCTAAAATAATAAAATCAACAGGAAATATGAATTTATCCACTTTCACTAAGACATCCTCAACTTTACCCTCTGGATATGTGATAGACCTATCAGCTAGTTGGAGTGTAACTGTGGTAGGTCTAGCTTCACCAATACCTAGCTTTCGGTAGACCGAAAGAGGCATAAGATTAATGCTCGCACCTAAATCACAGAGTGCTCTACCTAACTCTTTTCCACCTATAGACACAGGTATAGTAAATGATCCTGGATCCTTAGCCTTGGGTGGTAGCCCATTCTTAAGAATAGCACTACATTCCTCAGTAAGGGATACAGTTTCAAACTCACCTAACCTCTTCTTTTTAGTTAAAATATCCTTAAGAAATTTAGCATAATTAGGCATTTGCTCTATAGCTTCTACTAAAGGGATATTTATATGCAATTGCTTAAGAATTTCTAAAAACTTTTTAAATTGACCATCCTGATTCTTAGGCCTTTGCCTTTGTGGAAAAGGTAGAGGTAGTACATAAGGTGGGGGCGGCACATAAGGTGGTTCCACATCTGGAACAGAACCAGATGCTCCAGCATCTTTATTGCTGCCTCCAGCACCCTGACCAGACTCCAACTCTTTCTCAACAACAACATTTCTATCACAATTATTATCTATATCCTGGGTTTTACTAGGCTCTTTTCTTTCTTCTAGGGGTTTACCACTCCTAAGAGTCACTGCCTTAACCTGCTCCTTACCTTCCCTTCTAGGGTGTTCAGTATCTGATGGAAGTTTCCCTTGAGGCCTTGCCTTCAGCTCATTAGCTAGCTGACCCACTTGCAACTCCAGGGCTCTCATTGAAGCTTGATTACTTTGAATTGCGGCGTCTGTACGAGCCATAAATTCTTTCATCATTGCCTCGAGAGAATTCCCCGAATTTTGCTTGGGCAAAGCCTGCTTATTTTGCTGGGGCAATACCTGCGCTTTAGCAAATCCTGGCTGGTTCACCTTTTGTTGTGCCTGCGCACTGCTTCCTTGACCTCCCCATGAGAAGTTGGGGTGGTTGCGCCAACCTGGATTATAAAAGTTAGAATATGGGTTGTTCCTCTGATTACCTACAAAAAACACAGAAGCTGGATTGTTGGGGCAAAACTCGTAGTTGTGATTTTCACCACAATAGACACAAACTTCCTCTGCAACTTGGTTCACCACTGCAGCAGACTCCACAACTGGCGGCTGCTGATGACTAATCACTGTCACATTCTTAAGAGCGTTAGCAATCATTGCAAGATCAGCCCTAATGGTGGACACACCATCAACTTCTAATACACTCTTAACCTTTTTATTTGTGCCTCTAACATCCGACCACTGACAACTATTAGTAGATATTCTTTCTAGAATTTCATAGGCTTCATTAAAAGTTTTTGCCAAAAGGGCCCCTCCAGCCGAAGCATCAACCATACCTTGAGTTACTGCGTTCAATCCATTGTAAAATGTTTCCATTTGAATACAATGTGGTAGGCCATGGTGGGGACACTTTCGCAAAAGCTCCCTGAACCTCTCCCAAGCCTCCCTAAAAGTCTCATCTTCAAGTTGCCTAAACCCTACTATTTCACTCCTTAATTTAGCATTTCTATTAGGTGGGAAATATTTACTCAAAAAATTTTCAGCTAACTCATCCCATGTCCTAATTGATCCTGGAGCAAAAGATTTTAACCACGCCTTCGCTCCATCCCTAAGAGAATACGAGAATAAAGTTAATCTAAGAGCATCTCTAGGCACACCTTGAATTACAAAAGAATCACTAACTCCTAGAAAGGACTTAAGATGTAAATGAGGGTCTTCAGATGACAAACCATGGAATTGACCCACGGTTTGCAACATCTGAAACATTACCGGCTTCATTTCAAAATTTGCCGCTTGAATTTGAGGACGTGCAATCCCTGGATTCAACTCATCAAACATTGGGAAAGCATATGCTCGAATGGCTCTGGTCCTATCGTTCGCTACCAAGATAGGATTCTCAGCCTGATTATTTTGCTGCTCATTTTGCTCCAGCGGCGGGTTTTGCTGCAGCACACGATTCTGCTGGGGGTTCGCTAGACCTTCAGGACCCTGCAGTAGATGCGGTACGTCAGCCATTTGATTCTGCTGTCTACGCTGCTCTCTCCTTCTTATCCTGAATGTCCTCTCAATTTCTGGATCAAGCTCGAACCTCACCCCAGGCGGATCGCTCATGCACCAAACTCACACCTGCAAAAACAAAAGAAACAATCAAAAAGTTCTAGCACCAAACCACTAAAACACATACACAAAATGGATCAGATAAAAACTTATTCAAGTTCCCCGGCAACGGCGCCAAAAACTTGTTGGGGTCCTAGAGTGAGTGAAAATATGGTGTAAAAAGACTCTAGAATTCCTGTGCAAGTATACACAGTCCGTAGCAAGTAATAAGTATTATCAATCCAAGGCCTGAATTAGCTTCCACTTTATCTATTTTGTATAACTCTTTAATGGTTTCAAAGATGGTAAAAATATGATTGGTTTTTATAGGAATAATGCTGAAGCAAAGTAAATGACAGAACAAAGAATAAACAAATAGGCAGACAGATTGGAAACAGGCGCTGGTCAGGATTTAGTAATTGTTTTAAAAGATGCTCTGGCAATATTATTGATCATGCAAACTCTCGCAGTATTATTAGCGGATTCCTCCCGGAACTCCGGATTTTTTGGAATGTGTTTCAACCCCAATGAAGTGCGACCGATCAAGCACTAGGCAACTGACTATCCCTAGCTCAGTCACTGGCGTTCACCAATACACAATGATCGTAGTGTGGATAATTGCCACACACTCTCTAAATCATCCCTGAAACTAGAGAGAGGTTGTTAAGAAACTCCCAAGAGATGGATCTAACAACCTTGCTGAAAAACAAGACCTTTAGATCACATAACTGAAAACCCCAAAACCGATTTGAAAATCAACCCAAGGAAAGTAAAAACCGGATTACCTTGTCGATCAAATATCTCAAGGCAAGAAACTTGCTTGAGATTCGAATCACTCCACAAGCAAGATTGATCAAGTCAAGCTTGAATGATTCTCAGCATGCAATCTAAACTACATAGAATTGCAAAGAAACTTAGCACTAGGCTAATGGAAAAGCTCAAAGGCTCTTTTTACTACATTTCCAAGTCTCCTTTTTTTTACAATGGAATTACATGGCATTATATAGCCTTAAAATTGAACCCTAGACCTTCCATGAGGCATTTCAAGAGTTGTAACATTCCAACTTTATGACCATAATCAACCATTAACTCAATATAACCTAAAAAGTAAATAAAATGACATAAAACTGAAAATACATTCAAAAGGGTCCATAAATCCGTGAATAGGAGTTTGCAATCAGCCAATTAATATTTGTAACCTCCCAAAGTATAAATGAAGCCTCACTTGAAGTATCTTGAAGTTCATGTTCCATAAATGACACTTTGAATTGTCTTCAATGAAGCTTGAGTGCATTTAATGCATCAACATTTTGAAGCTTTTCTTTAGTCTTGGATAGCATGGTAGGATTCATATCATTCTCCCCTTCTTCAAGAGGATTCGTCCTCGAATCTTTTTGTGTGACATTGCTGCAAAAACATGTTAAGAAAACACAAAGGACCTCACAACACTCTTTTATGCGTTCACACTCATGAAAATTTTGGCATCTAGTTTTCACTCATTTTCACATATCACTCTTTATAAGCTCTCTTTCGCACCTCTCAAATTTTGAAATAAGGAAGCCAAGATTGTTTGCAATTGAATGAGTAGTAGCACACTTTGAATATGCAAACTGGCTTAACTATGGAAATATTCCGAATCCAAACATGTAAGAAGATGGACAAGATGTTATGAACGACCAAAGATGCATACAATGCTTTTGTTAAATGGAGTTTAAAGAGTCAAGAATGTAACTCTAAAAACAATGAAGTCCAACGGCTATGTCAGATATTATGAAGTTGAAAATAGCCTTTATAACACAAATGAGTTACAAAAGTAAAACATAAAGAGTTATAACTTCCAATGGCTAAAAATTTAACTTGTTGAAATATAACTGTCAAAATTAATTATGTAACAGCCAACTTTTGCAAATTTCAAACTGTAACAGCTGAGATTGGATGCCTAAGGTAAGATTAAAACACCAAGATCAGATCAAAGAGGGAAAATTTCGGATTTGGCATGTTCTGGAAGCAAAAACAACAAGAACAAATTTAGAACACATGCTCTCGGGTAAAACAGTTTTCCAGAACAGATTACAAAAACGTAGAATTTTCTCCCTCACTAAAGACGAATTTGAGAATATCATAGAAGACAAAGTTTTAGCTTAGATCTTGATCTAAAATATCATAGAAGACAAAAGGATAAAAAGACCTACGGAAATACAAGTTTTTGGAGCTTTTAGACAGACTACGAAATAAGACAGATTAAAAAAAATAACCAGAGAAGTAAAAATAAATTCAAGAGAAACGCAAAGGAAACATATATCCGATCTTGAGCCTAAAGCTCTGATACCAAATGTTATGAAACTCCCAAGAGATGGATCTAACAACCTTGCTGAAAAACAAGACCTTTAGATCACATAACTGAAAACCCCAAAACCGATTTGAAAATCAACCCAAGGAAAGTAAAAACCGGATTACCTTGTCGATCAAATATCTCAAGGCAAGAAACTTGCTTGAGATTCGAATCACTCCACAAGCAAGATTGATCAAGTCAAGCTTGAATGATTCTCAGCATGCAATCTAAACTACATAGAATTGCAAAGAAACTTAGCACTAGGCTAATGGAAAAGCTCAAAGGCTCTTTTTACTACATTTCCAAGTCTCCTTTTTTTTACAATGGAATTACATGGCATTATATAGCCTTAAAATTGAACCCTAGACCTTCCATGAGGCATTTCAAGAGTTGTAACATTCCAACTTTATGACCATAATCAACCATTAACTCAATATAACCTAAAAAGTAAATAAAATGACATAAAACTGAAAATACATTCAAAAGGGTCCATAAATCCGTGAATAGGAGTTTGCAATCAGCCAATTAATATTTGTAACCTCCCAAAGTATAAATGAAGCCTCACTTGAAGTATCTTGAAGTTCATGTTCCATAAATGACACTTTGAATTGTCTTCAATGAAGCTTGAGTGCATTTAATGCATCAACATTTTGAAGCCTTTCTTTAGTCTTGGATAGCATGGTAGGATTCATATCAGTCTAGAGTAAGTAGTTTCTGCTCATTGAATTTTCCAGCCATTAGTTTCAGAATTGTAACTTCTTTGTTTAAAGTCTGTCCATTGGCTTTAAATTTGGTCTTCCATCCTCCATATAATTCATTTTCAATATCACATTCTATCCATCTATTCTCTCATTTCATAATATTAATTTGGAATCCTTCGTAGAGGTTCAACTTGTTTGATATATGCTTTCAATTACAAGAATTGCAAATTACCTTGGCTTTTCCACTTCCAATTTTGAGAGATGAGAATGCAAGTTTATACCGAGTGATTTGTGAAAATGAGTGCAAACAAGAGTGGCCTAAATTTTCATGAGTGTGAGCACATAAAAAAGTGTTGTGAGGTCCTTTGTGTTTTCTTTTCTTAACATGTTTTTACAGCAATGTCTCACAACAAGATTCGAGGACGAATCCTCTTGAAGAAGGGGAGGATGATATGAACCAAGATGTCTTGTGTTATGCCAAAAACATATTCAAAATTACGTTGCATTAAATGAAGTCAAATTGAAGTCAACTAGCATTGAAGGAACTCAACTACATGTCAAGTTCATTTAGTGCAAGTCAAGCATCAATGATGGAACCATACTTCAAGCTACTTCAAACTAAATCAAGTAGAGCTTCATTTATACTTTGGGAGGTTACAAGACATAGTTTGTTGATGGGATTTTTAATTCTCGGATTTAAGGGAGTTTTTATGTAATTTTCAGTTTTTAAGTTTTGATATCAATGTTTTAGGTTACAATATAGCTAGTGGTCATTATGGTATTGATGAGGATGAGAGTTACAACTCTTCAAATGACCATAGGTTACTCTAGAGTTTCATTTTGAGGCTATAAAAAGCCATGTATGTTGTATTTGAAAAAGAAGACTTGGAAATGTAGTAAAAAGAGCCTTTGAGCTTTTCCATTAGCCTAGTGCTAAGTTTCTTTGCAATTCTATGTAGTTTAGGTTGCATGTTGAGAATCATTCAAGCTTGTCTTGATCAATCATGCTTGTGGAGTGATTCGAATCTCAAGCAAGCTTCTTGCCTTGAGATATTTGATCGACAAGGTAATCCGGTTTTTTACTTTCCTTGGGTTGATTTTCAAATCGGTTTTGGGGTTTTCAGATTTGAGATCTAAAGGTCTTGTTTTTCAGCAAGGTTGTTAGATCAATTTCTTGGGGGTTTCACAACAGAGGTATTCACACCGGCTGGCCAGGCGGACATAAAATGTAAATAGGCACAACAATTAACCAAGATGCAGTAATCAATAAATATTATTAGAGTTTAAGCACGGCAACTACATATTCCTAACCAACGCCTAAGGCTACTTAGTTCATAATAAGCATGGAAACACGAATTACAATCTGAATAGGCATGTCCATTAACACAAGATAATAAAGAAAATAATAATCTCCTTAATCAGCTTGCGGATGATGGTGTTCTTGGTAATCTCCAATCTCTCTATACTACTCGGCTTCCAAGGAAAGTTGGAATGATTTTGACTTGGGCGGCTTTCTTCTTTTATAGAGGTGGTAGGAGGCTTGAATTAGGTCAACCTGGACACGTGTAGGGCTCTCCTTTCTCCTTTATCCCGAAAATAATTCAACAAAAGTCAGTTCATGAAATTGGCTAACGAGATGTGACGTGGCAGTTCTGCTCCCAGTTTTGCTGCAGCACAGAATTTGCTCCCTCCAGTCGCCCAGCAACAGATTCTGCACAAAATGATTTCCAAAGCTTCCATTCTTCCAAATGGGTTAAAACATGTAATATATATCTAAAACCAACCCCATTAAGCACAAAAGACACACAAATCAATATAGAAATGAGACCTAAATAACTACCTCATGGGCAGTTATCAGCACCATACCTCAACTGCTCCATTCGGAAGGTGTTTGCATAAATCAATAACAAGGTGAATGGAGAAAGTATTTATAGTAAGTGAGTGAAGGAACTGTGTCAACACATCCTGCGGTCTCCTCCGTTAGGTTGGATCGGGAGATTTTCATGTTGCGCCTGCTTGTATGCCCTGGAGCTACTAACCATTCGGAGGGTTGTAACATGGAGATCGGAACAACGCAAACTCCAGAAATGGATAGGATTACTTAGGACCATTTCCAACATTAGCTTTTCCATTCGGTAGCATTGTTGGGGCCGTTCTCTGTAATCTTAAAACGGCGGGTCACACTTACAAGGGTTACTAAGTGTTAGTATATTCCTGACCAAATGTAACGATAACTAAACCACTATAGGAATAAGAGTTATTCTGGAGTTAGTATTTAGTCAAGAACGTCTTGGTTTAGTGAAGGAGTAATTGACTGCCCCTCGGTAGCAGTTGCTCTAACTCACTAAAGTGTCGTTGCAAAATAATAATCTTGGGTACATTATTACTTTTGCTAAAACCTGATTGGATTTTTGTCAAAAATGGTTAATAAGCAATTTCTAATAGTTTTGTTTAAATTTTTCAGCATGAATAGCTCACTAGTACAATTACTCGCTTCAGATAAGCTTAACAGAGATAATTATGGAACTTGGAAGTCTAATCTGAATACCATACTAGTAATCGAGGATCTTAGATTTGTCCTAACCGAAGAGTGTCCACCTAACCCTGGCTCGTCAACAAATCGAATTGTTCGGGAAACATATGAGAAATGGACTCGCGCAAATGAAAAAGCAAGAGTCTATATCTTAGCAAGCATTTCAGATGTCTTGTCGAAAAAGCACGAGAGGATGGTCACCGCAAGGGAGATCATGACTTCGTTGCAAGGTATGTTTGGGCAACCTTCCTCACAAACTAGGCACGAACCTCTCAAGAATGTTTACAATTCCCGAATGAAGGAAGATGCTTCTGTTAGGGAACATGTTTTGAACATGATGGTTCAGTTCAATATTGCTAAAGTAAACGGTGCTACCATTGACGAGGGTAGTCAAGTTAGTTTCATAATTGAGTCTCTTCTGAAGAGCTTCATTCAGTTCAAGACAAACGCTGTCATGAACAAAATAGACTTTAACCTGACTACTTTGCTAAATGAGCTCCAGACCTACCAAAGTCTCACGAAGAGGGGACAAGAAGGGGAAGCAAACGTTGCCACCACCAAGAGGTTCCAAAAAGGATCGTCCTCAGGAACCAAGTCTGGACCTTCCACTTCTAAGAATAAGAGTATTCAGATGAAGAGAAAGAAGGATAAAGGGAAAGGAAAAGCTCCAATGGGAAGCAAGGCAAAAACTAAAGCGGCAGATAAAGGAAAATGTTTCCATTGTAATGTAGATGGACATTGGAAACGCAATTGTCCTAAGTACCTTGCTGAAACGAAGGCTGAAAAGGAAAAACAAGGTAAATTTGATTTGCTCATTATCGAAACATGTTTAGTTGAGCAAGATAGCTCTGCCTGGATATTAGATTCAGGAGCAACTAACCATGTATGCTCTTCTTTACAGGAAATTAGTTCCTGACATATGCTGGCAGATGGCGAAGTAACTCTCAGAGTTGGAACTGGAGAGGTCGTCTCAGCCAGAGCTTCAGGAACTCTCAAGTTGTCTTTTGGAGATAAATTTTTATTACTTGAAAATGTCTTGTACGTTCCCGATATAAAAAGGAACTTAATTTCTATCTCTTGTTTGATTGAACATGAATACCAAGTATCTTTTGATATTAATGAAGTGTTTGTTAACAAAAGAGGTATGCATATATGTTATGCAAAACTTGAAAGCAACTTATACGTGTTAAGGCCAATTCAAGTTAAAGCTATTTTTAATACGGAAATGTTTAAAGTAGCGGAAACTCAAAACAAAAGGCAAAAAGTTTCTCCTAATACCTATCTTTGGCACTTGAGATTAGGCCACATAAATCGCAATAGGATTGAAAGATTGGTAAAGAGTGGAATACTAAATCAGTTAGAAGATGACTCATTGCCACCATGTGAGTCCTGCCTCGAGGGAAAAATGACCAAACGACCTTTTTCGAAAAAAGGTTATAGGGCCAAAGAACCCTTAGAACTCGTGCATTCGGATCTCTGTGGTCCTATGAATGTCAAAGCACGAGGAGGGTATGAATATTTCGTCAGTTTCATTGATGATTATTCAAGGTATGGCTACCTTTACTTAATGCATCACAAGTCTGAAGCCCTTGAAATGTTCAAAGAGTACAAGACCGAGGTTGAGAACCACTTAGGTAAAACGATTAAAACACTACGATCAGATCGAGGTGGATAATATATGGACCTACAATTCCAAGACTATTTGGTAGAACATGGAATTACGTCCCAACTCTCAGCCCCTGCTACACCAAAACAAAATGGTGTATCAGAGAGGAGAAACCGAACTTTGTTAGACATGGTTCGATCAATGATGAGCTATGCTCAGTTGCCTGATTCGTTCTGGGGATATGCAGTTGAGACTGTCGTATACATTTTGAACATGGTTCCTGATAGCGAGCAGAAATGTCGCTATTTTAGTCCCAATTTATTAGGCTTTTCTGTGCTTTAATCGTGTTTTTAATGAAAATATTTAATGAATTCCGTTATTTGGTCCTTAGGAGCAAAGTTGGTGATTTTGGGAGAAAAAGTGCAAAAAATGAAGCAAATGAAGCCCAAATCCAAGCATGGATCAAAAGGGGATCCAATGAAACCAATCATGATGAAAATGCCCAAAAGAAGTGAAGAGAAGGCCCAAAAATCAGCCCAAAACCGAAGCTGGAAATTCTGAAAATTGGGGCAACGTCGAGACGCTATGCAAGGCAGCGTCGCGACGCTACCCATTTCTTGGGCAACAAGACGCGTGTGTTGCAGCGTCGCGACGCTGTGCAATGTAGCGTCGCGACGCTACCCCCATTCCGGGCCTATAAAAAGGCACCCTTGGGTGCCTCATTTACCATCAATCAATTCATTCTTCAATCCATTCCTTCCTTCCTTTGGCTCCTTTGGAGCCTCTCTCAAGGCTTTCTAGCCTGTTTGAGAGAATTCTTTAGTGGGAAATATTTTGGGGAGTTTTTGGGAGCATCTTAGGAAGCTCAAGGGAGTGTTCGGCGGGGCTCCAAGCGTCAGCAAAGGGGTTTTTTTCGACGGTCAATTTCCTTTCCTTTTATGCTCTTAAATTATGCTTTCTATTGTAAATGTTGTGGATATTTTAGCTATTTATAGCTAAACCCCAATTCGGGGTCTTGAAATGAAATTATAGTTGAAACGTTGTTATAATTACCTGTCTCTTGCCCTTTTTCCTAATTATTTGTATGGATGTGCTTAATGCTTTATTCAATCTGGCCAATTGTGTAATGATTCGATCCTTAATGGAAACTCGACGGAGAGAAGTTAGGATAGATCATAATCCATGCAACTAGTTTAATTGCCCGTCGTGACACCGGGATTAGTTGATTAAACTTAGATTCCTAAAATGAATCAGAGCGTAATAATTAATGATTTTTAACGGCGCTAAGGACACTTAGGTTGTTAAAATGAATTAATTACAATTAGGGGAAACCGACAGGAGAACCTATGTGATTAACGGAGATTCTAGGAGTATAGTTAGTTGGGCAATGAGATAGGATAATTATAACCATTGTTTAGCTCATAATTGATTTTCAAGACCCCTCTTCCCATTAAAAGAAAACTCTTTCTCCATATTTTTTTATTTGATTGATCAAATTATTTTCCTGCTTTGAATTTTAAATTTCTCTTATTTGCATGAGCTGTTCCCTAAATATTATTTTGCCTAAGTACTTTTAGTGCTCAAGAAATTTTATTTTTGCTTAATTTTCGCTTCGCTTCCCTGTGGATTCGATACTCGGTATTACTACCGTTTTATATTACTTGTGCGACCCGTGCGCTTGCGGTAGCAAACAGCAAACAGTTCCCTCTAAAAGTGTTTCTGAAACACCCTATGAGCTATGGAGAGGGCGTAAAGGTAGTTTACGTCACTTCAGAATTTGGGGATGCCCGGCACACGTGTTGGTACAAAACCCAAAGAAATTGGAACGACGTTCAAAACTGTGCCTGTTTGTGGGATATCCTACAGAAACGAAAGGTGGTCTATTTTACGATCCTCAGGATAATAAAGTGATTGTATCGACAAATGCTACTTTCCTTGAGGAAGATCACATAAAAGATCATCGACCTCGCAGTAAACTTGAAGGGATAAAAGCCCCACGCAGCGGAAAGTATTATCGAACCTACTCAGAGTCTTAGATTCTAATTGAAATACCAATACAATTTACAAAATATTACAGCAATAAATATATATTTAATGGGCTGTACATAGGCTATAAACATGCTAAAAGATCAACTAGATTGATCCTAGTAATCAAGGATTTCATAGAAAACTTACTTTTGTAGAAAGCCTTGATCAATTCGCCTTTTCTTGCCAATAAGATTGAAAACGCAGCAACCCTCTTGTGCGAACACCACCAATCGGCTACACCGGTATATCTCTAAGACTTCTTGAAGCAGGAGACTTGTGGGAGTCTTTTGGGAGAAATCTCTGAGAGAAGGAGAGACAATGGGATGCCTTTCACCCCACTCCAGGGGTCCTATATATAGGTAAAGGCCAAGACCTTTTCCTAATAGAAAAAGGTCTAGGAATAAGTTCAAATCTATTATCTGAACAATATCTAATTTTAATAATTAATTAATTTCATAATTAACTAATTACCCAATTAAATATCACATATTTAATCTTAGGGATTTTATTAAAATTAAAATTAATATGAATCCAATTTATTTGAACTCTTTCAAATATTTTCTTTCCTAATAGGAAAAGGTCTCTAATTTTAATAAATAATTAATTAATTCCATGATTAATTAATTACCCAATTAAATATCATATATTTAATCTTAGGGATTTTATTAAAATTAATATGAATCCAATTCATATTAAATTTATTTGAACTCTTTCAAACATTTTCTCTCAAGAATTAATTTTTGAAATTAATTCAAAAATTATATTATAAAGTTTTATAAACTTTATATTATAATGCATCAATATACATTATACGATTCCCCAAATAAATTGAACACTTTCAATTTACAATTTATATTTGTTTGCTTCAAGTCTTTTTACGAGCTACCAGTGGGACCTAATGGACCTACAGATCAGAAGCTCCAACGATACGAGACTAATCGGCTTAAACTCATTAACCAAGTTAGTCTCCATTCGTTAACTGTGGGTCATTCCACTAAAGACCCTCAGCTGCACTCTTCTCACTGCAGAATATTTTTGTGTCCACGGATATCGACCAATACTACAAGTCAGTCCTTCACGTGTGTTCGTATCCCAGCTGGGTCAAATTACCGTTTTACCCCTGGTTTACATCTTTGTCCTTAAGTCCCCAGTGCTCCTCTAATGAACAACCTGTTTGAGGTCCAACCAACAAACAGAAGTCCCTCTCGTGCCATAGAGAGGGTTGGGCCCATTGTTCAAGTCCCGGAGACACCACTTAAGAGAACACACCTCTACTTACCTTAGAGTCGGGAAGGAGTGAATTCCATCTTGTGTGATTATGTTCCCAGCTCCCCACTCGGTATTGTCCCCTAAATGGTAGGCTTATTGAGTCGGCGTGCTGGCCACTCTCACCCATACAAATCAAAGGACAACTCCTCGTGAACAGGAGTCCATAATCCACTCAGGATTGAGACTGAGTTGTCTAGGTCATCCTAGTGAAATAGAAACCAAGCCAACTAACGGTGTTACAGTTAATGGTTAACTATTTCGCGGTCCGATCTTATGCAAACTCATTGCATAGGATACCCCCACTCGCATGTCAACTACATGAACGCGTTGGATCATAGCGTTTGTATCATAATACAAAGTGGGTCGTATCCATAGTGTCACCAGGATAAGGTACCCAGCCTTATCCTTGTACTATAGACCTTTTAGGTTGTTACTTGAATATCGATCCCCGTATGTCCCCACATACTAGTTCAAGTTACATACAAACAACCTTGGATCTTAGTTTATTGGATTTGGGTCAAATAGTGCAATATTTAATAATAACATTTTATTGCAGAAACTAAATAACACTTTATTAAACACAAGTATAAAATTTGTTTACATTCACTATCTACGAGTTTTAGGGCATAAAACCCAACAAAACTAGTATTAGATGAAATTTCAAGAAAAACTACAAAAGAATCTACAAAAGTTGTTGATCAAGCTGGTCCATCAAAAGTTGTTGATCAAACACATCCATCTCAAATAGTGAGAGAGCCTCGACGTAGTGGGAGGGTTATAATACAACCTGACCGTTACATGGGTTTAACAGAAACTCAAACCATTATATCTGATGATGGTATAGAGGATTCATAGTCCTTTAATCAGGCAATGAATGATGTTTATAAGGACCAGTGGATCAAAGCCATGGATCTCGAAATGGAGTCAATGTACTTCAATTCGGTCTGGGAACTTGTAGAGAAGTCGGATGCGGTAAAACCTATTGGTTGCAAATGGATCTACAAAAGAAAACGAGACCAAGCCGGTAAGGTTCAAACCTTTAAGGCTCGACTTGTGGCAAAGGGTTTTACCCAGAGGGAAGGAGTGGACTTTGAAGAAACTTTTTCCCCTGTTGCCATGCTTAAGTTGATTAGAATACTCTTATCCATTGCAACATATTATGATTATGAAATATGGCAAATGGATGTCAAGACAGCCTTTTTGAATGGCAATCTTGAAGAGACTATTTATATGGCTCAACTAGAGGGATTCATAGTCCAGGGCGATGAGCAAAGGGTTTGCAAACTTAAAAGATCCATTTATGGATTAAAACAAGCATCTAGATCCTGGAATATACGTTTTGACACTGCGATCAAAACGTATGGCTTTGAACAGAATGTTGACGAACCTTGTGTCTATAAGAAAATCGTCAAATCCACTGTAGCTTTTCTAGTTCTATACGTAGATGATATCCTACTTATTGGGAATAATGTAGGATTCCTGACTGACGTAAAACAATGGCTAGCGACTCAATTTCAAATGAAAGATTTGGGTGAGTGTTGCAATTCTGAAGTGGTTAAAAATATGAGATAAATTAACTCTAGAATACTGTACAAGTATACACAATCTAGCAGCAAGTGATAAGTATTTATCGTATCCACAAGGTCTTGAAATGCCTACCTCTATTGATTTAGTTTGAATTTGTAGTGATTTCAAAAGGTTGGTTAAATTGATTGGGTTTTTAAAATGCTGGAACAAAAGAAATACGAAAGCAGTAAATGATTACGACTGGAGAAAACAGAATGGAAACAGACACAGGTTAAGACTTCTGCAATTGTTTATAAAGATGCTCCAGCAATTCTTTTGATTCGTCAATCTCATGCAGTATTATCAGCGGGATCCTCCCGGAACTCCGGATTTTTTGGAATATGTTTCAACTCCAATGACGCTCTACCGATCAAGCACTAGGCGACTGGTTAGCCCTAACTCAATCACTAGCGTTCACCAACACATAATGGTCTAGTGTGAATTATCGCCACACAACTCCTAAATCATCCCTGAAACTAGGAGAAGCTATACATACCGGCTAGCTAGGCGGGCACATAATGAAATTAAAGAACAACAATAACTCAAGATGACATAATCAAATAGAATTTCCAAATTTTATAAATATAACAATCACATAATTCTTAACCCATGCCTACAAAGCAATTAGTTCATGATTGAAAACATAAAGCACGTTACAATCTCGATAAGCACATCCATAATACGAAATACACAAGAAATACTAATCCTTTTAATAATTGGGGAGATGAAACGGTTGATCCAAACCACCAAGAACATGGAAGAACTTCGTCTTCTTGAGTTGAATCGCAAATGGGTCTTCTTAGTGAAGGAATTGAATCCTTAAAGCGGAAGCGAATTGAATCGAGCGTGATTTAATTTCAATTATTTCGAATACCGATACGTTGGGCAAAATTAGAAACTTATTTTCTAAACTAGATTAAGCATGCAATTACAAATCTAAAACAATTTTAGATTCATGAAAACTTACATGTTGGAGACCGGGATTCACTGCATGATGCTCCAATAATTGTACAACGACATTTTCTTCCAAGAACACGACCAATCGCGAACACCCGCTATTCTCTGGATCCATGAGGTAGGGATGGTGGGATCCAAAACTGGTCTTGGAAGGGGAATTTTCAGCAAAAAGATTGCCGGAATATTGAGAGAGGAAGAGAGAAAACTCAGAGAATTTACTTCTCTGTCTTTCGTTAAACTGAGAGAATGAGAGAGACCCACTAGGTAACCCCTCTCCACTTTACGATAAGTGGGGAGGGAGTTATTACCCTACTTAATCTCGATCGTTGGATCTAATCCAAACGATCTTGGCCGTCTATTAATTAAATAATAATAATCATTTAATTAATTAATTAATTATAATTAATTTAATTAAAACAATATTAATTAAATCAATTATAACATAAGGCCTTTAATTCAATTTGAATCATATTAAATTGAATTAAATTGGCCATTCAATTAATCTCATTAATTGAATCCAGATTAATTAAATATCCAATATTTAATTAATATTACAATTGAATCATATTCAATTTTAATCTCTCTCATTTAACCTATAGTTTTAATGTGCATCATAATGTACATTAATATTAACTATAAAATTAATTTAATTAAATCACATTTAATTAAATTAAATTAATTAATTCTCCAATTAATTAATTCATTAATTAAATATCATATATTTAATTAATTTACTATTTGAATCATTATTCAAATAATTCTCTCATATACTATAGTTTTAATCTGAATCTCATTCACATTAAATTTAACCTATAGTTTCAATATGAATCTTAATTCATATTTAATATTTGAACTCTTTCAAATATTTAATTCTCTCATTAATTAATTTTGAATCATATCAAAAATTAATTTATAATATAAAGTTTAATTCATTAATTAAACTTATATTATAATGTATCTTTATACATTATTTTAATTGTATCAAATACAATAAAATTCCCTTAACGAATTTGAACACACTTCAAATTCTATTCAAGACTATTTAACCTCAGAACCCTTTACGGGCTAGCAGGTGGACCTAATGGACCTACAGATCAGAAGCTCCAACGATACGAGACTAATTGGCTAAACTCATTAACCAAATTAGTCAACATTCGTTAACTGTGGGTCACCCCACTAAAGACCCACAGTTGCACTCTTCTCACTGTAGAATATTTCTGTGTCCACGGATATCGACCAATAACAGTAAGTCAATCCTTCACGAGTGTTCGTAACGCCAGCTGGGTCAAATTACCGTTTTACCCCTAGGTTACCTCTGGATCCTTAAGTACCACTGATTCCTCTAATGAACAATCTGTTTATGATCCAATCAATAAACAGCAGTTCCTCTCAGGCCAGGAGAGGATGGGCGCCCTTGTTCAAGACCCGGAATCAGCCCTTAAGGGAACACACATCTGCTTACCCCAATAGGGGAAGGAGTGAATTCCATCTTGTAATGTTATGTTCCCAGCCCCCACTCGGTCTTGCCCCTGAAATGGTAGGCTTATTGAGTCGGCGAACTGGCCACTCTCACCCATACAAATCTAAGGACAATCCCTCCTGAAAAGGGGTTCATAACATACTCAGGATTGAGATTGAGTTACCTAGGTCATCCTATTGAAATAGAAACCTAAACTAGTTAACGGTGTTACATCTAGTGGTTACTATTTCGCGGTCCGGTCTTATGCAAGCTCATTGCACAGGATACCCCCACTCGCATGTCTCCTACATGGATGCTTTGGATCATTGCATCTGTATCGAATACAAAGTGGGCCGTATCACATAGTGTCACCAGGATAAGGTACCCAGCCTTATCCCTATACTATAGACCATTTAGGTTGTTACTTGAACATTGATCCCCGTATGTCCCCACATACTAGTCCAAGTTTCATCTAAACAACCTAGGATCTTAGTTTATTGAATTTGGGTCAAATTGTGCAATTTTAATGACAATAACTCTTTATTGTACAAACCTCAATAACAACGTATTGAGACAGGTGAACAATTTGTCACCATTCACAATCTATGAGTTTTAGGGCATAAAACCCAACACTTAGATCTCCATTCTGCCGTCAATTCGGCCTCCAGCCGATTGATTCGGTCTCCCAATCGTGAATGAATTTATCTTTGACGGCTCCCTCCTTTTATAAGATGAGGTTTAACCTAATTAGGTTAATTTAGACACGTGGAGGGCTCTCCAAGCTTCTTAGATCCGAAAATAATTCAGCTAACGCCACTTTATTAAAATGGATAACGAGCTGTTACGTGGCAGTTTTGCTCCAGGCTTTGCTGGATCACAGATTTGAAGGTGTACATATTACACATGCGGAAGCAATTGAAGATCGAAAGCACTTAAGACATTCAATTTTGCTCCTAAAGCATGCATGTTCTATAAAAGACAGTAAAGAGAGTTTAGAGAAAACCAACCTTTGTAGCTCACAAATGAGGTACTCCTTGTGGTGTTTTCCTTCTCCAACTTCTCTTGGACAACCTTTAGAGTCTTCCCTACTATTCTCCGGGCCGAGAACGACTTGTGGGAGTCTATAGTGATAGGGAATGGGAAGGGAATGCTTGAAGGTTCAAGCTCTATGGAGATATGAGATGAGAGAGTGATTGAGGAAGAAATTCAGCAGCATAACATTAAGGTAAATGCTCTCTCTCTCTCCAATCTGATTCTTCTTCTACTTATAGAGAGAATCCATGCAAGAAGAAGCCTCAAGATGCAAGACACATGGTGGTCTTAAGGGTGAAAGTGGAAGCTAGGTGTTCAAACAACATTACATGCAAGTATGCATGTTTGTGGTGTAATTCCACTTTGAATCTTCATGCAAGAGTGGAATTACATCATTTTCCACTTACCATGATTCAAAATCAGATTTCAAATATTCATTTATGATATTAATATCAATTCTAAATGTGACATTAATATATAAGATCATATTTGAACCTTGCCCAATTGATTATAAATGATTAAGCAAGTTAATCACCTTAATATTGTGCATCTTTTATATATGAATCTTAATTCATGTATATAGTATTTAAAACCCTTTTAAATACTTTATCTCTCATTTTCTAATTTAATTCATAATTAAATTATTGTGTCAAACACAATTTTACAATAATACCCTTTTTCCCGACTTTGAACAATTCAAAGAATCCTATCAATTTGTTCTAGGCTATATTCCGATATGAGCTAGTAGGGGGACCTAATGGACCTATAGATCATGGGCTCCAACGATTCGAGACTAACCGACTAATCTCATTATTCAAGCTAGCCAACATTCGTTAACTACCGGGACACTCCACTATAGCCCGATAGTTGCACTCCCCTCACTATAGATATATTTCCGTCCACTTGATTTAACCATGTTCAGTAAGTCGTTCCTTCACAGGTTGTTCGTAGCTATAGCTAGGTCAAATAACCGTTTTACCCCTATAGTACTTCTTGTTCCTTAAGTTCCACTAATCCTCTAATGAACAATCGGTTTGTGGTCCAACCATCAAACCTAAGTCCCTCTCGATCCAACGAGAGGGTGGGGGCCCCTTGTTCAAGTCCTGGAGTTAGTACTTAAGAGAACAACCTCTCTGCTATCCCTGAAAAGGGTAGGAGTGAATTCCGTCTTGCGAAACTATGTCCCCAGCTATCTATTCGATCTTATCCCCAAAATGGTAGGCTTGTTGAGTCGGCGATGCTGGCCACTCTCACCCATGCAGATCAAAGGATAATCTCGTATAAACAGGAGTTCATAGCTCGCTCAGGATTAAGAACGAGTTACCTAGGTCATCTATGAGAAATAGTCAGTTTCTACGGTAAACGGCGTTATAAAGAGAAAGTGACTTATTTCGTGGTCCTGTCTTATGCAAACTCATTGCATAGGACGCCCCCACTCGCATGTCTCCATATGAACGACTTAGGATCTCATCGTTTGTACTTAATACAAAGTGGGCCGCGTCCATAGTGTCACCAGGATAAGGCACCCAACCGTATCCTTATACTATAGACTATTTTGACTATAAACTTGAACTTGATCCTACGATATGTCCCTACATATAGTTCGAGTATTCATTTTATAGTCAAGGATCTTAGTTTATTGGATTTAGGTTAATCATTCGCAATGTATATATTCAATAACATCTTTTACTGAATAACCTCAATAACGTCTTTATTGAAAATAGAATATGTTTAATGATTTACAAACTACGAGTTTATAGGACATTAAACCCAACAAACTCCCACTTGGACTAGAAACTCTAGTGGGGTACATGAAGTTAGGTGTGAGAGAAGTATAAAGACAATAAACTAGGGCATCATCCATACCCTTACATTTCTCCCACTTGCCCTAGTCTAACAAAGCTCGTAAACCTAGATTAACTAGGTGACCCTCAAATACTTTAGCCGTGAGGGGTTTTGTAAACGGATCAGCTATGTTGTGCTCCGAAGCAATCTGCGTGACGATCACATCTCCTCGTTGCACGATCTCCCTGATGAGATGGTATTTGCGCTCAATATGCTTTCCTCGCTTGTGACTTCGAGGTTCCTTAGAGTTTGCAACTGCTCCACTGTTATCACAATAGAGGGTGATAGGCAGTTGCATATTTGGAACTATTTCCAACTCTATTAGGAATTTTCTTAGCCATACTGCCTCTTTTGCTGCTTCGCAGGCGGCTACGTACTCTGCTTCCATCGTAGAGTCAGCAATGCAACCTTGCTTAATACTCCTCCATACTATTGCTCCTCCATTTAGAGTAAACACAGATCCCGATGTTGATTTTCTTGAATCTATATCGGTCTGAAAATCTGAGTCAGTGTATCCTGTAAGGATCAGTTCCTTAGCTCCATACACGAGCGTATAATCCCTAGTTCTCCTTAGATACTTAAGGATGTTTTTAACGGCAGTCCAATGCGCATGTCCAGGATTGGACTGATATCTGCTGACAATTCCTACGGCATAGCATATGTCGGGTCTGGTACACAACATTGCATACATCAAACTACCAACTGCTGATGCATAGGGAATACGTCTCATTTCCTCAACTTCTTGAGGTGTCTTAGGACTTTGTTCCTTTGACAGATGAACCCCGTGCCTAAAAGGTAATAACCCTTTCTTGGAGTTCTGCATCGAATATCGTATCAACATTTTGTCGATATATGATGCTTGAGACAGTGCTAGCGTTTTGTTCTTTCTATTTCTAATGATTTGAATGCCCAGAACAAATTGAGCCTCACCCAAATCTTTCATTTGGAATTGAGTCGCTAGCCATTGTTTTACGTCTGTCAGGAATCCTACATTATTCCCAATAAGTAGGATATCATCTACGTATAGAACTAGAAAAGCTACAGTGTTTTTGACGATTTTCTTGTAAACACAAGGTTCGTCAACATTCTGCTCAAAGCCATACGTTTTGATCGCAGTGTCAAAACGTATATTCCAGGATCTTGATGCTTGTTTTAATCCATAAATGGATTGTTTAAGTTTGCAAACCTTTTGCTCATCACCCTGGACTATAAATCCCTCTGGTTGAGCCATATAGATAGTCTCTTCAAGATTGCCGTTCAAAAAGGCTGTCTTGACATCCATTTGCCATATTTCATAATCATAGTATATGGCAATGGATAAGAGTATTCTAATCGACTTAAGCATGGCAACAGGGGAAAAAGTTTCTTCATAATCAACTCCTTCCCGCTGGGTAAAACCCTTTGCCACGAGTCGAGCTTTAAAGGTTTGAACCTTACCGGCTTGGTCTCGTTTTCTCTTGTAGATCCATTTGCAACCAATAGGTTTTACCCCATCCGGTTGTTCTACAAGTTCCCAGACCGAATTGAAGTACATTGACTCTATTTCGAGATCCATGGCTTTGATCCACTGGTCCTTATCAACATCATTCATTGCCTGATTAAAGGACAATGGATCCTCTACACCATCATCAGATATGATGTTTTGAGTTTCTGTTAAACCCATGTAGCGGTCGGGTTGTATTATAACCCTCCCACTACGTCGAGGCTCTCTCACTATTTGAGATGGATGTGTTTGATCAACAACTTTTGATGGACTAGCTTGATCTACAACTTTTGTAGATTCTTTTGTAGTTTTTCTTGAAATCTCATCTAATACTAGTTTACTGCGAGGTCGATGATCTTTTATGTGATCTTCCTCAAGAAAAGTAGCGTTTGTCGATACAATCACTTTATTATCCTGAGGGTCGTAAAATAGACCACCTTTCGTTTCTTTAGGATATCCTACAAACAGGCACAGTTTTGAACGTCGTTCCAATTTCTTTGGGTTTTGCACCAACACGTGTGCCGGGCATCCCCAAATTCTGAAGTGACGTAAACTACCTTTACGCCCTTTCCATAGCTCATAGGGTGTTTCAGAAACACTCTTAGAGGGAACCATGTTCAAAATCTATACGGCAGTCTCAACTGCATATCCCCAGAACGAATCAGGCAACTGAGCATAGCTCATCATTGATCGAACCATGTCTAACAGAGTTCGGTTTCTCCTCTCTGATACACCATTTTGTTGTGGTGTAGCAGGGGCTGAGAGTTGAGATGTAATTCCATGTTCTATCAAATAGTCTTGGAATTGTAAGTCCATATATTCTCCACCTCGATCTGATCGTAGTGTTTTAATCGTTTTACCTAATTGGTTCTCAACCTCAGTCTTGTACTCTTTGAACTTTTCAAGGACTTCAAACTTATGATGCATTAAGTAAAGATAGCCATACCTTGAATAATCATCAATAAAGCTGACGAAATATTCATACCCTCCTCGTGCTTTGACATTCATAGGACCACAGAGATCCGAATGCACGAGTTCCAAAGGTTCTTTGGCCCTATAACCTTTTTCTGAAAAAGGTCGTTTGGTCATTTTTCCCTCGAGGCAGGACTCACATGGTGGTAACGAGTCATCTTCTAACTGGTTTAGTAGTCCACTCTTTACCAATCTTTCAATCCTATTGCGATTTATGTGGCCTAATCTCAAGTGCCAAAGATAGGTATTAGGAGAAACTTTTCGCCTTTTGTTTTGAGTTTCCGCTACTTTAAACATTTCCGTATTAAAAATAGCTTTAACTTGAATTGGCCTTAACACGTATAAGTTGCTTTCAAGTTTTGCAGAACATATATGCATACCTCTTTTGTTAACAAACACTTTATTAATATCAAAAGATACTTGGTATTCATGTTCAATTAAACAAGAGATAGAAATTAAGTTCCTTTTTATATCGGGAACGTACAAGACATTTTCAAGTAGTAAAAATCTATCTCCAAAAGACGACTTGAGAGTTCCAGAAGCTCTAGCTGAGACGACCTCTCCAGTTCCAACTTTGAGAGTTACTTCGCCGTCTTCCAGCATATGCCAGGAACTAATTTCCTGTAAAGAAGAGCATACATGGTTAGTCGCTCCTGAATCTAATATCCAGGCAGAGCTATCTTGCTCAACTAAACATGTTTCGATAACGAGCAAATCATATTTACCTTGTTTTTCTTTTTCAGCCTTCTTTTCCGCAAGGTACTTGGGACAGTTGCGTTTCCAATGTCCGTCTACATTACAATGGAAACACTTTCCTTTTTCTGCAGCTTTTGCCTTGCCTCCCATTGGAGCTTTTCCTTTCCCTTTTACCTTCTTTTTCTTCATCTGAATACTCTTATTCTTTGAAGTGGAAGGTGCAGACTTTGTTCCTGAGGAAGATCCCTTTTGGAACCTCTTGGTTGTGGCAACATTTGCCTCCCCTTCATGTCCTCTCTTAGTAAGACTTTGGTAAGTCTGAAGCTCGTTTAGCAAAGTGGTCAAGTTAAAGTCTATTTTGTTCATGACAGCGTTTGTCCTGAACTGAATGAAGCTCTTCGGAAGAGACTCCATTATGAAACTTACTTGACTACCCCCGTCAATGGTAGCACCGTTTACTTCAGCAATGTTAAACTGAACCATCATGTTCAAAACATGTTCCCTAACTGAAGCACCTTCCTTCATTCGGGAATTGTAAACATTCTTGAGAGCTTCGTGCCTGATTTGCGAGGACGGTTGTCCAAACATACCTTGCAACGAAGTCATGATCTCCCTTGCGGTGACCATCCTCTCGTGCTTTTTAGACAAGACATCCGAAATGCTTGCTAAAATATAGACTCTTGCTTTGTCATTTGCTCGAGTCCATTTCTCATATGTTTCCCGAACAATTCGGTTTGTTGACGAGCCAGGGTTAGGTGGACACTCTTCGGTAAGGACAAATCTAAGATCCTCGATTACTAGTATTGTATTCAGATTAGACTTCCAAGTTCCATAGTTATCCCCGTTAAGCTTATCCGAAGCGAGTAATTGTACTAATGAGCTAGACATGCTGAAAAATTAAACAAAAACTATTAGAAATTGCTTATTAACCATTTTTAGACAAAATCCAATCAGGTTTTAGCAAAAGTAATAATGTACCCAGGATTATTATTTTGCAACGATACTTTAGTGAGTTAGAGCAACCGCTACCGAGGGGCAGTCAATTACTCCTTCACAAAACCAAGACGTTCTTGACTAAATACTAATCCCAGAATAACTCTTATTCCTATAGTTGTTTAGTTATCGTTACGTTTGGTCAGGAATTTACTAACACTTAGTAACCCTTGTAAGTGTGACCCGCCGTTTTAAGATTACAGAGAACGGCCCCAACAATGCTACCGAATGGAAAAGCTAATGTTGGAAATGGTCCTAAGTAATCCTATCCATCTCTGGAGTTTGCGTTGTTCCGATCTCCATGTTACAACCCTCCGAATGGTTAGTAGCTCCAGGGCATACAAGCAGGCGCAACATGGAAATCTCACGGTGCAACCTAACGGAGGAGACCGCAGGATGTGTTGACACACTTCCTTCACTCACTTACTATAAATACTTTCTCCATTCACCTTGTTATTGATTTATGCAAACACCTTCCGAATGGAGCAGTTGAGGTATAATCAACACGAGGCCAAGCATAAATCTCACCTTGTGAACAAAAGGGAGAACGTGAAAGGGAAATGGATTTGATATATCTCTCCCCTCCCACTAAGTATTTTAAACGGTTTTGGGCATACTTATACTTAGGCGAATTCCGGCTAATTGAATAACCCTAAGTCTAAGTTCATTTAATCTTACGATGTCTAGGTGATAACGATTAAAACCTCACATCACACACGTGCATGCTCATAAAACTGGGTTAACTTTAACTCAAGAACCAACTCGATGCCCAGGTAGGAGGTGTTCCGTAAACCGTCAACTTAAATACCTCCAGCCTTAGACAGCATTTCGTCGGGTGAGTTCTCTTGTAACCTATGTTTTACAAGCTTATCGACCTATTTGAAACTAATTGAAATCGATCGAGAGTTGGATCAAATTAACCCTAAGTGAGCATGCACCTTTTTCTTTGTTATAGATTTTAAATTTCTATGTGATTTATAACAATTATAAATCTAAACTATAACAAACTTGCCTTTTGAATATAACTCTTATAAACAAAAATTCTAAGGAAATTTCATGCTTCATGCTAGGTTAATTTTATCTTTTGATTAATATAACTTTTATATCAATTAATCAATTTTAATTAACCATTCAAGCATGAATCTCCCTAAATCAATACAACATTTATATCAATTTAAACATGAAATTTCCCTCATGCATTTAAACTATTAATAACACTTATTAAAATTAAAAATGCATGAACATGCTTTCCTATGGTGGGATTTTAAACTATATGGCATGCTCATAATGCACATACATCCATTTAATTAAATCATACATTCAAAATGCATAAAGAAATTAAATCAAACTAAAATGGAATGGTTTTGCAATTTAAAACAAACAATTAACTAATTATTACAATAATAATTAATAAAAATTGCTTGTGGCGATCCCGAGCTTCACGAACCATCCCGAACCACCCCTTCACGCACTGAACCAGCCTTGCAAATTGTGTAAATTGGTTGAACCAGCTACAACCAAACCGAACCGGACCCAAAACAGGCTGCTGAACCGAACCAGATTTGAAAACTGCAGTTTCTGGAAAATTTCTTCAACAGCGTCGGGACGCTACATGAAGAGCGTCCCGACGCTCTTGCGACAGCAGCCCACTGCTGCTGTTTTTCTGCTGCGTCTTCTCCCGTTCTGCTTCGATTTAACAGCCTATATGGACTCTAATGACTCTATAAAAATTACAGACTCTAGTACACTCATTAACGCTCTTACATTTCCGAGCAATTACAAATTCATGAAGAATTAAAGGCTAAAAAAAATTGCCAAACCAGAACACTTCCATTTTAGCACACAGAAAATTCAATTTCAAAATGGTACCCACCACAGCAAAATTAAAACGACTTAAGTGCTCTAATCATGCTCTGATACCAATTGAAGGTGTACATATTACACATGCGGAAGCAATTGAAGATCGAAAGCACTTAAGACATTCAATTTTGCTCCTAAAGCATGCATGTTCTATAAAAGACAGTAAAGAGAGTTTAGAGAAAACCAACCTTTGTAGCTCACAAATGAGGTACTCCTTGTGGTGTTTTCCTTCTCCAACTTCTCTTGGACAACCTTTAGAGTCTTCCCTACTATTCTCCGGGCCGAGAACGACTTGTGGGAGTCTATAGTGATAGGGAATGGGAAGGGAATGCTTGAAGGTTCAAGCTCTATGGAGATATGAGATGAGAGAGTGATTGAGGAAGAAATTCAGCAGCATAACATTAAGGTAAATGCTCTCTCTCTCTCCAATCTGATTCTTCTTCTACTTATAGAGAGAATCCATGCAAGAAGAAGCCTCAAGATGCAAGACACATGGTGGTCTTAAGGGTGAAAGTGGAAGCTAGGTGTTCAAACAACATTACATGCAAGTATGCATGTTTGTGGTGTAATTCCACTTTGAATCTTCATGCAAGAGTGGAATTACATCATTTTCCACTTACCATGATTCAAAATCAGATTTCAAATATTCATTTATGATATTAATATCAATTCTAAATGTGACATTAATATATAAGATCATATTTGAACCTTGCCCAATTGATTATAAATGATTAAGCAAGTTAATCACCTTAATATTGTGCATCTTTTATATATGAATCTTAATTCATGTATATAGTATTTAAAACCCTTTTAAATACTTTATCTCTCATTTTCTAATTTAATTCATAATTAAATTATTGTGTCAAACACAATTTTACGATAATACCCTTTTTCCCGACTTTGAACAATTCAAAGAATCCTATCAATTTGTTCTAGGCTATATTCCGATATGAGCTAGTAGGGGGACCTAATGGACCTATAGATCATGGGCTCCAACGATTCGAGACTAACCGACTAATCTCATTATTCAAGCTAGCCAACATTCGTTAACTACCGGGACACTCCACTATAGCCCGATAGTTTCACTCCCCTCACTATAGATATATTTCCGTCCACTTGATTTAACCATGTTCAGTAAGTCGTTCCTTCACAGGTTGTTCGTAGCTATAGCTAGGTCAAATAACCGTTTTACCCCTATAGTACTTCTTGTTCCTTAAGTTCCACTAATCCTCTAATGAACAATCGGTTTGTGGTCCAACCATCAAACCTAAGTCCCTCTCGATCCAACGAGAGGGTGGGGGCCCCTTGTTCAAGTCCTGGAGTTAGTACTTAAGAGAACAACCTCTCTGCTATCCCTGAAAAGGGTAGGAGTGAATTCCGTCTTGCGAAACTATGTCCCCAGCTATCTATTCGATCTTATCCCCAAAATGGTAGGCTTGTTGAGTCGGCGATGCTGGCCACTCTCACCCATGCAGATCAAAGGATAATCTCGTATAAACAGGAGTTCATAGCTCGCTCAGGATTAAGAACGAGTTACCTAGGTCATCTATGAGAAATAGTCAGTTTCTACGGTAAACGGCGTTATAAAGAGAAAGTGACTTATTTCGTGGTCCTGTCTTATGCAAACTCATTGCATAGGACGCCCCCACTCTTATGTCTCCACATGAACGACTTAGGATCTCATCGTTTGTACTTAATACAAAGTGGGCCGCGTCCATAGTGTCACCAGGATAAGGCACCCAACCGTATCCTTATACTATAGACTATTTTGACTATAAACTTGAACTTGATCCTACGATATGTCCCTACATATAGTTCGAGTATTCATTTTATAGTCAAGGATCTTAGTTTATTGGATTTAGGTTAATCATTCGCAATGTATATATTCAATAACATCTTTTACTGAATAACCTCAATAACGTCTTTATTGAAAATAGAATATGTTTAATGATTTACAAACTACGAGTTTATAGGACATTAAACCCAACAAGATTTTGCTCCTTCAAGTCGCTCAGCAATATTTTCTGCACAAAATAACTTCCAAAGCCTCCATTCTTCCAAATGGGTTAAAACACATTATATTCATCTAATATCACACCCAAATGGCACAATTAAGATATAAATCATCATAGAATAAGGTATAAATAACTCCCTTTTGGAGAGTTATCACACCCCCAAACTTGAACTATTGCGCGTCCCGAGCAATACTAACTCACCTTCCCTTGAAAATTCAAAACATTAGTCATAGCACAACTCAATCAAAACAGATATTCCAACACTACCTTCAATCTTTACCTAAGCATCCTGCAAAACCAAGCACTACTGCAGCAAAATAATTCTTTCAGCTTTGAACAAATAATCACCACCTTTAACTCCATCCTAAGAACTCACCACAGCTTAATTCTATTATCAGACACATTCAAACACATTTTTAAGGGGTTTTATTCTTTTGTTCTTCAGACTTAAAGCAGCCTTACAGTCATAAGTTTTTAAGCATGAGATGATCCACTTTATGGTGCAGTATACCCTTGCCTCAAGCTTATCACCAATTAGGCTAAATACTCATTGTTAAAACCAAAAATCCTTAGTTATTCTATCCCTTGCTTCTCAGAATGGCGACATTTTATGATGAAGCTCACCTAAGCCCTGGGAGACAGAAAAGTGCTAGATTATCATTCATCCTTCAAAATTTTTGCTCTTTCAATTTTCACAGCAAAATTTTCACAATTTTTCTTTTCATCAAATAATTTTTTTTCTCATTTTTTCATATTTCCTAGGTCATCTTTTGACGCAAAGACAAACTGTGGGTGTCACAAATGTCCCTGGTTACTCAACAACCTCGAAAAATTATTATGAAGGAAAGGAATGCTCAGACAAAACAAGCGAAGTAGCTAAAAGTCCCCCAAACTTAAATTATTCATTGTCCTCAATGAATTATTATCATGTTAAATTATACCCCCGAACTTAAATTTTTCTATCTAAATTTTAAACTCAGCGTGGGACTAGAATTAAGCTTAAGGTGGATCAAATAAGTCAATGCTACCTCAGAACTTTTGCTGCAGTCATGACTAGGCTAGAAGGAGTGCTCAAGCAAAAGGTTTCTGGAGATCAGAACATCGTGATCTAATTAAGCTAACTAGTCCAAGCTTCAAAAATTCAGAAGAAAATTAAGTTAGATACTCAGATGTGCCAAACAAAACAATATTTGATTTCATTACAGATCAAGATCACAGATTTACGTAATCATGACAGAGATAGATTTTAAAGCAACAGATAAAAACAAAGAAACAGAACATAACATAAGCAGAAAGAACACAACACATGCAAGGCGAGCACACAAAATCATTCATCAAAATATTTGCTCGAAGAAACTGAAACTTCCCTTAAATTCTTCTTTATGTTAAGGCTCTGGGTTTTCTTCTTTCTCTCAAATGATGGGCGGGGTGAAATGCATAGGTTCATAAGACTGACAATGAAAATTAGGAAGGCTTGATATGGCTTAGAAAAAATTTGCTTGCATAGCCCTCTTCAGTGTGGTGCCTCTTCTAAGATCATAGCTCTAGTAGGTTTGAAGTTGTCTCTCAGTGAATTCTAGCCTACTGAGAACCATCTCAAGATGCTCCAGCGCTCTGTGCACACCGCACAACAAACCACCTTCGCACACCTCACCTTTTTGAAGCCTAGCCAGATTGGTAGTGTCAATAATCCCCTTATCAAACAAGTTTATATCATTGGAACTCATTGGGACTCTGACCCTTCAAGTGCACTCGATCACGGGAGACAGTGAAGTCGTACGCTGTAAGCAATAATCTCTTCTTCATAAAGTCGAGCCAAGTAGTAGCCTCACTCTTCAGGTATGCTGACTGGAATGTTTTTGCCCTCATCCTAGACAACGCAAACTCCAGAGAAGGATAGGATTACTTAGGACCATTTCCAACATTAGCTTTTCCATTCGGTAGCATTGTTGGGGCCGTTCTCTATAATCTTAAAACGGCGGGTCACACTTACAAGGGTTACTAAGTGTTAGTATATTCCTGACCAAATGTAACGATAACTAAACCACTATAGGAATAAGAGTTATTCTGGAGTTAGTATTTAGTCAAGAACGTCTTGGTTTAGTGAAGGAGTAATTGACTGCCCCTCGGTAGCAGTTGCTCTAACTCACTAAAGTGTCGTTGCAAAATAATAATCCTGGGTACATTATTACTTTTGCTAAAACCTGATTGGATTTTTGTCAAAAATGGTTAATAAGCAATTTCTAATAGTTTTGTTTAAATTTTTCAGCATGAATAGCTCACTAGTACAATTACTCGCTTCAGATAAGCTTAACAGAGATAATTATGGAACTTGGAAGTCTAATCTGAATACCATACTAGTAATCGAGGATCTTAGATTTGTCCTAACCGAAGAGTGTCCACCTAACCCTGGCTCGTCAACAAATCGAATTGTTCGGGAAACATATGAGAAATGGACTCGCGCAAATGAAAAAGCAAGAGTCTATATCTTAGCAAGCATTTCAGATGTCTTGTCGAAAAAGCACGAGAGGATGGTCACCGCAAAGGAGATCATGACTTCGTTGCAAGGTATGTTTGGGCAACCGTCCTCACAAACTAGGCACGAACCTCTCAAGAATGTTTACAATTCCCGAATGAAGGAAGGTGCTTCTGTTAGGGAACATGTTTTGAACATGATGGTTCAGTTCAATATTGCTGAAGTAAACGGTGCTACCATTGACGAAGGTAGTCAAGTTAGTTTCATAATGGAGTCTCTTCCGAAGAGCTTCATTCAGTTCAGGACAAACGCTGTCATGAACAAAATAGACTTTAACCTGACTACTTTGCTAAATGAGCTCTAGACCTACAAAAGTCTCACGAAGAGGGGACAAGAAGGGGAAGCAAACGTTGCCACCACCAAGAGGTTCCAAAAAGGATCGTCCTCAGGAACCAAGTCTAGACCTTCCACTTCTAAGAATAAGAGTATTCAGATGAAGAGAAAGAAGGATAAAGGGAAAGGAAAAGCTCCAATGGGAAGCAAGGAAAAAACTAACGCAGCAGAAAAAGGAAAATGTTTCCATTGTATTGTAGATGGACATTGGAAACACAATTGTCCTAAGTACCTTGCTGAAAAGAAGGCTGAAAAGGAAAAACAAGGTAAATTTGATTTGCTCATTATCGAAACATGTTTAGTTGAGCAAGATAGCTCTGCCTAGATATTAGATTCAGGAGCGATTAACCATGTATGCTCTTCTTTACAGGAAATTAGTTCCTGACATATGCTGGCAGATGGCGAAGTAACTCTAAGAGTTGGAACTGGAGAGGTCGTCTCAGCCAGAGCTTCAGGAACTCTCAAGTTGTCTTTTGGAGATAAATTTTTATTACTTGAAAATGTCTTGTACGTTCCCGATATAAAAAGGAACTTAATTTCTATCTCTTGTTTGATTGAACATGAATACCAAGTATCTTTTGATATTAATGAAGTGTTTGTTAACAAAAGAGGTATGCATATATGTTATGCAAAACTTGAAAGCAACTTATACGTGTTAAGGCCAATTCAAGTTAAAGCTATTTTTAATAGGGAAATGTTTAAAGTAGCGGAAACTCAAAACAAAAGGCGAAAAGTTTCTCCTAATACCTATCTTTGGCACTTGAGATTAGGCCACATAAATCGCAATAGGATTGAAAGATTGGTAAAGAGTGGAATACTAAATCAGTTAGAAGATGACTCATTGCCACCATGTGAGTCCTGCCTCGAGGGAAAAATGACCAAACGACCTTTTTCGAAAAAAGGTTATAGGGCAAAAGAACCCTTAGAACTCGTGCATTCGGATCTCTGTGGTCCTATGAATGTCAAAGCACGAGGAGGGTATGAATATTTCGTCAGTTTCATTGATGATTATTCAAGGTATGGCTACCTTTACCTAATGCATCACAAGTCTGAAGCCCTTGAAATGTTCAAAGAGTACAAGACCGAGGTTGAGAACCACTTAGGTAAAACGATTAAAACACTACGATCAGATCGAGGTGGATAATATATGGACCTACAATTCCAGGACTATTTGGTAGAAACTTTTCTCCGTTTTAGTATTTGAGAGCTCGGAATCAAAAATTCGTCCGAATGAGAGTTTTTCATATGGTTTGGACGAACTTGGTCCAAACTTTGCTCCGTTTTAGTTTTTGGAGCGTTAGGAACTCAAAGTTCGGCCCAATGAGAGTTCTTTAGGTGGTTTGGACGACACATGGTCCAAACTTTGCTCCGTTTCAATTTTTGAGACCTCGGAACCCAAAGTTCGTCCCAATGAGAATTTTTCATATGGTTCGGACAAACTTGGTCGAAACTTTGCTCCGTTTGAGTTATTGGGGAGTTAGGAACTCAAAGTTCGGCCCAATGAGAGTTCTTTAGGTCGTTTGGGCAACACATGGTCCAAACATTGCTCCGTTTCAGTTTTTGAGAGCTCAGAAACCAAAGTTCGTCCCAATGAGAGTTTTTCATATGGTTTCGACGGACTTCTCCAAACTTTTCTCCGTTTGAGTTTTTGGAGAGTTAGCAACTCAAAGTTCGGCCCAATGAGAGTTCTTTAGGTGGTTTGGACGACACATGGTCCAAACTTTGCTCCGTTTCAGTATTTCAGAGCTCGAAACCCGAAGTTCTTCCCAATGAGAGTTTTTCATATGGTTTGGACGAACTTGGTCCAAACTTTGCTCCGTTTGAGTTTTTGGAGGGTTAGGAACTCATAGTTCGGCCCAATGAGAGTTCTTTAGGTGGTTTGGGCGACACATGGTCCAAACTTTGCTCTGTTTCATTTTTTGAGAGCTCGGATCACAAAGGTCGTCCCAATAAGAGTTTTTCATATGGTTTCGACGGACTTCTCCAAACTTTGTTCCATTTGAGTTTTTCGAAAGTTAGGAACTCAAACTTCGGCCCAATGAGAGTTCTTTAGATGGTTTGGATGACACATAGTCCAAACTTTGCTTCGTTTATGTTTTTGAGAGCTCGGAACCCAAACTTCGTCCCAATGAGAGTTTTTCATATGCTTTGGACGAACTTGGTCCTACCCTTGCCCCGTTTGAGTTTTTGGAGAGTTAGGAACTCAAAGTTCGGCCGATTGGGAGTTGTTTAGGTGGTTTGGAAGACACATGGTCCAAAATTTTCTCCGTTTCAAAAATTGAGAGTTTGGAACCCAAAGTTCGTCCCGATGAGAGTTTTTCATATCGTTTGGACGAACTTGGTCCAAACTTTGCTCCGTTTGAATTTTTGAGAGTTAGGAACTCAAACTTCGGCCCAATGAGAGTTCTTTAGGTGGTTTGGGCAACATATGGTCCTAACATTGCTCCGTTTCAGTTTTTGAGAGCTCAGAAACCAAAGTTCGTCCCAATGAGTTTTTCATATGGTTTCGACAGTCTTCTCCAAATTTTTCTTCGTTTGAGTTTTTTGAGAGTTAGCAACTCCAAGTTCGGCCCAATGAGAGTTCTTTAGTTGGACTGGATGACACATGGTCCAAACTTTGCTCCGTTTCAGTATTTGAGAGATCGAAACCCAAAGTTCTTCCCAATGAGAGTTTTGCATATGGTTTGGACGAACTTGGTCGAAACTTTGCTTCGTTTGAATTTTTGGGGAGTTAGGAACTAAAAGTTCGGCCCAATGAGAGTTCTTTAGGTGGTTTGGGCAACACATGGTCCAAACATTGCTCCGTTTCAGTTTTTGAGAGCTCAGAAACCAAAGTTCGTCCCAATGAGAGTTTTTCATATGGTTTCGACGGACTTCTCCAAACTTTTCTCCGTTTGAGTTTTTGGAGAGTTAGCAACTCAAGGATCGGCCCAATGAGAGTTCTTTAGGTGGTTTGGACGACACATGGTCCAAACTTTGCTCCGTTTCAGTATTTGAGAGCTCGAAACCCAAAGTTCTTCCCAATGAGAGTTTTTCATATGGTTTCGACGGACATCTCAAAACTTTATTCCGTTTGAGTTTTTGGAGAGTTAGGACCTCAAACTTCGGCCCAATGAGAGTTCTTTAGATGGTTTGGACGACACATGGTCCAAACTTTGCTTCGTTTATGTTTTTGAGAGCTCGGAACCCAAAGTTATTCCCAATGAGAGTTTTTCATATGGTTTTGACGAACTTGGTCCCAACTTTGCCCCGTTTGAGTTTTTGGAGAGTTAGGAACTCAAAGTTCAGCCCAATGAGAGTTCTTTAGGTGGTTTGGACGACACATGGTCAGAAATTTTCACCGTTTAAAAATTTGAGAGTTTGGAACCTAAAGTCCATCCCAATGAGAGTTTTTCTTATGGTTTGGACGAACTTGGTCCAAACTTTGCTCCGTTTGAGTTTTTGGAGGGTTAGAAACTCAAATTTCGGCCCAATGAGAGTTCTTTAGGTGGTTTGGACGACACATGGTCCAAACTTTGCTCCGTTTCATTTTTTTGAGAGCTCGGAATCCAAAGTTCGTCCCAATGAGAGTTTTTCATATGGTTTCGACGGACATCTCAAAACTTTATTCCGTTTGAGTTTTTGGAGAGTTAGGAACTCAAACTTCGGCCCAATGAGAGTTCTTTAGATGGTTTGGACGACACATGGTCCAAACTTTGCTTCGTTTATGTTTTTGAGAGCTCGGAACCCAAAGTTATTTCCAATGAGAGTTTTTCATATGGTTTGGACGAACTTGGTCCCAACATTGCCCCGTTTGAGTTTTTGGAGAGTTAGGAACTCAAAGTTCAGCCCAATGAGAGTTCTTTAGATGGTTTGGATGACACATGGTCCAAAATTTTCTCCGTTTAAAAATTTGAGAGTTTGGAACCCAAAGTTCATCCCAATGAGAGTTTTTCATATGGTTTGGACGAACTTGGTCCAAACTTTGCTCCGTTTGAGTTTTTGGAGGGTTAGAAACTCAAATTTCGGCCCAATGAGAGTTCTTTAGGTGGTTTGGACGACACATGGTCCAAACTTTGCTCCGTTTCATTTTTTGAGAGCTCGGAATCCAAAGTTCGTCCCAATGAGAGTTTTTCATATGGTTTCGACGGACATCTCAAAACTTTATTTCGTTTGAGTTTTTGGAGAGTTAGGAACTCAAACTTCGGCCCAATGAGAGTTCTTTAGGTGGTTTGGACGACACATGGTCCAAACTTTGCTTCGTTTATGTTTTTGAGAGCTCGGAACCCAAAGTTATTCCCAATGAGAGTTTTTCATATGGTTTGGACGAACTTGGTCCCAACTTTGCCCCGTTTGAGTTTTTGGAGAGTTAGGAACTCAAAGTTCAGCCCAATGAGAGTTCTTTAGGTGGTTTGGACGACACATGGTCCAAAATTTTCTCCGTTTAAAAATTTGAGAGTTTGGAACCCAAAGTTCATCCCAATGAGAGTTTTTCATATGGTTTGGACGAACTTGGTCCAAACTTTGCTCCGTTTGAGTTTTTGGAGGGTTAGAAACTCAAATTTCGGCCCAATGAGAGTTCTTTAGGTGGTTTGGACGACACATGGTCCAAACTTTGCTCTGTTTCATTTTTTTGAGAGCTCGGAATCCAAAGTTCGTCCCAATGAGAGTTTTTCATATGGTTTCGACGGACATCTCAAAACTTTATTCCGTTTGAGTTTTTGGAGAGTTAGGAACTCAAACTTCGGCCCAATGAGAGTTCTTTAGATGGTTTGGACGACACATGGTCCAAACTTTGCTTCGTTTATGTTTTTGAGAGCTCGGAACCCAAAGTTATTCCCAATGAGAGTTTTTCATATGGTTTGGACGAACTTGGTCCCAACTTTGCCCCGTTTGAGTTTTTGGAGAGTTAGGAACTCAAAGTTCAGCCCAATGAGAGTTCTTTAGGTGGTTTGGACGACACATGGTCCAAAATTTTCTCCGTTTAAAAATTTGAGAGTTTGGAACCCAAAGTTCATCCCAATGAGAGTTTTTCATATGGTTTGGACGAACTTGGTCCAAACTTTGCTCCGTTTGAGTTTTTGGAGGGTTAGAAACTCAAATTTCGGCCCAATGAGAGTGCTTTAGGTGGTTTGGACGACACATGGTCCAAACTTTGCTCCGTTTCATTTTTTGAGAGCTCGGAATCCAAAGTTCGTCCCAATGAGAGTTTTTCATATGGTTTCGACGGACATCTCAAAACTTTATTTCGTTTGAGTTTTTGGAGAGTTAGGAACTCAAACTTCGGCCCAATGAGAGTTCTTTAGGTGGTTCGGACGACACATTGTCCAAACTTTGCTTCGTTTATGTTTTTGAGAGCTCGGAACCCAAAGTTATTCCCAATGAGAGTTTTTCATATGGTTTGGACGAACTTGGTCCCAACTTTGCCCCGTTTGAGTTTTTGGAGAGTTAGGAAGTCAAAGTTCAGCCCAATGAGAGTTCTTTAGGTGGTTTGGACGACACATGGTCCAAAATTTTCTCCGTTTAAAAATTTGAGAGTTTGGAACCCAAAGTTCATCCCAATGAGAGTTTTTCATATGGTTTGGACGAACTTGGTCCAAACTTTGCTCCGTTTGAGTTTTTGGAGGGTTAGAAACTCAAATTTCGGCCCAATGAGAGTTCTTTAGGTGGTTTGGACGACACATGGTCCAAACTTTTCTCCGTTTCATTTTTTGAGAGCTCGGAATCCAAAGTTCGTCCCAATGAGAGTTTTTCATATGGTTTCGACGGACATCTCAAAACTTTATTCCGTTTGAGTTTTTGGAGAGTTAGGAACTCAAACTTCGGCCCAATGAGAGTTCTTTAGATGGTTTGGACGACACATGGTCCAAACTTATCTTCGTTTATGTTTTTGAGAGCTCGGAACCCAAAGTTATTCCCAATGAGAGTTTTTCATATGGTTTAGACGAGCTTGGTCCCAACTTTGCCCCGTTTGAGTTTTTGGAGACTTAGGAACTCAAAGTTCAGCCCAATGAGAGTTCTTTAGGTGGTTTGGACGACACATGGTCCAAAATTTTCTCCGTTTAAAAATTTGAGAGTTTGGAACCCAAAGTTCATCCCAATGAGAGTTTTTCATATGGTTTGGACGAACTTGGTCCAAACTTTGCTCCGTTTGAGTTTTTGGAGGGTTAGAAACTCAAATTTCGGCCCAATGAGAGTTCTTTAGGTGGTTTGGACGACACATGGTCCAAACTTTGCTCCGTTTCATTTATTGAGAGCTCGGAATCCAAAGTTCGTCCCAATGAGAGTTTTTCATATGGTTTCGACGGACATCTCAAAACTTTATTTCGTTTGAGTTTTTGGAGAGTTAGGAACTCAAACTTCGGCCCAATGAGAGTTCTTTAGGTGGTTTGGACGACACATTGTCCAAACTTTGCTTCGTTTATGTTTTTGAGAGCTCGGAACCCAAAGTTATTCCCAATGAGAGTTTTTCATATGGTTTGGACGAACTTGGTCCCAACTTTGCCCCGTTTGAGTTTTTGGAGAGTTAGGAACTCAAAGTTCAGCCCAATGAGAGTTCTTTAGGTGGTTTGGACGACACATGGTCCAAAATTTTCTCCGTTTAAAAATTTGAGAGTTTGGAACCCAAAGTTCATCCCAATGAGAGTTTTTCATATGGTTTGGACGAACTTGGTCCAAACTTTGCTCCGTTTGAGTTTTTGGAGGGTTAGAAACTCAAATTTCGGCCCAATGAGAGTTCTTTAGGTGGTTTGGACGACACATGGTCCAAACTTTTCTCCGTTTCATTTTTTGAGAGCTCGGAATCCAAAGTTCGTCCCAATGAGAGTTTTTCATATGGTTTCGACGGACATCTCAAAACTTTATTCCGTTTGAGTTTTTGGAGAGTTAGGAACTCAAACTTCGGCCCAATGAGAGTTCTTTAGATGGTTTGGACGACACATGGTCCAAACTTTGCTTCGTTTATGTTTTTGAGAGCACGGAACCCAAAGTTATTCCCAATGGGAGTTTTTCATATGGTTTGGACGAACTTGGTCCCAACTTTGCCCCGTTTGAGTTTTTGGAGAGTTAGGAACTCAAAGTTCAGCCCAATGAGAGTTCTTTAGGTGGTTTGGACGACAGATGGTCCAAAATTTTCTCCGTTTAAAAATTTGAGAGTTTGGAACCCAAAGTTCATCCCAATGAGAGTTTTTCATATGGTTTGGACGAACTTGGTCCAAACTTTGCTCCGTTTGAGTTTTTGGAGGGTTAGAAACTCAAATTTCGGCCCAATGAGAGTTCTTTAGGTGGTTTGGACGACACATGGTCCAAACTTTGCTCCGTTTCATTCTAAAGATTCGGCCCAATGAGAGTTCTTTAGGTGGTTTGGACGACACAATGGTCCAAACTTTGCTCCGTTTCATTTTATTGAGAGCTCGGAATCCAAAGTTCGTCCCAATGAGAGTTTTTCATATGGTTCGACGGACATCTCAAAACTTTATTCCGTTTGAGTTTTTGGAGAGTTAGGAACTCAAACTTCGGGCCCAATGAGAGTTCTTAGATGGTTTGGACGACACATGGTCCAAACTTTGCTTCGTTTATGGTTTTGAGAGCTACGGAACCCAAAGTTATTCCCAATGAGGAGTTTTTCATATGGTTTGGACGAACTTGGTCCCAACTTTGCCCCGTTTGAGTTTTTGGAGAGTTAGGAACTCAAAGTTCGGCCCAATGAGAGTTCTTTAGGTGTTTAGACTACACATGGTCCAAAATTTTCTCCGTTTAAAAATTTGAGAGTTTGGAACCCAAAGTTCATCCCAATGAGAGTTTTTCATATGGTTTGGACGAACTTGGTCCAAACTTTGCTCCGTTTGAGTTTTTGGAGGGTTAGAAACTCAAATTTCGGCCCAATGAGAGTTCTTTAGGTGGTTTGGACGACACATGGTCCAAACTTTTCTCCGTTTCATTTTTTGAGAGCTCGGAATCCAAAGTTCGTCCCAATGAGAGTTTTTCATATGGTTTCGACGGACATCTCAAAACTTTATTCCGTTTGAGTTTTTGGAGAGTTAGGAACTCAAACTTCGGCCCAATGAGAGTTCTTTAGATGGTTTGGACGACACATGGTCCAAACTTTGCTTCGTTTATGTTTTTGAGAGCACGGAACCCAAAGTTATTCCCAATGAGAGTTTTTCACATGGTTTGGACGAACTTGGTCCCAACTTTGCCCCGTTTGAGTTTTTGGAGAGTTAGGAACTCAAAGTTCAGCCCAATGAGAGTTCTTTAGGTGTATTGGACGACACATGGTCCAAAATTTTCTCCGTTTAAAAATTTGAGAGTTTGGAACCCAAAGTTCATCCCAATGAGAGTTTTTCATATGGTTTGGACGAACTTGGTCCAAACTTTTCTCCGTTTGAGTTTTTGGAGGGTTAGGAACTCAAACTTCGGCCCAATGAGAGTTCTTTAGGTGGTTTGGGCAACACATGGTCCAAACATTGCTCCGTTTCAGTTATTGAGAGCTCAGAAACGAAAGTTCGTCCCAATGAGAGTTTTTCATATGGTTTCGACGGACATCTCAAAACTTTATTCCGTTTGAGTTTTTGGAGAGTTAGCAACTCAAAGTTCGGCCCAATGACAGTTCTTTAGGTGGTTTGGACGACACATGGTCCAAACATTGCTCCATTTCAGTATTTGAGAGCTCGAAACCCAAAGTTCTTCCCAATGAGAGTTTTTCATATGGTTTCGACGAACGTGGTCCAAACTTTGCTCCGTTTGAGTTTTTGAAGGGTTAGGAACTCATAGTTGGGACCAATGAGAGTTCTTTAAGATGTTTGGACGACACATGGTCCAAACTTTGCTCCGTTTCATTTTCTGAGAGCTCGGAACCCAAAGTTCGTCCCAATGAGAGTTTTTCATATGGTTTCGACGGACATCTCAAAACTTTATTCCAATTGAGTTTTTGGAGAGTTAGGAACTAAAACTTCGGCCCAATGAGAGTTCTTTAGATGGTTTGGACGACACATGGTCCAAACTTTGCTTCATTTATGTTTTTGAGAGCTCGGAACCCAAAGTTATTCCCAATGAGAGTTTTTCATATGGTTTGGACGAACATGGTCCCAACTTTGCCCCGTTTGAGTTTTTGGAGAGTTAGGAACTCAAAGTTCCGCCCAATGAGAGTTCTTTAGGTGGTTTGGACGACACATGGTCCAAAATTTTCTCCGTTTAAAAATTTGAGAGTTTGGAACCCAAAGTTCATCCCAATGAGAGTTTTTCATATGGTTTGGACGAACTTGGTCCAAACTTTGCTCCGTTTGAGTTTTTGGAGGGTTAGAAACTCAAATTTCGGCCCAATGAGAGTTCTTTAGGTGGTTTGGACGACACATGGTCCAAACTTTGCTCCGTTTCATTTTTTGAGAGCTCGGAATCCAAAGTTCGTCCCAATGAGAGTTTTTCATATGGTTTCGACGGACATCTCAAAACTTTATTCCGTTTGAGTTTTTGGAGAGTTAGGAACTCAAACTTCGGCCCAATGAGAGTTCTTTAGGTGGTTTGGACGAAACATGGTCCAAACCTTGCTTCGTTTATGTTTTTGAGAGCACGGAACCCAAAGTTATTCCCAATGAGAGTTTTTCATATGGTTTGGACGAACTTGGTCCCAACTTTGCCCCGTTTGAGTTTTTGGAGAGTTAGAAACTCAAAGTTCAGCCCAATGAGAGTTCTTTAGGTGGTTTGGACGACACATGGTCCAAAATTTTCTCCCTTCTAAAATTTGAGAGTTTGGAACCCAAAGTTCATCCCAATGAGAGTTTTTCATATGGTTTGGACGAACTTGGTCCAAACTTTGCTCCGTTTGAGTTTTTGGAGGGTTAGAAACACAAATTTCGGCCCAATGAGAGTTCTTTAGGTGGTTTGGACGATACATGGTCCAAACTTTGCTCCGTTTAATTTTTTGAGAGCTCGGAATCCAAAGTTCGTCCCAATGAGAGTTTTTCATATGGTTTCGACGGACATCTCAAAACTTTATTCCGTTTGAGTTTTTGGAGAGTTAGGAACTCAAACTTCGGCCCAATGAGAGTTCTTTAGATTGTTTGGACGACACATGGTCCAAACTTTGCTTCGTTTATGTTTTTGAGAGCACGGAACCCAAAGTTATTCCCAATGAGAGTTTTTCATATGGTTTGGACGAACTTGGTCCCAACTTTGCCCCGTTTGAGTTTTTGGAGAGTTAGGAACTCAAAGTTCAGCCCAATGAGAGTTCTTTAGGTGGTTTGGACGACACATGGTCCAAAATTTTCTCCGTTTAAAAATTTGAGAGTTTGGAACCCAAAGTTCATCCCAATGAGAGTTTTTCATATGGTTTGGACGAACTTGGTCCAAACTTTTCTCCGTTTGATTTTTGGAGGGTTAGAAACTAAAACTTCGGCCCAATGAGAGTTCTTTAGGTGGTTTGGGCAACACATGGTCCAAACATTGCTCCATTTCAGTATTTGAGAGCTCGAAACCCAAAGTTCGTCCCAATGAGAGTTTTTCATATGGTTTCGACGGACTTCTCCAAACTTTGTTCCGTTTGAGTTTTTGGAGAGTTAGGAACTCAAACTTCGGCCCAATGAGAGTTCTTTAGGTGGTTTGGACGACACATTGTCCAAACTTTGCTCCGTTTCATTTTTTGAGAGCTCGGAATCCAAAGTTCGTCCCAATGAGAGTTTTTCATATGGTTTCGACGGACATCTCAAAACTTTATTCCGTTTGAGTTTTTGGAGAGTTAGGAACTCAAACTTCGGCCCAATGAGAGTTCTTTAGATGGTTTGGACGACACATGGTCCAAACTTTGCTTCGTTTATGTTTTTGAGAGCTCGGAACCCAAAATTATTCCCAATGAGAGTTTTTCATATGGTTTGGACGAACTTGGTCCAAACTTTGCCCCGTTTGAGTTTTTGGAGAGTTAGGAACTCAAAGTTCGGCCCAATGAGAGTTCTTTAGGTGTTTAGACGACACATGGTCCAAAATTTTCTCCGTTTAAAAATTTGAGAGTTTGGAACCCAAAGTTCATCCCAATGAGAGTTTTTCATATGGTTTGGACGAACTTGGTCCAAACTTTGCTCCGTTTGAGTTTTTGAGAGTTAGGAACTCAAACTTCGGCCCAATGAGACTTCTTTAGGTGGTTTGGGCAACACATCGTCCAAACATTGCTCCGTTTCAGTTTTTGAGAGCTAAGAAACCAAAGTTCGTCCCAAAGAGAGTTTTTCATATGGTTTCGACGGTCTTCTCCAAACTTTTCTCCGTTTGAGTTTTTTGAGAGTTAGCAACTCAAAGTTCGGCCCAATGACAGTTCTTTAGGTGGTTTGGACGAAACATGGTCAAAACTTTGCTCAGTTTCATAATTTGAGGGCTCGAAACCCAAAGTTCTTCCCAATGAGAGTTTTTCATATGGTTTGGACGAACTTGGTCCAAACTTTTCTCCGTTTGAGTTTTTGGAGGGTTAGAAACTCAAACTTCGGCCCAATGAGAGTTCTTTAGGTGGTTTGGGCAACACATGGTCCAAACATTGCTCCGTTTCAGTTATTGAGAGCTCAGAAACGAAAGTTCGTCCCAAAGAGAGTTTTTCATATGGTTTCGACGGTCTTCTCCAAACTTTTCTCCGTTTGAGTTTTTGGAGAGTTAGCAACTCAAAGTTCGGCCCAATGACAGTTCTTTAGGTGGTTCGGACGACACATGGTCCAAACATTGCTCCATTTCAGTATTTGAGAGCTCGAAACCCAAAGTTTTTCCCAATGAGAGTTTTTCATATGGTTTCGACGAACGTGGTCCAAACTTTGCTCCGTTTGAGTTTTTGAAGGGTTAGGAACTCATAGTTCGGACCAATGAGAGTTCTTTAAGATGTTTGGACGACACATGGTCCAAACTTTGCTCCGTTTCATTTTTTGAGAGCTCGGAACCCAAAGTTCGTCCCAATGAGAGTTTTTCATATGGTTTCGACGGACTTCTCCAAACTATTTTCCGTTTGAGTTTTTGGAGAGTTAGGAACTCAAACTTCGGCCCAATGAGAGTTCTTTAGGTGGTTTGGACGACACATGGTCCAAACTTTGCTCCGTTTCATTTTTTGAGAGCTCGGAATCCAAAGTTCGTCCCAATGAGAGTTTTTCATATGGTTTCGACGGACATCTCAAAACTTTATTCCGTTTGAGTTTTTGGAGAGTTAGGAACTCAAACTTCGGCCCAATGAGAGTTCTCTAGATGGTTTGGACGACACATGGTCCAAACTTTGCTTCGTTTATGTTTTTGAGAGCTCGGAACCCAAAGTTATTCCCAATGAGAGTTTTTCATATGGTTTGGACGAACTTGGTCTCAACTTTGCCCCGTTTGAGTTTTTGGAGAGTTAGGAACTCAAAGTTCGGCCCAATGAGAGTTCTTTAGGTGTTTAGACGACACATGGTCCAAAATTTTCTCCGTTTAAAAATTTGAGAGTTTGGAACCCAAAGTTCATCCCAATGAGAGTTTTTCATATGGTTTGGACGAACTTGGTCCAAACTTTGCTCCGTTTGAGTTTTTGAGAGTTAGGAACTCATACTTCGGCCCAATGAGAGTTCTTTAGGTGGTTTGGGCAACACATGGTCCAAACATTGCTCCGTTTCAGTTTTTGAGAGCTCAGAAACCAAAGTTCGTCCCAAAGAGAGTTTTTCATATGGTTTCGACGGTCTTCTCCAAACTTTTCTCCGTTTGAGTTTTTTGAGAGTTAGCAACTCAAAGTTCGGCCCAATGACAGTTCTTTAGGTGGTTTGGACGAAACATGGTCAAAACTTTGCTCAGTTTCATAATTTGAGAGCTCGAAACCCAAAGTTCTTCCCAATGAAAGTTTTTCATATGGTTTCGACGAACTTGGTCCAAACTTTGCTCCGTTTGAGTTTTTGAAGGGTTAGGAACTCAAAGTTCGGACCAATGAGAGTTCTTTAGGATGTTTGGACGACACATGGTCCAAACTTTGCTCCGTTTCATTTTTTGAGAGCTCGGAACCCAAAGTTCGTCCCAATTAGAGTTTATCATATGGTTCGGACAAACTTGGTCGAAACTTTGCTCCGTTTGAGTTTTTGGGGAGTTAGGAACTCAAACTTCGGCCCAATGAGAGTTGTTTAGGTGGTTTGGGCAACACATGGTCCAATCATTGCTCCGTTTCAGTTTTTGAGAGCTCAGAAACCAAAGTTCGACCCAATGACAGTTTTTCATATGGTTTTGACGGACTTCTCCAAACTTTTCTCCGTTTGAGTTTTTGGAGAGTTAGCAACTCAAAGTTCGGCCCAATGAGAGTTCTTTAGGTGGTTTGGGCGACACATGTTCCAAACTTTGCTCCGTTTCAGTATTTGAGAGCTCGAAACCCAAAATTCTTCCCAATGAGTGTTTTTCATATGGTTTGGACGAACTTTGTCCAAACTTTGCTCCGTTTGAGTTTTTGGAGGGTTAGGAACTCAAAGTTCGGCCCAATGAGAGTTCTTTAGGTGGTTTGGACGACACATTGTCCAAACTTTGCTCCGTTTCAGTTTTTGAGAGCTCGGAACCCAAAGTTCGTCCCAATGAGAGTTGTTCATATGGTTTGGACGGACTTTCTCCAAACTTTTCTCCGTTTGAGGTTTTGGAGAGTTAGGAACTCAAAGTTCAGCCCAATGATCGTTCTTTAGCTGGTTTGGGCGACACATGGTCCAAACTTTGCTCTGTTTCAGTATTTGAGAGCTCGAAACCAAAAATTCGTCCCAATGAGAGTTTTTCATATGGTTTGGACGAACTTGGTCCAAACTTTGTTTCGTTTGAGTTTTTGGAGAGTTAGGAACTCAAACTTCGGCCCAATGAGAGTTCTTTAGATGGTTTGGACGATACATGGTCCAAACTTTGCTTCGTTTCAGATTTTGAGAGCTCGGAACCCAATGTTCGTCCCAATGAGAGTTTTTCAGATGGTTTGGAGGAACTTGGTCCCAACTTTTCCCCGTTTGAGTTTCTATTGAGTTAGGAAGTCAAAGCTCGGCCCAATGAGAGTTCTTTAGGTGGTTTGGACGACACATGGTCCAAACTTTGCTCTCTTTTAATTTTTTAGAGCACGGAACCTAATGTTCGTCCTAACGAGAGTTTTTCATATGGTTTGGACGAACATGGTCCAAACTTTGCTCCCTTTGTCTTTTTGGTGAGTTAGGAACTACAAGTTTGTCCCAATGAGAGTTCTTTAGGTGGTTTTGACGACACATGGTCCAAACTTTGCTCCGTTTCATTTTTTGAGAGCTCGGAACCAAAAGTTCGTCCCAATGAGAGTTTTTCATATGGTTCGGACAAACTTGGTCTAAACTTTGCTCCGTTTGAGTTTTTGGGGAATTAGGAACTCAAAGTTCGGCCTAATGAGAGTTCTTTAGGTGGTTTGGGCAACACGTGGTCCAAACATTGGTCCGTTTCAGTTTTTGAGGTCTCAGAAACCAAAGTTCGTCTCAATGAGAGTTTTTCATATGGTTTCGACAGACTTCTCCAAACTTTTCTCCGTTTGAGTTTTTGGAGAGTTAGCAACTCAAAGTTCGGCCCAATCAGAGTTCTTTAGGTGGTTTGGGCGACACATGGTCCAAACTTTGCTCCGTTTCAGTATTTGAGAGCTCGAAACCCATAGTTCTTCCCAATGAGAGTTTTTCATATGTTTTGGACGAACTTGGTCCAAACTTTGCTCCGTTTGAGTTTTTGGAGGGTTAGGAACTTAAAGTTCGCCCAATGAGAGTTCTTTAGGTGGTTTGGACGACACATGGTCCAAACTTTGCTTCGATTCAGTTTTTGAGAGCTCGGAACCCAATGTTCGTCCCAATGAGAGTTTTTCAAATTGTTTAGACGAACTTGGTCGAAACTTTGCTCCGTTTGAGTTTTTGGAGAGGTGGGAACTCAAAGTTCGGCCAAATGAGAGTTCTTTATATGTTCTGGACGACACATGGTCCAAACTTTGTTCCGTTTCAGTATTTGAGAGCTTGGAACCCAAAATTCGTCCCAATGAGAGTTTTTCACATGGTTTGGACGAATTTGGTCCAAGCTTTGCTCCGTTTGAGTTTTTGGAGAGTTAGCAACTCAAAGTTCGGCCCAATGAGAGTCCTTTAGGTGGTTTGGACGACACATGGTCCAAACGTTTCTCCGTTTTAGTATTTGAGAGCTCGGAATCAAAAATTCGTCCGAATGAGAGTTTTTCATATGGTTTGGACGAACTTGGTCCAAACTTTGCTCCGTTTTAGTTTTTGGAGCGTTAGAAACTCAAAGTTCGGCCCAATGAGAGTTCTTTAGGTGGTTTGGACGACAGATGGTCCAAACTTTGCTCCGTTTCAGTATTTGAGAGCTTGGAACCCAAAGTTAGTCCCAATGAGAGTTTTTCATATGGTTTGGACGAACTTGGTCGAAACTTTGCTCCGTTTGAGTTTTTGGAGAGTTAGAAACTCAAAGTTCGGCCCAATGAGAGTTCTTTAGGTGGTTTGGACGACACATGGTCCAAAATTTTCTCCGTTTCAATATTTGAGAGTTTGGAACCCAAAGTTCGTCCCAATGAGAGTTTTTCATATGGTTTGGACGAACTTGGTCCAAACTTTGCTCCGTTTGAGTTTTTGATAGTTAAGAACTCTAAGTTCGGCCCAATGAGAGTTCTTTAGGTGGTTTGGACGACACATGGTCCAAACTTTGCTCCGTTTCAATTTTTGAGAGCTCGGAACCCAATGTTCGTCCCAATGAGAGTTTTTCATATGGTTTGGACGGACTTACTCCAAACTTTTCTCCGTTTGAGTTTTTCGAGAGTTAGCAACTCAAAGTTCGGCCCAATGAGAGCTCTTTAGGTGGTTTGGATGACACATGGTCCAAACTTTGCTCCATTTCAGTATTTGAGAGCTCGGAACCAAAAATTCGTCCCAATGATAGTTTTTGATATGGTTTGGACGAACTTGGTCCAAACTTTGCTCCGTTTGAGTTTTTGGAGCATTAGGAACTCAAAGTTCGGCCCAATGAGAGTTCTTTAGGTGCTTTGGACGACACATTGTCCAAACATTTCTCCGTTTCAGTATTTGAGAGCTCGGAACCCAAAGTTCGTCCCAATGAGAGTTTTTCATATTATTTGGACGAACTTGGTCCAAGCTTTGCTCCATTTGAGTTTTTGGAGAGTTAAGAACTCAAAGTTCGGCCCAAAGAGAGTTCTTAAGGTGGTTTGGACGACACATGGTCCAAACTTTGTTCCGTTTCAGTATTTGAGAGCTTGGAACCCAAAGTTCGTCCCAATGAGAGTTTTTCACATGGTTTGGACGAATTTGGTCCAAGCTTTGCTCCGTTTGAGTTTTTGGAGAGTTAGGAATTAAAAGTTCGACCCAATGAGAGTTCTTTAGGTGGTTTGGATGACACATGGTCCAAACATTGCTCCGTTTCAGTATTTGAGAGCTCGGAACCCAAAGTTCATCCCAATGAGAGTTTTTCACATGGTTTGGACGAACTTGGTCCAAACTTTGCTCCGTTTGAGTTTTTAGAGAGTTAGGAACTCAATGTTCGGCCCAATGAGAGTTCTTTAGGTGGTTTTGACGACACATGGTTCAAACTTTGCTCTGTTTCAGTATTTGAGAGCTCGGAACCCAAAGTTCGTCCCAATGAGAGTTTTTCATATGGTTTGGACGAACTTGGTCCAAACTTTGTTCGGAACCCAAATTTTTGGGGTTCGATCATGCATATATGCAGTTTACTGTTTATTTAACCACTGAAATTTTTGGTTCGATCCTGCATATACGCAGTTTACTGTTTATTTAACGACCCAAATTTTTTCCATGGTGGGGGTTCGATCCTGCATATACGCAGTTTACTGTTTATTTAACCGCCCAAATTTTTCCATGGTGGGGGTTCGATCCTGCATATACGCAGTTTACTGTTTATTTAACGGCCCAAATTTTTAGACCCAAATTTTGAGACGTGATCGGGTTGCTAGGGCGGCAAGGCGGCGCCGCCGCCGTCTTGTGGGTTTGGGGTTTGGTTGTTCAGGTTTGCGTTGGTTGTTGCTGGTGTTTTGGGTGCTACGGTGGTTGTAGGGTTACCACGGCTTTATGGTTTTCGCGTGCACGGTGTGAGTGGTGGAATTCGTTTTCGTGGAATCCATTTGTTTCTTCTCGTGGTCTGACGGTGCAAGCGGTGCAATTCGTGAATTTTCTTCCCATCGTGAAATCCATTGGTTTCTTCTCGTGTTTTGACGGTGCAAACGGTGGAAGTTTTCTTCCGATTGTTCTCGTGTGCTTCTGTGGGAGTGATTGAGCGGTGGAGCTTTGCACGATTGAGCGGTGGAAGCGGTGCATGCAATGGGTAAGAGGCGGTCACCGATGAAGAAACCTAATTTGCCGGCGCCTGTTCGGAAGAAAGAGGATTTGAAGTCTGTTGCGAAGGTGGTGGCTGAAGCGAAGCCTGTGAGTCCGAAGGCTTTATCTGGAGTGATTGATTCGTCTGTTGCGATAATGGAGCAGATGAAGTCAGTGCTTGGTGATGATGGGAAGTCGGTGGAGTGTAGTGCAAAGGAAGAAGTTGATCCGAATGGTGCTGAGAAGGCTATTCCGGCGGTGATTGCGGCTGGGACGAAGCTGACGGCTGGGGGTTGATCATCTTCTTCATTTGTTCATGTCGTTGCTAGGGCTTCACGTTCCATGCAGTCTCGGGTTCAATTTGGGCCGATGGTGGGTTTGACCCGTGGGGAGGGTGACCCGAAGGGAAAGCAGGTGGGGGATGGGGTTGACGGTCAGTTTGGGCTTCATAGGAAAGATGGGGTTGATGGTGGTGGGCCTACGTTTGGGCTTGGTGAGAATGTTGGGATTGGTGGTGGTGGGCTTATGGTGGGGATTGGTAAGAAAGTTGGGATTGTTGGAGGGCTGGATAAGGGGGGGTCAAATAATGGGCCATCTTGGGCTGATTTGTTTGGGCCTAGATATTCTCCTTCTCCGGAGTTGCTCTTTGTACCGCCTAAGGAAATGAATGGTAAGCGAGTGGTGGTGCCAGATGAGGATATTCTTGAGGAAGGAATTAATTTATGGAGGAGTTCTCTTGGGACAGTTTATTGATGCTCGGGTTCCTTTCTCGGTTTTAGCACGCATGGTTAATAAGATTTGGGGTCATCTTGAGGAGCCTACGATTACTATTATGGAAGACGGCCTAATTATTTTCCAATTCCACCATTCTACTTCGTGTGATTGGATTCTTAACAATGGGCCGTGGCATATTGGGGGGAAGCCCCTCCTTCTTCGGAAATGGTCCTCAGGTATTGTTCCAGAATCTTTTTCCTTTGATAGAGTGCCTATTTGGATCAAATTGTCTAAGTTACCATTAGAATTGTGGACTACTAGAGGTTTGAGTGTGGTTGTTATTGCCATTGGCAGGCCGGTGTGCCTTGATAAGGCGACTGAGGAGCGTAGGCAGTTGTCTTTTGCACGTGTTTGTGTGGAGATTGGGCCGAGTGATGATCTACCAAGTACGGTTGAGGTGTGTATTCGTGGCTAGAATTTTGTTGTGGCTGTGGACTATTCTTGGAAGCCTAAGAGGTGTGCACCTTGTGGCGTGTTTGGTCACTCTAGTGCCAGTTGTCCGGTTCGGTCAGTGGAGGTTCGGGAGGAGGTTAGGGTAAAGCCGACCACTTCTACTAGTGCCCCTTCTACTAGCGCCCCCCTGCAAGTGGTCGGGGTGTGTCGACCAACTCTGGTTCCCGTGGTTCACCGGTTGGCTTGAAAAGGTTGGGTTCGGGTCCGCGATTTGGTAGAGGGGTTGGATCCATGTCCCCTTTGGGTCATTCGAGTGTTGCGAATCCGTTTGTTGTGTTGGAGGGTGATGGTGAGTCTGCACTTGCTGTGATTCCGGCTGCTACGGATCCTTGTCCATTAGCTATGGTGACGCCGACGTCGAATTTTATTACTTTTGTGCGTGCACCTCAGTTTAGTGTGGACCCCGAGTGGGGGAAGGGTGCTTTGGACCTTCCCTCTGATGACTAGTTGGTGTTCGTGGAATCTGTGGGGGTTGGGCGATCCCGCAAAGGGTCTTGCTGTGCGATCCTTTCTACAGTCGTCTAGTGTGGGTTTTTGTTGTCTCCTGGAGACAAAGGTGAAACGTCACCGATTTGCATCAGTGTTTGATGGCTTTGGGTCTGATTGGCAGTGTGCTTGTAGTTATGGGACTGGTGGTCTGGGGAGGATCTAGGTGATGTGGAGAGCGAATCGGTTCTCTTTCGTTCCTATTTCTGTTGGGCCACAAATGATTCATGGTACGGTTTGTGATCTCTCTTCACATGTTTATGTTGAGGTGTTGTGTGTGTATGCCTCCAATTCTGAGGGGGAGAGACGTGGTTTGTGGGAAGAGATTCTTGCTGTTTGCTCGGCTTGGAGTTCGCTTGGTCTTGTGATGGGGTACTTCAATGCTATTCGTTGTTCGTCTGAAGGGTTTGGGGGGAGTCCTGACCTCTCGGAAATGGAGGCTTTTAATGATATGTTGATTCAAGTTGATCTGGTTGAGTTGAGGGTTAGAGGGAGTTGGTTTACTTGGAACAATTGCCCACGGGCCCCAGTGGATATTATGCATAGACTGGATCGTGTGTTAGTAAATGAGGAGTGGGTATCTGCTCTTCCACTGTGTGAGGTTCAGGTGGTTGGTTGGGGGATTTCTGATCATTACCCCTTGATTTTTTTTCATGGGTTGAGTGTGGCTCGTAGGCCTCCTTCTTTTCGATTTTTCAGTCATTGGGCCAAGGAGGATGCGTTCTTGGATGTTGTGGCTGAGAGTTGGGTTCCATATCAGGATGTGTCCCCGTTGGTTGGGTTTGGGCGTAATCTTAAGGCGCTTAAATCTGTCCTTCGGAGGAAGTTTGGGTGTTCTATTGCTGTTATCAGTAGGCAGGTGGTGGAGGCCAGGAGGTGTATGGAGGATGCTCAAGTGGCTGTTGAGCTGAACCCTCTCTCTTCTAGTCTTGTGGATCAGGCTGCTAGGGCTTCTTAGAGTTTTTTGGAGTGGGTTAGGAGGGAGGAGTCTTCCCTTCGCCAAAAGTCTCGGGTTCAGTGGCTCTCGTTGGGTGATCATAACTCTGTTTTTCTCCACAAGTGTGTTAAGGCCAGGGTGATTCGTAATGGTCTTATTTCTTTGATTGATGAAGGAGGTAATATTCTTACTGGCCAGTCTGACATTGCGAGGGCTGTTGTTGATTATTATAGAGGAATTCTGGGGACTCAGTTGCTTGGATACAGAGATCTGACAGCCCAGATTGCTGAGATTGTGGGGTTTGTCTAGCCTGAGGAGTGTGGGGTTGATCTATGTCGCCCTGTGTCTAGAGAGGAGGTCAGATCGGTGCTTTTTTCGATGAATAGCAGTAAAGCACCAGGACCAGATGGTTTTTCTGTGGGATTTTTTAAGGCAACATGGAGAGTGGTTGGTGATGATTTTTCTTCTGTTGTCTTGCATTTTTTTGATACATGCTACCTTCCTCCAGGTATTAATGCTACTTCTATCACTCTAGCTCCCAAGCGACCTAGTCCAGAAGGGTTGGGTGATTATCGGCCTATTTCTTGCTGTAATGTGTTGTATAAATGTATTACTAAGATCTTAGCTAACAGGTTGAGGATTTGGCTTCCATGCTTTATTAGTCCTAACCAGTCAGCGTTTGTTCAGGGCAGGAGCATTGTTGATAATATTTTGCTATGTCAGGAGCTTGTGGGGGGTTATCATCTAGATAGGGGGCCTCCCAGGTGTGTTCTGAAGGTTGACCATCAAAAGGCTTATGATTCTGTACAGTGGGACTTTCTGTTTGGGTTGCTTTTAGCAGTGGGTACACCTGTCCAGTTTGTTAGTTGGGTGCCAGCTTGTGTTTCGTCTCCTATGTTTTCTATGTCAGTAAATGGTTCCCTTGAGGGGTTCTTTCCGAGGAGGAGGGGGCTGCGACAGGGGGATCCACTTTCTCCTTATCTGTTTGTGATGGTGATGGAGGTGTTATCACGTATGTTGAATGCTCCTCCAGATGGCTTTGGTTTTCACTTTCGATGTGAGAAGGTGAGGTTGACCCACTTGTGCTTTGCAGATGACTTGATGATTTTCAGTGCAGGGGATCGGTCCTCCATTTCGTTTGTTCAAAATTGTCTCCGCAGGTTTCAGGTTCTTTCGGGGCTTGTTGCTAACCTTGGGAAGAGTTCCTTGTTCTTTGCGGGGGTGTCTCCTTAGCTTCTCTGCCTGTTCGTTATCTTGGCCTCCCTCTTATTTCAGGTCGGTTAACGTATAGGGATTGTAAGCCTCTACTAGAGCAGATCACTGCTCGGGTTTTGTCATATGCTAGTCGCCTTCAGCTTGTTCAGTCGGTACTTCAGAGCTTTAAGGTCTTTTGGGCTAGTGTGTTTGTTCTCCCTGCTAGGGTCACCGATGAGGTTGATCGGTTGTTACGTTCTTATTTATGGAAGGGTGATCCGACCTTGCATGGTGGGGCCAAGGTTGCTTGGTCGGAGGTGTGCCTTCCTCGTGAGGAGGGGGGTTGGGTATCAAGTGAAGGTGTTCATATAACACATGCGGAAACAGTTGAAGATCAGAAGCACCTAACTACATCAATTTTACTCCTAAAGCATGCATGTTCTAAGAATCCAGAAACAGAGAGAGTAAAAGTACTAACCTTTTTGTAGCTCAATTGGTCGACCTTCTTGGATTCTTTTCTTCTCCAATCTTCTTAGGACAACCCTTAGAGTCTTCCCTACTATCCTCCTGGCCAAGAACGACTTGTGGGAGTCTATAAAGATAGGGAATGGGAAGGGAATGCTTGAAGGTTCAAGCACTTGAGAGATATGAGGAGATGAGAGTGTTTGAGTGTAAATTCCAGCAGCATAACAGTATGGAAAATCACTCTCTTGACTTGAATCTGATTCATACTCTTCTTATAGAGAGTCCCCATGAAAAGCCAAGCCTCAAGACACAAGACACATGGTGTATTTGCAAGCTCAAGTGGATTCTAGGTGTTCATTTCACAAGACATGCAACAATGCATGAGTGAGTTGTCTTTCCACTTTGAATGATCATGCATAAGTGGGATTCCAACTAAATCCACTAAATTCAAATTGAAATCTGATTTCAAGCTTGCAAATTAACCACAATTTAAATTCTAAATTGAAATTGATTGCTTGGTAATTAATTTGAAACATTTCAAATTAATATGATATGATTAATCTAATTAATCTTTGTTACCTTGTGCAATTCATTATATATGATTCCTAATACATATATATAGTATTCATAACACTTTTAAATACTTAATCTCTTATTTTCTAATTTAATTCATAATTAAATATTGTGTCAAACACAATTTACGATAATACCCTTTTTCCCGATTTTGAACGATTCAAAGCTTCCTATCTTTTTGTTCTAGGCTTTATTCCGATATGAGCTAGTAGGGGGACCTAATGAACCTATAGATCATGGGCTCCAACGATTCGAGGCTAACCGACTAATCTCATTAACCAAGCTTAACCAACATTCGTTAACTACTGGGACACTCCACTATAGCCCGATAGTCGCACTCCCCTCACTATAGATATATTTCCGTCCACTTGATTTAACCATGATTAGTAAGTCGATCCATCACAGGTTGTTCGTAACTATAGCTGGTTTAAATGTCCGTTTTACCCTTATAGTACTTCTTGTTCCTTAAGTCCCACTGATCCTCTAATGAACAATTGGTTTATGGTCCAACCAATAAACCGAATCCCTCTCGGGCCAATGAGAGGGCGGGATCCCTTTGTTTAAGCCCCGGAGTCAGCACTTAAGGGAACAACCTCTCTACTATCCCTAATTTGGGTAGGAGTGAATTCCTTCTCGCACGACTATGTCCCCAGCTATCTACCCGTTCCTATCCCTGAAATGGGAGGCTTATTGAGTCGGCGATACTGAGCCACTCTCACCTATGCAGATCTAAGGATAAGCCGAAATAAACAGGAGTTCATAGTTAGCTCAGGATTAAGATCGAGTTACCTAGGTCATCACATGAAATAGTCAGTCTCGTCAGTAAACGGTGTTATAAAGCGAGAGCGACTTATTTCTCGGTCCTGGTCTTATGCAAACTCATTGCATAGGACGCCCCCACTCGCATGTCTCTACATGGACGATTTAGGATCACATCGTCTATACAATCTATAAAGTGGGTCGCGTCTCATAGTGTCCCCAGAATAAGGTACCCAGCCCTATCCCTATACTATAGACCGTTTTGGCTTTTACTCGAGCTTGATCCACTTTTATGTCTCTACATAAAGCTCAAGCGTTCATCCTATAGCCATGGATCTTAGTTTATTGGATTTGGGTTATTAAAAGAGCAATTTACTTATTCTGTTATGACTTTACTGAATTAATCTCGATAACGACTTTATCGAACAAGTTTATAATTTTGTTTAACATTCACTATCTACGAGTTTTAGCACACCAATCCCAACATCAGGCATGTTCACTCATGGAATGAGGCAGCTGTTATGAAGTTGTTGTGGCTGCTTATGTTGAAGTCTGGTTCGTTGTGGGTTGCCTGGGTTGAGGCTTATATCTTATGTGGGCGGTCTCTGTGGACTGTGCGCCCCTCTCTGCGATGGTCTTGGTGTTGGAGAGCAATTCTTAGTCTTCGGGATCAATTTCGGTCACTCATTTGTTTCCGCATTGGTGATGGTCGAAGATCTATTACATTGGTGGATCCGTGCTTGCCTGAGGGTTCTATTATTCCTCGTTTTTTTGAGAGGGTTATTTATGATGCTGCTAGCTCGTTGTATGCTCCTGTGGCTGATTTCCTCTTGCCTGATGGGTCTTGGCGTTGGCCTAGTGTATCGCTTGAGCTATTGCTTCTGTTGCCTTCAGTACAAGGGGTTCGGTCGTGCCTTGCTAGGGAGGATAGTGTGGTTTGGCTTCTGAGTAGGTCTGAGGGTTTCTCTGTCTCCAGTGCTTGGGAGGCTATTAGGCCTCGTTCTTCGATTGTTCCTTGGTTTCGCTTGTTATGGTTTGGGGGTAATATCCATAAACACTCCTTTATTGCTTGGCTTGGGGTGCGGGATAGGCTCTATACGAGGGACCGGTTGCATAGGTGGGATTCTTCAAGCCCCACTGATTGTCTGTTGTGCTTTGGTGCCCCTGAGTCTCGAGATCATCTATTTTTTTAGTGCCCTTTCAGCCAGGTTGTATGGGGTGGGATCTTGACTTGGGGTGCTTGTTCTCATAGGATTGCCTCATGGGATACTGAGCTGTCTTGGATCTACCAGGTAAGTGGTGGCAAGCGTCGTAGCTGCCGAGTGTGGAAGGTTGCCTGGTGTGCCTCGATCTATCACATTTGGAGGGAGAGGAATCTGCGTCTCCATGGTTCGGGTCCTCGCTCTCTTGAGACTATTTTACATGTGGTTCAGGCTGATATGTCCGGTCGTTGTGCCTCTTGGCTAGGGGGTGAGTCTTCTCCCTTGCCTGGGGCGTCTCCCTGGAGTATGTTTGCTTGATTGGCCAGGGTTTTTTCTTTCTTTGTTTTGCGTGGCTCAGGCTGTGAGCTTTATTTCTTTGTCTCTATTTGGGAGTGTGCTTTCTCCTTTTGTTCCCATTCGCTCGGGTTGTGAGCTTTCGTTCTTTTTGCCATGACCTCGGGCTGTGAGGTCCTCCAGTTTTTTTGCTATGAATATATCTACCTTTGCAAAAAAAAAATTTGCTCCGTTTGAGTTCTTGGAGAGTTAGGATCTCAAAGTTCGGCCCAATGACAGTTCTTTAGGTGGTTTGGACGACACGTGATCCAAACTTTCTCTGTTTTAGGTTTTGAGAGCTCGGAACCCAAACTTCGTCCCAATGAGAGTTTTTCATATGGTTTGGACGAACTTGGTCCAAACTTTGCTCCGCTTAAGTTTTTGGAGAATTAGAAACTCAAAGTTCGGCCCAATGAGAGTTCTTTAGGTGGTTTGGACGACACATGGTTCAAACTTTGCTCCGTTTCAGTATTTGACAGCTCGAAACCCAAAGTTCGTCCCACTGAGAGTTTTTCATATGGTTTGGAAACACTTGGTCCAAACTTTGCTTCGTTTGAGTTTTTGGAGAGTTAAGAACTAAAAGTTCGGCCAAATGAGAGTTCTTTAGGTGGTTTGGACGACACATGGTCGAAACTTTCTCCCTTTTAAATTTTGAGAGCTCGGAACCCAAAGTTCGTCACAATGAGAGTTTTTCATATGGTTTGGACGAAGTTGGTCCAAACTTTGTTCCGTTTGAGTTTTTGGAGAGTTAGGACCTCAAAGTTCGGCCCAATGAGAGTTCTTTAGGTGGTTTGGACCACACATGGTCCAAACTTTGCTCTGTTTCAGTATTTGAGAGCTCGGAACCAAAAGTTCGTCCCAATGAGAGTTTTTCACATGGTTTGGAGGAACTTGGTCCAAACTTTGCTCTGTTTAAGTTTATGGAGAGTTAGGAACTCAAAGTTCGGCCCAATGAGAGTTCTTTAGGTGGTTTGGACGACACATGGTCCAAACTTTCTCCATTTCAGTTTTTGAGAGCTCGGAACCCAAAGTTCGTCCCAACGAGAGTTTTTCATATGGTTTGGACGAACTTGGTCCAAACTTTACTCCGTTTGAGTTTTTGGAGAGTTAGCAACTCAAAGTTTGGCCCAATGAGAGTTCTTTAGGTGGTTTGGACGACACATGGTTCAAACCTTGCTCCGTTTTAGTATTTGAGAGCTCGGAACCCAAAGTTCGTCCCAATGAGAGTTTTTCATATGGTTTGGAAACACTTGGTCACAACTTTGGTCCGTTTGAGTTTTTTGAGAGTTAGGAACTCAAAGTTCCGCCCGAAGAGAGTTCTTTAGGTGGTTTGGACGACACATGGTCGAAACTTTCTACCTTTTAGGTTTTGAGAGATCGGAACCCAAAGTTCGTCCCAATGAGAGTTTTTCATATGGTTTGGACGAAGTTGGTCCAAACGTCGCTCCGTTTGAGTTTTTTGAGAGTTAGGAACTCAATGTTCGGCCCAATGAGAGTTCTTTAGGTGGTTTGGACGACACTTGGTCCAAACTTTGCCCTATTTCAGTATTTGAGAGCTCGGAACCCAAAGTTCGTCCCAATGAGAGTTTATCACATGGTTTGGACGAACTTGGTCCAAACTTTGCTTCGTTTGAGTTTTTGGAGAGTTAGGAACTGAAAGTTCGGCCCAATGAGAGTTCTTTAGCTGGTTTGGACCACACATGGTCCAAACTTTGCTCTGTTTCAGTATTTGAGAGCTCGGAACCCAAAGTTCGTCCCAATGAGAGTTTTTCACATGGTTTGGAGGAACTTGGTCCAAACTTTGCTCCGTTTGAGTTTATGGAGAGTTAGGAACTCAAAGTTCGGCCCAATGAGAGTTCTTTAGGTGGTTTGGACGACACATGGTCCAAACTTTCTCCGTTTCAGTTTTTCAGAGCTCGGATTCCAAAGTTCGTCCCAATGAGAGTTTTTCATATGGTTTGGACGAACTTGATCCAAACTTTGCTCCGTTTGAGTTTTTGGAAAGTTACGAACTCAAAGTTCGGCCCAATGAGAGTTCTTTAGGTGGTTTGGACGACACATGGTCCAAACTTTGCTCTGTTTCAGTATTTGAGAGCTCGGAACCCAAAGTTCGTCCCAATGAGTGTTTTTCACATGGTTTGGAGGAACTTGGTCCAAACTTTGCTCCATTTGTGTTTTTGGAGAGTTAGGAACTCAAAGTTCGGCCCAAAGAGAGTTCTTTAGGTGGTTTGGACGACACATGGTCCAAACTTCTTCGTTTCAGTTTTTGAGAGCTCGGAACCCAACGTTCGTCCCAATGAGAGTTTTTCATATGGTTTGGACGAACTTGGTCCAAACTTTTCTTCGTTTGAGTTTTTGGAGTGTTAGGAACTCAAAGTTCGGCCCAATGAGAGTTCTTTAGGTGGTTTGGACGACACATGGTCGAAACTTTCTCCCTTATAGGTTTTGAGAGCTCGGAACCCAAAGTTCGTCCCTATGAGAGTTTTTCATATGGTTTGGACGAACTTCGTCCAAAATTTGCTCCGTTTGAGTTTTTGGAGAGTTAGGAACTCAAAGTTCGGCCCAATGAGAGTTCTTTAGGTGCTTTAGACAACACATTGTCCAAACTTTGCTCCGTTTCAGTTTTTGAGAGCTCGGAACCTAAAGTTCGTCCCAATGAGAGTTTTTCATATTGTTTGGACGAACTTGGTCCAAACTTTGCTTCGTTTAAGTTTTTGGAGAGTTAGCAACTCAAAGTTCGCCCCAATGAGAGTTCTTTAGCTGGTTTGGACGACAATTGGTCCAAACTTTCTCCGTTTCAGTTTTGAGAGCTCGAAACCTAAAGTTCGTCCGAATGAGAGTTTTTCATATGGTTTGGACTAACTTGGTCCAAACTTTGCTCCGTTTGAGTTTTTGGAGAGTTAGGAACTCAAAGTTCGGCCCAAAGAGAGTTATTTAGGTGGTTTGGACGACACATGGTCCAAACTTTTCTCCGTTTTAGTTTTTGAGAGCTCGGAACCCAAAGTTCGTCCAAATGAGAGTTTTTCATATGGTTTGGACGAACTGAAGGTATCCATATAACACATGCGGAAGCAATTTTAGGATCGGAGGCACTTAACTACATCAATTTTAGAAAATGAAAACATGCTGTCCAAATACCATAAGGAGAGAGCAGAATTTTTACCAACCTTTTGGAGACCGATTCAACAACTCCCTTTGATTCCTTTGATCACGAACGGTGTGTGGACCACCTCTAGTGTCTTCCCTACTATTCTCCGGGCCAAGAACGCCTTGTGGGAGTCTATAGAGATAGGGAATGGGAAGGGAATGCTTGAAGGTTCAAGCACTAGAGAGATATATGGAGATGAGTGAGTTTGAGACCAAAATCCAGCAGCATAACAATATGGAAAATGGCTCTTCTTCCTTTGAATCTGATTCATACTCCTTATATAGACATCTTCCATGCAAAGAGAAGCCTCATGACACTAGACACATGGTGAAATTGCAACTCAAAGTGGATTCTAGGTGTTTAATTCACAACACATGCAACTAGTGCATGGTTGTGTTGTTTTCCACTATGCATCAACATGCAAGAGTGGGAATGCCACTAAATCCACTTAAAATTGAATCTAAATTCTCAATTTTCAGCTTGCAATTCATTCCTATTTCAATTCAAAATTGAAATTGATTTCTAGGCAATTAATTTGTGTAATTCCAAGTAATTTTTACATGATTAATCCAATTAATCTTTATCACCTAGTGCCATGAATTATATATGATTCCTAATACATATATATGGTATTCAAAACACTTTTAAATACTCCATCTCTCATTTTCTAATTTAATTCATAATTAAATTATTGTGTCAAACACAATTTACGATAATACCCGTTTTCCCGATTTTGAACGATTCAAAGCTTCCTATCTTTTTGTTCTAGGCTTTGTTCCGATATGAGCTAGTAGGGGGACCTAATGGACCTATAGATCATGGGCTCCAACGATTCGAGGCTAACCGACTAATCTCATTATCCAAGCTAGCCAACATTCGTTAACTACCGGGACACTCCACTATAGCCCGATTGTTGCACTCCCCTCACTATAGACATATTTTTTTGTCCACTTGATTTAACCATGATTAGTAAGTCGATCCTTCACAGGTTGTTCGTATCTATAGCTAGGTCAAAAAGTCGTTTCACCCCTATAGTACTTCTAGTTCCTCAAGTCCCACTGATCCTCTAATGAACAATTGGTTTATGGTCCAACCAATAAACCGAGTCCCTCTCGGGCCAATGAGAGGGCGGGATCCCTTTGTTCAAGCCCCGGAGTCAGCACTTAAGGGAACAACCTCTCTACTATCCCTAATTCGGGTAGGAGTGAATTCCTTCTTGCACGACTATGTCCCCAGCTATCTACCCGTTCCTATCCCTGAAATGGGAGGCTTATTGAGTCGGCGATACTGAGCCACTCTCACCTATGCAGATCTAAGGATAAGCCCGAATAAACAGGAGTTCATAGATAGCTCAGGATTAAGATCGAGTTACCTAGGTCATCATATTAAATAGTCAGTCTCATCAGTAAACGGTGTTATAAAGCGAGAGCGACTTATTTCTCGGTCCTGGTCTTATGCAAACTCATTGCATAGGACGCCCCCACTCGCATGTCTCTACATGGACGATTTAGGATCACATCGTCTATACCATCTATAAAGCGGGCCGCGTCTCATAGTGTCCCCAGAATAAGGTATCCAGCCCTATCCCTATACTATAGACTGTTTTGGCTATTACTCGAGCTTGATCCACTTTTATGTCTCTACATAAAGCTCAAGTGTTCATCCTATAGCCATGGATCTTAGTTTATTGGATTTGGGTAATTATATGTGCAATTTACTTTATTCAGTAATAACTTTACTGAATTAGTCTCGATAACGCCTTTATCGAATAAGTATATAATTCGTTTAACATTCACTATCTACGAGTTTTAGGACACCAATCCCAACAATCTCCCACTTGAACTAAAACTCTAGTTTAGTGGGATGTACTATAATCTATAACAGCAGTGGGTGAATAAATACTTGTATTAATAACAAAGTAAAAATACAATAAACTAGGGCATCTAAATACCCAGTATACTGAGGCATCGATATACCGGTTACAATTCTCCCACTTGACCTAGATTATTTCTCGTACATTTCTCGTAGACCTAGACCTTCTAGATGACTCTCGAACACTTTAGCCGTGAGAGCCTTCGTGAATGGATCAGCAATGTTGTGCTCCGACGCTATCTTCGTGACGATCACGTCTCCTCGGTGCACAATCTCCCTAATGAGATGGTATTTCCTTTCGATGTGCTTGCCTCTCTTATGGCTGTGAGGTTCCTTTGAGTTTGCAACTGCGCCGCTATTATCACAATACAAGGTGATAGGCAGATGCATATTCGGAATGACTTCTAAGTCAGTTAGGAACTTCCTGAGCCATACTGCCTCTTTTGCTGCTTCGCAAGCGGCTACATATTCGGCCTCGATGGTCGAGTCTGCAATGCATCCTTGCTTGATGCTGCGCCATACTATTGCTCCTCCATTTAGAGTGAATACTGACCCCGATGTAGATTTCCTCGAATCTTTATCGGTTTGAAAGTCAGAATCAGTGTATCCTGTAAGGATCAAATCCTTCGAACCGTACACGAGCATATAGTCCCTCGTTCTCCTTAGATATTTGAGGATATTTTTAACGGCTGTCCAGTGATCGAATCCTGGATTTGATTGATATCTACTGACAATCCATACTGCATAACAAATGTCAGGCCTTGTACACAACATGGCATACATTAGGCTACCTACTGCAGAGGCATAGGGAAAACGTCTCATGTCCTCAACTTCTTGAGGTGTCTAAGGACACTGTTCCTTAGACAAGTTAATTCCGTGCCTGAAAGGTAATAGTCCTTTCTTGGAATTTTGCATTTTATATCTAACTAATAATTTGTCGATATAAGACGCTTGAGACAGGGCTAGTGTTTGTTCTTTCGGTTTCGAACAATTTGGATCCCTAGAACAAATTGTGCCTCACCCAAATCTTTCATTTGGAATTGAGTTGCTAGCCATAGTTTAATGTCAGTTAGATAACCTACATCATTCCCAATGAGTAGGATATCATCCACATACAGTACTAAGAAAGCTACGGAGTTGTTAATGATCCTTTTGTAAACACAAGGTTCATCAACGTTTTGTTCAAAGCCATAAGATTTGATCGCAGTATCAAATCTCATATTCCAGGATCTAGACGCTTGTTTTAATCCATAAATGGATCGTTTAAGCTTGCAAACTTTTTGCTCTTGATCCTGAGCAATGAACCCTTCTGGCTGAGACATGTAGATACTTTCTTCAAGATTGCCGTTCAGAAAGGCAGCCTTGACATCCATTTGCCATATTTCGTAATCGTAAAACGTTTCGATGGATAAAAGTATCCTGATCGACTTCAACATGGCAACAGGGGAGAAGGTTTCTTCATAGTCAATCCCCTCCCGCTGGGTAAAACCCTTTGCCACAAGTCGTGCCTTAAAGGTCTGTACCTTTCCAGCAGCATCTCGTTTTCTCTTGTAGATCCATTTACACCCTATGGGTCTAACCCCTTCAGATTGATCTACAAGATCCCATACTGAATTAAAATGCATGGACTCGATTTCCAAGTCCATGGCTTTAATCCACTCGTTCTTGTCAACATCATCAATTGCCTGTTTAAAGGTTAATGGATCCTCGATTCCGTCATGAGGTATGACGACTGAAGTTTCAGTTAAACCCAAATAGCGATCAGGTCGTCTAACAACCCTCCCACTACGTCGAGGTTCTCTTATTTCTTGAGAAGGACGTGATTGACTCGAGGTGCCAGCATCATCAACAACTCTTGTTGATGTTTCGGTAGCTTCGTTAGATAGTTCACTTAATACGACTTTACTTCGTATCTTGTGTTCTTTGAGGTGGTCTTCTTCTAGGAATGTAGCATTTGTCGATACAAGTACTTTATTTTCCTCAGGAACGAAGAAGTATCCACCTCTCGTTTCTTTGGGATAGCCTACAAATAGGCAAAATCTAGAACGAGGCTCCAATTTCTTTGGGTTTGCATCTAGCACGTATGCAGGGCATCCCCAAATTCTGAAATGTCGTAAACTAGCTTTATTTCTTGAGAAGGACGTGATTGACTCGAGGTGCCAGCATCATCAACAACTCTTGTTGATGTTTCGGTAGCTTCGTTAGATAGTTCACTTAATACGACTTTACTTCGTGGCTTGTGTTCTTTGAGGTGGTCTTCTTCTAGGAATGTAGCATTTGTCGATACAAGTACTTTATTTTCCTCAGGAACGAAGAAGTATCCACCTCTCGTTTCTTTGGGATAGCCTACAAATAGGCAAAATCTAGAACGAGGCTCCAATTTCTTTGGGTTTGCATCTAGCACGTATGCAGGGCATCCCCAAATTCTGAAATGTCGTAAACTAGCTTTATTTCTTGAGAAGGACGTGATTGACTCGAGGTGCCAGCATCATCAACAACTCTTGTTGATGTTTCGGTAGCTTCGTTAGATAGTTCACTTAATACGACTTTACTTCGTGGCTTGTGTTCTTTGAGGTGGTCTTCTTCTAGGAATGTAGCATTTGTCGATACAAGTACTTTATTTTCCTCAGGAACGAAGAAGTATCCACCTCTCGTTTCTTTGGGATAGCCTACAAATAGGCAAAATCTAGAACGAGGCTCCAATTTCTTTGGGTTTGCATCTAGCACGTATGCAGGGCATCCCCAAATTCTGAAATGTCGTAGACTAGCTTTACGACCTTTCCAGAGCTCAAACGGTGTTTCAGAAACACTCTTTGATGGAACTACGTTCAAGATATAAACCGCAGTTTCTACTGCATATCCCCAAAACGAGTTAGGCAACTGAGCATAACTCATCATCGAACGAACCATGTCCAACAAGGTTCTGTTTCTCCTTTCTGATACACCGTTTTGCTAAGGTGTACCAGGGGCTGAGAGTTGGGACGTAATTCCATGCTCTATCAAATAGTCTTGAAAACTCGAGTCCATATACTCTCCACCTCGATCGGATCGAAGTGTTTTTATCGTCTTACCTAATAGGTTCTCAACCTCAGCCTTGTACTCTTTGAACTTTTCAAAAGCCTCGGACTTATGATGCATTAGGTAGAGATAGCCATACCTCGAATAATCATCAATGAAACTGATGAAATATTCGTACCCTCCTCGAGCTCTAATGTTCATTGGTGCACAGAGGTCCGAATGAATGAGCTCTAGGGGCTCTTTGGCACGATAACCTTTTCCGGTAAAAGCTCGTTTTGTCATCTTGCCCTCAAGGCATGACTCACAAGGAGGCAACGAGTCGTCTTCTAACTTGTTTAGAAGTCCACTCTTGACCAATCTCCCAATCCTATTGAGGTTGATATGGCCTAACCTCAAGTGCCAGAGATAGGTATCTTGAGAAACTCTTCGCTTTTTAGGTTGAGTCTCAGCGGTTTTAAACATCTCATGATTTAAAATAGCTTTAGACTCAATTGGTCTCAAAACATACAATTTATTCTTCAAGTTTGCAGAGCAAACATCAATACCTCTTTTAGTTATGAACGCTTCATTAACAGAAAAAGAAATTGAGTAACCTTGTTCTAATAAACAAGATAAAGAAATCAAATTTCTTTTAATTTTTGGAACTATGTATACATTATCTAATATCATGTAACGTTCCTTGGTGAAGAATAATTTTACATCTCCCACTGCAATAGCCGAGATGACTTCTCCTGTTCCAACTTTAAGAGTCATCTCTCCAGCTATTAGCTATTGTCAGGAACTCATTCCTTGAAATGAAGAACATACGTGATTAGTGGCACTTGAATCGAGTATCCAGGCAGAATCGTCGTTTTCCACTAAACACGTTTCCAAGACTAATAAATCGCATTTAGAGTCGTGGATCATGTTTTTCTTGGCTATGCAGTTAGTTTGAGGACATTCCTCAGTTGAGACGAAACCTAAATTCTTTGCCACGTGTTTAGCGCTTAAGCAAGTATTCTTAGTCGTATGTACTAAACCGTTTAATTTGGCATTTGACAAAGCACATACGTTTTTCGACATATTGTTGAAACAAACAAATTAATCTCTATTAGAAACATGCACTAAACCCATTAATCACATTTATCCAATCAGATTTAGCAAAAGCAATCATCGACCCATATATACAATTGATTTATTTTGCAACGATACTTCAGGGGTTTAGAATAACCTCTACCGTAGGGCAGTCAGCTACTCCTCCTCTGAATCGAGACAATCTCGGCCAAATACTATTCCCAGAATAACTCTTACTCCAATAGTTATTAGCTAACGTTAATTTGGTCAAGACCATCTTGTAAGTGTTACCCATCATTTTCAGATCGCAGAGGACGGCCCCAACAATGCCACCGTAGGGAAGAGCTAATGTTGGGAATGGCCCTAGGAAACCCTATCCATTTCTGGAGTTTGCGTTGTTCCGAATCCCATGCGCAAGCCCTCCGTAGGGTGATCGCTCCCAGGGCGACTTGCAGGCAGCGCATAGGAATCTCACGGTGCAACCTAATGATGGAGACCGCAGGATACGTTTGACACGTTTCCTTCTCCCACTTACTATGAACACTTTCCCCATTCACCTTGATATTAACCCATGCAAACACCATCCGTAGGGGGACGCTCCCAGGGCGCCTCGAGGCCAAGCATGGATCTCACGGTGTGAACTCAGGGGGACGTGAGAGTAGAAACTTAATATGAATATTTCGTTTCTATACTTTTCCTCCCACTAAAGTGTTGTAAAGTTTTAGGGTCTTATTACTTAGGTAAATTCCGGCTAAATGAATCTATCTAAGTCTATGCCTTATTAAACAAGGTCTTTACACTAAATGTCTAGGTGATTAAACACTTTTAATAACCTAGTGACATTGCATGCTAGTAAGACTATGGTTAATTCAACTCAGGTTCCGAACCATTTGCCGGGAGAGTTCCCTTATAACCAAGGTCTTATGTCCTACTTACTCGAATTTCAAAACTATTTTAAAAAACTAAGTAAGACATATTTCTAATCCTATTAGAAAAAAGGCGATCTTAGGTCTATTTCATTTTAAACCATTTAAAGAATGATAAGATCCTAAGATCCTATGTTAGCATGCAACTCTTTGTTATAGATTTTACGGTTTCTATTCATCAACTTTTATAACTCTTATAACTTTTAATGAATAAACCCTATAACATGCTTTCTAATGGTGTTTTAAAGCATATAACAATCAATCATTCAAGTTATAAGAAAAGCACCCTTTAGAAACAACCTATGTCTAGGTTTGTATAACTCTTTATACTACGATGTCTAGGTGATAACACTTTAAAACCTCACACCGCTCACGCATGCTCATAAAACTCGAGTTAACTTAACTTAAGAACCGACTCAATGCCCAGGTAGGAGGTGTTCCGTAAACCGTCAACTTAAATACCTCCAGCCTTAGACAGCATTTTGTCGGGTGAGTTCTCTCGTAACCGTTGTTTTACAAGATATCGACCTAAACTATGCAAGTTGATCGAATTGTTGAAGGTTCATTAACCTAAGTGAGCATGCTCTTTATCTTGTTATAGATTTTAGATTTCTATCTCTTTTATAACAATTATAAAACAAATCCATAACAAGCCTAATTTGAGTATAACACTTATAATCAAACTAATGAAATTTCATGCTTCATGCTTGGTTAATTTTATCATTTAATAATTATAACTATTATAAGAATTAATCAATTTTAATTAACCATTCAAGCATGAATCTCCCTAAATTAATACAACTCTTATATTAATAAAACATGAAATTTCCCTCATGCATTTGAATTAATAAATAACACTTATTCAAATTAAACAAATGCATGAACATGCTTTCCTATGGTGGGGTTTTAAATATAAATGACATACATTATGCACATAAAATACTATTTAATTAAAACATACATTCAATAATGCATAATTAATTAAATTTACTAAAGTGAATTGGTTTTGGGATTTTTAATCAAGCAAAAATAAAAACTAAAATTATTACAATAATAATTTCAAATAGGGCTTGGACCGCATCCGAACCATTTGAACCGACCCGAACCACCTTTGGATTGCTTGAACCGGACCATTTTACCGTTACGAGAAGAACGTACTTGAGCTGGAACTAAAAAACAGCATGCTGGAATTTTCGGCCAGCAGCGAGCAGTCTCCGAATTTCTTCAAATTGACGGCCTAAATGGACTCTATTGACTCTCAAATCTTACAGACTCCATATGAACACATTAAAGCCCATAAACATGTAGGCAATTACAATTAATTCCAACGAATTGACTGAAAATTAAAATCAATCCCAAAATCAATTTTCTTTAGTTTTTACACAGTTTCATCATATGAAAAGCTACCCACCAAGCTAAAATTAATGCATGTTAGGTGCCTTAATAATGCTCTGATACCAATTGAAGGTGTTCATATAACACATGCGGAAGCAATTTTAGGATCGGAGGCACTTAACTACATCAATTTTAGAAAATGAAAACATGCTGTCCAAATACCATAAGGAGAGAGCAGAATTTTTACCAACCTTTTGGAGACCGATTCAACAACTCCCTTTGATTCCTTTGATCACGAACGGTGTGTGGACCACCTCTAGTGTCTTCCCTACTATTCTCCGGGCCAAGAACGACTTGTGGGAGTCTATAGAGATAGGGAATGGGAAGGGAATGCTTGAAGGTTCAAGCACTAGAGAGATATATGGAGATGAGTGAGTTTGAGACCAAAATCCAGAAGCATAACAATATGGAAAATGGCTCTTCTTCCTTTGAATCTGATTCATACTCCTTATATAGACATCTTCCATGAAAAGAGAAGCCTCATGACACTAGACACATGGTGAAATTGAAACTCAAAGTGGATTCTAGGTGTTTAATTCACAACACATGCAACTAGTGCATGGTTGTGTTGTTTTCCACTATGCATCAACATGCAAGAGTGGGAATGCCACTAAATCCACTTAAAATTGAATCTAAATTCTCACGAACATGTCCAAACTTTTCTCCGTTTGAGTTTTTTGAGAGTAAGGAACTCAAAGTTCGGCCCAATGAGAGTTCTTTAGGTGGTTTGGACGACACATGGTCCAAACTTTGCTCAGTTTCAGTTTTTGAAGCTCGGAACCCAAAGTTCGTCGCAATGAGAGTTTTTCATATGATTTGGATGAATTTGGTCCAAACTTTTCTCCGTTTGCGTTTTTTGAGAGTTAGGAACTCAAAGTTCGGCCCAATGGGAGCTCTTTAGGTGCTTTAGACGACACATTGTCCAAACTTTGCTCCGTTTCATTTTTTGAGAGCTCGGAACCCAAAGTTCGTCCCAATGAGAGTTTTTCATATTGTTTGGACGAACTTGGTTCATACTTTGCTCCGTTTGAATTTTTGGACAGTTAGGAACTCAAAGTTCGGCCCAATGAGAGTTCTTTACGTGGTTTGGATGACACATGGTCCAAACTTTGTTTCGTTTCAGTATTTGAGAGCTCGGAACCCAAAGTTCGTCCCAATGAGAGTTTTTCACATGGTTTGGACGAACTTGGTCAAAACTTTCCTCCGTTTGAGTTTTCGGAGAGTTAGGAACTCAAAGTTCGGCCCAATGAGAGTTCTTTAGGTGGTTTGGACGACACATGGTCCAAACTTTGCTCAGTTTCAGTTTTTGAGAGCTCAGAACCCAAAGTTCGTCCCAATGAGAGTTTTTCATATGGTTTGGACGAATTTGGTCCAAACTTTGCTCCGTTTGCGTTTTTGGAGAGTTAGGAACTCAAAGTTCGGCCCAATTAGAGCTCTTTAGGTGCTTTAGACGAAACATTGTCCAAACTTTGCTCCGTTTCAGTTTTTGAGAGCTCGGAACCCAAAGTTCGTCCCAATGAGAGTTTTTCATATTGTTTGGACGAACTTGGTCCAAACTTTGCTCCGTTTGAATTTTTGGACAGTTAGGAACTCAAAGTTCAGCCCAATGAGAGTTCTTTACGTGGTTTGGACGACACATGGTCCAAACTTTGTTCTGTTTCAGTATTTGAGAGCTCGGAACCCAAAGTTCGTCCCAATGAGAGTTTTTCTAATGGTTTGGACGAACTTGGTCAAAACTTTCCTCCGTTTGAGTTTTTGGAGAGTTAGGAACTCAAAGTTCGGCCAAATGAGAGTTCTTTAGGTGGTTTGGACGACACATGGTCCAAACTTTGCTCAGTTTCAGTTTTTGAGAGCTCGGAACCCAAAGTTCGTCCTAATGAGAGTTTTTCATATGGTTTGGACGAATTTGGTCCAAACTTTGCTCCGTTTGCGTTTTTGGAGAGTTAGGAACTCAAAGTTCGGCCCAATTAGAGCTCTTTAGGTGCTGTAGACGACACATTGTCCAAACTTTTCTCCGTTTCAGTTTTTGAGAGCTCGGAACCCAAAGTTCGTCCCAATGAGAGTTTTTCATATTGTTTGGACGAACTTGGTCCAAACTTTGCTCCGTTTGAATTTTTGGATAGTTAGGAACTCAAAGTTCAGCCCAATGAGAGTTCTTTACGTGGTTTGGACGACACATGGTCCAAACTTTGTTCCGTTTCTGTATTTGAGAGCTCGGAACCCAAAGTTCGTCCCAATGAGAGTTTTTCACATGGTTTGGACGAACTTGGTCAAAACTTTCCTCCGTTTGAGTTTTTGGAGAGTTAGGAACTCAAAGTTCGGCCCAATGAGAGTTCTTTAGGTGGTTTGGACGACACATGGTCCAAACTTTGCTCAGTTTCAGTTTTTGAGAGCTCAGAACCCAAAGTTCGTTCCAATGAGAGTTTTTCATATGGTTTGGAAGAATTTGGTCAAAACTTTGCTCCGTTTGCGTTTTTGGAGAGTTAGGAACTCAAAGTTCGGCCCAATTAGATCTCTTTAGGTGCTTTAGACGACACATTGTCCAAACTTTGCTCCGTTTCAGATTTTGAGAGCTCGGAACCCAAAGTTCGTCCCAATGAGAGTTTTTCATATTGTTTGGACGAACTTTGTCCAAACTTTGCTCCGTTTGAATTTTTGGACAGTTAGGAACTCAAAGTTCAGCCCAATGAGAGTTCTTTACGTGGTTTGGATGACACATGTGTTGGGTTTTATGCCCTAAAACTCGTAGATAGTAAATGTACATTTGACCGAACATTAATAAAAGTGATGTATTATTCAATGTTTGTATTATATCTTGTCTTATTAACCCTAATCCAATAAACTAAACATCCAAGGCTAATAGAATGAGGCTTGAACTAGTATGTAGGGACATACGGGGATCAATGTTCAAGTTTTAGCCTAAAGGGTCTGTAGTATAGGGATAAGGCTGGGTACCTTATCCTGGTGACACTATGGATACGACCCGCTTTGTATAATGATACAAACGTAGTGATCCAACGCGTTCATGTAGTTGACATGCGAGTGGGGGTATCCTGTGCAATGAGTTTGCACAAAGACCGAACCATGAAATAGTTAACCACTAACTATAACACCGTTAGTTAGCTCGGTTTCTATTTCACTAGGATGACCTAGGCAACTTGGCCTTAATCCTGAGTAGATTATGGACTCCTGTCCATGAGGGATTGTCCTTTGATTTGTACGCTTGAGAGTGGCCTGTTCGCCGACTCAATAAGCCTACCATTTTGGGGACAAGACCGAGTGGGGAGCTGGGAACGTAGTCTTACAAGATGGAATTCACTCCTTCCCGATATTAGGGTAAGTAGAGGTGTGTTCCCTTAAGTGGTGTCTCCGGGTCTTGAACAAAGGGCCCTACCCTCTTTATGGCACGAGAGGGATTTCTGTTTGTTGGTTGGACCACAAATAGGTTGTTCATTAGAGGAGCACTGGTACTTAAGGACCAAGAGGTAGCCCAGGGGTAAAACGGTAATTTGACCTAGCTGGGGTACGAACACACGTGAAGGGCTAACTTGCTGTTGACGGTCGATATCCGTGGACACAGAAATATATCTGCAGTGAGAAGAGTGCAGCTGTGGTTCTTTAGTGGAGTGAACCACAGTTAACGAATATTGATTAACTTGGTTAATGAGTTTAGCCAACTAATCTCATATCGTTGGAGCTTCTGATCTGTAGGTCCATCAGGTCCCATCGGTAGCTCTATAAGGGCGTTGAGGTAAATTTCTAAGGTTAAATTAAGTATTCGAAGGGGTTCGAATATTAAACTAAAATATGAATTTGATTCATATTAAAACTATAGGTTATAATTAATGTGCATTGGATGTATATTAATACTATAGTTTTATGAGAGAGAATAATAATAATTGAATATATGATGTTCAATTTTATTATTTTTTAAATTAATTAATTTTGAATTAATTAATTGATTTAGTTTAATTAAATTTGATTTAATTAAACTATAGGTTAAGAGGGATATTAATTTAAATAAGATTTAAATTAATGTTATTTTAATTAATATTGATTAATTAAAATTTAATTAATTATAATTTAAAATATGATTTTTAAATTTATAATTAATTAAAAATATCAGGTAACTGATATTTCAGTTACCTGATATTATGCGTGAGGTTAATTGAAGTAGTCAGATTCAGTTTTCAGAACGACTTCCCACTCTCACGCCTCTCTCTCTCTCGCTCGCCTTCTCTCTCTCGTTTTTTGCTCTCCCTCTGTGAATACAGAGCATTTTTTTTCCAGAGAAAATCCTTAGAGATTTGGGGTTCCCACAAGCCACTCAACACACATACCTTAGAGGATACCGGTGCAATTTTGGTGGTGGTGTTCGTGATCTTTTTCCAGCAAAGAAAAGGAGTTTTTGCTGCTGTATTTGGGTGGAGAACCAAGAGTTTTTGGCGAAAACGTTCAAGAATTTCTACAAGGGTAAGTTTTTCTTGAACTAGGATCAATAGGATCCCTTTTAGATTAGATCTAGGAGTTTTTTATGTATTTTCCAGCATGCTTTATGGTTTTTACAGTATGTATTTTGTTTATTATATCTGCTGTAAATTTATTTCTTTTGCCATCGTATTGGTTTCCCAATCGGCATTTAAACCGATTAAGGTCTCTGAACGTTTCCGTTGCGCTAGGGCTTTAATCCCTACAATTGGTATCAGAGCCATATCGTGTTTTAAATGTTGATTTGGGATTTGCGATTGGCTGTAAGGTGGGATTTGCATAATGTATGTATTTATTTTGCGATAAACTGTTTGGGTTTAAATTGGCCATAGATTTTATGAGTTTTTGATGCGATCATTTGTAAAGGGCCCTGTGTTTTTGGGCATTAATTCATGAAATCGAGTCTGTACAGTCTGGGTCTAGAATAGGTTGAAGATCGGTGAAGAACGCGGTATCAATCGAGGCCAATTGGAATTGTTCAGCCGCTGTTTTTTGCCCAGAATCGAGCTCCAGACGCAACAGCGTCGGGACGCTTAGCCTATAGCGTCTCGACGCTGTCGCGATTTCACCCAGCGAACGGTTGAAATCGCGCCAGCGTCGGGACGCTAAGCCTATAGCGTCTCGACGCTGTCGCGATTTCATGCGGCGGTTGTTTTACGTGAAAACGTGTGCTGAAACCCTAATGGGTGGTTTGGTTTGTGCGGTTAGGGTTGAGCTGGGACCGGTTTGGTCCGGTTCATGGGCGGTTCGGGATTTTCAAGGCCGGTTCGAAGCGGTTCGGGTTGGTTCGTGGATTGTAGACCAATTATGGAGCTGTATATGGTGTAATAGGATAGTTTTAAAGCTTTAATTAATGTAATTTTGGCTTTAATTATCCTAGGGGCCAATTAAACCGGTTTATTCGCTATTTAAATGCTTTATGGATGTCATTTAAATATTAATCCCACCTTAGGTTATAAAGCATGCTCATGCATTATGTATGTTATAATATGATTATAATATTTGGTTGATAATGCAAAGATTTTCATGATTGATTTAATATATAGTTGAGTTATATTAAATTCATGAAAATGGAAAAGTATGATTCATGCAACTATATAGTTTTAATATAAGAGTTATATTAAAAATAAATTGTTTGCAGCATGCTAATTTGATTTTCCATTGTTGGCAATAATTAATTGTTAATTTATTAAAATGGAAATCAAGTTGCATTGAGCATGAAACATCCATAGGTTAATATAAAAGTTATATTAATTTTCATGCGATGCAAAAGTATATAGTTTATATTTGATTAATTCGAATATGATTGTTAATTAAATTAGACTATAGTATGCATGATTATAGGGCTAATCATTAAAATTTTGAAATAGTTTAAAATTTATGATTAGAAACCGTCAATCTATAATCAAGATATGCATGCTCACATAGGATCTTAGGTTAAAATGAATTAATTTTAATGAGTTAAAATTAATTAGACCTAAGATCATTTTCTAATAGGATTAGAAATTCTTACTTAGTTTTAAAATAGTTTTAATGAACTAAGTAGGACAAACATTCCTGAAATTATAAGGGAAATCTACCAGTAAAGTTTTGTCTAAGGATTGGAGGTATTTAAGTTGACGGTATACGGAACACCTCCTACCTGGGAACTGATCTGGAACACCGGAGTTGAATTAATTTCAGGTTAATGTTAGAATAATGTCGCTACGTAAATTAAATTTGTTTAATATACCTAGACATTAGGTCTTATTATAATAGTTATAATAGGACTAGACTTAGATAAATGACTTAGCTGGATTTATCTAGGTTTAATCAAACCCTAAAATACCCGATAGGTTACTTTAGTGGGAGGAAAATTACAAAACTTAATTTAAATTGAGTTTTACTCCTACGTCCCTGTGATGTTCACACCGTGAGATCCATGCTCGGCTTTGTGTCGTTTTAGCGCGGCCTCCCTTCGGAGAGTGTTTGCATGGGTCAATACCAAGGTGAATGGGGAAAGTGACTATAGTAAGTGGGAGCGGGACGCGTGTCAACGTATCCTTCGGTCTCCACCCCTAGGTCACAACGTGAGATTCCTATGATCTGCCTGCGTGTTGTCTCGGCGCAACCATCCCTTCGGAGGGCCTGATCATAGGATTCGGAACACCGTGAACTCCTGAGTAGGATAGGATCGCTTAGGCTAATTACCAACAGTTGTCTTTCCTAACGGTAGCCTGTCGGTCCGTGCCTCTGAGATCTGAAAGTGGGAAGGTAACACTTACGGGGAGGAGTTAATTTGTTAACAAATCCTTGACCGAACAACGGTGGTTAATATCTAATGGAATATGAGTTATTCTGGTATTAGAAATTGACTGAGAAGAGTCTCATTTTAGAGGAGGAACAACTGATCACCCTTCGGTGGCTGTTCTTCTAAACCTCTAAAGCATCGTTGCGAAACACAATCATAGTTTTATTCGGGTTCTTTGATTGTTTGTTTGCAAAATTGATTGGATATATGCAATTGTTTGTATTGCTTGTGTGATGGGTTAAGGCAAAGATAACTAATACGGTCAATTGTTTTTTCAGCAATGTCTTCCTCCATAATTTCCTTGCTTAAAAACGAACAACTTACTGGCGAAAACTTTCCACAATGGAAATCGAACTTAAATACCATACTCGTGGTTGAGGATTTAAGGTTCGTCTTAACGGAGGAGTGTCCTCCCGTTCCCCCACGCACTGCCACTCAAGCGGTAAAAGACGCCTATGAACGCTGGACTAAGGCCAATGAAAAGGTCAAAGTCTACATACTGGTCAGCTTATCTGAAGTATTAGCCAAGCGTTATGAAAACGTGGAAACTGCCAGGGAAATTATGAATTCCCTGCAGGAGATGTTTGGACTCCCGTCCTACCAGCTCCACCACGACGCCTTGAAGAACGTCTTCAATGCCAAGATGCAGGAAGGTCAATCTGTTCGGGAACACGTCCTGGACATGATTAACCAGTTCAATATAGCTGAGGCAAATGGCGGGGTAGTCTGCGAGCGCAGTCAGGTTGCGTTCATCCTTCACTCGCTCCCAGCGAGTTATCTGTCCTTCAGGACGAACGCGAGCATGAATAAGATTCAGTTCAACCTGACTACCCTCCTCTCGGAGTTACAGATTTATGAGTCCTTGCAGAATAGCAAGGGCAAAAGTGTGGTGAATGGAGAGGCCAATGTGGCCCATTCCAAAAGGAAGTTCCTGAAGGGTTCATCCTCAGGGACTAAATCTGTACCCCAGGCTTCTTCATCGAAGCAAATACAGAAGAGGAAGGGAGACAAGGGGAAGGCTCCTGCACAGGCTGTGCAAGGGAAGGGAAAGGCCAAGGTCGTGGCCGACAAAGGCAGGTGCTTCCACTGCAACGCAGATGGTCATTGGAAGCGGAACTGTCCCCGTTACCTTGCTGAAAAGAGAAGAGAAAAAGAAGGTAAATTCGATTTACTTGTATTAGAGACGTTTCTCGTAGAACATGATGAGTTTGCCTGGATACTGGATTCGGGAGCCACTAATCATGTTTGCTCTTCTTTTCAGGGAAATAATTTCCAGCAGCTGGCAGACGGTGAAATGACGCTCAAGGTTGGAACAGGAGACGTTGTTTCAGCTCTTGCAGTGGGAGCTGCAAAATTATTCTTTAGAAATAAGTTTTTAATTTTGGAGAACTTGTTTTTGGTTCCTCGAATTAAAAGGAACCTTATTTCTGTTTCTGCTTTGTTAGAACAAGAATACTTTGTTTCCTTTCAGCTTAATGAAGCAATTATTTCAAGGAATGGTATTTATATATGTTCTGCTCAGCGTGAGAATAATTTGTTTGTGTTAAGACCAACTGATGCTAAGGCTATTTTAAGTCATGAAATGTTTAAAACAGCCGAGACGCAAAATAAAAGGCAAAAAGTTTCTCCTTTAAGTAACAACACGTATCTTTGGCACCTTCGTCTTGGTCATATTAACATCGATCGGATCGATCGTTTGGTTAAAAATGGACTTCTAATTGATATAGAAGATACATCTTTACCACCCTGTGTAAACTTTGCTCCATTTGCGTTTTTTCATATGGTTTGGACGAATTTGGTCCAAACTTTGCTCCGTTTGCGTTTTTGGAGAGTTAGGAACTCAAAGTTCGGCCCAATTAGAGCTCTTTAGGTGCTTTAGACGACACATTGTCCAGACTTTGCTCCGTTTCAGATTTTGAGAGCTCGGAACCCAAAGTTCGTCCCAATGAGAGTTTTTCATATTGTTTGGACGAACTTGGTCCAAACTTTGCTCCGTTTGAATTTTTGGACAGTTAGGAACTCAAAGTTCAGCCCAATGAGAGTTCTTTACGTGGTTTGGACGACACATGGTCCAAACTTTGTTCCGTTTCTGTATTTGCGAGCTCGGAACCCAAACTTCGTCCCAATGAGAGTTTTTCACATGGTTTGGACGAACTTGGTCACAACTTTGCTCCGTTTGAGTTTTTGGAGAGTTAGGAACTCAAAGTTCGGCCCAGTGAGAGTTCTTTAGGTGGTTTGGACGACACATGGTCCAAACTTTCTCCGTTTCAGTTTTTGAGAGCTCGGAACCCAAAGTTCGTCCCAATGAGAGTTTTTCATATGGTTTGGACGAACTTGGTAAGAACTTTGCTCCGTTTAAGTTTTTGGACAGTTAGGAACTCAAAGTTCGGCCCAAAGAGAGTTCTTTAGGTTGTTTGGACGACACATGGTCCAAACTTTGCTCCGTTTCAGTTTTTGAGAGCTCGGAACCAAAAGTTCGTCCAAATGAGAGTTTTTCATATGGTTTGGACGAACTTGGTCCAAACTTTTCTCCGTTTGAGTTTTTGGAGAGCAAGGAACTCAAAGTTCGGCCCAATGAGAGTTCTTTAGGTGGTTTGGACGACACATGGTCCAAACTTTGCTCAGTTTCAGCTTTTGAGAGCTCCGAACCCAAAGTTCATCCCAATGAGAGTTTTTCATGTGGTTTGGAAGAATTTGGTCCAAACTTTGCTCCGTTTGCGATTTTGGAGAGTTAGGAACTCAAAGTTCGGCCCAATGAGAGCTCTTTAGGTGCTTTAGACGACACATTGTCCAAACTTTGCTCCGTTTCAGTTTTTGAGAGCTCGGAACCCAAAGTTCGTCCCAATGAGAGTTTTTCATATTGTTTGGACGAACTTGGTCAAAACTTTGCTTCGTTTGAATTTTTGGACAGTTAGGAACTCAAAGTTTGGCTCAATGAGAGTGCTTTACGTGGTTTGGACGACACATGGTCCAAACTTTGTTCCGTTTCAGTATTTGAGAGCTCGGAACCCAAAGTTCGTCCCAATGAGAGTTTTTCACATGGTTTGGACGAACTTGGTCAAAACTTTGCTCCGTTTGAGTTTTTGGAGAGTTAGGAACTCAAAGTTCGACCCAATGAGAGTTCTTTAGGTGGTTTGGACGACACATGGTCCAAACTTTGTCCGTTTCAGTTTTTGAGAGCTCGGAACCCAAAGTTCGTCCCAATGAGAGTTTTTCATATGGTTTGGACGAACTTGGTCAGAACTTTGCTCCGTTTAAGTTTTTGGACAGTTAGGAACTCAAAGTTCGGCCCAAAGAGAGTTCTTTAGGTTGTTTAGACGACACATAGTCCAAACTTTGCTCCGTTTCAGTTTTTGAGAGCTCGGAACCAAAAGTTCGTCCAAATGAGAGTTTTTCATATGGTTTGGACGAACTTGGTCCAAACTTTTCTCCGTTTGAGTTTTTGGAGAGTAAGGAACTCAAAGTTCGGCCCAATGAGAGTTCTTTAGGTGGTTTGGACGACACATGGTCCAAACTTTGCTCAGTTTCAGCTTTTGAGAGCTCCGAACCCAAAGTTCATCCCAATGCGAGTTTTTCATGTGGTTTGGACGAATTTGGTCCAAACTTTGCTCCGTTTGCGATTTTGGAGAGTTAGGAACTCAAAGTTCGGCCCAATGAGAGCTCTTTAGGTGCTTTAGACGACACATTGTCCAAACTTTGCTCCGTTTCAGTTTTTGAGAGCTCGGAACCCAAAGTTCGTCCCAATGAGAGTTTTTCATATTGTTTGGACGAACTTGGTCCAAACTTTCCTTCGTTTGAATTTTTGGACAGTTAGGAACTCAAAGTTTGGCTCAATGAGAGTGCTTTACGTGGTTTGGACGACACATGGTCCAAACTTTGTTCCGTTTCAGTATTTGAGAGCTCGGAACCCAAAGTTCGTCCCAATGAGAGTTTTTCACATGGTTTGGACGAACTTGGTCAAAACTTTGCTCCGTTTGAGTTTTTGGAGAGTTAGGAACTCAAAGTTTGGCTCAATGAGAGTGCTTTACGTGGTTTGGACGACACATGGTCCAAACTTTGTTCCGTTTCAGTATTTGAGAGCTCGGAACCCAAAGTTCGTCCCAATGAGAGTTTTCACATGGTTTGGACGAACTTCGTCAAAACTTTGCTCCGTTTGAGTTTTTGGAGAGTTAGGAACTCAAAGTTCGACCCAATGAGAGTTCTTTAGGTGGTTTGGACGACACATGGTCCAAACTTTGCTCCGTTTCAGTTTTTGAGAGCTCGGAACCCAAAGTTCGTCCCAATGAGAGTTTTTCATATTGTTTGGACGAACTTGGTCCAAACTTTGCTTCGTTTGAATTTTTGGACAGTTAGGAACTCAAAGTTTGGCTCAATGAGAGTGCTTTACGTGGTTTGGACGACACATGGTCCAAACTTTGTTCCGTTTCAGTATTTGAGAGCTCGGAACCCAAAGTTTGTCCCAATGAGAGTTTTTCACATGGTTTGGACGAACTTGGTCAAAACTTTGCTCCGTTTGAGTTTTTGGAGAGTTAGGAACTCAAAGTTCGACCCAATGAGAGTTCTTTAGGTGGTTCGATCCTGCATATACGCAGTTTACTGTTTATTTAACCGCCCAAATTTTTTGGTTGCTCCATGGTGGGGGTTCGATCCTTCATATACGCAGTTTACTGTTTATTTATCCACCCAAATTTTTCCATGGTGGGGGTTCGATCCTGCATATATGCAGTTTACTGTTTATTTAACCACCCAATTTTATCAAACAACCACCTGGCTCAGTGGCTAAGTGAGTGATTATCCTTGGTTGTTCCATGGTGGGGGTTCGATCCTGCATATACGCAGTTTACTGTTTATTTAACCGCCCAAATTTTTTACTCCATGGTGGGGGTTCGATTCTGCATATACGCAGTTTACTGTTTATTTAACCGCCCAAATTTTTTTGATCCATGGTGGGGGTTCGATCCTGCATATACACAGTTTACTATTTATTTAACCACCCAAATTTTTTATCAAACAACCACCTGGCTGAGTGGCTGAGTGACTGATTATCCTTGGTTGATCCATGGTGGGGGTTTTTATCCTGCATATACGCAATTTACTGTTTATTTAACCGCCCAAATTTTATCAAACAACCACTTAGCTCAATGGCTGAGTGAGTGATTATCCCTGGTTGCTCCATGGTGGGGGTTCGATCCTGCATATACGCAATTTACTGTTTATTTAACCACCCAAATTTTTTCCATGGTGGGGGTTCGGTCGTAACAGTTTACTGTTTATTTGACCACCCAAATTTTTACTCCATGGTGGGGGTTCGATTCTGTATATACGTAGTTTACTGTCTATTTAACTGCCCAATTTTTGATCCTGCATATACGCAGTTTAGTGTTTCTTTAACTGCCAATATTTTTAATCAAACAAGCACTTGGCCCAGTGGTTGAGGGAGTGATTATCCTTAGTTGCTCCATGGTGGGGGTTCGATCCTGCATATACGCAGTTTACTGTTTATTTGATCACCCAAATTTTTACTCCATGGTGGGGGTTCGATCCTGCATATACGTAGTTTACTGTCTATTTAACCGCCCAATTTTTTATCCTGCATATACGCAGTTTACTGTTTATTTAACTGCCCAAATTTTTAATCAAACAAGCACCTGCCTCAGTGGCTGAGTGAGTGATTATCCTTAGTTGCTCCATGGTGGGGGTTCGATCCTGCATATATGCAATTTACTGTTTATTTAACAGCCCAAATTTTTATCAAACAACCACCTGGCTCAGTGGCTTAGTGAGTGATTATCCTTGGTTGCTCCATGGTGGGGGTTCGATCCTGCATATACGCAGTTTGCTGTGTATTTAACCGCCCAAATTTTTACCATGGTGGGGGTTCGATCCTGCATATATGCAGTTTACTGTTTACTTAACCACCCAAAATTTCCATGGTTGGGGTTCGATCCTGCATATACGCAGTTTACTGTTTATTTAACCGCCCAAATTTTTATCAAACAACCACCTGTCTGAGTGGCTGAGTGAGTGATTTGTAAGGGTATGGTTGATGCCCTAGTTTATTATCTTTATGCTTCTCTCACACCTAACTTCATATACCCAACTAGAGTTTCTAGTCCAAGTGGGAGTATGTTGAGTTTAATGTCCTATAAACTCGTAGTTTGTAAATCATTAAACATATTTCTATTTCCAACAAAGTCGTTATTGAGGTTATTCAGTAAAAGATGTTATTGAATATGTAAATTGCGAATGATTAACCTAAATCCAATAAACTAAGATCCTTGGCTATAAAATGAATGCTCGAACTATATGTAGGGACATATCGTAGGATCAAGTTCAAGTTTAAAGTCATAATAGTTTATAGTATAAGGATACGGTTGGGTGCCTTATCTTGGGGACACTATGGACGCGATCCACTTTGTATTAAGTGCTAATGATGAGATCCTAAATCGTTCATGTGGAGACATGCGAGTGGGGGTGTCCTATGCAATGAGTTTGCATAAGACTGGACCACGAAATTAGTCACTTTCTCTTTATAACCCCATTTACTAAAGAAACTGACTATTTCTCAAAGATGACCTAGGTAACTCGTTCTTAATCCTGAACTAACTATGAACTTCTGTTTATACGAGATTATCCTTTGATCTGCATGGGTGAGAGTGGCCAACATCGCCGACTCAACAAGCCTACCATTTTGGGGATAAGATCGAATAGATAGTTGGGGACGTAGTCTCGCAAGACGAAATTCGCTCCTACCCATTTCAGGGATAGTAGAGAGGTTGTTCCCTTAAGTACTAACTCCAGGACTTGAACAAGGGGCCCCACCCTCTTGTTGGATCGAGAGGGACTTAAGTTTGATGGTTGGACCACAAACCGATTGTTCATTAGAGGATTAGTGGAACTTAAGGAACAAGAAGTACTATAGGGGTAAAACGGTCATTTGACCTAGCTATAGTTACGAACAACCTGTGAAGGAACGACTTACTGAACATGGTTAAATCAAGTGGACGAAAATATATTTATAGTGAGGGGAGTGCAACTATCGGGCTATAGTGGAGTGTACCGGTAGTTAACGAATGTTGGCTAGCTTGGATAATGAGATTAGTCGGTTAGCCTCGAATCGTTGGAGCCCATGATCTATAGGTCCATTAGGTTCCCGTACTAGCTCATATCGGATTAAAGCCTAGAACATATTGATAGGATTCTTTGAATCGTTCAAAATCGGGAAAAAGGGTATTATCGTAAAATTGTGTTTGACACAATAATTTAATTATGAATTAAACTAGAAAATGAGAGATAAAGAATTTAAAAGTGTTTTAAATACAATATATATGCATTAAGAATCATATTTAATGAGTGGCACAAGGTGACAATGATTAATTGGATTAATCATATCAAGTTACTTGGAAATGTCCCAAATTAATTGCCTTGAAATCAATTTCAATTTAGAATTGAAATAAGAGTAAATTGCAAGCTGAAAATTATGAATATAGATTCAATTTAGTGGATTTAGTGGGATTCCCACTTTTGCATGTTGATGCATAGTGGAAAACAACACAACCATGCACTAGTTGCATGTGTTGTGAATTGAACACCTAGAATCCACTTTGAGTTGCAATTTCACCATGTGTCTAGTGTCACGAGGCTTCTCTTTGCATGGAATATGTCTATATAAGGAGTATGAATCAGATTCAAAGGTATAGAGAGCATTTTCCTTACTGTTATGCTGCTGGAATTTACTCTCAAGCTCGCTTACCTCCATAGATCTCTCTTGCTTGTACCTTCAAGCATTCCCTTCCCATACCCTATCACTATAGACTCCCACAAGTCGTTCTTGGCCCGGAGAATAGTAGGGAAGACTCTAGAGGTTGTCCAAAAAGGTTGGAGAAGAAAACACAACAAGCATCACATAGTTGAACTACAAAAAGGTTGGTGTTTACTTTCTCTCTGTTCTGTTTTCTAGAACAAGCATGCTTTAGGAGTAAAATTGATAGAGTTAAGTGCTTTCGATCTTCAATTGCTTCCGCATGTGTTTTATGAACACCTTCATGATTATCCTTGGTTGCTCCATGGTGGGGGTTCGATCCTGCATATACGCAGTTTATTGCAGTTTACTGTTTATTTAACCGCCCAAATTTTTTGAAGCCCTTAGTTTTCTCTGTTCTCTCTCCTTGACGGATTGGACGACGGGAGCGGGGGTGCTAGGGCGACAAGGCGGCGCCGCCGCCGTCTTGTGGGTTTGGGTTTGGGTTTTGTTACGCACGTTTTTGTGCGTTGTGTGCAGGTGGCTTCGGTGATGTGGTGGCCGGAGGGCTACGTTATTATTTCTGCGTGAATTGTCTGCATGAATTTTCTGTTGCATGAGTTTTTCTTCGTGGTGCGTTGTTTGGTGGCTGGTGAGTTGTGTTTTTAATTTGCCGAGATTGCTTATTTGCTGGTGTTGACGGTGCAAGCGGTGGAAGCGGTGGAAGCGGTGCAATGGGGAAGAGACGCTCTCCGATGAAGAAGCCTAGTGCGCCGGTGCAGGTTCGGAAAAAGATAGATGATCTGAAGGCTTTGTTGGTTGTGAAGGTTTCGTCTGAATCGTAATTGGCTGAGAATCCGAAGACTTTGACTGGTGCGATTGAGAATCCGTCTGGTTCGTTAATGGAGCAGAAGGGTTTGTTGAAGGCGGTGCTTGTCGATGATGGGAAGTTGGTGGAGCGTAGTGAGAAAGTGAATCAATCGACGGTGGTTGATCCAAAGGAGATGAAGGATTCGACGGTGGTTGATCCGATGGGTGCTGAGATGAAGGATTTGTCGACAGTGGCCGCGGCTGAGACGAAGGTGACGGCTTCGTCTTCTTCATTCGTTCAGGCGGTGACTAGGGCTTCACGTTGCTTGCAGTCTAGGGTTCAATTTGGGTCTGTGGACCAGCGGGTGGGTTTGACCCATGTGAAGTTTGCCCCGAAGGGGAAGCGCATGAGGGATGGGGTTGATGGTGATGGGCCTGCTGCGTTTGGGCTTGGTAAGGCGAAAGATGGGCTTGTTGGTGGAGGGTTGAACAAGGGAGTGTCAAAGAATGGGCCATCTTGGGCTGATTTGTTTGGGCCTAAATATTCTCCATCTCCGGAGTTGCTGTTTGTGCCGCCTAAGGAAATTAATGGTAAGCGAGTGGTGGTTTGGGATGAGGATATTCTTGAGCAAGGAATTAATTTATGGAGGAGTTCTCTTGTGTGACAGTTTATTGATGCTCGAGTTCCTTTCTCAGTTTTGTTTCGAATGGTTAATAAAATTTGGGGACATCTTGAGGAGCCTACGATTACTATTCTTGAAAATGGTCTTATTATTTTCCAATTCCACCATTCTACTTCGTGTTATTGGATTCTTAAGAATGGGTCGTGGCATATTGGGGGTAAGCCCCTCCTTCGAAAATGCTCTCCAGGTATTGTTCCAGAAACTTTTTTCTTTGATAGAGTACCTATTTGGGTCAAATTGTCTAAGTTACCGTTAGAATTGTGGACTACTAGAGGTTTGAGTGTGGTTGCTAGTGCCATAGGCAGGCCGGTGTGCCTTGATAAGGCAATTGAGGCGCGTAGGCGGTTATCTTTTGCACCTGTTTGTGTGTATTCGTGGCCAGAATTTTGTTGTGGTTGTGGACTATTCTTGGAAGCCGAAGAGGTGTGCACCTTGTGGAGTGTTTGGTCACTCTAGTGCTAGTTGTCCAGTCCAACCGGTGGAGGTTCGAAAGGAGGTTGGGGTTAAGCCTGCAGATCTCCCTTCTACTAGTGCCCCTCCTGTGAGTGGTCGGGGTGGGTCGATCAGCCCTAGTCGCCGTGGTTTGCCGGTTTGCTTGAAGAGGTTGGGTCCTATTAGGGTTGGATCCACGTCCCCTTCGGGTCATTCGAGCTTTGAGAATTCATTTGCTGGGTTGGAGGGGGATGGTGAGTCTGTGCTTGATGTGGTCCCGACTGCTACGGACCCTCCTCCATTAGCTATGGTGACGCCCATGTCGAATTTTGTTACTTTTGAGCGTGCACCTCAATTCAGTGTGGCCCCGGAGTGGGGGAGGGGTGCCTTGGACATTCCCTCTGATGACTAGTTGGTGTTCGTTGAATGTGCGTGGGTTGGGCGATCCTGCGAAGGGATTTGCTGTGCGATCCTTTCTGCAGTCGTCTAGTGTGGGTTTTTGTTGTCTCCTAGAGACTAAGGTGAAGCGCCATCGGTTTTCGTCTGTGTTTGATGGCTTTGGGTCAGATTGGCAGTGTGTGTGTAGTTATGGGTCTGGTGGTCTAGGGAGGATCTGGGTGATGTGGAGGGCGAATTGTTTCTCTTTCGTTCCTATTTCTGTTAGGCCACAAATGATTCATGGTACAGTTTGTGATCATTCTTCTCAGGTTTCTGTTGATGTGGTGTGTGTGTATGCCTCCAATTCTGAGGGGGAAAGACGTGGTTTATGGGAGGAGATTTTTGCTGTTTGCTCGGCTTGGAGTTTGCTTGGTCTTGTGATGGGGGACTTCAATGCTATTTGTTGTTCTTCTGAAGGGTTTGGGGGGAGTCCTGATCTCTCAGAGATGGAGGCTTTTAATGATATGTTGATTCGAGCGGATCTGGTTGAGTTGAGGGTTAGAGGGAGTTGGTTTACTTGGACTAATCGCCCAAGAGGTCCAGTGGATATTATGCGCAGACTGGATCGTGTGTTAGTTAATAAGGAGTGGGTATCTTCCCTTCCACTGTGTGAGGTTCAGGCGGTTGGCTGGCTGATTTCTGATCATTGCCCCTTAGTTTTTGATCCTGGGTTGAGTGTGAATGTGTTCATATAACACATGCGGAAGCAATTGAAGATCGAAAGCACTTAACTCAATCAATTTTACTCCAAAAGCATGCATGTTCTAGAAAAGACAGAACAGAAAGAAGAGAATACCAACCTCTTTCTAGCTCAAATGAGTTGATCTCCTTGTGGTGTTTTCCTTCTCCAACTTCTTGATGTGGACTTTTCCTTACCGCAAGCGCACGGGTCAAGTAATAATATACTGAATGTAATTCGAATGCGTCCTCTGGATTGGATTTTTAAGCAAATCAAGTATTGTGAATTATCTCGCTCAATTTTATTTAGGGATCAAAAAGTGATGAATGAATGGTATGAAAAACTAAATCAAAGCAAGTAAAAAGTGTGGAAATTCAACTGGGAAAAATACTTAGGGAATTGATTTCGCCGATTAGTCTAGGATTGATTTTAAAGGAGTAAGTTATTATGCACAATGAAATTATGAGCCAAAGACCCTTTAATCACAACTACCTCTCCCGAGTATAATTGATTCTCATGCAAATTAACCAACTTGATATCCCTATCTAAGTCTATTAATAAGCAAGGCAATGAGATCTTTTGACCAATTCTAAAGTTAATCTAAAACCGTCATGAATTAGAAAGTAAACTTTAGTCATGCAATCTTGAGTAAGTCTATATTAAATCCCCTCTCCCGAGCTAGATTCAAAACTTAAATCAATCAATTAATGGCCAATTAATTGAAAGCATTAAATCAAGATTACAAACATAATAAACATTGCACAACTTAAACCATAAATCAATCCATAAACAAAATGAACTACATCAATCCCTAAGCTATGAGTTTAGCTACTCATGAATGTAATTACAAGCTCAACTAAACATAAGAAAGCCATAAATCTAACTAGAGAAAAGGAAAGGGAAAAGAAAACTCAATGTAGGCCGAGACCGAACGTCCCCGTCACGATCCCCACGAACGATGGGTTGATTTCCGCTTTTCTCCCTCTTGTTCAGCCTCAATCCTCTCTTTTCTCCTCTGTTTTACGGCTCCAAAAGGTCCCAAAATTGAATCCCCCAAAAAACCTAGCCGAAAGGAAGCTTTTATTCTGATTTTTCGTCGTAGCGTCGAGACGCTATCCAGACAGCGTCTCGACGCTGCCTCTAAAACACGCGCGTCTGGAATGGAAATAACGGTAGCGTCGAGACGCTATTGTCACAGCGTCTCGACGCTGTGACGCTGCCGCCTCTTCTAATTAAGGAAAACCAGCGTCGAGACCCTCCAAGAGTGGCGTCTCGACGCTGATGGGCAGAATGCCCTCTCTTGGCTCCTTGTTGCTTGAACTTTCCGGTTCTTTGGCATATTTTCACGTCCCGAACACCTGATTAACTCCAATTCCACGTTTTAGCTCTAATCATCGCTTTCCTACAAAATAAACAATAAAGCACAATAAAATGGCCCAAAAATCATAAAAGACTAGCTAAATTAAATAAGTAAAAGTAGCTAGCTATGCTCGCTATCACTTCTCTTGGACAACCTCTAGAGTCTTCCCTACTATTCTCCGGGCCAAGAACGACTTGTGGGAGTCTATAATGATAGGGAAAGGGAAAGGAATGTTTGAAGAATCAAGCTTTATAGAGATATGAGATGAGAGAGTGATTGAGGAAGAATTTCTACAGCATAACACTAAGGTAAAAGCTATATCACTCCACAATCTGATTCTTCCTCTACTTATAGAGAGAATCCATGCAAGAAGGGGCTTCAAGGTGCAAGACACATGGTGGTCTTAATGGAGAAAGTGGAAGCTAGGTGTTCAAACAACACTACATGCACCATTGCATGAATGTGGTGTAATTCCACTTTGTCTCTTCATGCAATAGTAGATTTCCAACTTTTTCCACTAAATTATGAATCAAAATCAGATTCTAAATTCAGCATTATTGATTTTAATTTCAATTCTAAATTGAAATTAATTATAACAATCAATCTTGTAGCTTGCCCCACTAATTATGTATGATTAATCAAATTAATCATCTAAATGTTGTGCATTCTTTACATGTGAATCTTAATTCATGTTTATAGTATTTAAAACCCTTTTAAATACTTTATCTCTCATTTTCTAATTTAATTCATAATTAAATTATTGTGTCAAACACAATTTTACGATAATACCCTTTTTCCCGATTTTGAACAATTCAAAGAATCCTATCAATATGTTCTAAGCTTTAATCCGAGATGAGCTAGTAGGGGGACCTAATGGACCTATAGATCATGAGCTCCAACAGTTCGAGGCTAACAGACTAATCTCATTATCTAAGCTAGCCAACATTCGTTAACTACCGGGACACTCCATTATAGCCCGATAGTTGCACTCCCCTCACTATAGATATATTTCCGTCCACTTGATTTAACCATGTTCAGTAAGTCGTTCCTTCACAGGTTGTTCGTAGCTATAGCTAGGTCAAATGACCGTTTTACCCCTATAGTACTTCTTGTTCCTTAAATTCCACTAATCCTCTAATGAACAATCGGTTTGTGGTCCAACCATCAAACCTAAGTCCCTCTCGATACAACGAGAGGGTGAGGCCCCTTGTTCAAGTCATGGAGTTAGTACTTAAGGGAACAACCTCTCTACTATCCCGGAGATGGGTAGGAGCGAATTCCGTCTTGCGAGACTATGTCCCCAGCTATCTATTCGATCTTATCCCCAAAATGGTAGGCTTGTTGAGTCGACGATGTTGGCCACTCTCACCCATGCAGATCAAAGGATAATCTCGTATAAACAGGAGTTCATAGTTAGCTCAGAATTAAGAACGAGTTACCTAGGTCATCTTTGAGAAATAGTCAGTTTCTTCAGGAAACGGCGTTATAAAGAGAAAGTGACTAATTTCGTGGTCCAGTCTTATGCAAACTCATTGCATAGGACGCCCCCACTCGCATGTCTCCACATGAACGATTTAGGATCTCATCGTTTGTACTTAATACAAAGTGGGCCGCGTCCATAGTGTCCCCAGGATAAGGCACGCAACCGTATCCTTATACTATAGACTATTTTGACTATAAACTTGAACTTGATCCTACGATATGTCCCTACATATAGTTCGAGTATTCATTTTATAGCCAAGGATCTTAGTTTATTGGATTTAGGTTAATCATTCGCAATTTACACATTCAATAACATCTCTTACTGAATAACCTCAATAACGATTTTATTGGAAATAGAAATATGTTTAATGATTTACAAACTATGAGTTTATAGGACATTAAACCCAACAAAGTGTGGCTCGTAGGCCTCCTTCTTTTTCGTTTTTTCAGTCATTCGACAAAGGAGTATGGGTTTTTGGATGTTGTGGCTGAGAGTTGGGTTCGATATCAGGATGTTTCCCCGTTGGTTGGGTTTGGGCGTAATTTAAAGGCGCTTAAATCTATTCTTCGGAGGAAGTTTGGATGTTATGTTGCTATTATTAGTAGGGAGGTGGTGGAGGCCAGGCGGCGCATGGAGGATGCTCAAGTGGCTGCTGGGTTGAACCCTCTCTCTTCTGGTATTGTGGATCAAGCTGATAGGGCTTCTCAGTCTTTTTGGGAGTGGGTTAGGAGGGAGAAGTCTTCCCTTCGCCAGATGTTTCGGGTTCAATGGCTCTCGCTGGGTGATCACAACTCTACTTTTTTCCACAGGTGTGTTAAGGCCAGGGTGATTCGTAATGGTCTTAATTCTTTGGTGGATGAAGGAGGTAATATTCTTACTGGCCAGGCTGACATTGCGAGGGTTGTTGTTGATTATTATAGAGGTATTATGGGGACTCAGTTGCTTGGATACAGAGATCTCACAGCCCAGATTGCTGAGATTGTGAGGTTTGTCTGGCCTGAGGAGTGTGGGATTGATTTGTGTCGCCCTGTGACTAGGGAGGAGGTCAAGTTGGTGCTTTTTTTGATAAATAGCAGTAAAGCTCCAGGACCAGATGGTTTTTCTGTGGGGTTTTTTAAGGCAGCTTGGAGTGTGGTTGGTGATGATTTTTGTTCTGTTGTCTTGCATTTCTTTGATACTTGCTACCTTCCTCCAGGTATTAATGCTACTTCTATCAGTTTAGTTCCCAAGCGACCGAGTCCAGAATGGTTGGGTGATTATCGACCTATCTCTTGTTGTAATGTGTTGTACAAATGCATTACTAAGATCTTAGCTAATAGGTTGAGGGTGTGGCTGTAGTTGTTAATATCACGCATGCGGAAGCAATTTTGGATCTTAGGCACACAATTTGATCAATTTAATTCTTGAAGACATGTTGTTCATAAGAACCAAAAACTGAGTAATAGGTTATTACCTCTTGAAACTCCCAATTAGTTATAATCCGACGCTTTATAATTCACACGAACAACTTTTGGACAACCACTTGGATCTTCTCAACTATCCTCAGGCTTGGAACGGATTGTGGGATCCTCAATTGATAGAAATTG